>CM061028.1:42871793-44071793 GCA_030763125.1 Hippophae gyantsensis | reverse complement strand
GATCCAGAATCAATCCACAAGTGTTAATATTAACATTAACCATATTAGATTCATAACAAACAAACGAAGTTGGATTAACTTTATTCTTAAGCCATTTTTGGAATTTGATACATTCTTTCTTCATTTGTCCCTTATTTTTACAGAAGAAACACTTGGCTCTTTTCTTAATATCAGCCTAAGGTAGAACTATCCCTTTCTCTTTCTATTTATTTTGAGATTTTCCTTTCCTACTAGTGATTCTTAAGAACTAAAACTTCATAATTGGGGTGCTTACCAAAGCCTTATATGAAGTGACGAACTGATTATCAATGGCCTTTAGTAGGTCCTGAATATTCTTATGCTAATCAATAGAACCACTAATACTAGCAGAAATCTTAATCTTAATGAACATCACGCTACGGCGATTAAATTGCTCCCATTGTTCATAAAGCATGATATTCGCTGGAGTGCTAGTTTCAGTAATTTTAGGTGGTTCATTGTTTTCTAATAGCATAGTCAATATCCATCCAACCTAGATGAAGAAGAATTCTTTCCTTCCATACTTTATAATTATCCCCTTTCAAATCAGGAGTATCACAATGAAAATCAAATAAATTCACATGTTGCGAAGCTGTGATTAAAGATTATTTTCTTATTAAAATTTGAGACCTAAATTAAAAATCATTATTTACCAATGTAAATTATGAAAAATATGAATCTAGTGACATAAAACTTGCATGTGGACTAAAGTTCTAATTCAATTAGATTCATCTTCATTTTACGATAAAACTATCAAATTATGTTCATTTTTCTAATCCCTATAGGTAAATTAGAAAATATAATTTGATATTCTATCATAATTAATCACACAAAAATATAATAAAAATTCACATGGAATAAGATTTATTATATCACATATAATTAATCATAATTAATGTTTATTTTCTAAATATGATCCTAAATAAACTTTATTATAGTTTTAATCAATTAAAGATGTTGTGGTTACTCCTTAATTAATTAACTATATGAATCACTTAAACATTAACTAAATCCTTAAGCTAAATTATTGTAGAAAACCATAAGCAATATTAATTTGATTCCAAATGTACAAATATTATATATCTTAATTAAATTCATAAAGAACCATTAACAATTAATTCCATTATGCATAAATTATTTAACCAAAGTTTATATGTATAATAAATTCAAAATTTATACATACAAATACCAAAACGAATAATTTAAGCATAATGAATTTAAACATAAATTTTAATGTGCCAAAAATCATTTAATAAATATCACATGTATAATAAATATTCTACATATGACCAACCTAAGTTAAATAATTAATCACATTAAAATTATATTTGAATTTTTTAATTAACAATTAAATACTGAATATATATAATAATAAATCTTGTACGTAAAATAACATAAAATGTTTTGCA
The DNA here is from genome assembly GCA_030763125.1 of Hippophae gyantsensis. Taxonomy (NCBI): domain Eukaryota; kingdom Viridiplantae; phylum Streptophyta; class Magnoliopsida; order Rosales; family Elaeagnaceae; genus Hippophae; species Hippophae gyantsensis. Next base: position 44,070,366 of record CM061028.1, on the reverse strand, counting down.
GTCTACTGGCCAGGAGAGTTGGCATTCTACCGAGAGACCCAGGTTTGATTCTCAAAAAAACTAACATTTTTTTTATAAAAATTAAATTTTGAGTACATATAATAATAAGCCCTATCTGTACTATAACATAAAATATGATGTGGCTTAATGGACTAGACGTTGAAACTATTCCAAGATACCTAGTTTCGAGTCTTGTGAACAACAATTCACTTTTTATTTCCTAACTTCATCTTCAACCTCCAGATGGGTTAACTCGACCTAGTTATGACCCAAATGGATACCCAACCGTATCTCGTGAATCTGGCGATGAAAATCGGTGTTCTTTTTATCAAAATTCTTAGAATTGAATTTCCAAGTAATTCATGCTATTAGTTTGAATCAAAAACATTATTTTAAATAAAAAGTTAATTAATACATTCCAATGAACGTGAACGCCAAATTGGAATGATTTTCTTCATAGCTTTTCACGTTTCAATTCACATAATCATTGAAAAATCAATAATGAAATCATTTATAATTTCCATATGCATCACAACCAAGCCTTTCAAAAAACCCAATTTCAAGGTGCTCGGTGAAACAGAGAAAAACAAAGATCATTCTAAACTGATCAAGATAGAGGTAATATGTATTCTGATACCAAATGTAAGAATAAATTAATCGACCTAAATACAGAAAAAACAAACTAAAGGGATCGAAAACAAGTAAAACAATGATCTTACTTCCAGCCATTGAAATTGTTCTTAAAGCTCCAAATTGATCAAAACTAATTTACTCTCTATGTTAGGAACTTCTAAGCTCTTAACAACACTAAAATAGATGGTGTATTGCATTGGAATTGTGTATTGAGTTTAGGGATCATAACACTCCTTTTATAATTGTGCTTCCCATCAAAGCATCAACATTGTTACTAGCTCCAGCCATAACCAACGAGCTCTTCAATGACAGAAATGTTTGGACCATTAAATGATTCGATAAAGAAAAATAAAAATAAAAATTGGAGAGTTTAAACCGATGATCGGTTACACAAAGCTCATACATAAAAATTAAAATACATATTTATATGACAATAAAATACACATGAGATGCTCATTTAGTTTCTCAAATATCATAAATATTTGAAAAACAAAAACATAAAATTTAACAATATTTATTGAAAACAAGACTGTTTATATTATAACTTCACCTTTTTAATATTAATAATTGTGCCAAAATGATGGAACAGTAAAATAAAAATCAACTTATGTTTTCATTTATTATCCTAAACAATTTTCCATCTACTAATTACTATTTTCATTAAAAAATATTACAATTTATTTTTTAGGTTCATACATTTACATATACATATATATTTACTCAGCTAATGTTGTGAAAATACATTTATATGTAGAGATCAATACAAAAACATATAAAAATAATTGATTGGCTTATACCGTACAGTTTGAGAATAATGGAACAAAAGGGAAGAAAACACATTATAAAATATGCTTGGCACATTTTGAAAAAGAAAAAGAAGAAAGAAAACAAACAAATATGTATAAGTACCTTGTGTAGCTGCTGGTTGCTTGGTAAGGGAGATGAAGGTTGGGAGAGAGGTTTCGCTAGTGATTGGAAGTTGGGTGTTGTTGTGGTTGGCATCACTGGTAGTGGCATCACAGTTGGTGGTTGGGCTCAAAGTAATGGTGAAGACAAACTTTGTGCTTGCTAGTAGACTTAGTTGGTGGACTTAGCTGTGCACTAGTGGACTTGGCCACCTCACATGCTCCATTCACGCTGGCTGATGAGCTGGTATGTGGTTAAGGAATACAAATGGCTAGTGTGTGGCTAAGAAACTTGCAACTATTGTGTGTAAAATGTTTGTTAGGGCAGAATTGTGGTTTAAAAACTTCTTTTATGATAAAATTCCTATTTTTAATAATAAAAACAGTGAAAGCAATTGGTGAATAGTAGTATTCATTACAAACTCCAAGTTTATCAAAAAATTAATTTTAGCTCTCTAGCTAAAACTCTCAATGTGTGATTAGTAAATTATTGAAGGAAAATTTGTTTCTCAAAGACACCTTCTTGAAACTCTATGGTTTTGGGTTGAATTTTATTCTCACAAAATTCTCTTGAAACTCTATGGCTTTGGATTGAATTTTATTCTCACAAAATTCTTTCAATTGAGTGTTAGAAAAATTTTCTAATATTTATTCAGTGGCCAACCATGAATGGAAGAGGGTGATTAAATAGTCTCAATTTGGCTAAGAGTTGGTATAAAACACAATTTCTAATTGTACTTTCGTTAGGAGTCCTTCCCACGATCAAATTATGTGGTCTAATGCGAATGTTATTTCCTTTATCTTAACCCCTTCCATGCCATATAAGGAGTCTTACTCCTTATGGTGTGCTATAATTTAGATCTCAATTAAATTGTATAATTAATCCAAAATTAAGTCTAATTTTATAATTATTAAAAATCATTTCTTGTTCAAGTGCTTAAATGATTATGAAATATTTAAATTTAATATTTTAATATTTATTAATTGAAATAAATATTTAGTAACACTAAATAATATTTAATTAATTAATTGGATTAAGTTAACTATATCAAATTATCATTTTACCTTTACATATTTATTTGACATATATTTGTGAGAGAAAAGGTTTTGCTTAGTTACTGATCATGTTAGTTAGATAGGGTTGTGAAAAGATAATTAGCGAAAATATAATAAATTTAAATTTTCAGAATGGCCTTATATGCAATAGCGTATAAATAAAATAATGCAGAAATATAAAGATTACACACTAGATTTTTAGGTGGAAACAACCATGGCTACACCAATGACCTAAGAGAAAAACCATCAGTTCATCGGATCACCTAATTATCTACTATGAAAAATAAGATCCAATTATAAGGTTAGAAATCAAACTATCCACAAAGGTAATGCCCAAGTAATTTACATACAAGTCACTACTTTCATCATATCCTCTATAAGAAAGGTGTTCAGATCTTGACCAACGTTCCAATGAACTTGAGTAACACAAGTTAATCAAACTCGTACAGTTAACACATAAAAACTTAACACAATAACACAAGTGCAAATGTGTGTCCTATAGTAGATTTAATAATGAACAATTCTAACTAGATGATTTAACAAATATATCAGATAAATCAAAATCAATTATCAACCCTAAAACAATCAGTATAAGCACAAGTTCAATAAAGATGACTTTTTTAAAGATTAATAATTGAACCAAATAATTATTATATGACACAAACAATTATTTGATCCAATAATTGAAGAAAAAAATATAAAAGTTATAAGAACATATGACCAAAATATCATAAACCAACGAGGTTTTTTAATCAATAAAATACAACCACAAATGTTTGATAGATTAAATAAATAAAGAAGCCTAAATAATTATTATTTTATATATACAAAATGATGAGTGCTTAAAAAGCACTAAAATTACCATGATTTAATGTACTTTAATTGATTAAATAGAGTTATATTTGTATGATTTTATCATATTTTTATATAAAATTGTCTTTTTGGAATTACTAGTATTTTTATTATTTTTAAGATATTTTCTTTAAAAAATAACTCAAAGACACCAAGAAAAATACTGAAGGATACATCATAAATATATTGAAAAACTAAATGAGGAAAAGTAAAAAAAGATGGAAAAAATTGGACAAAATGGGTCAAAATGGTCAAATATGTCAAAAGGTTGAAATCTCTCCTGTAACTGCCCATCCGCACCAATGCCCATGCGCAATAGGCCATTCGCGTTAAGTCATGTGCATAGTAGTGCGAGTGCATGCACAACATAAGCCGGCACACGCCCAGCATAAGCCGGCACACGCCTAGTACACACCCGCATATGCCCAGCTAGCGCAAATAGCCAGCACACACCCGATATAAGCTGCATTGATTTCCGAGCATGCCATCACACGCTAGTCTACCTCACCAACTGCCCGTCTGCCAAAATATTTGAGTCCCATACGAGTCCAAATTCTAATTTTGAAATATTTTCCCCCTTTTTTGGCCTTGTTCTCATCTATAAAAGGACCTTCTTCCCTTATTGTAAAACACACAAATTTTTGAGCTCTTTCTATCTCTAGCTTTCTCAATATAAAAAGTTTTTTTTTAGTTTTTAGTTTTAAAATTCTTCTCTTTTTGAGAAGAACTAGTTGTGTTTTTATAGATTTTTAGTTTTTGATTCAATAAGTAGAAATGCAAATATGTTTAGAAGTTTTCCAGCAACAAAATTAGCATCAAATTGTTGTAAGGATTCTTTTAAGGTATAATTTTAATGGATTTTTTATAGTTATCTTTTTATGTTTTATTCTTATATGTTATATTTAATTTGTCTGTAATTAAATTTTACATAGCTAACTGTTTGTAAATATGATAACATAATAATGTTGTTATCCTTGGAAAATATTAAATAGGTAAAACATATCTATAAAATAAATTGATTTTGTTTTTATTCAAGATTTTATATTAAGGATGATAGAGAGAAATATATTATTTATCATTACAAAACTTAAATCTGAAAATTAGATTTTAAGCTTTAATTATCCAGTCTAATTTAGAGTAGTGCTCTTTTATTTGTTATTACAATCACCCAGTAGTTAGAGTGAAACTCTATTTCATAAGTTTTTTATAAGAATTATTATTTGAAAATGTATTGATGATATATTTTCGGTAATGGTTTTAAAAATTGAAAGTTAGTACTCGGATAATTAAATTCTTAGGTTTAATTTAGACATCTTGAATAAAGTCTAATTAATTGACTCTGCCTAAAACTGTGATTAGATTATTTGCTATTTTCTTAAAAATAAAACTCAAATTTAACACTTAATTAATTAATAGACCGTGCCTAAAGATATTAGTTAATAAATATTAAACAAAAAAATTTGGGCCCTACCTAAGCACCCTTTCATACAAAAAAGATAAAATAAACAAATATCAATTTATATATTTAATAACCTAAATAATATGAGCATGCATAATTGACTTAATTATTATATCCTTAAATACTCCACTATTATGAATGATAAAAATTTGCATTATTGTTTATTGAATCTATATCTATTTTTATTTTTATTATGTTATTAGATTAGAACACAAAAATAAAAATATCGTGATTAGATGTTTAGAATTTAATTTCGTTTTTAAGATTTTGAATAATAAATTAAAAACAATATATATTCCTTCCTTAGATCGACCTTGTGAGTATGCTTATCATTTTCTATAAAATGATTTGTGCACTTGCGAAACTTTTACAAATAATAAAACAAAAGTATTTTGCAAGATCGGTATTTGTAATGCCAGTCTTGCACTCATCAAGATTTTTGGCTCTATTGCGGGAGAGGGAATAGTGTTTTCAAATTATTTATCAAAAATTTGAAAACTTTTTTTTGTTGTAAATAATTGTGATTTTATTTATTTATTTTGAGTTAAAAAAATTTTTAAAAAAAATTAAAAAAATTTAAAAAAAAATAAATTTTTTATTTAAATAATGAGCTCTAAAAAATAAATAAATAATAAAAAACACCAATTAACTTAGATTTTTATTTCACTTAATTTATTAACTTAATTAACTTAAATTTTCACTAACTTAATTTATTAACTTGATTAACTTAGATTTTAACTTAAATTAATTTATTAACTTAATTAACTTAGATTTTAACTTAATTTGATTTATTAACTTAATTAACTTAGATTTTAATAGTATGAAAAGTAAAGATCTAAGAGAGTTTTGTTTAGAAGACTAGTTCTTGGAAGCCTATGTGCTATTAGTCTTTCCTAGGAACGTTGCTTTGTCTAGGAGGATGATTTAGAAGGAGGTTTTGCCCCACCATTCTTTCCTCAGAGCACTCTTGATAAATACTGATTATGTTATTTAACTTATAACTTATAATAAAATAAAATAAAATAATATAATATAATTGTTTTGAAGCTATCTCCAAAATTTCAAAGTTTTTAATCACAATTTGTGACAAAAGGTGATAGTTTCTTTGTTAGATCTAGGCACAAATGTGTTTTAATGCCTTAGTTATTTGACTTGCATCTAGAAGTGGGTTATCTAAAACTCACAATCATGTCCCTAGTTTTAAGTAAAATTTTGAAAATTCGTAGGGCATGACTAAAAAAAGTATAGGTAGACAACTTTGTTCTACCTGTAGGTTTGATTGACTAAATGATGTGAGGACATTGAGTTTACTTAAAATGAAATCCCCCAAGTTACGTCTTGCTAAGACGTTAAACTAAGCGTTGCATGGGAGACAACCTATCATTTTAGGTAATTTTCTTTTATTTGTTTATTTTAGTTTACTTGCATGTGGATAATTTTAGAATTATTAAAACTAAATATATTTTTTGAGATAATAGAAATTTACAGCGATCTACCTGTGTGAACATTAATGGTAAACATGATGGATGCACCGACATATCCCCAGCATATCTCCATCACTACTTATACATTCTCAGGAAATATGTAACTTATTCTTCTCTTTTCTCTTTATCTTTAATTTACAATTATTACATTGAGGACAATGTAAGTTCTAGGTTAGGGGTGGTGAAAAGTTACCATGCTTAATTTCAACAATTTTAACAATTTTAAAATTTTTATGTTCACATTTTCATTTTTATTGTGTTTGATTTTATTTTCTTTGTTGATTTAGTAATTTTTAGAATTTTAGGATCACTTTTAAATATTTTCTTAAAATAATTTATCATTTATTTAAATCAAATTTAAGTAAATAGTTAAGTCTTTTGCATTGTTAGATTAATTTTTGAAAACATATCATGAAGTATATGATAATTAGTTAGTTTTTGTCATTACTAATATTTCTTGATAAGGTGTGGAACTTATTTTAAACCCAAAATCAGTTTTTAGAAATCAAATAGTGGAGACTACCTTTATGAGATATAATTTGAGCCTAATTTTCTTTATTATGAGTGAAATATATTTTTTCTACTCCAAACACATTTCTTATTTCTTTAAAATTTTAGATGATCTCTATAGGTAATAACATTGAATATATGAATTTTCTCATCTTAATGAAGTCTTATATATTTATTTTTCATTTGCTTAGATTAAATTATTTAAGTAGAAATTGATATTATATGCCTTTCTTCATTCATGCATGACTTCTATTAAAAAAGATATATATCTAGGGTTACCTATACAAATACAAATAGAAAATCCAGATATTAACCACTTACCTTACCATATAAAAAATGTACAATTTATACAAGGGTTCACTCTCTAAAAAAAGAATATAAGAGAGGAAAAAAATAGAAAGAAAGAGAGGAAAATGAATAGTATAATATATACTATGACCCAAAAAGCCAAAAAGATGTGAGAAATAGTTTAATGCAAAAGAAAATATAAGAAGTAATTCTCTAAGAAGTCGTTGCATTTTCCTACATTTTCTAAAAGACATATTACTTGATATTTTTATTTAAAGAATCATATTACTTGATATTTTTATTTAAAGAATTTGATTGATGCATGAAAGTAATGTATAATATTTTATAAATCCTTACATTTTATTTCTCTTATGAGATCAACGTTAAAATAACACTTTGAGCCTTTTTTCTATATACATATGCAAACATATTAGTTCATTTTTATAAATAAACTCTTTCGCATATAAATTAGTATGAGTGTTTGAACTCATAGGATTCAGTGTTTTTGAGAGTATTGACTTGTGAGGAATAAAGTCTAAGCAAATTCGGATTCCTAACACTATGTTTGGGTGAAATGAAATTGATACATTTTTTATATGAAATATAAAAATGATTTTCAACTAATTATTATAATAAACCATGAATGTTTAGGAAGTTAAAATAATATATGCTTAAGATTTTAATTATCAAATTTAAAAGAGATTATAAGCATGATATATTTTTGTATTTCATTTCTTTATTTTATTTTAGTCTTTTTAATTTATTTTTTAGTTAACTTCTTATTTTATTTGTTTTATTTTGTTTACATTTTTTGTTAATATTTGTGGGTATCATTACTGAAAATCTTCACGAGACTTAAACTCTTCCACTATGGCAACCTAGGGGTTTAAAGGCTTATTGTATATACTAAATGCAATTGTATCAATCCACGGAAGTGATTAAGGATAATTTAGTTTTTAGTTTTTAGTTTTTAGTTTTTATCACTTCTCATGCTAAGGGACTAGCAAAACGCTGGTTGGAGGTTGTGATGAGTGCTTAAAAAGCACTAAAATTACCATAATTTAATGTACATTAATTGATTAAATAGATTTATATTTATATGATTTTATCATATTTTTATATAAAATTATCTTTTCAAAATCACGGGTATTTTTATTGTTTTTCAGGTATTTTCGTTCAAAAATAACTTAAAGACACGAAGAAAAATACTGGAGGATACATTACAATTGAGAAAAGAAATGAGGAAAAGCCAAAAATATGGAAAACAAATTAAACAAAATGGGTCAAAATGTCAAAAGGTTGAAATCCCACGAGCAACCATCCATCTGTGCCGACGCCCGCGTGCAGCAACTCATTTGCACCGAGTCTCATGCGTAGTACCACAAGTGCAAGCCCAACACACACTGGCACATGCCCATCACATGCCCAGCACACGCTCGCATGCAGTCGGTACAAGCCCAGACAGCACACGCCAGACACATATCCTGTTGATTTCTGAGTGCGCCATCACATTCCTCGCCGTGTCCCGCGTGTGCCCAATGCCTGTCTGGCAAATTTTTTGAGCCCCACACGTGTGCTAACCTGTCCAAATACATTCAAATTCAAATTTTGAAATATTTCTCCCCCTTTTTTTTGGTCTTTTTCACACCTATAAAAGGACCTTCTTCCCCTATTATAAAACACAAAATTTTCTGAGCTCTTTCTATCTCTAGATTTCTCTCTCTAGAAATTTTTAGTTTTTAATTTTAAATTTCTTATCTTTTTGAGAAGAACTAGCTATGTTTTTATAGATTTTTAGTTTTTGATTAAATAAGCAGAAATGCAAATCCGTTTGGAGGTTTTTCAGTAATAAAATTAACATCAAATTACTATAAGGATTCTTTTAAGATATAATTTTAATGGATTTTTTATAGTTATATTTTTATGTTTTATTCTTATATGTTATATTTAATTTATCTGTAATTAAATTTAACATGGCTGACTCTTTGTAAATATGATAAAATAATAACATTGTTATGCTTGCGAAATATTAAATAGGTAAAACATATCTATAAAATAAATTGATTGTGTTTTTATTCAAGATTTTATATTAAGGATTATATAGAGATATATTATTTATCATTACAAAACTTAAATCTGAAAATTAGATTTTAAGGTTTAATTATCCGGTCTGATTTAGAGTAGTGTCTTTTTATTTGTTGATACAATCGCCCAGTAGTTAGAGTGATGGTTTTAAACCTTGAAAGTTAGTACTCAAATAATTAAATTCTTAGGTTTAATTTGGACATCTTGAATAAAGTCTAATTAACTGACTCATCCTAAAGCAATGATTAGATTGTTTGCTATTTTCTTATAAATGAAGCTCAAATTTAATACTTAATTAATTAATAGAACTCGCCTAAAGATATTAGTTAATTAACATTAAACAAAAGAATTTGCGCCTTGTCTAAAGACACTTTCATACAAAAAAGAGAAAATAAACAAATATCAATTTATATTTTTAATAACCTAAATAATATGAGCATGAATAATTAACTTAATTATTATATCCTTAAATACTCTACTATTATGAATGATAAAAATTTACATTATTGTTTATTGAATCTATATCTATTTTTATTTTTATTATATCATTAGATTAGAACACAAAAACCAAAATATAGTGACTGGATGTTTAGGATTTAATTTCGTTTTTAAGATTTTGAATAATAAATTAAAAACCACATATGTTCCTTCCTTAGATCGACCTTGGGAGTATACTTACCATTTTCTATAAAATGATTTGTGCATTTGCGAGAGTTTTACAAATAATAAAACAAAAAGTATTTTACAAGATCGGTATTTGTAATGCTAGGCATGTGACTCATCAAGTTGTTGGTGTCGTTGCGAGGGACTTAATGTTATGCTCATCACAAAACAAGATAGAGATTAAGATGAAAAGAATAATGCTCTTTTGTGGTTGACAAAATTGTTAGCCAATGGTATGATTAAATAGCATGAGTTGAAACCCTTAGTCAAAAGTTAATTCACTACGTCAAAATATACTATTAAAGTCAGATTGGTGAATTGACTTTAAATAGAGAGACTTAAAATTTAAAGTCGGTTTATTGTGTGAATCGATTTTAAATTCTTTATTTTTGTTTTACACATTTTACTCATTTTCTACTATCCTTGAAGCCTATATTTAATCACATAATAGCAGAAAAAACCAAAATCTATTTAAAAGAGTTTAAATACTACAAATAATTGAAAAATTAAATATTAATAATTACTTGAGAATTAAATTTATTACAAAAAAATAATTTACATACAATACATACATACATACATACATACATACATACATACATACATACATACATACATACATACATACATACATACATACATATATATATATATAACTTAAATTATAAATAAAATGATGTTGCCTCTTTTGTCATGGATTTTGTGATATTCCCACTTTATTTCAATGAGAGAAAGTTTGTTTTGCTTAGAAACACCAACAATGTCCCATTCATAGTGAGCAAGGAACTAGGCAAGAGAGATGAGATGGAGTTTGGGCAAAAAATAGGTCTATTTAACAATTCATTCCCCTAAATACATGGGCATATAAACATCCATCAAACAAGCTGCCTAAAATTCAAAGACATAGGAATAGAGAAATTAAATCATTATAAAAATTACCATAGTGTTGTCCTATGCTATTCAAGATCATCATATTCTTCTCTTGATTCTTCTTGTGATGTTATAGTTTGAACCATGTGTTCTATCCATTCTTCTAGTAAATCTTCAAAAATTTGCATATCATAGCCCCACTTGTTCCAACCAAAGAACTACATGTATTTAAATTTAAAATAAGAAGGTAATATCATGAATTCATAAAAAATAACTTATATATGTTAAAAGAATGTATTAGTAAAAGAGATTACCACATCGACACCGGAGTGATGTAATAATAACCCTATCCCTTCAAAATCATATTAGCATTGTATTAATTTTTTGTCTATAAAATATAAAGCTATCTAGAATCAAGCTGATATTTTAGTTGCTATAATAAGCTCTAAATATGAAGTCAAGTGTAACTTCTATTTGTTACTTGAATTGGTTGAGTTTTTTTCCCATAAACTAATACTTTTGTATTTTTTTCGGGTGAAACAACAATTACTCTTGAAGATATGATGATTCATGGTGATTTTTCTGTGCTTAGCTTCCCTAATTATTAGAATATTTATCAAAACATCATATAAAAATAAATACATAAAAACCAAACAATTAATAATAAACTCATAATAACATTAACAAATATATAATATATAATAATATATATATAATAATAATAATTTATATATATATATATATATATATATATATATATAAATGCATGCAATTAATAATAATACATATTTTATACATATATATATATAATAATAATAAATATTAATAAACCCATTATAGATTATATATATATATAAATATTATATATATATTCCATGTACATGTAAATAATTTTCAAAAATTTTAAGTTTAAAGCATTATAAAAATAACATGGTATTGTCATATGCTATTCAAGATCATCAGATTCTCCTCCTGATTCTTTTTATGATGTTATAATTTGAACCACGTGTTTTTCCCATTTCTCTCATAAATCATCATAAATTTGCATATCATAGTCCGACTTGTTCCAACCAAAAAACTATATGTATTTAAATTGAAAATAAGAATGTAATATCATGAATTCACAAAGAATAACTTATATATATATTAAAAAGGTATATTAGTAAAAGAGATTACCACATCTTTAATTAGTAAAAGAGATTGTTTTTTGTGATGATTTCGCTCATAAACTTCATGACAAAGTAACCATACATGACTCTATTATTCTGTTGTAGAACCTACAAAAAACAAGTGTATATAGTTTTTCATATTCGAACATCTTTATTATTTAATAGTAAAATTAATTATTTTATTAATATTTGCTTGTACATACCATAACTTTGTCCCATATAAGCTTATAGGATTTATTTAAGGGCAATGCCCCTACTCTTGGTCCATAGCTTCTATGCCCTATCAAAGTTTAAAACAGTTAGTTTTTTTTATTAAATATTATAAAGAACAATAGAAGAAAAATAGCTAGCTATAACTCTTATATTTCAACAACTACTTTTATATCCTTCCTCAATTCAATGGAAGTTGAGTCATAGTATCAAATAATTTTCATATAGATCAAGGATTATCAACATCCAATGATCTTGGCCTTGTTCAAACTTTAGTGGCCAAAATTTAAGCGTTATATATAATAAATAAAATATATAATAAAAAATAAAAATAATAGACTATCTACATAAAATTTAAATCTTACCACAAATGATTCATCAAATAAAGGAGGACTCCCATATGGGGTAACTATTGGAAGGACATTATCATCAAAACATTCATTATGATGTGATGGATGGTAAGATTGCACAGATTGCATTAGAGATATTAAACCACTACTTGATTGCATCTGTATTCCTGACATAAATGGAAAACCAATATGATGACTATATCCCATACATGATATAGGTTGGGCACCATGAGATTGCATGGGTGGCATGCCTAGTATGGATGGTGGCATGTCTAGTATGGATGGTTGCATGTCTAGCCAATATGGCATGCTCTGATTATAGTATGTTGTCATGCCTGACATGTGTTGTGATTGATATTCCTCTAAAATGACAAGCTCACTTAATATTGAGGCCTTAAATGAGCTGAATTCTTCTTCCATTTTACAGTACTTCTCCTTACTGGCCATCTAAGACTTTTGTTTTGGAATGTTAAAAAACTCCATATAACCATCAGATTGGCTTCCTCCCCTAACACGACCAGGATGCTCGCATCTAAATGCATGATATATAGCATATCTCCTTAGTTGTTCGATTATTTCACCCTTGGTTATTTGTTCTTGAATAGATCTCTACAAATAATAAAGAAAACAAACATATCATACATTATTACATCAATTAGAAAATATCATAAGAACTTTGTATCAAGTTAAATTACTAACCAACTTATTGAGTTGTTCTTTTCCTCATTTAGTCATTGGTCTTGACTTCTTAATTTTAGGGGTCATTGTTTCTTCTATATACAATTCAGATTAGGTAACTAGTCTATCTAATTCAGCTTCCTACATAAATTAAATAAATTTATTAACCATGACATCAACTTAAATTTAAGGAAAATAAATATAAAAATATTTATAAATTAACAACTTAATAACACCATTCTTTGTCTAACATAAATTTGAAATTCATCTGTGTGTCTATAATCCACGAAGTCTTTCCATACTTAGGGTTCAATCCAGGGGTTTTCTTCAAAGATTTTGTATAGTTCTACTTCATCAAGTGGTTCCAAATATGAAAACACATAATTAATGGCCAATTTGGAAGTTTTTTACTCCTTCTATGCCTTATTTGCAATCTTATAACACTTGTTCTTCCAAGTATCATGGACTTTAAAATGATTCTGTAAAAACACACATTTTAGATGATATATAATACAAAAAAGATATGATATATGTAATTAGTTATAAAATAAAATAGACATAAATGGTTTTCCATATCTTGTACTTTTCAACATTGTCAACCTTAGTCCAATCATTTATATTGATTGGTATACTTGACTTCAAAAGTCTACCAATAGAAGATTTCAATTGTTGGCTATTTTTTCTAATGGATTACCAGTAGCATCAAATAGAACGGGTACTTTATCATTGGGGTTAAATGGAGTATCAGGTATATTAGCCCAACCTTTTATTTTCAAATGCTCCAATGGATCATTTAGATCTACAATCTCTAGTATCCTATGATCCATGAAATATCTATAAACAATGATGAAATAGAAATTAATTTACAATTTTAACTCTAAACATCTAAACAAGAGTTATTAGAATAATATATAACATATATTATGTTTAATTAGGTTGTTGATCAATGAAATATATGCAAACAATGATGAACTAGAAATTAATTGACAATTTTAAGTCCAAACATACTCATGTTGTTCATCTTCAACACCATGAAATATATTTTATGTGTGTACATTATGATAAGATGTATATAATTCACTTACATTCTTATTTATCTCTTTCTCATGAGTATTATCAATATTTTTTTCATGGTAATACCAACATTTATAACTCAGAAGAATACCACTACGGATAAGGTGATACTTAACCTCGTCAACATCATAAAATCGCTCATTTTTACATTTAACACATGGATATCGAATCATACTAATTTCATTATTACTATTTCTACAAGAAAATTCTTAGAAACATTCAACTCCAGAAATATAGTTCTGCTCAATTCTACACTTTGAAATCCAAGATTTGTCTATTTTCTATTAATGACATTAATGACATTAAACATATTAAATATGTATCCAACGAATTTATTTAAGATATTATTCCCTAATTATTAGAATATCTATCAAAACATTATATAAAAATAAATACATAAAAACTAAACATAACAAATATATAATATTAATAATAAATAATATATAATATATATATATATATAAGTGCTTGTAATTAATAATAATACATATTTTATACATATATATAATAATAAATATTAATAAACTCATTATACATTATATACATATAAAAATATATCTTATATTATATATATATATATATAAATTAATATATATCAAACACCTAAATACATAAAATTATTAAAATAAATAAATGAATAAAAATACCTTCTTTTCTTCTAAACTTGAATAAAAATACAAAACTTACATAACACAAAAAATTATACACAAATAATAACACATAATATACAAAAAATAAAGAAATGTGAATAATAAGTGTAAAATAAGTCATAAAAACACATACAAGAGTAAATGAAGTGACATAACAAATAGAATGAAAATGTGTCAAAAATGCAAAAAAAATTAGCACCATGCAACAAGGAGCATTTTTTTGTATTGCGATGTGTATAGAGAAAAAATACATAGTGAGGACCATGATGTGGCTGCGAAAAATGGTTCTATTACACACAATTTATGACTCAAAAATCCAAGAAGTCTTAGCCATGGTTTGCAAGAAATCCTAGCCACAGGGTGTGAAATTTTAGAAAAATATGGATTTTATTTTTAAGCTCAACCCTTGGATCTTTTAAGGATTGATATAACGGTCCATATTTGGTTATTTTTTCTATTTAATTAACCCTAATGGGAACAAATTAAACAAAAAATTTAGAATAAAAAAACCTAGCAGTTATCAAGAAGAAAAAAGAAGAGAAAAAGTTCAAGAGAATATTAAAGAAGACACAACTTTGTGAAGGATTCAAGAAAAGATTAGTGCTACAAATCAAGAGATTGAGTGTATCTCGTATTCATCTCCTTTATTTACCAATTTATGTCTTTATTTATGAAAAATCTTAGCTTTATAAACTTAATTATATCTAGCTAATTTATTAATCTAGGGGTCTTATAAATTCAATTTTTTATATGTGATGACCTAATATTTTATCTCAATTATGAAGTCAATTCAATTATATTATGTAATTTGATTTTTATGCTACTAATTTTTTGGCCAAAAAATAATTTATAGAGGTAATTAAATAGATTTAAGAGAATTATTTAATTGTTAGTCTTGAATAAATAACATGTGTTAGTCTCTTAAGAGAACATGAACGTGCAAGTATACACGATCACAAGTAATAAGTGATAAGTAAGATATCGTTCCCACGGAGATTTGTTACTAATATTTGGTAAGTACTAAAATTGTTTCAACCTAATTTTATCCAAACAATCAATAGTTGGATAGAGTTTAACTAAACTAATTTTTGATAACAATATATAAGAAAATTCTAGGATTGCAATTTCACCAAATTAATCTATTTGAATCATATTATTTTCTCTTGATTTATGTTCTTGCATTTAATTTGTCAACCAAGAACTCCTAATTTATCCATATGTCTCTTTCGATAACAAATAGACGCATCTCAATAAAATAATTCACTATATTCCTATGAGAATTAAATTTTGCAAAGATTCATTAAGCTCAAAGTTCTCAATAGTTACACATAGAATAAAAGTATATCCATATCCCCTATAAATATATGTTATTCTATCCACGAGCAAAACACAAAAATTATTTTTCCAAGTTCATTAGGGTTCACAGATCAATTGATTAATCTTCCAACAATCAAAAGCATTAAGCACAAATAGAATAAACAAATTAAAAACATCCCATAAATCATTCAAAAATAATTAATCCATGCTTCATAATGTAAGTTACATGGCAACCCTAAAACAATTAATTTAGTTCATAGAAAATATTGAAATTACAATACAAAAATATTTAGACATTTCAAAGAAATAAAATTAATAGAAAAAGATTAGAAAAAACTCTTTCACAATTCCTCAATGAAAAAATAAAGTTCCTCTCTTTTTCTTCTTCTTTGCTGTCTTCCTTCTCTGTATTTTTACCGAACAAAAAAACAACAGAAGCCAAAAATGGCTTCTGCATGTTCTCCCCCCTCCTTTTCAGCATCAGAATAACCCATTATTTATGGCTTTTGTTTTCTCCAAAAATACACCAAAAATATTCCTCACAATAGGCGTGTAAAAAGGTAGAAAAATTGTGCAGAATGAGTTGTGGCAGTGTGCAATTTCCTGAATTATTTTCACCCTATGCATGACACGTGATGATCTTTGATTCGCTTTCAGGATAATATGATATGTGGCAGCTTTGTACTGGGTGATACGCAATGGCGCACGCAAAATCAGTGACCGTGTTGCAGGAGAAATTTTTTGATGCTGGGCGGTACAAGATAGCTAGAAGCCACTCGTGATTCTCTCACGTGGGACATAGAAAACATGCACAATCTAGACTGTTCAGGTTTTGATCTAACAGTAGATGATAGAGGATGCATCTCATGAAAAAATCAACTGCGTAGATAGGTAGGCCCCACTCTGCTAACTGAACTGTAAGATAGGTAGACCCTACTTTTGCAAGCTGAACGGTGCAAAAAGCTACTAAAATCTAATCCACTCTCCCACTTCGTGTAGTATCTCACTCTCTTGATCTTCACCGTTGAATTTCTGGTTTGACGATGCGTGACGCATGTTACTCCATCCCGCGCGTGGGATTCCTTCTCTGTGCAGAAAACAAATTTTAATTCAATTTTTTGTTAATTGCCTTTAAGCCCTCTTTTTAATTCAAATTAAATTTTCAACTTTTGTTATTTGCAATTAAGTCCTTTTTAATTTTAAATTTTTTAATTTTCTCTAAAAATATATTTCTTAAAAAACTAACACTAAATAATAATTTAAGAACTTAAAATTAACTAAAAATAGTAAGATCATAGCAATTATAATTAATAAATTGGACAAAATAACTCTAAAACACAAAGTTATCAACATGCATAAGTTCAGGGAGAGATGTATGATTCTTATATGTGTGATCTATAATTGATGAACTTAATTAGTAGTATGCAATCTAATTGGAAAGAGAATGTGATTAGGTTATTTACTATATGGTGTGTAGTTTACTTGAGAGAGAAATGTATGTTAGGTTAGATGCAATTGATCATGTAACTAGTTGGTAATTATTTTGGGGTAAATTTTAATGATTAATATGCTTAGGAAATTGGAAGATTAAGATTCCTAGGCATTTTGTCATATATCTCCTTAGTTGTTAAGTTTTATGATTTAAAATTAGTTATCACTTATTTTTCAATTTTTATTATATGCTATTATCGAGATATTTTTCATAATAATTATATTGGTACTTGGTTATAAGTTACAGAATTCCCAGTGGGATCAATATTCATACTTAGGTGTCAATCCCTTTTAGGGGGCATAAGAAAGTGTTGGTTTCAAGCATTAGTTGATAAATATGTGTAAGGATTAAAGTAGAGAAGGGCTTATGCTCTCTTTGCCAGGGCAAAGATTCTTGATTTCTTTAGTCATTTAGAGTATATTCCTCTACTCCTTCAACATTTATAAATGGCCAAAATCAATTTTGGACAGTCTAACAACTTCCATCCATAATTTCTTTTGGTCAAAAAATACAAATAAATTTAAATTGATCAAGGCTATTTGGAGGGATTGCTATGTTAATAAAGTTTGTTTGGTGGAATATCAAAAAGAAATTTAGCACACTACTGTATTTATGCAGATGCTACTTGAATAGAGAGGAAACTCCACCTATTATGTTCAGTCTTCCATATGGTCAAGTTTATAACCTCATTACTTGACCATTTTGAAGGAATTTAGATGGTTACTCAGCAAGAACTCTATAATACCATTTTGAACTGATAATTAGGTCGACCTTCCTTTAATTAAAAGGATAAAAATACCCCAAGTGGCTCAATCAATCCCTTCATTAATGGAAAATTATTTACAAGCAAATGGATTGTAAATCCACGTAAATTTATTAAAATTATTTAAAGTGCGTTAAAAATAATTTTGGACAACATATTAAAGTTTAGAGATATACTAGAAAATTTTCATGTGAAAAATCGAATCGAACGGGAAAAATTTGCATACCTCACCACCACCCTCACTAAGCACCCTTGTTACCACCTCACCACCATTGCTAATGATCTCCTTGGCGAGCTTCTTTTATTAGCTATAAAAGGGACCAAACCACCCCTCTTTCACACACATTTCCTCCTTATTCCCTCCCTCTATCACTTGAACTCTATCTCTATAAGATATTTATGTTTCGGCACATTTTGGTGGATAATTGGGGATAAATATCAAGGACTTCAGATTTGGAAGCTCAATGATGGAATAACTTTTCAAGTTGGGATTCTATCTCTAACTTTTTAAATTCATGTATTGTTTTTAATAAAATTGTCATGCATCATATGTTATGAATAAAAGTGAGAAATTGATGCCATGATTTTATTAATAATGTTATAAAGTCATAAATATTGTTTAAAATGAAATACTCATTAGAAATGTTTTATTTTGCATACATTAGAAAGGTTTTATATATAAGACATGTATCAAATGTTGATGTGAAATGAACATTGAAAATATGATATGACATCTAAGAATTTTATACATGCTTCATGAGAATATTTTATATGTGTTGATTACACATGTATGTTGTCTTACGAAGTTTGGTACCTATGCGCTAATTATTGCAGCAAACTATTTTCAACAAACTATAGGTATGCATCGTATACACATATAACTTTGGAGATTTTCCATCTATGGTTTTTATATGTGATTACATATTATTTTGGTCAATATATGTGACCATGAATTTTTATTTCACACACAGGCCTTGGATCCCCTCATTGTGGTTAGAGCTTGCCTTCTATTGTGGATTCGTTGACTACACATGGGCCTCAAAGTTGGACCCCTATTGTGTTTTAGAGTCGACCTACTTGTAGATTGGGCCTATATGATGTGATTTGATAGGTACATATGCCATATGTATTATAATCATACATGGGATCAAAGGAAGACCAACATGCATCTTGGAGTTGGACCATGCATGTGCACATGTATTTGGATTACCAATACATATGGGGTTGCATATCATATATTGTTGTACCACATAGCATATTTTATATTTTGTGAGCATGCTTTAGGATATGTCATGCCCTGAAAATGGGTATGTGAGATAGGAAGGGTAAATTTTAAGGTATAATTAAAATAAATTTGAATGATTTAAAATTTAAAAATCAATTCAACTCACGATATCCTTATTAAAAAACCCAGTTTTTAGAAACATAATTTAACAAAACTGATAAGAATCAAATTATTACATTTTTGTTATGATTTAAATGTTGATATTTGTGTGAAAATTGTGTTTATTTGATTATTTAATCCACAAATGTCATTTCATGGGTATTTCGTGTTTAAAGTGAAATTTAAGGTAAAATCATGATTTTGGAGAAGATTGGGACAAATTTCAAAGATCGGGATTGAGTGAAAATAAAAAGAAAACAAAGTTTCAAAGTTTGGAAATCCTGCCGCCAGCAAAAATCTTACAGAGAGCACGGCAAAAATCTTCCCGAGAGCACGGATTTTGGCAGATGCAAATCTCACTGCCGGCAAGACACCTTTAGCCACCGGCAGAGAGAGCAGATATATACAATATGATGGAGAAATAGGCCATGACAGAGAGAGCAGATCTGAGCCATTTTTGGAGGAGAGAAGACAATTTTGGAGAGAAAGTTTGGAGAAGTTTGAAGGATTATCACCATTGTTGCTACCAAGTGTTCATCTTCAAGAGTTTTTCATCTCTTCTCCTTAGACTTCATTTTCTACATTTTATTTAGATTTTTTATTCATGGATTCAATTGAGATAATGTTTGTTCTTATTTTCGTTATGAACTAATTCGTTTTTGCTAAGGCTATGATGTAGTTGAATTAAGAAAATCTGATTTCTTTTGTTATTGTTATATGAGTTCATTGTTTTCAAGTTGAGTATTTATTTCCATGCTTAATGCTTTTAAATTTCTGGCCAATATTTAGATGATTTTTTGCATTATATTGAGAGCGAGAAGAGATGTGTAATGAATGCTTCTTAAGGGTGATATCGAGGACTTCCAAGCGAGTTGCTATCTGACGATCCACTACATTGTCTCCTTTGCCAAAATTTCTTCTTCACTTTTTATTTATCCTTGGTCTTTCGAGATGGTGTCACTACCTTTAGTTGTTCTGCATTGACTCGTTTGACTCTGTAAGCTATGGTGACTATTGTAATGTAGTTGCACAGGTATGTCGTCTTGTAAACCCATCAAAAACTTTGCAACCTTGTCAGAATCTCTTACTACCATATTTTTTGTAAATCTTGATAGTTGATTGAAATGATTCTCATATTATATGACAATCATATCGTCTAGTTTAAGATTCATAAATTCGACCACCTTGTTAGTTTTTACAGTCTAATTAAAGAATCTTTCATAAAACAATCCCTCAAATTCTTTCCATAGGACTGTCTCTACATCTTTTCCTCTACTAACATAGTCCCATTAGTAGTCAGCTTTTCCAATTAGTTTGTATATAGCTAAACTAGCTCTAAAATACGTAGGAATGTTTTAAGGCATTCATTTTCTTCTTATTTTCCCAAATCCATCCTTTTGAGATGTCAATATTAAATGACCTCATTTTCTTGAATTCTTTGAGGTAATAAGCTCTACCTCTTTCCTCTGGTTCTCCACCATGGGTCATTAATCTTCGTAGCATATGCAAGAGACCATGATTTTCATCTATTTCCTATATGGGTTGCTCTCTAGGTTCCCCTTACTAGTGTGTTCTTAGTCACCTTTTTTTTTGCCGGAATGCTGAGACAAAAATACTTCAAAAATATTTTAAGATTATGAATCAATATCCAGGAGATCAGAACCATGTTTTAATACCAAACTTTCACACCCTGAAAAATGAGTAAATGAGATATAAATGGGGTAAATTTTAAAGTATAATAAAAATAAATTTGAAAGATTTAAAATTTAAAATTCAATTCAATTTGGGATATCCCTATTCAAAAACATAGTTTTCAGAAAAATAATTTAACAAAACTATTACAAATCACAAAATACATTTATTAGAAAAAGAATTCACTTTACAACATGTCTCAGCATTTACTCCAAATAACGGTTACAAGATGAAATTAAAAATTATAACCTAAACTTCTCTTCTTTTTCTTTATCTTCAAGTTGTGCACCGCTCTATCAACCCTAATCTAGGTGTAAGGGAAAACAAGGTGAGCACCAAGTAGCTCAATAGAATTCTACTCTAATATATATTTCCAACAAGTAATCATTCATATGTTTTGTTTATTAATAAAATTTTATGAATGGTAATCATTATTAATATATGAAGTAATGACATCATTCAAGTATATCTGTATCTCTTCGATTCCTAGGGAAACGAGGAAATGCACAATATAGGTATCCATATCCAACCTCATGTATAATATGCAACCCCATATGTATTAGTCTCCAAATACATGGGCACATGCATGGTCCAACTCTAAGACTCATGTGGGTCCATCTCCGACCCCATGTATAATCATAATATATATGGCACATGTATTGGTTAAATCAACATCATATGGCCCTTATCTAAGGATCTAAAACACAAGGGGGAATCCAACTCTAAGGTCCATATGCAATCACACTTTGAAACCCATTAGATGACAAACTCCAAGACATAACATGGTTCCAACTTCGAGGCTCGTGAACAGTCAACAATTTGAGGCATCATAGATGAAAAAAATCCAAGAATACATGTGTATGTGATATGTATCTATAGTGTGTAGAAAATAATTTGTTATAGCTAGTAACCCATAGGTGCCATATTTCGCAAGACAACATACATTCATACTCCCCATAAATAAAATAATTTTTGTGATGCATGTATAAAAATTTAGGATGCCATGTAATATTTTCCATGCACATTTCATGTCAAAATTAATACTCGTTTAATAAATTTACCAATGTATGCATAATAAAAGATTTATAATGAGTATCTCGTTATAAACAAAATTTATAACATTATACCATTAATTATAAAATAATGGCATCTAGATTTCCTCTTTTATCCATAATATATAATGCATGGCAATTCATTTATAAAAACAATACATTAATTTGAAAAGTTAGAGTGAGAACCCCTACCTCAAATCCTTGACTTGAATACTCAAATAATTGTCCCCAAAATGCCCTTCAAAATTGTTCCAGAAAGCCCAAACAACTTATGGAGAGGATGTTTTAGAGTAAGGGAGAAAGGAGGGAAGAGAATATGTGAGGAAAATAGATGGTTTGACCCCTTTTTTTTATTGCTATGGTGGTGGCAAGGTGGTGAAGTTATACCCAATTTTTCTATTTGATTTGATTTTTTACAAGAAACTTTCCCATTACATCCCTACATTGTAAAACATTATTTATACTTTTCTTTTTAGGTGCTAAAATTATTTATATTAAAATTACAGGGTTTTATATAATACCTATATTATACATTTTCCTTGATTCCTTATAAGTGAAAAGGTACAGGTATACCCGAGTTTTGTGGTAAAAATCTCCTGACATTGTATATTGATAATGATTGTCATTCATGAAATTTAATTAATAAAAACATACATCATGAATAAATTTTTATTAAAATAATATGTAGAATATATTCCTACTAAGCTCTGTGTAGCTCACCCCCACTTTTCCATATTTACCCAACTGCATTGTTCAAGATAATCACGGTGAAAATAAGATGATCGTGAATAGGGGATTTTGACGTTACAATTTTTTACTTAAAATCTTATTTCTTTTATTGGTTATTATAAGTTACAATTTGGTAGGTTGAGACTTCTTTGATAAATTTTACTTGATTTAAATAAATTTGTTTGATTTGAATTTATGACTTTATAATGAATTTTACCTTTCGAATAGAAAATTTCTTAATGGTACCCTAATTGTATATAACATTAATTTTTAAATTGAATTTTTTAATGATTACTATAGAAATTTCATATAAAATATAATTTAAAATTTACCCCCTTTTATTTTATATACCCATTTTTTGTGGAGGTGATAGTTTGGTATCAAGCATGGTTATAATCTCCTAGATATCTTTCTAAAAGTTGTTTTTGTCCTAGCTAGCTATTTATAGAATCGCAAATAAGTAATGTGTGTAAATTAATTTTACTAGGGGTAAAAAGATAATTTTCTACTATGAAGAGTTGTATGGACTCATTTTCTTTACTTCAAAAGGAATGCAAATTTTGTTGTCAGTAGAAGATAGTTTCAAAAGAAATGACATATAATCTACTTTCTAGAGAAGGTGGATGTTTTATGAACCAATTATTGGAGAAATTATCAACGTTCGCTTGGATGTCGATTGAGGGTTTACTATTTATGGTTTTGAGATCATTACATTATTGTATGTATTTGGTTAACTAAAGTTGTGTTCAAGCCTTAAAATTTCATATCTCACCTACCCATACCTTAGCCTATCATTATTAGCTTTGAAATACCTATTGATTTCAATCTAAGTTGGCACTTACACTAGTGGAGAGATGGGTTAAACATGGACTTAATATGTTTGGTTCTATTTGAGACTATATTTCTAATTACATTGTTCATATGATTTTTTCTTGATGGCATAAAGAGTAAACAAGTTTTGTATAGCACACACAGAAGCATGTCATCGAAAAATATAATCATACCCTTATATGAATGCATTATAGATTGATAGCCATGTGAATATATAAATTTAGTGTATTGGTTAACCTAAGGCCCCCCTAGTCTATTAAGCATGTTGGACACCAATATTATGTATAGTTATGAATGTCTTATTAATTTTATGAATAGAAATTAATTTTAGTATGTTTAGTTTATGTGTCTTTTGTATGGTGCTAGGGGGAGTGTTGTGTTTGTTTAGATTCCTTGGTGTCTATCCTATTTATTAATTTATGTTATGTTTTACATTTTTGTGATGCATCCTTCTTCTTGACATCACTTTGTATGAATCTTGCATAAATAGGATTATTAGTATGACTTATTATATGCATTGTTTACAACCTATTGCTTCACATGTCTTCCTATGTGTTTACGTACTTCCCTATTGTAGTGAGTTATTGTATATTTCTCAAATTTAGTTAATAACCTGGCATTTGTTGTTAGAATGACACATGTTTCCTTTGGTAGATTGGGATGTATTTTCATATGTGTGTAAATAGTATGGGTGAGATTATAGGATTGAATACACCCAAGTGTTGTTAGGGGAAGCAGTTGAATCACTAGGAATGTGTCAACTTGAAAAATAGTTAGACTCCTAGTCAACTTATTCTTACAAATTTGCTAACACATCTATATGGTGCTGATGTTTAGAGGAAGATAGTTAAGTCACTAGGAGTGTGCCAACTTAGAAGGTAGTTAGACTCTTAGTCAACTTATTCTTAAAGATACGCTGACATAACTATATAGCAAAGGTGCTCAATCGCTCGTTTTGCTGATGTGTTGTAAGCACATTACGAAGCCCCTTATGCCCTCCTATACCACGTATAGAGCTCCCTGTTATGTATTGCATTTGGGAGATTTTATTTTGTCTACACTTCTCTTGGTTTGTGTGTGCATTCAGTTTGGTGTTTATTACTTGCTTTCAACTTGCTATTGTCTTGATGTTATTCTTTGTCTGTTTTATATGACTACACATGTTTCTTCTTATTGTGTTTGATCTAATATTCTATGCTGTGGTGCATGAGTGTTAGGATTAATGCTTTTTAATTTGACTTATCTCCTTCATATAAAGGTGTTGTATGTTGCATGTTGTGTGTGTGCTTGCTTCAACATTCTATGTCCAAAGGGGGGATAAGCGTGCATAACTTGTGTTTGGCTATACATTGTATTTTTTTTTGTTAACATGCTAGGTGCTACATGAATGGTTAGTATAGTTTGTACTAAATCATGGTTATCTAATATGCATACACTAAGGGGGAGTGTTGCATATGTTTATAGGGAGGCTGCATACTTATGTTACATGTAGATTGTGCTTGTTTGTAGTACATATTGACTATGCTTAGCATTGGTGCATACCTATGTAGGGGTAACATGATAGTATCTAATAGATTACATGTTGTTTCTATATGATACATTCATAGGATATGTATTTGTTTCATGTGTGTAGGTCACATGTGTAGATTGAAGTCTTTAAGCTTCATATGTGATGTGTGTAGTAGTGTTGAGATCCTTATATTTCAGAAGTGACAAAGGTTGGATGAGTTGATACATGAAGATGGATGCATTTGATTTAGATGTATTTTTTGGGTCTAAGTATGCGTGTTTTGTTCATGGGAACAAACATCTTTAGGTTATGTTCGTGATCATCTCATGATGGATGTGTGTCTGTATGTAGTTGTGCAGTATTATGACATAAAAAGCCAAAGGAGGAGAATATAAGTCTTATTTTTCTCAATGTTTGTGTGTTGGCTTCCAGTATATAAAACAAGGTGTCTATTTATTTTACTGAATATTATGTCTTCCTTTATGTAAGGTTGGTCACTACGAATTAGTAATGCACACATGCACTTAGTTAGGTACACTTAGTATGCAATACTGGTTACACACACCACAAGATTTGTAGTGTGCATGCAAGGTTAAGTGTTATGGGTTTCGACAAGAAAGATGGCAGACGAGTGAGCCAATGTTGTTGCTTGTGTTTGTGTTTTTTTTGGGCACTAGTATGGGTATTTATGGAAATTACTTGGCATTTTTTGGAAACAAAAAATGAGAATTTTTGGCACCTTAATGCACACCTTACAACACCCATTTCCATTACCCTTGGCGAGGTGGTTGGCGAGTTCCATGGTGAAGTGGCTAGCTGTGTTCTATAAATACCCCATTTCTCTTTTTTTATTATCCCAAAAATATGTATTGAAGCTCTATCAAATTGAAACATCTCGATTTTTTGTTTCCAGATCACTAATACCTTGTTTGTTATTCAATATTAGTGATTATGTGAGCCATTTGTTAATGGATAGTTGCCCTCAGGAAAAATTTAGCCGTGTCAACGCATAGTTTCCCTCATGTAACTTTTCTTTTTATGTGAGAACCTCATTATGAGAGTGAGCTGAGTTAAATTATTTGATCTCTCCCATCTTAGACGGTGTGTCCCTTTATGGTTTGTGGTGGATTGTGTGTCTCACATAGATGATTAGTTGTTAGTGTTTGGGGGTGGTCATCATTTCTCACATTACTAATATGTGGTTTCTAATCATACGACATTAGGTGGGGTTAACTTTGGAGGTAAGCTAGGTTTGTGTGTTGAACCAGGTGATTATGGAACTAGCAAGCAAGAACAATAATAGGTAGTTCGGGTAGAGATCCCAACTGAGAAAGGTATTGGTGGTTTTATTTGTATCAGAGGTCTAATTGTTTTTTAGTGGATTGCTTATTATTGAGTGGTTGCTTTAAGCAACCTAAGAATGTTACCATATAGATAGGGTTTCTCTATGGGTTTACCTTATTATATCTAGTGTTATACATGATTAGTATGTTTGTTAGTATAATATAAGTTTCTATCGTGTTTGTTCTAACATACTGGATGTAAACTCTAATTAGAAACCTTATTTGTTATATATTGATGCATGTTTTATGAAGCCCACGATTACTAGTGTATTTAATGTATATTTTTGTTTTCAAATATCTTAATTGCTTTAGTTGGGTGTTCAATTGAGCATGTTGTTTTGTACTTAAGTTGGGTAATTTACTTAATTCACATTTATGAGGCTTGCTTGGTTGAATTGGTGTAAAGCTTACAAAAAGGTTCCATAAGTTGGCATTTATACCCCTCATCTAGGTCTTGGTTACCTTTTGCAATTGTTCCTACATATGGGAATCTTCAAACCCAAGTTCGAATCCTACCTGTATAATGTTTTATTTATTTAATAAAAAAGTAACTTAAGTGCCTTTTAAGAAAAAAAAAGGACCGGATTACTCTACTAGTTTTACTTTTAACCCTTAAAAATGTTTTTTATGTTATCAAAAAACTATATACACTATATTTTTGAATATGCATTAAACATATATTTTTATATTATAAAAAATATATGTGTGCACCATTTATTGGGAGTAAAAAATAAAATTCAATCTATGAGAGTTATTTTATGCACTTAAACCTTATATATTCCAAGTTTTTTTGTGAGCATTTTCTTTTTAATCCCTTTTATGTTATTTTTCATTCTTTGACCTCTAATTAATGAATACATAAAACTAAATATAAGTTTAACTATGAAACTTACTTGAACATGTGTTAAGAGTAGTATTCATTGTCCAAAACTTTTCTTGTAAGCATAACATAATTTATGGGTGTTATGGTAACCATGTCATGAGAGTTGCTAGACCTAGAAAGAACTTTGTACTTCTTAATGCATAAAAACAAACAAAATACTTATAAATATGTGTCAAAAGTAATGAGAGATTATAAATGCAAGCATCTCTTTATATATATATATATGATAAATGCATCATTTTAAAAAGGGTGCGAGTTACCACTACCCTAGTAAGAGAGTACTCCATGCACTATATTATATAAATAAAATGATATATGAAATATGATATAATTTTTCATGCATGTCTATAAAACCAATATTCATAAACAATATTATATAGTGGGGAGATTTTTCTTTAAAACCTGGTATACCTATACTTCCTTGCATAAAGAATTGAGTAGGGTGTACATTTTAGGTAAGCAACACATGCTTATAAAATAAAATATGAAATGCTAATAATAAATTCACATGCTATGTAATATCCATATATAGTTCACTCCAAGATATATGGGCGATTAACTCTGAGGCAAATAGGGGGTCCAACACTGAGCCTCATGTGGGGATAAACTCTAAGACCCATGTATAGTCATACTTTGAGATAAATATGACACAAGTATTGGTCAACTTCTACATGGGTGGTCAACTCCAAGATAGATGGGAGGTCCAACTCCAAGCCCTATGTGAGGCCATACTCTTAGACACAATGTATGGATAAACTTTAAGATACATGCGTAAATGCATACATGTGATATGTGTAAAATTTCTAGTGTAATAAGTATCCCCGTGGTACTAAACACTACAATACTAACATTGGTAACACTCTTCACGAAAAAAACAATCTCATGATACATGCATAAAATCACAAATTCCATGTATGTTTTAAATATCACATCATATTGTGAAATCACATGTACTAGTATAAAAGTCAGCATCATATATTATCTCATAAAATTGCACATATACACCCATAAAATTAAATAATTAATCATGACATTGATCTATAGTTTTTAAACAGATGAATATGCATGCCAATTTATAAAAACAATGAATGAAGAAAAAGTGGAGTAGTTTCCCCTACCTAAAAATATTCCCATCTACACTCAGGATCCTGTCACTGACTCCTACTCCATTTTAGCAAAAACTTATCGAGCTTGTCATAATAGAAACTATTAACTTCATATCCCAACACTGGACTCTTTCTAACTTGAACACTTTGATATTTTATCTCCGATTCGACTTCTTAGAAGAGTATTGAAAAATGATAATAATTTTCATTTAGAGAGAGACTATAGAGAGAGCAAATAATGCAAAATTTTCAGTGTGTGAACGAATGTTTACATAGCCTAATTTATTGCAAAAATTGGGGCTCATTGACGTCCTTCTCCGACGGCACGTCTATCATCTCCTCGGCGAGCCCCCTGACAAGCCAAACCAAAAAATTCGAATAATTTCTTAATAAATGTGTTTTTTACATGAAGTTTTTTGATAAGTTGATACATCTTAAAATATTACTAAATATTCATTTCTTTAAGTTTATCAAATTAAATACAAAGGCTCAATATTTCACATTCCTACACCTTTACATAAGTTTCATCCTCAAAATTTACAACTTTCTCAAAATAAGTAAGGATACTTTGACCGAACTTCAAATTCCAACTCCCAAGTAGCATCTTTAACACTATAATATCTCCGCTGAACTTTTACTAATGGTATCATCATTCTTCTCAAATTTCTCACTTGGAAATCAATTATTACCACTAGTTCTTCTTCTTATGATGCATATTCCTATAGTAATAACTCTATCACATCCGTTAAACTATTCTAATTCCTTTGACATTTTTATAACGTAGATACATAAAAAATATTGTGAACTTGAGATAATTCTAGAGGTAACTCTAATTGATTTACAACATCACCAATTCTTCTAATAATTTAGAATGGTTTGATGCATTATGGTGCTAGTTTTTCTTTAATTCCAAATGAGTTACTCCCTTTTGAGGTTGACTTGGAATTATTAGCTGTGGTTTTCACTTTGAATATGTGGAGATGTTACCTCTATGTTACAAACTTTAGTTGTTTTGGATCATAAAAGTTTCATCCAATGCATTATAGTGAAGCATTAGTATAAACCACAAAAGATTTTGTACTATCTGGTACAATAAGAATTGATGCAATCATCAGTCATACTTTCAACTCTTGAAATGCATCCTCACAAGCTCTATCCCATATAAAATTTACTCTTTTTAAGGTAAGTTATGCCAATGGTGCTTCAATTTTTGAGAAGTCCTATATGAAATGTTAGTTGTATCTTACCAATCTAAGAAAGCTTTGTATTTCGGTCACATTTTTCGACTACTCACCTTAATACTACTTTAACTTTTGAGAGATCCACAACAACACCTCTTTCAAATATGAAGTGCCCAAGAAATTTGACTTTAGTAATTAAAAAATTGCATTTCTCAATCTTTGCATACAACTGATGTTCCTTAAGAGTTTGCAAAGTAATTCTAAGATGGTTTTTATGCTCTTTAATAGTTTTTCATTAACTCAATATGTCATCGATAAACACAATGGTAAATATATTTAGATAGGTTGAAATATTTTATTCATTTAGTCCATAATAGTAATATGGGCATTGGTTCAACCAAAAGGCATCATATAAAATTCAAAATTCTCATACCACGTATGATAACTATATTTTATACAGTGATTTACGTCTATTTTATTAATTATAATTGCTAGTTATTTACATTTTTAGTTCATTTTTAATTAATTAAATTAATATTTAGTATTAGTTTTTAATAAATATATTTTAAAGTAAATTAATAAATTTTAATAAAAAAAGGGGCTTAATTGAAATTATAAAAAGATCACAATTTAATTTGAAATTAAAAATGGGTTAAATTGAAAATATCAAAAGATTAGAAATTAATTTAAATTAAATTTGTGGGTCAAAATGCAATTAATAAAAAGTTGAATTTTCGTGCAGGAGAAGAGCCACTCGTGACATTCACAACGCTCAACACACACCGCTCGATCAATCCATCAACGGTCAAGATTAGGCGCGTGACTTCCAGACACAACAGGAGCAATTACGCCGAAATTCCAGAAAGCGCGCAACTCGGCACACGTGGGGCCCACTTGCTGTGCAGACTGGCATGCAGGGTGGGACCCACATGTCGGCTGCGCAGATTTTCTCCCGAGGCGATCTCTGACCGTTGGATCTGTTGGACGGTCCAGATTTAAAACGCGTGGAAGCAAGCTGTCGCGCTGATGAGTGCTCAAAAATCACTAAAATTACCATGATTTTATGCACATTAATTGATTAAAAATATATATATTTATATGTTTTATCATATATTTATATAAATTTGTCTTTTTCGGAATCACGGGTGTTTTTATTGTTTTTCAGGTATTTTCACTTAAAAATGTAACTTAAAGACTCAAAGAGGAATACTGGAAGCAATACATCACAAATATATTAATAAATAAATGGGGAAAGGTCAACAAATATGGAAAAATTGGACAAAATGGGTCAAAAGGGTCAAAAAGGAGAAAATCGCGCCGCCGCGCCGAGCCCCGCGCGCGCCAACGCCCAGCCGCGCACAGCACGCCCACGTCCGCGCGCATCAGTGCGCCCCTAGTCCCAGTTTCCCAGGCGTCTCTCCTGCTCCCGCGCGCACTCGTGCGCGCAATGCCTGCCTTCCGCGCGCGCCGCTGCCATTTCGCCCCATTTTTGCGCGCAGCCGCCTCACGTCATGCTGACGTCATCAGTATGACGTCAGCAATCACCACTCCGCGTTTTCACAATTTTTTAACATTTTTTCCCCCGCTTTTTCTCTCCATCTTCACCTATAAATACCCTCCTTCTCTTCACTTCTAAATACATTCTCTTCTCTCTTTCTTTCTCTCTTTTCTTAGATTTTTTAGTTTTTCTTAGTTTTTAGCTTTTCTTAGTTAATTTCTCTTAGTTTTAGAGTTCTTCCCTTTTTGGGAAGAACTAGTTATGATTTTGTAATTTATTAGCTTTTTTATTCAATAAATGGGAGTGCAAATTTCGCTTGGAGGTTTTCCAACAACGGGAATAGCATCGAAGTTCTGTAAGGATTTTATTTTCTTTACAGTTATTTTTTATGCTTTATTCTTACATGTTATATTTAATTTGTCTGTGATTAAATTTAACTCATTGGTCGCTTATAAACATGATGTAATAATAACGTTGTTAGGCTTGCGAAATATTAAATAGGTAAAAATCTCTAAAATGAATTGATTTTATTTTTATTCAAGATTTTATATTAAGAATGTTAGAGAGAAATATATTATTTTTCATTACAAACTTAAATCCGAAAATTAGATTTTAAGGTTTAGTTATCCGGTCTAATTTAGAGTAGTGCTCTTTTATTTGTTGGTACAATCGCCCGGTAGTTAGAGTGAAACTCTATTTCAAAAGTTTTTATAAGAATTATTATCTGAAAATGTATTGACAACATGTTTTCAGTAGTGGTTTTAAAACTTGGAAGTTAGTACTCGGATAACTAAATTCTTATGTTTAATTTGGACACCTTGAATAAAGTTTAAACTGTCTAACCCCACCAAAGGTGGCATTTAAATGGTTCATTTTCAATCTCTTAGAAAAAAGAATTAATTTAATTAACCAAATTAGTTATCAACCTCACCCATAGGTGTTAATTGATTTGTTTAGTTAACAAAAAATATCTAACCCCACCAAAGGTGGTATTCATATAAAAAAGAGAGAATCAATAAATATCAATTCATATCTTTAATAACCTAAATAATATGAGCAAGCATAATTAACTTAATTATTATATCCATAAATACTCCACCATTATAAATGATAAAATTTGCATAAATGTTTATTGAATCTATGTTTATTTTTATGTAATTAGATTAAAAACACAAAACCCAAAATATCGTGACAGGATGTTTAGGATTTAATTTCGTTTTAAAAAGTTTGAATAATAAATTAAAAACCACATATATTCCTTCCTTAGATCGACCTTGGGAGTATACTTATCATTTTCTACGAAATGATTCGTGCACTTGCGAGAGTTTTATAAATAGATAAAACCAAAGTAACGGCAGGATCGGCGATGTCGGTTTTGCCCGATCACGCGTACCTAGCCGCTCGTCTACAAATCCTATGCGACGCGGTACATCCAAGCAGCGTGCACCCTCGTGTTTCAACGAAAAATAAGCAGCCACGGCACCCACTTCTATTTGGTGAAATAAAAATGCAGAAACGGCACCCACTTCTAGCCATTAACGCACTTCCAGCGCGAGGAAACCTTGTGCGATGCGGTCCAGCTGTTCTCCATGCGTCCGATCCTCCCACCTAATGAAAAGCTGCCACGTGTCTCCCTATTTCTCGTAGCCAATCACATGGTGACATGTGGCATGCATGAAAAGAAAAAAAATCAGAAACGCGCAGAATGGTTTTCACGCGTGTTGTTATTTTAATTCCCCATACATTTTTGTCCCCCACTTAAAATAAATAAATAAATAAATAAATAAATAAAAAAGAATAATTGAAAAGGGGATATATTTTGTACGCGAGGACTTGGTTTTTTAGTTTTGGTTTTCTTTCATTTTTTATGTTGCTCGCAGTTCTTGTTATTTTTTTTTCTCTTTTCTCTTTTACCATTTTCATTTTCTTTCCTCTCTGCGTGTTACACAAAACACGCAGAATGTTTATTTGACATTTTGTGTTGTATTTTCTTAAGGAAATTACAGAGAAAGAAGACAACAAAGAAGAAGAAAAGGGAAGAAATTTATTTTTCATTGAGGAATCGCGAAAGAATTTCTCCTAATCTATTTTCTTTTAATTTTTGTTTCTCTGCAATGTTTTATTTTTGTGGTGTTGTAATTTTAATTTCTGCTATGAAATAATTTATTTGTTCTAGGATTGCAGTGTAGCGTAAATTATGAAACTTGAATTAATTATTTTTTGAATGATTTATGAAACTGTTTTAAGTTGTTTATTTTATCTGTGTTTAATGCTTTTAATTATCGGAAGATTAATTAACTGATATGTGACACTTAAATAAACTTGAAAAGGGCATTTTTGTGTGCTGCTCGTGATAAAATAATGTATATACATAAGGGATAGAAATATACTTTTATTGTATGTGTGACTGTTTGAGAACTCAGAACTTAATAAATCTGGTTGAATTTAATTCTCATAGGAATATAGTGAATCAGTTTAACTAGGTGTGTCTGTATGGAGCTTGAAAGAGATATATGGATAAATTAGGAGTTCTTGGTTAACAACTTAAAACATGAGAACATAAATCAAGAGAGAATAAAATATTCAAGTGGATTAATTTGGGTAAACTACAATCCTAGAATTTTCGTACAATCTGTTAAAAAAAAATTAATTAAGACAAACTGCAACAAATTATTGATTGTTTGGATAACATCAGGTTTAAATAATTTTAATAATCAACGAAAGCTAGTAATAAATCTCTGTGGGAACGATATTTTACTTATCATATTTTATTACTTGTGACCGTGTATACTTGCACGATTTTATGTTCTCTAAAAGAGACAACAAGTTTTTGGCACCATTGCTGGGGATTTAGTTTACTAATTTTTGTTTATACTAA
Organism: Hippophae gyantsensis; assembly: GCA_030763125.1. Classification (NCBI taxonomy): domain Eukaryota; kingdom Viridiplantae; phylum Streptophyta; class Magnoliopsida; order Rosales; family Elaeagnaceae; genus Hippophae; species Hippophae gyantsensis. The sequence continues at coordinate 44,035,771 of CM061028.1, read as the reverse complement.
TACCAATTAATCAGATTTTAATTCAAAAAAAAATTTATTTTGTTTTATTGTTTATTGTTATTTGCTTAGATTTGTGTTTATTTATGTTTTTATTTTTTTTATTTTTATTTTTATTGTGTTAGATTTATTTTTCAAATTTTTGGATAGAGTGAGACTTTGTATGCGACGCATAAGAAATCTTGACATAGTTCCGTTAGATCTAGAAATCCATAGAACTATTTTGAACTTAAAGAAAAATAATAAACAAGAAACCTTAAAACATCTAGTTATGGATCATGAAATTCCAGAAGTAGAAGAACCAAGATCCTTAAGAGATTATGCAGTGCCTATGGTTGGCGGCATCCATTCAAGCATAAGAAGACCTTCAATTCAAGCTAATAATTTTGAAATTAAGCCTGCAATAATTCATATGATTCAAACTTCGGTTCAATTTGGTGGTTTACCCCAAGATGATCCAAACTCCCATATATCAAATTTTCTTGAGATTTGCGACACATTTAGGCATAATGGAGTCACTGATGATGCTATTCGGTTGAGACTTTTTCCTTTTTCACTTAAGGATAAGGCAAAGAGTTGGTTGAATTCATTACCATGTGGTTCTATCACTACTTGGGAGGATTTGGCTCAAAAAAATTTAGCCAAATATTTTCCACCGGCAAAGACTGCAAGGATGAGGAATGAAATCACCACTTTTATGCAGTTCGACTCAGAGTCATTATATGAAGATTGGGAGAGGTACAAGGAGCTACTTCGAAGATGTCCTCACCACGGATTACCGAAGTGGCTTCAAGTTCAAACATTTTATAATAGTTTGATGGGTCAAACTAGAAATATGATTGACGCTGCAGCAGGTGGTGCTTTAATGGGAAAATCAATTGATGAAGCCTACAACTTATTAGAGGAAATGGCTTCCAATAGCTACGAGTGGCCATCAGAGAGGATGATGCCTAAGAGAGCGGCTGGTATTCACGAGATTGATGCTATGACTGCTTTAACTGCACAAGTATCTGCTTTGGTGAAGAAGATTGATACTTTGGGTGTCCATTCTATTCAGAGTCCTTTTGTTGCATGTGAAATTTGCAATGGAAATTGTTGCGTGTTTTTCAACACACGAACTCGTGCAAGCATACACGGTCACAAGTAATAAAGATTTGTAAGTAAAGATCGATCCCACGAGGATTTGTTACTATAGTTTGTCGAGTACTAAAATTGTATCTCTCTGATTTTATCCAAAAGAATCGTTGATTAATAAAAAAGTAAAATAAGAAAATAAAAGAAATCTAGGATTGCAATTTTTCACCAAATTAATCCACTCAAATCGTGTTATTTTCTTTTGATTTATATTTTTTAGTACATTTAATTTGTCAACCAAAAACTTCTTTTTTTATTATTCATACATCTCTTTCGAGCTCCGTATAAACACACCTCGTTAAATTAATTTACTATATCTCTATGAAAATTAAATTTACCGAGATTCGTTACGTTCTAAGTTTTCAAATGGCCACACATACAATTAGGGTATATCTCTATCCTTCATCATACATGTCATTCTATTTACGAGCAATACACACACAAATGCCTTTCTCAAGTTTATTCATGTGCCACGGATCGTTTTGATAAGATTCGTAAATAATCAAAAAACATTAAGCACAAAATAGAACGAACAAATCGAACGTCTTATAAATCTAACAAAAAAAATAATTAAAATCAAGCTTCATAAATTTAGATAAAATGCAACCCTAGAAAAATTAAATTACTTCATAGAATTAAAATAAAAATTACAAGAACTACAGAAAATTAAGAAGAAGCAGAAATAAAATTAAAACATAACTTAAAACAAATATTTGGCACACGCAAAACACAACAAAAGCCAAAAATGGCTTCTGCGTGTTTTGCCGTCCAACACACAAACACAATAAAAATTACAAACTGAAAAAAAACTAAAACACTCTAAAAACTTTCGAAATTAAAACTAAAACTCTACTCCAAAAACTCCACTCCAACCAAACTTTATTAATTCCATTTTTACCCACAAATATATTTCAAATTACATTTTCAACTTTATTTAATTACAGTTAAGCCCTTTGCTAATTTTAAATTAAATTTTTAAACTTTTCATAATTAAAATGAAGCCCAAATTTAATTTAAATTATATTTTTAATTTTTAAAAATTGTAATTAAGAACTACATTATTTGAAATTATATTTGTGGACATAAATGTGGCATTAAGTATATTTTCGATACAAATTATTTACTTTTATTAAAATATATAAAAAACAGTAAACACTAATTTATTAATCGAAAATTAACTAAAAACATCAAGAACATAGCAATTATAATTAATAAAATAGGTGAAAATAACTATATAAAATACAGTTATCAACACCCCCAAACTTAAGTTTTTGCTAGTCCTCGAGCAAAAGGAAGGAAATAAAACAAAGATAACTGCATTTAAAATAGTGATTTTCAAAATATTTCTTTTATCTTTTGCAATTACATAACTCAAAGAAATAAAAGAATTTTATCTAAGTATCAAAATCAATTTAAAAGTATATTACATTTTCACAATGAATTTTAGTGTGTGTGTGAAGTCTTTTCATATTTCATCACATGCAATTCGGATCAGTTTATACAAATATAAAATCAAACAAATTGTCATGAAATCACAAATCTCATAAGTTTATTTTTCATTTCTCTCTCCACTAATGTAGACAAACACAAAACACAAAATCAATAGGACTTTATAAAGCTTGTAATGTATGGCTTAGGTAAAGGTAGGATAAAGGATAATATTTAGCTTAAAACTTTTCCCGAGCATAACATTTCAGGATTGAAAAAGATAATTCTATCATCACAATAATTACTTCCCAATTTGGGATTCCTCATCACATACAATAACTATATTTTTTTTTTAGATTCTATTTTTTTAGAATCTCTTTTTTTCTCATCATCCTCTTTTTTTTCTCTTTTTTTTTTTCAGTAACCCTTTTTTTTCGATATATCCTTCAACATTTACTAACAATTGTCACATGTTAGTGAGATAAGAACAATAGGTATATCTACACATATATATCTTTTCTTTAGATAGGCTTTTGAAATGAGAAAAATATATATGTAAACTTTGAAGCTCAAAAGGGGTATACTATGGATAATGTATGTCAAGGTAGATAGAAAGGCTCAAACGATCCAAAGATGGCCTAAATCATTTTCTTAGTTAAATGTTATCCATAATTTCGCCTCGAGAGAAAATCAAACAAATTCTAAAAACTGTGACACCACAAAAATCAATCGAATTTCATACTCATATAAACATTTTCTAAATTACCATAGCAACTCAATAATGAAGACTTGTGCTCATGAATATTTATTCTAGTAAAAACGAAACATACGTAAAAATTATTCATCACTTAGACAATATTCAAATTATTCAAAGAATTATGCATCATTTATATCGAAGAAATAAAAATAAATCACTATTCATAGCAAAATATCTTCAATCAACCAAACAAAAAAAAAATTTCACAAGCAATAACATCCAGAAAGTATTTCAATTAGGTTCAATATATCCACCACCCCCAAACTTAATATACACATTGTCCTCAATGTGTGAAAATTAAAAGAACATTTGAGATGGGGTTAAAGAAACTCCCTGGTTTGTTTGATTGGTTAAGCCAAAATCGATTCATTACCTCCAATTTGCACCTACGAAAGAAAAAGTACGTAACATAGTATAAAAAGTAATACATGCGAAAAAAATAAAAAAAATAAAACACATGGGTTGCCTCCCAAGAAGCGCTTGATTTATAGTCTTCAGCTTGACTTCTCAATTTGTTTTTCTTATTGTAAGTTAAGATTTGTGTGTAACAAAATCTCAACTTACGAGAAAATTGAAAAATAAATTAAGCAAAAAACAAGAACCATAAATTTTTTTTTTTGTTTTTTTTTTCTTTTTGTGAGTTAAGATTTGTGTGTCAACAAAATCTCAACCCACGAGAAAATAAAAAAAAAATAAACTAACAATAAGCGAATAAATTTTTTTTTCTGTTTTCTATTTTTTTTTATGTGTGTTAAGATTTGTGTGTAAAACAAAATCTCAACGCACGAGAAATTTGAAAAATAAATTACACAACCAAAAATAAGCAAATAAAATTTATTTTTCTTTTTGTGAGGTAAGATTTGTGTATCAAACAAAATCTCAACCCACGAGAAAATTGAAAAATAAAATAAAACAACAATAAGTAAATTTTTTTCTTTTTGTAAGTTAAGATTTGTGTGTCAAACAAAATCTCAACTTACGAGAAAATTTTTAAAATAAAATAAATAAGAACAATAAGCATAAATTTTTTTTTTTTTTTTTTTTGAATTAAAATGAGATTGATGGGTATTAATATCAACAATAAAAATAGTAAAACAAATCCCCGGCAACGGCGCCAAAAACTTGTTGCGTGTTTTTCAACACACGAACTTGTGCAAGCATACATGGTCACAAGTAATAAAGATTTGTAAGTAAAGATCGATCCCACGAGGATTTGTTACTATAGTTTGTCGAGTACTAAAATTGTATCTCTCTGATTTTATCCAAAAGAATCGTTGATTAATAAAAAAGTAAAATAATAAAATAAAAGAAATCTAGGATTGCAATTTTTCACCAAATTAATCCACTCAAATCGTGTTATTTTCTTTTGATTTATATTTTTTAGTACATTTAATTTGTCAACCGAAAACTTCTTTTTTTATTATTCATACATCTCTTTCGAGCTCCGTATAAACACACCTCGTTAAATTAATTTACTATATCTCTATGAAAATTAAATTTACCGAGATTCGTTACGTTCTAAGTTTTCAAATGGCCACACATACAATTAGGGTATATCTCTATCCTTCATCATACATGTCATTCTATTTACGAGCAATACACACACAAATGCCTTTCTCAAGTTTATTCATATGCCACGGATCGTTTTGATAAGATTCGTAAATAATCAAAAAGCATTAAGCACAAAATAGAACGAACAAATCAAACGTCTTATAAATCTAACAAAAAAAATAATTAAAATCAAGCTTCATAAATTTAGATAAAATGCAACCCTAGAAAAATTAAATTACTTCATAGAATTAAAATAAAAATTACAAGAACTACAGAAAATTAAGAAGAAGCAGAAATAAAATTAAAACATAACTTAAAACAAATATTTGGCACACGCAAAACACAACAAAAGCCAAAAATGGCTTCTGCGTGTTTTGCCGTCCAACACACAAACACAATAAAAATTACAAACTGAAAAAAAATTAAAACACTCTAAAAACTTTCGAAATTAAAACTAAAACTCTACTCCAAAAACTCCACTCCAACCAAACTTTATTAATTCCATTTTTACCCACAAATATATTTCAAATTACATTTTCAACTTTATTTAATTACAGTTAAGCCTTTTGCTAATTTTAAATTAAATTTTTAAACTTTTCATAATTAAAATGAAGCCCAAATTTAATTTAAATTATATTTTTAATTTTTAAAAATTGTAATTAAGAACTACATTATTTGAAATTATATTTGTGGACATAAATGTGGCATTAAGTACATTTTCGATACAAATTATTTACTTTTATTAAAATATATAAAAAACAGTAAACACTAATTTATTAATCGAAAATTAACTAAAAACATCAAGAACATAGCAATTATAATTAATAAAATAGGTGAAAATAACTATATAAAATACAGTTATCAGAAATCATGCCAGTGAGAGATGTCCTCACAACTCTGAATGTGTAAATTTTGTTTCCAATTATAATAGGAACCAAAACAATCAAAACAATCCCTATTCCAACACTTACAATCCAGGGTGGAAGAATCACCCTAATTTTTCTTGGAGTAATAATCAAGGCCAATCATCTTCTATGAAGCCCACTCATCCACCAGATTTTCATAATCAAGTCCCACAACAAGAGAGAAAGCCTTCATTGGAAGATATGTTTGCTCAATACATGGCTAAGAATGAGACTATTCTCCAGAATCAGGCAACATCTATTAGAAATCTCGAAGTTCAATTGGGTCAACTAGCTACTACTGTCAACAACTGCCCTCAAGGAGTTTTACCTAGTGATACCGAAGTCAATCCAAAAAGGGAAGGAAAAGAGCATTGTAAAGCAGTTACATTGAGAAGTGGAAAAGAGTTAGAAGAAATACACAAGCCCATTTCTCCGCCAACTCTTATTGTTGAAGCTATTGACCCAGAAAAACAAGAGAAAGCTGATGAGAGGGTCAAAGAGAATGAATTAACAGAGAATCCTGTAATAAAACCATTTTTAGATAACCTCAAGCCTTATAATCCACCAATTCCATTTCCTCAGCGCTTCCACAAGTAAAAGCTAGATAAACAGTTCTCCAAGTTTCTTGAAGTATTTAAGAAACTTCATATTAACATTCCTTTTGCTGATGCCTTGGAGCAAATGCCCACTTATGTGAAATTTATGAAAGACATTTTGTCTAAGAAGAGAAGGTTAGGTGATTTTGAGACAGTTGCTCTCATAGAGGAGTGTAGTGCCATTCTTCAGAAGAAGCTACCACCTAAGCTTAAAGATCCAGGAAGCTTCACCATTCCTTGTACTATTGGTGAGAAATTTTTTGGTAGAGCTCTGTGCGATCTAGGTGCAAGCATTAATTTGATGCCACTATCCATCTATCAGAGACTTGGATTAGGAGAAGCACAACCGACCACTGTAACTCTTCAACTTGCAGATAGGTCTTTGAAACACCCAAGAGGCATTATAGAGGATGTGCTTGTCAAGGTTGATAAGTTTATCTTTCCTGTAGATTTCATAATTCTTGACATGGAGGAAGATAAAGAAATTCCTATTATTCTGGGGAGACCATTTTTAGCTACTGGTAGGACTTTGATTGATGTTCAAAAAGGTGAGCTCACTATGAGAGTTCAAGACCAAGAGGTAACTTTCAATGTCTTTAAAGCTATGAAATTTCCAAGAGAATCTGATGATTGCTTTAGAGTTGACATGGTGAATGCGTTAGTTGAAAAAAATTTCAGGGAAAACTTGAGTACTGATGCTTTGAAACTTGCACTTGTGAATGACAATGTTACTGATAACTTTGATTCTCTTGAATATCTCAAGTTACTTGAAGCATCTCCACAGCTCTTTAGTCCTCAAACTGAAGAAGAGGAATCACAAGTTGCAACACCATCTAAGTTTACCTATGTGAAGCCATCTATGGAACAGAAACCATTATTAGAGCTTAAGCCACTACCTAACCATCTAAGGTATGCTTATTTGGGTGAAATGTCTACTATGCTTGTGATTATTTCAGCATCTCTAGATGACGATCAAGAAAAGAAGCTGTTAAGAGTGTTGAGAAATTACAAGCTAGCATTAGGGTGGTCTATAGCTGACATTAAAGGAATTAGCCCTTCACTATGCATGCACAAGATCTTGTTTGAGGAAGATTTCAAGCCTACTATTGAGCATCAACGTCGTTTGAATCCAATCATGAAGGAGGTAGTAAAAGACGAAATCATTAAGTGGTTAGACGCAGGTATTATCTATCCTATTTCAGATAGCTCTTGGGTCAGCCCAATTCATTGTGTTCCGAAGAAAGGAGGAATTACAGTGGAGACTAATAGCAATAATGAGCTGATTCCCACAAGGAAAGTGACGGGTTGGCGGGTATGCATGGATTATCAGAAGCTCAACAAGGCCACTCAAAAGGATCATTTTCCCCTTCCATTTATTGACCAAATGCTAGACAGATTGGCAGGACATTCTTTTTATTGTTTCTTGGATGGATATTCTGGATACAACCAAATTGCTATCGCACCTGAGGATCAAGAGACCACTTTCACTTGTCCATATGGAACTTTTGCTTTCCGAAGAATGCCGTTTGGATTATGTAATGCTTCAGCCACTTTTCAAAGGTGTATGATGGCTATCTTCTCAAACATGGTGGAAGATTTTATTGAGATATTTATGGATGACATCTCAGTGTTTGGATATTCATTTGATAAGTGCTTGCATAACCTTTCTTTGGTCCTACAAAAATGCGAAGAAACAAACTTGGTTTTAAATTGGGAAAAGTGCCACTTCATGGTAGAAGAAGGTGTTGTTCTCGGCCATCTAATTTCGTCCAAAGGAATTGAAGTGGATAGGGCAAAGATTGAAACCATTAAGAAACTACCGCTGATAGGAGTCAAATTATTGCATTTTTGTTATGATTTAAAGGTTGATATTTGTGTGAAAATTGTGTTTTATTTTATTATTTAATCCACAAATGTCATTTCACGGGTATTTCGTGTTTAAAGTGCAATTGCAGGTAAAATCATGATTATGGAGAAGTTTGGGACAAATTTCAATGACCGGGATTGAGTGCAAATAAAAAGAAAACAAAATTTCAAAATTTGGAAGTTCGCCGCCGGCGAGAATATTCCCGCCGCCGGCGAAAACCTTACTGAGAAAATGTTGAAAATCATGCAGGGAGCACGGATTTTGGCAAAGCAATCTCGCCACCGGCCAAGTACATCTCGTCGCCGGCCAAATACATATCGCCGCCGGCCAAGTGCATCTCGCCGCCGGCGAGATTTAGCGGAACCGAAATCGTAAGTTTTCCAGAAATCTCGCCGCGGCGAGAATAACTTCGCCGCCGGCGAGTTTCGTTCGAAAACACATTTTTATGTTGTTTTGTTCCAAAATTGCCCTCCAAAACCCTAGATCTATATATACATTATGATGGAGAAGGAGGGGACGGCAGAAAGGAGAGTTCAAAGGCATTTTTGGAGAAGAGAAGGAAATTTTGGAGAAACTTGAAGGATCTTCACCATTGTTGCTACCAAGCCTTCATCTTCTAGAGTTTTTTCATCTCTTCTCCTTAGTTTTTATTTTCTGCAGTTTATTCATATTTGTTATTCATGGATTCAATTGAAATAATGGTTGTTCTTATTTCCGTTATGAACTAATTCGTTTTTGCTAAGGCTATGATGTAGTTAGATCAAGGAAATCTGATTTCTTTTGTTATGGTTATATGAATTCATTGTTTTCAAGTCGAGTATTTATTTCCATGCTTAATGCTTTTAAATTTCGATCAAGATTTAGATGATTTGTTGCATTATATTGAGACCGAGAGGAGATGTGTAATGAATGCTTCTTGTGATAAATATCGTATGTTGAATGCGAGTTTGACACCTAATGCATGATGTGTGTGGTTATTCCAGAAATTCCATAAATCGTAATGTGCTTATTTGTGATTAAATCTTCATAGAAATATAGTCGGTTTTCATAGATAAGTAATTCTAATATAACTTGAGAAAGAGTATTAGATAAGTTTGGGTTTTTCAACCATCACTTTTAGCTTTGATTCTCATATAACATGACTTGAAATCGGATTGAATTTATTTAGCGAAATCAAATGCCTTAGCGTTTTTAATCATTAGTCAACAACATTTAATTTTGTTATTTGCGTTTAGTTTTATGTTAATTTTCTTTTTAAACAATTTCAACAATTCAGTTTTCAAATAAAATTAGGGTTAGTTAATTTCGGTACTTAGTAACGCCATTCCTTGTGGGTTCGATATTCGTACTTTTGTACACTTTATTACTTGAACGATTCTTACACTTGCGAAAATAAGCATCAAGTTTTTGGCGCCGTTGCCGGGGAATGGTTTGATTTTATTAATATCGATACTACCTAATCTTAGTTTTAATTTGAAGTTAATTTGCTTTATCTTTCTTTCATTTTTAATTTTGTTTATTTTGCTGTTTTATTTTATTTATCAAAAAAAAAAAAGTAACTTTGTGTTGTTTTTGTGTTAGTTGATTTTCTGGTTGCAGGATTTGTGTATGAGACGTACAAGAAGCCTTAACCTTCTTCCACTTGATCCAGAGATTGATAGAACATATAGGTGTCTAAACCAAGAGAGAAGACGTTCAACCTCTGCTCCTAATAGACAATCAACCATGGATCCACCATTTGTTGAGGGAGGTAGAAATCGTAGAGCTTTGAGAGATTATGTTGTGCCTAATGTTGCTGGAACTATTTCGGGTATAAGGAGGCCAACTATTCAAGCCAATAACTTTGAGATAAAACCATCCTTTATCCAAATGGTTCAATCAAATCAGTTTGGGGGAATGTCAAAGGATGATCCAAATGCACATATTGCTTACTTTCTGGAGGTGTGTGATCTTTACAAGATAAATGGTGTGTCCGAAGATGCTGTAAGATTGAGGGTTTTTCCTTTTTCACTTCGGGATAAAGCCAAGGAGTGGCTAAACTCATTACCACCAGGATCAATTACAACATGGAATGAATTGGTTCAGAAATTCTTATCCAAGTTCTTTCCTCTTGCTAAGACAGCAAAATTAAGGAATGAAATCACATCCTTTACACAATATGACCAAGAATCATTGTATGAAGCTTGGGAAAGATTCAAAGAAATGTTGAGGAAATGCCCACATCATGGTATACCAATTTGGCTACAAGTCTCTACATTTTATAATGGGTTGGTTTCAAACTATCGTGCAATGATTGATGCTGTAGCTGGAGGATCTTTAATGGGAAAAACACCGGAGGATGCTCATGAGTTGTTAGAGGTTATGGCAGAAAACAACAATCAGTGGCATTCAGAGCGGGTAATTGCAAAAATACCAACAGTAGTGCATGAAATCGATTCAGTGAATGCTTTGTCGGCTCAAGTTGTTGTTCTTTCAAGAAAGATGGATTCTTTGTCATCCAAATTTGAATCCAAACCAACTGCACAATGTTATTTATGTGGTGGAAATCATGCTAGCATCGAGTGCCAAGTTGGAAATCCATTTGCTTCACCAAATGCTGAGCAAGCAAATTATGTTTCAAATTTCCAAAAACCTCAACATAACCCATACTCGAACACCTACAATCCAGGTTGGAGAAATCATCCAAATTTGTCATGGGGAAATAACCAAGGGGGATTCAAACCGTCATCATCTTCCTACCAACCCCAAGAGAAAAACAAACAAATTTGGAAGAAATTTTAGGAAAGTTCATTGAGGAGACAAGAGCAAATTTCAGAAATCAAGAGGCAATCAACAGGGACATCCAAAACCAACTAGGGCACCTTTCAAAGCAGATTGCAGAAAGGTCTCAAGGATCGCTGCCTAGTGACACAATAAATCCCACAGAGCATGTAAAGGCTATCACATTGAGAAGTGGAAAAGAACTTGAGAATCAGAAGAAATCGGAGAAAAAGATGGAAGAATCTAAAGAAAAGCCATCAAGATCCCAAGATATTCAACCTTCCCCATGTGCAAAATATGAGCCTCCTATCCCATATCCTCAAAGATTGAATAAGAAAAAACTTGATAATAAATTTGATAAATTTCTGGATATTTTTAAGAAATTGCATATTAACATTCCTTTTGCAGAGATGTTGGAACAAATGCCCAAATATGCAAAATTCATGAAGGAAATCCTATCAAAGAAGAGGAGGCTGGGAGATAATGAAACTGTCATGCTAAATGAGGAGTGTAGTGTAGTTCTTCAAAGAAAACTGCCACAGAAATTGAAAGACCCAGGGAGTTTTACTATACCTTGTACTATAGGAAGTTGCAATTTTGATAAAGTCCTATGTGATTTAGGAGCAAGCATTAATTTGATGCCACTTTCTGTTTTCAGGAAACTAGGCACAGGAGAAGTGAAGCCCACTTCAATATCTTTACAATTAGCGGATCGATCGGTGAAATATCCTCTAGGGGTAATTGAGGATGTTTTAATTAAAGTCGGCAAGTTTATTTTCCCTGTAGATTTCGTGGTGCTTGACATGGAGGAAGATAGAGAGATACCGTTGATATTGGGGAGACCGTTCCTTGCAACTGGAAGAACATTGATTGATGTTCAACAAGGAAAGCTCATTCTACGGGTGCAAGATGAACAAGTAACTTTTGATGTTTTTGAAGAAATAAAATCTCCAAGTGATGTACATTCTTGTTTTCAAATTAACACTATTGACGGGTTAATCTCGGAAAATTTTGAGGAGATAACTACATTGCTACCACTAGAAGCTGGCCTTGTGAAATCTGCAACAATTGAGGAGGAAGATGAGGGGATGAGACAATGTTCTGGATTACTGGCAGCACCTAATGAATATTTATGCAGTGATGGAACATTTAAGGAGTTGGGAACAAATGAAACTCCAACCTCAGTGGTAAAGAATGGAGCCAACAAGATTGAGCTAAACCCAATGCCATCCCATCTAAAAAAAAAAAAATTTCTTACGTTCACCACTGGCGAGGGCTGTTTCACCGCCGGCGGAAAAGAGATCTCTCTTCCCTTTCTTACATTGAGGACAATGTAAGGTTTTGGTTAAAGTGCGGTAAACGGTAAATCTTTGCTCCCCTTCATTTTTAGTAGTTTTGTTTGTGTGTTTAGTTGTGTTTAATTTTGTTTTTCCATTTATTTTTCTGCATTTTGATTTAATTTTTTTTTATTTCTTTATTGTCTTATTTTATTATTATTATTGTTATTATTATTATTTTTATTTTATTTGCATTTTACTTGTTTTAATTTGCACGTTGATGATAATAATGTGATTGTGATAACAAGTAGCTGTTAGAAGACATTAAATTTTGCTTTGGTTTAAAGAGAATTTCAAATGTTGATTTTACCTAGTTGGCGACTCTTTTGGTATGTGGTATGATTTGGTTGATTAGTCTAAATGCTTAGAGAAGTCTTATGTGTGAATTTTGCATGGACATTTTTGTGATTTTAACAAACTCTAGAACTCATTTGAAAACCTCTTGAGGCGAAATAATTTGGAATTGCACTATGTAGGATATGATGTAGGCCATTTTTGGATCGATTGTGCCATTTTAAGCCTACCTTGTTATCTTTATATCACTAGTTACCTCTTTGAGCCTATTTAAATGTATTGTTAGCCTTACTTTTCTTTCTTTTTGCCTTCTATAACCTACCTTTTATTGAGCCAAAAATATATATATATATAATTCCTACCTTATTTGTTAAGAGCACTTAATTTTGAACACAAACTTTGCAAGAGCAATTGGAGAAATCTTCCACATATATTGGAAGAAATTGGTTGGGGGTTATGTCCTTTCAAGAACAATTAGAGTAAGGGTGATGAAAAAAAAATTTCATATATATTGGAAGAAAGTAGTTGGCTTTTCAAAGAGCAATTGAGTAAAAAAAAAAGAGAAAAAAAAAGAAAAAAAAGAAAAAAGAAAAAAAAAGAAAAAAAAAAGAAGAAGAAGAAAGCCTTCACATTCTAGTAAATAAAAGAGTGTTAGTGATGGATGTACTAAGGTGAAAGATTGAGGAAGAACTTTGTTTATCTGTGGAAAAATGGGTTATGATCGGAAGAAACAATTTGGGTTAAATGGTGTTATTCTTTTACTTAATTGGTTGTGTTTAATCTAATAAGTGCCCTTATTTGTATTTTGACACTTCCCGTTCTTTCTTAACCAAATACCTAAGCCTAACATTACAAGCCTCATAAAGTCCTATTGATCCAAAGTGGTGTATTTTCCTTCATTAGTGGAGAGAGGTTTGAAAAGTGAGCCTATGGAGTTCGAGATTTCACCTTTTTGTTTGTGGATGTTATGCATAATATTATCCGGGCAGTATGGCTATTGGTTTGTGGTTTGATGGATGTTTAAGAGTCAATAATAAAAGTGAAATTGGCATTTGAGATTTCTTAAAGCTTAGGTGACATTTAATTATTCTATATGTTGGGTGTTATTTACAATTTTTGAGACATTTGTGCAAATTATTTGTTATGTGATTTTATTGTTTTAAGTTAGGATAGTTATAGGTAAGATGTTTGTGGGTGTCATCACTGGAAGCCCTCACGAGACTACAACTCGTCCTACTAGGGCCGCCTAGGGGTTTAAAGGCATATTACATACGCTTAATGTAATGTTGTAAATAGAATAAATTTCCTTTGAATTTTTCTTTTAATGTCTCCTTTGAAATTATTCATAGATCGCTTTTCTTGCTAGAGACTAGCAAGAAGCTGGTCGGGGGTTGTTGATAGGAGTCAAATTATTGCATTTTTGTTATGATTTAAAGGTTGATATTTGTGTGAAAATTGCGTTTTATTTTATTATTTAATCCACAAATGTCATTTCATGGGTATTTCGTGTTTAAAGTGCAATTGCAGGTAAAATCATGATTATGGAGAAGTTTGGGACAAATTTCAATGACCGGGATTGAGTGCAAATAAAAAGAAAACAAAATTTCAAAATTTGGAAGTTCGCCGCCGGCGAGAATATTCCCGCCACCGGCGAAAACCTTACTGAGAAAATGTTGAAAATCATGCAGGGAGCACGGATTTTGGCAAAGCAATCTCGCCGCCGGCCAAATCAATCTCGCCGCCGGCCAAATCAATCTCGCCGCCGGCCAAGTACATCTCGCCGCCGGCCAAATACATATCGCCGCAAGCCAAGTGCATCTCACCGCCGGCCACAATAATCCCGCCGCCGGCGAGATTTAGCGGAACCGAAATCGTAAGTTTTCCAGAAATCTCGCCGCGGCGAGAATAACTTCGCCGCCGGCGAGTTTCGTTCGAAAACACATTTTTATGCTGTTTTGTTCCAAAATTGCCCTCCAAAACCCTAGATCTATATATACATTATGATGGAGAAGGAGGGGACGGCAGAAAGGAGAGTTCAAAGGAATTTTTGGAGAAAAGAAGGAAATTTTGGAGAAACTTGAAGGATCTTCACCATTGTTGCTACCAAGCCTTCATCTTCTAGAGTTTTTTCATCTCTTCTCCTTAGTTTTTATTTTCTGCAGTTTATTCATATTTGTTATTCATGGATTCAATTGAAATAATGGTTGTTCTTATTTCCGTTATGAACTAATTCGTTTTTGCTAAGGCTATGATGTAGTTAGATCAAGGAAATCTGATTTCTTTTGTTATGGTTATATGAATTCATTGTTTTCAAGTCGAGTATTTATTTCCATGCTTAATGCTTTTAAATTTCTGATCAAGATTTAGATGATTTGTTGCATTATATTGAGACCGAGAGGAGATGTGTAATGAATGCTTCTTGTGATAAATACCGTATGTTGAATGCGAGTTTGACGCCTAATGCATGATGTGTGTGGTTATTCCAGAAATTCCATAAATCGTAATGTGCTTATTTGTGATTAAATCTTCATAGAAATATAGTCGGTTTTCATAGATAAGTAATTCTAATATAACTTGAGAAAGAGTATTAGATAAGTTTGGGTTTTTCAACCATCACTTTTAGCTTTGATTCTCATATAACATGACTTGAAATCGGATTGAATTGATTTAGCGAAATCAAATGCCTTAGCGTTTTTAATCATTAGTCAACAACATTTAATTTTGTTATTTGCGTTTAGTTTTATGTTAATTTTCTTTTTAAACAATTTCAACAATTCAGTTTTCAAATAAAATTAGGGTTAGTCAATTTCGGTACTTAGTAACGCCATTCCTTGTGGGTTCGATATCCGTACTTTTGTACACTTTATTACTTGAACAATTCGTACACTTGCGAAAATAAGCATCAAGTTTTTGCCTCCAACATCGGTGAAAGGAATTAGAAGTTTTCTTGGTCATGTAGGATTCTATAGGCATTTCATAAAAGATTTTTCCAAGATATCTAAGCCTCTTTGCAATCTTTTGGAGAAAGATACAAAATTCACATTTGACGAAGATTGTTTTGAAGCTTTTCGGGTTTTGAAAGAAAAGTTGATCATGGCTCCCATCATTATTGCACCAGATTGGAATCTACCTTTCGAGCTCATGTGTGATGCCAGTGATTTTGCGGTAGGAGCTGTTTTAGGACAACGAAAAAAGAGAGTTTTCCCTGCCATATACTATGCCAGCAAAACTTTGACCGAAGCTCAACTAAATTATGCTACCATTGAAAAAGAATTACTTGCTGTTGTATATGCTTTTGAAAAGTTTCGATCCTACCTAATCGGAACTAAGGTGACAGTTTATACTGATCATTCTGCTATAAAATATCTTATGGCTAAAAAAGATGCAAAACCGAGATTGATTAGATGGATCCTCCTATTGCAAGAATTTGATTTGGAGATCAAGGATAATAAGGGAACTGAAAATCAAGTGGCTGATCATCTATCGAGATTGGAGAATAATGATGGAGCTGTGGACAAGACTATCATTGGTGAGACTTTTCCTGATGAGCAACTATTTTCCTTTGATCATAGAAGTGTGCCATGGTACGCAGACTATGTTAATTACATCGTAAGCAATGTGCTCCCACCTGAAATATCTTTCCAACAGAAGAAAAAATTCTTACACGATGTTAAGTACTATTTATGGGATGAGCCTTACTTGTTTAAGCATTGTGCAGATCAAATTATCAGAAGGTGTGTCCCAAAGGAAGAAATTGAAAATATACTTAAACATTGTCATTATTCAGCCTATGGGGGCCATTTTGGAAGAGAAAGAACATCGGCTAAGGTTCTTCAATCTGGTTTTACCGCCAAATCGTTAAAGATGCACATTTCTTTGTCTCACAATGTGACAGGTGCCAAAGAGTTGGTAACATTTCTAAGAAACACGAGATGCCTCTAAACAACAATCTTGAGGTAGAAATATTTGACGTTTGGGGAATTGACTTCATTGGGCCTTTTATCTCTTCCTATAACAACCTTTACATTCTGGTTGCTGTGGATTATGTTTCTAAGTGGGTATAAGCAATTCCCTTGCCTACCAATGATTCCAAAGTGGTGTTGAATTTTCTAAAGAAAAACATTTTTACTCGTTTTGGCACCCCAAGGGCAATCATAAGCGATGGTGGAACTCATTTTTGCAACAAATCTTTTGAAACCCTTCTTGCCAAATACGGTGTCACTCACAAGATTGCAACTGCTTACCATCCTCAAACAAGTGGGCAATTCGAGATATCAAATAGAGAGGTGAAGAGGATTTTGGAGAAGACGGTAAATCCTTCAAGGAAGGATTGGTCTAAGAGGTTGGATGATGCACTCTGGGCATACCGAACAGCATACAAGACACCCTTTGGGATGTCCCCATATCGGTTGGTTTTTGGGAAAGCTTGTCATCTTCCGGTTGAATTAGAGCACCATGCGTATTGGGCTATCAAGAATTTAAATTTTGATTTAGGAGCTGCTGGCGAAAAACGTCTCCTACAACTCAATGAGATGGATGAAATTCGTGTACACGCATATGAAAATGCTGAGATTTATAAGGAAAAGATGAAGAGGTGGCATGACAACAAAATCTTGCATCGACACTTTGAACCAGGACAGAAAGTATTGCTCTTCAATTCTCGTTTGAAGTTCTTCTTAGGAAAATTGAAATCTAAGTGGTCAGGGCCTTTCATTATCACCAAAGTACACCCATATGGGGCTGTTGAGATTAAAGGTGAAGAATCACAAAATACCTTCCAAGTGAACGGGCAAAGACTCAAACATTATTGGGGGGGTGACATTGATCGTCAAAAGTCCACCATTTTCTTATCTGATCCAACCTAAAGCAAGGAAAAAGGCAGTCAAGTTGATGACTCTAAATCAAGCGCTTCTTGGGAGGCAACCTATGTGTTTTAGTTTTTATTTATTTATTTATTGTATTTTAGAACATGTATTAGTTGCATATTTCTTCATTCTATTATTTTGTTTTGATAGGTGCAAATCGGAGAAGGTAAAACAATTTTGGATTTCAATCTCACAAGTCAACTCACTATTTAGGGAAGTTTCTTTTAACACATCTCCTTTGTTCTTTAATTTCCACACATTGGGGACAATGTGCATATTAAGTTCGGGGGTGTTGAGATTAAACTTATTTGAACTATTGCTTGATATTGTTGCTTGTCTAGTTTTGTTTGTTTGGTTGATCAAACATTAGAAGATATTTTGCGTTTAATGGTGATCTAATTTTTGTTATTTTATTTCTTCAGTTTAAATAATGTATAATTCCTTGAAAATTTTGAATATTGTCTAAGCGATGAATAATTTTTACGTATGTTTCATTTTTACAAGAATAAATATTTATGAGCACTAGTCTTGATTTTTGAGTTGTTATGATAATTTAAAGAAGGTTTATGTGAGTAATGAATTCGATTGATATTTGTGGTGTCATAGTTCTTAGAATTTGTTTGATTTTCTCTCGAGGTGAAATTATAGATAACATTTAACTAAGAAAATGATTTAGGCCATCTTTGGATCGTTTGAGCCTTTCTATCTACCTTCAGATGCATTATCCATAGTATACCCCTTTTGAGCTTCAAAGTTTATATATATATTTTTATCTCATGTCCAAACCCTACTTGATAAGAAAATATATATGTGTAGATATATCTATGTTTCCTATCTTACTAACATATGACAATTGTTAGTAAATATTTAAAGATATATCAGAAAAAAAGAGGATACTAAAAAAAAACAAAAAAAATGAGGATTATTGTATGTGATGATAAATTTCAAATTGGGAATTATTTATTATGATGATAGAAGTTATCTTTTTCAATCCTAAAATGTTATGTTTGGGAAAAGTTTTGAGCTAAATATTATCCTTTATCCTACCTTTACCTAAGCCATACATTACAAGCTTAATAAAGTCCTATTGATTTGGTGTTTTGTGTTTGTCTACATTAGTGAAGAGAGAAATGAAAAATAAACTTATGAGATTTGTGATTTCATGAAAATTAGTTTGATTTTATATTTGCATAAACTGATCTAAATTGCATGTGATAAAATATGAAAAGACTTCACACACACAATGTAATTCTTGGTGAAAATGTAATATATTTTTAAATTGATTTTAATACTTAGATAAAATTCTTTTATTTCTTTGAGTTATGTTATTTGGAATGAGCAAAAATAAATATTTTGAAAATCACAATTTTAAATGCAATTATCTTTGTTTTATTTCTTTTTTTTTGCTCGAGGACTAGCAAGAACTTAAGTTTGGGGGTGTGATAACTGTATTTTATACAGTGATTTACGTCTATTTTATTAATTATAATTGCTAGTTATTTACATTTTTAGTTAATTTTTAATTAATTAAATTAATATTTAGTATTAGTTTTTAATAAATATATTTAAAGTAAATTAATAAATTTTAATAAAAAAAGGGGCTTAATTGAAATTATAAAAAGATCACAATTTAATTTGAAATTAAAAATGGGTTAAATTGAAAATATCAAAAGATTAGAAATTAATTTAAATTAAATTTGTGGGTCAAAATACAATTAATAAAAAGTTGAATTTTCGTGCAGGAGAAGAGCCACTCGCTACATTCACAACGCTCAACACACACCGCTCGATCAATCCATCAATGGTCAAGATTAGGCGCGTGACTTCCAGACGCAACAGGAGCAATTACGCCGGAATTCCAGAAAGCGCACAACTCGGTACACGTGGGGCCCACTTGCTGCGCAGACTGGCATGCAGGGTGGGACCCACATGTCGGCTGTGCAGATTTTCTACCGAGGCGATCTCTGACCGTTGGATCTGTTGGACGGTCTAGATTTAAAACGCGTGGAAGCAAGCTGTCGCGCACCTAGCCGCTCGTCTACAAATCCTGTGCGACGCGGTACATCCAAGCAGCGTGCACCCTCGTGTTTCAACGAAAAATAAGCAGCCACATGTCTGATAAATATTCCAGCGAATAACATGATGACACGTGGCATGTATTGGGTGAAATAAAAACGCAGAAACGACACCCACTTCTAGCCGTTAACGCACTTCCAGCGCGAGAAAATCTTGTGCAACGCCGTCCAGCTATTCTCCATGCGTCCGATCTTCTCACCTAATGAAAAGCTGCCACGTGTCTCCCTATTTCTCGCAGCCAATCACATGGTGACATGTGGCATGCGTGAAAAGAAAAAAAATCAGAAACGCGCAGAATGGTTTTCACGCGTGTTGTTATTTTAATTCCCCATACATTTTTGTCCCCCACTTAAAATAAATAAATAAATAAAAAAGAATAATTGAAAAGGGGGATATATTTTGTACGCGAGGATTTGGTTTTTTAGTTTTGGTTTTCTTTCATTTTTTGTGTTGCTCGCAGTTCTTGTTATTTTTTTTTCTCTTTTACCATTTTCATTTTCTTTCCTCTCTACGTGTTACACAAAACACGCAGAACGTTTATTTGACATTTTGTGTTGTATTTTCTTAGGAAAATTACAGAGAAAGAAGACAACAAAGAAGAAGAAAAGAGAAGAAATTTATTTTTCATTGAGGAATCGTGAAAGAGTTTCTCCTAATCTATTTTCTTTTAATTTTTGTTTATCTGCAATGTTTTATTTTTGTGGTGTTGTAATTTTAATTTCTGCTATGAAATAATTTATTTGTTCTAGGATTTCAGTGTAGCTTAAATTATGAAACTTGAATTAATTATTTTTGAATGATTTATGAAACTGTTTTAAGTTGTTTATTTTATCTGTGTTTAATGCTTTTAATTATCGGAAGATTAATTAACTGATATGTGACACTTAAATAAACTTGAAAAAGGCATTTTTGTGTGTTACTCGTGATAAAATAACGTATATACATAAGGGATAGAAATATACTTTTATTGTATGTGTGACTGTTTGAGAACTCAGAACTTAATAAATCTGGTTGAATTTAATTCTCATAGGAATATAGTGAATCATTTTAACTAGGTGTGTCTGTATGGAGCTTGAAAGAGATATATGGATAAATTAGGAGTTCTTGGTTAACAACTTAAAACATAAGAACATAAATCAAGAGAGAATAAAATATTCAAGTGGATTAATTTGGGTAAACTGCAATCCTAGAATTTTCGTACAATCTATTAAAAAAAAATTAATTAAGACAAACTGCAACAAATTATTGATTGTTTGGATAACATCAGGTTTAAATAATTTTAATAATCAACGAAAGCTAGTAATAAATCTCTGTGGGAACGATATTTTACTTATCATATTTTATTACTTGTGACCATGTATACTTACACGATTTTATGTTCTCTAAAAGAGACAACAACGTACAAAAGAAAATTTTGAGCATATCTGACTCTTTAACCCACAATTGATGATGTCCAAACCTTTTATTGATTTTTGAAAACAAACTTCTCCATTGAGTTGGTTAATCAATTCATCAATATGAGTTAATGGATATTTTTTCTTGATGGTCAATCTATTAAGTTGATGATAATCAATGTATAATCTGAAAATTCCATAATTCTTTTAACATATAAACAGATGCTCTTTAAGGTGACATACTAGGTTATATAAATCATTTTGATAATAGTTTATCCAACTGTTTCCTTAACTACATTTCTCCATTGGTTCCATTCGATAACGAGCAATTGATATCGGTACAATTCCAGGATATAACTTGATTATAAAATCAATCTCTCAAGTAGGAGGAAGTCTAGGGAGTTCTTTTGGAAATACATCAAATTATTTATTTACCATTGGTATCCATGCTAAGATATTTTTATTGTTAGAATCTTCTTTATTTTAATTTAGAAGAACTATACTTTCTTGATTTTTTTCTTCCTCCCAAACAATACTTAAAAAAGCACTAGAAAGGTAACTCCTTTTTCACAATAAAATTGAACCTTACACCTTTAATGATCTGTACAATGAATTTTTTGTCAAAGAAATTTATAATTGCTTGACATATAGTATACCAATCGATTCCAAAAATGACATTGAAATAACTTATATCGAGTATAACAAGATTAGCTAAGAATCGATGGCCATTAAACCCGAGTGACAATTTTTACGCACATAAAGAGCACTGGATGTGACTCTAAGAGAAGTATTCAAAGTAAAGGATTTTTATGGTCTTATAAGTCAGATTTAACATTTTGGCACATATTCAAAAGATGAAGGAATAAGTAGCACCAATATCAAAAACAACTTGTACCTAAGAGTTATACAGTAAAATCATACCTTTAACAATTAACTTCTAGTTCCTCTTGTCTATCCGATATCATAAAGGCTTGTCCTTGTGATCTTTATCTTTGTGTTGTGACACCCTTGCCTTTATCCTTTCCCTGAGAAAACTGTTGTCATTGAAAGGTCTATGTAGGATTAGTTTGTAATTGCAAAGACTACCTAGGATACTGGTAGGATCTGAAGGACTACCCTTGAAAAGATTGCCTTTTTTGCTAAATGTTTAGATGTGGCTGCTAAGTGCTTAAAAATCACTCTTATTTTGTGATTTTAATGTGTTTATTTGAGATGAATAAGTTTTACTATAATATTTTTATTTGATTATGTATACAAATCTATCTTTTTGGAATTGTGAGTATCTTTTAATGTATTTTTAGTGGTTTTAGCTTCAAAGAGATAAAAAATGTCAACACAAAAAGACACAATACTTAAATCACTCAAATATCACCCTAAGAGCAAAAGAGACTAAGGCATATAAGCCTTACATCAAGAATCAAACACTGTGTAAGAGGCACAAGCAAATTCAACACAAGCATTACACATTGCGATGAAATAAATAATGTGTCATTGCATGAATCTCTCAGGATTTTCTACTGGGGCCATTAAAAATTGTGCATAATGGTGAGATAAAAGGTGTGCCACAACACAGACCTCTTGGGTTTCATGATGAGATTGAGTTTGATCTATATGCCATGGTGAGAAAATTGTTTTGTTGTGACATGCGTACTATTTTTTTATTCCAAGTTATGCACGGTACTTTACTAATAAATAGCACAGTTAGTTCATTAGGTTAACCTTTCTCAAACATATTATTCATATTATTCATAGATATTATAAATTAGACTTAGAACAAATAAGAGGTAAGTTTTTGGGAGTTTTTTCATATCGAAGAAGAGAAGAAAAGATTTTCTAAAGATTAAACAGTTCTTTGAAAATCAAAATCATACACTTTTGGAGTAGAAAACATCATTCATTCATTGTTGGTATTTAAATCTAATTAGTTTATTTTTATTTCTAGATTTATTACAAAAATTTATTTATGAATAATTTATTGGCTATTTATTCTTCATAGATAGATTAAAAATTTGAAAATTAGATTTCAAACACATCATCTATATCTAATTTGTACAACTTGAAGAAAAGCTTAAATTGGTGATTTGATCATTGCATTGATTTAAACAATTGTATTTTCCTTGGGTACATATTAATTGATTAGTTAAATATCCCGATCATAGGGCATTAATTGGTTAATTAAACAAAAAATATAATCCTGATCGTAGGAGTTTTCATATTTAAAAGGAAAAACCAATAATTTGAGTTTATAGTTTAATTAACCTATGTAAGTCTTGTAGTCCTTTGTGTCTTTGTTGACATTTCTATATGCAAAAACGAAGTCTATTTATTTTACTTAGTGTTTTTGTCTTCCTCTGTGTAAGGTTGGTTACCGTTGTTCAGTAATGCACACATACACATTTTTAGGTACATTGTGTTTGAAAATATGTTATACACACCCCATAGGGTTAGTTTCTTAATAGGCATGCTAGGTTGTGAGTTATGATTTTTGTTTTGTTACGTGTGTGAGTATATTTGGAAACAAAAAAATTGAATTTTTTGGCACCTCAATAAGGCCATCAATGGAACCGTTGCAAAACCCATCGCAGGATCCCTGGTAAGGTGGTCAGTGAGGGTGGAACATAGTTTGGGTAGTATTCTATAAATGCCCCACTCTTCTCTCATTTCTTTAGCATAAAAAATACCTCAAAATGTTGTCAAAATTATATTTGAAAATTGCTTATATTTCATAAATTACTTTGAGTGTATTTTAACATTTGTGAGTAAAATAGTGTGCTTAAGTCTTGACAACTTGAGACTATTTTACAATATCCTGTGACAATAAAATTGCGAGTTTAGATTCGGTAGTAAATGTTGAGTTCCCAAAACAATATTTATTTCTTGTTCGTAGTTGAGTGTATTTTTCACGATTGTTTTTACACAATCTAGTTCACATTACTGATATGTGGTTATCAATCACACTACTTAGTATGGTGTTGGCTTTGGAGGAGATTAGATCCATGTGTTAGATCATGTAGTTGTAGAGGTAGCGAGCGAGGGTAACAATATGCAGTTAGAGTAGAGGCCCCAACTAATAGAGGTGTCCATATTTATATTTTTTATTAAGTTGTATCAGTTTATTGTTAGCGGATTTTTTTATTGTCGAGTGATTTTCGTAAGCAATATGAGGGTTTTCCATATAGACTTGGGTTTTATGTGGGTTTGCCTCATTATATTTATTGTTATGTATACTCTACTGTTGTGCTAGTACAATAAGAGTTTATATTGTGTATGTACCAATATAGTATAATTTAAACTCCGATTAGAAAGCTTTTATTCTTTGTTGCATGCCTACTATTTTCTTAATAATATATATAATGTTTAAAGTAATTTGCTTGTTGTTGTTAAAGTGTTTATTGCTAGGGAGTTTGGGATGAGTCCTTAAGGAGTTTGTATATCTTAACCCTGGTATTGTATTTGGTTTTCTTTCAACCTAAATCTTTCTAAGCAAGCATCATTAACTAACTAAATGTCCCATAAATCCTCCATTGATTTTATTGATTGTCTTAATTTTTTAACTATTTCTATATTTAATTATTTAGTTATTTGTTATTAATTTAGGATTTTCAACCAAATTATTGTGATAGAGTGTTTTGGTTTAATTTTTTATTAATTGTTTGCTTAAGTTTTTAAGAAAGAAGAAAATTATCTAAAATTATTGCAATTCTTTGAAAGACTGACTTTGTGAGTATACATATCACTTACTATAGGTGACTCTTCACTAACGAGCTTTTTATAATACCAAATTTGTGCATCAACTGTCAAATAGACTGTTGCCTTGGAAAATTTGTTCGAGTATTTAATACTCTTGAGCTAGAGGTTGATTGTGATCCTCCTCCATATTGGATGGTTATGCGCTAAGGATAATTTTATTTGAGATGTCCATATTTGTTATATTTATAACAAACATAGGGATGATAACAAGGACTTCTAAAATTTTTACTTCTAGATGACCCACTATGTTGATCGCCACATCTTAATTTCCATAATTTCTTCTTTTCTTTTTTTCTTTCTCTTTTGGTTTATGTGATGATGTATATACTTTAGATTGTTCCAAATTAACTTGTTCAATCCTATAAGTTGATGAACATTAATTTAATTAATAATTTGTGATGTTTAGGAATTATTTTTATGTTTTATTTTAGTATTATGTTGTTTTGAAGGGTATTTTTGTGTTCTGTAGATTAAAATGCTTTTGAAATAATCTTGAAGAAACACGAGCAACAAGAGTGAAAATGGGATGATAAATGGAAATTCACACAATTCAAAACGGACCAGAATAATAAAAACCAAAAAATAAGTATGCGTCACGGATTAATAAAATCCATGATGCGAGGAAGTGCTCCCAGATCCATTTGTGTGTTTGTTGGAGTTCAACACGAACCACCGTTCAATAAATTCCACACTGCAGCATAAGCTTCCTATGTTCTAGGGATTCAATTTTTAATGCACATCATGGCGAAGAATAAGGCATGCTGCAGTCCAAATGTAAAAATTGGCCAAAAACCCTAATATATGTATGAAACGTATTTTATCCTAAACTTAACCTATAAATATATCCTAAACTTAATCTATAAATATATCCTAAACCCCTCTTAAACATCATCAAGCCTTACTAGCAACCTATAGCTACAATCCACTATCCTTAATACATAACATAAAGAGAAAAGCTCATAATTTTAAAGTAGTTTACAAGGATTTGAATAAAGCGATCAATCAATTCAAAGATTTAGAATCACAAATCAAAAGGGATATTTTTATTTTTAAATCTTCTTTTTCTCTTTTTAATTTGAATACCTTTTGCAATTAAATTAATTTTAATTAATTTAATTATGATAGGCTAACTTTTGTATATGCAATTTTATTGTTGCTTCCAACGATTGAAAGAACAATTTTATGATTTAATTAAATAAAAGTTAATTTATTTTATGTTCATGTTTTTCATATCTTTAAGGTTAAATAACACTATTAGTTCCCTAATTTTTTCAAATTCTACACTTTAATCCCCTATCTTTTTTCACAATATTTAGTCCCCTAACTTTATAAATTTTACAATTTAATCCCTAATTTTTATAGATTCTACACTTTGTTCTCTTAATTTTTTTCGTAAGATTTAGTCCCCTAACTATTATCTGACTTAGAAAAATCTAAAAAGTTAAGGGACCAATTTTTAAGAAAAGAGTTAGGAAACTAAAGTGTAGAATGTATAAAGTTAGGAGACTAAATGTTACGAAAAAGTTAGGGACTAAAGTGTATAATCTATAAAGTTAGGGGATTAAATGTTACGAAAAAAGTTAAGGAATTAAAGTGTAAAATATGTAAAAGTTGGAGACATATAATATTCTTTATTTTATCTTTAATTATAAATTAATGATAGGTCAAATATTGTTTTATAATTAAAGAGAATATTTTGGAACTAAGCATTAGGTACATCATTTATGCTTGGTGATGCACAAAAACTTGACATTTAAATTTTGAAAAGTTTATAATAAGCTTATAAGTACTCAAATCACTTATAATAAGTGATAAATATACTTTCAATATTGATCTTGAAAAACTATGTTCTTTTAAATAATTAATTAAATCTCTTAAAAACAAACATGAAAAGTAAATCTAAACATTTTGTCACTATATTTTAATTTTGAAAATATTAATCTAATGATAAAAATAAAAAAAAGATAAAAGATAGATTGACTTACACAAATTACAGGCATATATACAATTAATAATCAATGGGAAATTAATGAAAAATTTAACTAGTTGGTTACATTTGGTCGA
This sequence comes from Hippophae gyantsensis, assembly GCA_030763125.1. Lineage (NCBI taxonomy): Eukaryota > Viridiplantae > Streptophyta > Magnoliopsida > Rosales > Elaeagnaceae > Hippophae > Hippophae gyantsensis. The sequence continues at coordinate 44,008,996 of CM061028.1, read as the reverse complement.
ATTACTTAAGTTGATAAAATATAAATCTATATTATTGATTCTCCCTTATATATATAAATAATACCTTTAATCGTGTCACTATTTGTTATTAATTAAATTATTTAACGTCTTTGGCCAGGTCATCAGATAATTTAATTAAATTACACCTATTGTTTAAGGAATTAATAAACCATCAAATTCGATACCTTTGCCCGAGTTACCAATTCAAAACCCTATTCGAACTGTTTAAATTAGATCTAGATTAATGTATCTAAAAAATAATTTTCTTATTTTAAATATATTATGAAAAATACATCGTCAATAGATTAATCAACAATAAATTTGTAAAAATCTTGAAATAAGAAACAATATGTAATTATTAAATACTAAAGAGTTAACTGAAAAGAAATAAGAATACAAATTAGATCTTAATATTAAAAATAGATAAATAGATGTGTCCTGCTCCATAATTGTGATCTTGATCTTCACAGTAATCTCTAATTTTTCGTAACCTTCTGGTATTATTTAATCTAAAAAATCTCCATATTACTGCCTCTTATTTGTATTACCTAATCTAAAATATACATAAACTTATTTGTATTACCTTATCTAAAGTATACATAAACTAAACCTAGAGACTAAGGGGAAAAAACAAGAACAACAGCAAAGAAAACAAAATTCTATATGTAATTAACTATATCTGACTTAGAGAAAAACAAAACATATATATAGACTGAGGCTAGTGCAAGGGTTTTGGACCCAAATAAATGAATGTGCACTATAACCCAAGCTTTTCACTGCCATAATCCGAGATATATACAGCTTCGCTAAATGCTATCTCGAACTAGTCATACACCGACACACTAATTGTATGCTGCAACAAAGAAAGTGTAATGTGCCTAGTGAATTATACAGAAAGAGTGTAGTGTGGCACAAAATAATCCTCACTGCGATACAATATGTTTAACTCAAATTCTTATTTTACACCTCTTCAATACTAGTTGGTTCTTTATGTAAGGTTTAGGTGTCTTATTCTTTTAAGTTCTTAGAATGCAAATTGAGTGTTTTAAGTATTGTTTTTCGTGTCTTGATCAATTTATATATTTGAAATTAAAAATACCTAAAATATAATAAAAAATACTCATGATTTTGAACATATAATTGTATAAATTATCACATAAATATACTATAATCAAATCTATTTATTATATTTAAACGCAATAAAATCAAAAAAATATTATTATTTTTTAAACACCTATATTATATGTACAATCATATTCTATATATGATATATATATTAGTCAACTTTGATATACCATATTAACGTGGAGACACATAAGGGGACTAATTTTAAGGCTCATGTGCGGTGAAATTCCGATACGCATTAACAAACTTCAAAATATATGTGTAAATACATATATATTATCCGTGTAAAATCCATCTGGTGCAATTAGTATCCTCGGGATACTAAGCTTCGCAATACGATAGTAATGCCCCTCACCAAAAAAAAAAAAACAAATCTCATCATATATCTTAAGCAATTGCCATTATGAGAAAAGTGTCATGTCTCGCTCGAATTATCCAGCAAAATCCAAATAAATGGTGCTTGCCTAAAGGATCTAGGCTTTTCTACATGAGAAGGTTCTAGAGTGGCCTAGAGATGTCTAGAAGGGGCTAGAGTTGGACGGACTCAACTCAAGCTTTAAAGACCCTAGAATATTCTAGAGCACGTTGGAGAGTGCTAGAATGGGCTAGAATATTCTAGAACATGTCGGATGGTTCATGAAGGATGTAGAAGCCACTGGAAGCTTACGAAACATCCCGGAACTTGCTTGAAGAAGCTAGACAAACCTAGAAGACTCTAGAGTTGGCTAGAAGGTCCTAGAACCTTGTGGCACATTGTATATAAACCTAGAACACTCTTGTACATTCTAGACTTAGAATGATCTAGAAAGTTGTGGCATAGCCTTAAGCTTAGAGCCATACTATAAATAGACCCATTGGTCTCCATTTGTATGCATCCTTGGGAATTCTTAGCAAATTGTAACATAAACTCTCTCTAGAGCAATACAAAGCATTCTTTACAAACTCTCTTTCTAGTCTCTTTGGAGTTTCATTCGGATTCAAAGGCAGGCTTAGTGCAACGGACGGTGCTAAGTGCCGCATGATCGCTACTTGAAAAATAAGGTCGTGACAGTTGGTATCAGAGCTTTCGGTTGAAGCATTTCTACCTTTGGCATAATGAAGAACGTTGCTCCATCTACACCTAGCGTTGATGTTCCACCTATGGAATGTGGGCATGAGGAAACCCGGAAACCATCAAAGGAATCTTGAGCCAAGTCGAAAGACATGCTTTCTAGCTTAGAAGCACGAGTTGGGAGTGCACAGGATAGCTTAGGAGAACTGTTCGATCGGGTGGACAACTTAGAAGAACGTTGCAATGGCTTGGAGGCTGAGGATGTGGAGATCCATGCAGCAGTCAAGATGTCCCTTAACGAGCTAGATGGCGGAGTAAGGCAAGAGATTGATGGGTTAAAAGCCTAACTTGCCAAGGTAAGGGATCTTGTCCAAAGAGAACTTGCTAATGTCTTGCTTAGAGTGGAGGACATGAGTGGTGATCTAGCTCTATGTAAGCGGGCTATGGCCGCGGGAACTAGCACAATCACTGTCATTGAGGCTAAGAGGGTGGATGTTCCCAAGCCTAAGACCTTCAATGGTGTTAGGAATGCTAGGGAAGTGGAGAACTTCCTATGGGGACTGGAACAATATTTTGAGGCTATTGGTATAATGGACCATGCCATCAAGATCCGAACTGTTGCCATGTATTTATCCGACACTGCTATGTTGTGGTGGAGACGGAGGCATGGAGATGTGCAATGAGGGGTTTGCACGATTTAAACCTTTGAAGATTTCAAAAGGGAGTTCAAAATGCAGTTCTTCCCTATAAATGCTGAGGAGGAGGCGAGGGGTCGATTGCGACGACTAAAGCAAATAGGCACTATAAGGGATTATCTGAAGGAGTTCACAACCTTATTGCTTGAAGTTCCTGACACATCAGACAAGGATACCCTATTCTTGTTCATGGATGGTTTCCAATCATGGACTAACCTCGAGCTCAAGCGACGTGGTGTCCAAGACTTATCTTCGACCATTACGATTGCGGAAAGCTTTATTGATTACTCCACCAACAAAGAGAGCTCAAAAGCCACAGATAAAAAGTTTGGTGGAGGAAAGAGTAGTGGAGGCCATGCTAAAAGCCAAGGACCCAAAAATTATAAAGATGGCTCCTCATTCAAACCACGAGATAAAGGGAAGGAGAAGAAGGATCGTGGTGCCTCGAAGCCCTGCGTGACGTGCTTCATTTGTGACGGACCGCATTGGGCACGTGAATGTCCGAAAAGGAAGGCCTTGAGTGCCTTAGTTGCCTCCACACATGACCAAGATGGAGGCGAGACGGACGAAGGTGCAAAGATGGGTTCTTTGCGCCTACTTGGTGCATTGCATAGCGCCCCAAAGACCCCTAAAGGCTTGATGTATGTAGATGCCGCCATCAACGGGAAGGTCACCAAGGCTTTGGTCGACATAGGTGCATCTCATAACTTTGTTTCAATGGAGGAAGCAAAGCGACTCGGCCTTAAGGTAGTCCATGGAGGGGGATCTCTAAAAGCAGTTAACTCAACAGCACTACCATTGCATGGAGTTGCTTATGGAGTTAAGGTCAGTCTCAGTGCTTGGACTGGCCAAGTGGACTTATCAGTGGCGCCCATGGATGACTTCTCTGTTGTATTCAGCATGGAGTTCTTGGACCAGGTTAGAGCTTTCTTGGTGCCATGCTCAAACTCTATGTGCATCATGGATGGTTCGAAGGCATGTGTGGTACCGACGGAGAGGACCACCACACCTACTATCCAAGCTCTCTCAACACTTCAATTCAAGAAGGGATTGAAGAGGGACGAAGAGAGTTATTTGGCCATCTTGAAGGAATATGACGATGAGGAGGCATCACCAAAGCCAAGCTTGCCAACGGAAGTGCAAGTTGTCTTAGATAAGTTCCAAGATGTGATGCCTAATTCATTGCCAAAGTGGTTACCTCCAAGGAGGGAGGTGGACCATGAAATAGAGTTGGAACCCGGCACCAGGCCACCAATAATGAGCCCCTATCGAATGGCAAACTCAGAGTTGGCTGAATTGCGGAAGCAACTCGACGAATTGCTGGATGCTGGCTTCATAAGGCCCTCCAAAGCCCCATTTGGTGCCCCGGTTCTCTTTCAAAAGAAGAAGGATGGCTCGCTACGGATGTGCATCGACTATAGGGCTCTAAATAAGATCACAGTGAAGAACAAGTATCCTATCCCACTTATTGCTGATTTGTTCGATCAATTGGGGAATGCGAGATACTTTACAAAATTGGACTTGCGGTTGGGATATTAACAGGTATGCATAGCCAAAGGGGATGAGCCCAAGACCACTTGTGTGACCAGGTACGGTGCCCATGAGTTTCTTGTCATGCCATTTGGTCTCACTAATGCACCTGCCACCTTTTGCACTCTCATGAACAAGATTTTCCATCCCTACCTCGATCGGTTCGTGGTAGTATATCTCGATGACATTTTGATATATAGCCGGACTTTGGAAGAACATCTAGAGCATTTGAAGAAGGTGTTCGAGGTCCTGAGGGAAAATGAGCTATATGTCAAGAAGGAAAAATGTTCCTTTGCCCAAGATGAGGTGATGTTCTTAGGGCATAGGTGAAAGCATGGAAAACTGATGATGGATGGAGCTAAGGTGAAAGCCATCCAAGAATGGGAACCTCCTGCCAAGGTTTCCGAGTTGAGATCCTTCCTTGGACTGGTGAACCATTACCGAAGGTTTATCAAGTCCTACTCAGCGAGAGCAGCCCCACTCACTAACCTGCTCAAAAAGAACAAGGCTTGGGAGTGGACAAGTGAATGCCAAGCCTCATTCGATGACTTGAAGAAGGCCGTTAGTGAAGAACCGGTGTTTTGCCTACCAGACCCTTCCAAGATGTACGAGCTGCACACGGATGCTTAAGACTTTGCCATTGGTGGAGTATTGATGCAGGAAGGGCTTCCGATAGCTTATGAGAGCTGCAAGCTTAATGACACCGAACGCCGCTACACTGACAAGAAAAAGAGGATGGTGAAATTTCAGGGAGGTGATTTGGTCCTTGTCAAACTATTGCCCCAACAATTCAAGTCCTTGCGAAAGGTTCACAAGGGGTTGGTGCAGAAGTATGAGGGACCATTTCCAGTCCTCAAACAAGTCGGTAAGGTGTCATATAAACTGCAACTCCCTCCAAAGTTTAAAACATATCCGGTCTTTCATGTAAGTATGCTAAAACCTTATCATGGAGACAAGGAAGACATAAGACTGGGAGAGTCCAAAAGGGTGCCTACTACAGTGCTAACCTCCTTCGACAAAGAAGTGGACTTAATTTTGGCGGACCACTTGATTCGACGAAGGGGCATACCAAGTTATTGGGAATACTTGGTCAAATGGAAGAACGCCCCGAATGTAGAGACAAGCTGGGAACCTGAGGGTTCTTTGTGGCAATTCAAAGACTACCTTGAGAGGTTCAAGCTTGAAGGCGCGACGAAGGCATCACGAACTTGAGTGGGGGAAGGTGTCACGTCCCACTCGAAATATCCCGCAAAATCCAAATAAATGGTGCTTGCCTAAAGGATCTAGGCTTTTCTACATGAGAAGGTTCTAGAGTGGCCTAGAGATGTCTAGAAGGGGCTAGAGTTGGACGGACTCAACTCAAGCTTTGAAGACCCTAGAATATTCTAGAGCATGCTGGAGAGTGCTAGAATGGGCTAGAATATTCTAGAACATGCCGGATGGTTCATGAAGGATGTAGAAGTCGCTGGAAGCTTACGGAACACCCCGAAACTTGCATGAAAAAGCTAGACAAACATAGAAGACTCTAGAGTTGGCTAGAAGGTTCTAAAACCTTGTGGCACATTGTACATAAACCTAGAACACTCTTGTACATTCTAGACTTAGAATGATCTAGAAAGTTGTGGCATAGCCTTAAGCTTAGAGCCACATTATAAATAGACCCATTGGTCTCCATTTGTATGCATCATTGGGAATTCTTAGCAAATTATAACATAAACTCTCTCTAGAGCAATACAAAACATTTTTTACAAACTCTCTTTCTAGTCTCTTTGGAGTTTTATTCGGATTCAAAAACAGATTTAGTGCAACGAACGATGCTAAGTGCCGCAAGATCGTTACTTGAAAAATAAAAGACAAACATAGAAACATATTAAATCCACGTTGCATTGCCATTTAGTAAGCAATTGCGTCATAGGTCGGTCCAAAGAAAAAAGAAAAAAAAAAAAGACGAAGGAAATTTCGGCAACGACATTGAATCTGACATTGACATATACAATACAAATTATTGAGTATCATGTCATTTATTAAATTCGTCAACTGGGCCTCTATTTTCTTTCTTTCATTAGCTTTCTTATTCTACTACCAAATCACGTATCTATCTCTTCCTCTTCGAAAATGGCTGAACAAAGTTCCAAATCCATTTATGATTTCACTGTTAAGGTATTGGGTTTTTAATTTTTTTTTTTTGGTTTAATTTTTATTATTAAGATCTTAACTCCTTTCTTGTATGTCATATCATGTTTGTTGACTGAGAAAATGATGTCAAGATTGGATTTTGTTTGTTGTTTGAAGCATCACAGAATGAACTTTTCGATAAGACCTTGCTGTGGTGTTTGTTTTAGCTTTTTCATTGGATTAAAACTGAACTGTGGTTTTGAAGGTCAGAGTCAGAGACTTGTTTTCAATAACACCATTAAAGCTTTGAACTTTCTTATTGGTTTTTCGGTATTCAGCTTTTAAAACCAGTGTGCTAATCCGGGTTTTCTTTTCTACTCGATGTTGTTCAAAGAGAAAGGATATTGGATTAAAATTGAACTTTGGCTTTTGAAGCTCAGACTTGTTTTCTAAAATACCAATAAAGCTTTGAACTTTCTTATGAATTTTTTATATTTAGCTTTTAAAACGATTGAGCTAATTTGGGTTCTCTTTTCTACTTGTGTTTTTTTCTTCCATACTCTCATTTCTGTCTCTTGCTTAATCTTTTTATTGGATTATTGTTGACTCCTGAAAGATTTTATTAATTCTTGTTCCTCAAAGTATCTGAAATTCAGAAATTTTATTTTGTATCTCTTTTATTTTTGTATGTTTAGTTTTTTTGTAAATTCTGAAATAGTAGATGTCAAATGGGATTTTCATTATATGTGAATTTAGGAACCTAATTTCTCATTGGATTTCATCACAGGACATTCGTGGAAATGATGTGAGTCTTAATGAGTATAGTGGGAAGGTTCTTCTGATTGTAAACGTTGCTTCAAAATGGTAAATAGCTATGTCTCATGTCATGTATATTCTTTTCGGAGTTATCTCAACAAACGTCCCAACAAGCTTGGGAGTTCATATCATCAATTGCCTTTTGGTGCAATGGTATATGATGCTTATTCTGAGCTTCTGTGTGTGGGTTTGTGTGAGTGTGAGTGTTTAACTGTTATTTGAGAAATGTTTGGGAGTTTATTTCGAACTTGTATTACACAGAGAATTGATTGTTTTTTTTGTTTTTGTTTTATTCTATGATGTTTAGAGGTAACTTGCATATTATCTTTGAACTAGTGTAGTTAACTTTAGATAATATAGTACTTCAACTTTGTAGAATACGGAGCATAGCACAAAAGCGTTTGTGTGCTCAGGGCCATCAAGTACATAACATCCTTAGGGTCTATTTGTTTGTGCTTATGTCAAAAGGGATTTTAGTCAACAATGGTTTAAGGAAGAATCACATATTTCAGTAAGAAAACTATATGTTAGTTTATGACTCAGGTCTGTTTGTTGGTGCATATCGTAGGAAACACATTACAAAATGTTTTTTCCTGGACACTGCTGTCAGTTGTGACATCTTTTTCTTGTTTGCTACATAAGCAATTTTTTTCACAGTCAGAAGTGCTTTTTGTAGGTTGTCAGAAGCAAACTAAATCTTAATTGGTGTCTATTGTCTGCAGAAGGCAGAAATTGAAAAAGATGAAAGAAACCATGATATATTTATCATCGATATATGGCTTAGGCACATCAAAATTTCCTTGTTTAAATATATAGGAGTTGTTTCATGCCTAACAAATTCAAAGTCTACATACATAACATTGGAGATGAAAATCATATGAGGGTCCTCAACTGCTCGTTTCCGTATTTTTTATAAGCATTGAAGCATAATCAGATCCTTTTCTTGTGCACTTAGAATTATGATCTTTAGAGTGGAAAACATATCTGTACATGAGAATAGAACCTTTAAACGTACCCGAATTACATTAGAGAATATGGTAATTAATGTTCAAGTGTATACATTTGTCATTTGTAGCATGTAATTTGCTAGCATTAACTATTCAGAATTTGTATTGTGGATTTAGGTTTTGAACTTCTTTTAGAACTTAATGAGATCTCAGTGTCTTACATTTGTTATTCATTGTTATTTTGCAGCGGTTTAACACATTCAAACTACAAGGAATTAAATGTTTTATATGAAAAGTACAAAGACAAAGGTAAGAAATTCATTCTTGCAAGGCAATATCATAAATTTAGTTATTTGCAATTTTTTCCCTCTAAGTACCCCAAGAAAATTGGGATATTGAAATTTTATATTTTTGCAGGCTTTGAGATATTGGCGTTTCCCTGTAATCAGTTTGCCGGACAAGAACCAGGTAACAATGACGAGATTCAGGAAGTTGCTTGCACTATGTTTAAAGCTGAATTCCCAATCTTTGATAAGGTAAGCAATAATATGCATAGTTGTATTAGAATTTGCATCTATTATTACGAATATTGCAATTGTTCTTATTTCTCCGACCAATTTCATCTTTAATTTTCCATGTACAAAGATTGACCATTAATTTTTCTTCCATTTAAGAATTATGGTCTTTAATCCTTACACTAGACTAGTTTTAGGGTTTATTTGTTTTTGCTTCTAAGAGTTGACAGTAAAAAAGATCTTTTGAACTTAACATAAAAAAATGTTTGAAGTGCTCTCAAGAGTAGAAACACTTTTTGTTTCTTGTTATAAGAATATTTAGGGTCTGTTTTTTAAGTATATTTATTGCTTCTGACAACAAGAAAGTGCTTCAGGCCCAAATAAGAAAATCTTGTCAAAAATGCTTTTAGGGCTCAAATTGTGCTTGCTGACAAAAAAACATCTAAAACCGCTTTATTGAAACTGCTTTTACCTTAAACCACTTTTTACAAAAGCACAAGTAAGCAGACCCTCAATTTGCTTCTTTTTGAATGCGCTTTTATTCGAAACTTACTTAAAAGTATATTTTGCTTGAATAGTAACCACAATATATTCTTGATGATGATTAGTAGCAATTTTTTGATAAGAAAATTTGCTAATTGATTTAGACCAGCTATGTTGATTTTGTTGTTTGGCAAATGTAGGTTGAGGTGAATGGAAAGAACACAGCTCCTGTTTATAAATTTCTAAAATCACAGAAAGGGGGTTTCTTAGGTGATGGAATCAAATGGAACTTCACAAAATTTCTAGTTAATAAAGAGGGGAAGGTTGTTGAGCGATATGCTCCTACAACGTCGCCGCTTAAAATTGAGGTATGAATGAAGTTTCTCTGTTTATGTTTTGATTTTGCTAGAAACTATTGACAACTACTACTGATTTTTCTTTCTTTTGTGCATGAACAGAAAGACATTCAGAATCTGTTAGAGTCTTCTTAAATATCAAGGTATGATATTATTTTTATTTTAACATACATGTCACAGTTTGTTAAATTAAAGAATCATGTCACCTGTTTTTTGTGCAAAAGACTTCTACTGTACTAAAACATGTGATTCCTTTTTGAAAGGTGAAAAAAGTATGTTGTTACATGTTGCATTGCAACATTTAGTTTAGTGTCTGTTTGCTTTTGCTTTTCAAACCTTATAAATGTGCTTCTCAATCAAAAAGGAGAAAAATTTGTTATAAGAGATTTAAGGGCTCCAAAACCGCATTTTATAAATTCTTGAAAGAATTTTTTTTGGAAATCATTTTTAGCGAAAACGCAAGCAAACAGACATTAAAAATTTTCAAAATGTCATCAGCTTCAGATGTGATATCTTTCTGTTTTCAGCTTTTGCTTTTAGCTTTTTGTTGGTCAATGACTTTGAAAGTAGTAAAGATTGTGTAATTGATCAAATGTGAATGCATTTCTAATGGTGGCCTTTTCTTGGTATTCATAGGAAAAAATAAAACTTGTACACTGCTGCAATAAAGTATTTGAAGCTGTGCTACAAAGACGCATAGTTAACTATATTGGGGATACAAATATGCGTTTGCTTCTTGTGGTCAATCAAACAATTATAATGTATTTGCTTTAGTAGCTCATTTATTTGACTATTTTATGTGTTGTACCGTATCCCTTGATCCTTTATTTAAGGACCAAAAAACTTCCCATCTTTTCTCTTTTTGTTTTTTTACTTGAAATAAAGGGGAACTTCCAAATTTACTTTCGTATACTTTTAAAGTCCTTGTTACACAATTGAACCTTCCCCTAAAAGTTTACACAAGACACAACAAAGTATCATTCAATCGTTAACTGATTTGAAAATTGCAATTAAAGCTTGATTAGAAATCAGCCACTAAGGAACAGCTGAAAAGCTAAGCTTTAGGCAAGATTTAGGGAGAGATTTAAGGAAATGTGAAATTATTTAATTAGTATTTTAAGAGGATAGTTGTTAATCTTTAAGCAGGTTTTAGGGAGGGATTTAAGGCAGGATTCAGGGAGGGATTTAAGGATATATGATTTATATTTAATTAGTACTTTTGTTTAGGCAATAATCAAGGGCTAATAGCCTATAAATGTACCTATTGATAAAAGAAATCAGAAGATATTCGGTAACTTTTCTCTCTTTCTCTTTCTTTATCCCTCTTATCCTAGATTTCTTCTTTCTTCTACCCTTTATTTTTCTAATTTCAACTTCTACCTAGAAATTCTCCTAACAATTTGGTTCTCTCGTTGCTTCCTCAACCTCCACCATGACACCACAAACTCGCTCATAAAACACTGAAAATGAGATTTTTGAGAGATTACTAGTACAACTTAACATGGTCATGGAAAACCATGACTAGTTATCGCAGCAACGTGAGTAAGAACGGGAATAACGTTTCTTGGCTACAATGATTGAGCAAATACGGGCTAATTCCTCCACTCCATCGCATCAACCTTTATCGAGTGTTCTTGGCAGGGGCCCACAATGACCATTGGGTACAGTAGAAACTCAACCGGAGACACATGCGAATCACAACCTTTGTTTAACATTCCCTAGGTTTTCATCTGGTGACCCTGCTGATTGGCTTTTTAGCATTCAACAATACTTCATGTACTATGCAACTCCCTTGGAAGACAGGTTACTCCTACCCTTCATGCACCTCGATACACTGGCGTCTTGTTGGTTCCAAAGCATGGCTCAAGCTGGCTGTCTTACAGATTGGAACACTTTTGTTTTCGGTCTGCATAAGCGATTTGGTTCATCAAAATACACCGACCAAGTTGGCCAACTAATGAAGCTTTCACAATCGGCTTCAGTGGCAGAATAACAAAACAAGTTTGAGGCGCCGGCTAGTAAAGTAACTAGCCTTACATTTGATCTCTTAAAAAGTTCATTCGTTTCAGGACTCCAGCCAAGAATTCAACGCGCAATAACAGCACAACGATCTCATGACCTTGATGCATTTGCTTTAGCTCGGGTTTTTGAAGATTAGTTCACTGATACTCGATCAACACCAAGACCTTGGGTTGCTCGGCCAACCTCACAACCTATAGCTCCAGTCATTCCTAACCCAGCAACTAAACTCCCTGTTCATCGATTAACAACGACAGAGCAATAAGATCGAAGAGCAAAAGGGTTATGTTTTAACTATGACGATCGTTTCACTCTAGGCTATCGTTGCAAAGGACGTGCTTCACTCCTTTACTTAGAAGGAATGGAAGAAAATTCAATAGACAACTTGGTGATGCCAACCGTCGATTCACCGCCGCAATCAGAGGAAGAGCCCAGTCTAGAAATTAGCCTTAATGCCTTTTTGGGGCAATGCTCGACCAAATCAATGAGTATGCAAGGAAGCATACATGGCCATAAGATTCAGGTGCTTATCGACAGTGGTAGTACAAACAATTTCATTTCTAATTGTATGTCATCTTTTTTGGCATTACCCACAGCACCTATCCAACCATTCAAGGTACGTGTCAGTAGCGGTGCTTACCTACACTGTCATCAAATCTGCAATGAGGTGTCATTGTTTCTGCAATCTCACACCTTCCACCTGGACTTATTCCTACTCTATATTGAAGGCACAAATGATGTTTTAGGCGTTCAATGGTTGGCTACATTAGGTCCCATCTTGACAAATTATGCAACCCTAATAATGGAATTCAGCTTACAAGGATAGCATATCCAACTACATAGCGACGACTCTCCTTCAGCTCGTCCATTTTCTCCAACAGGCTTTAACAAAATGATCACATCAGGGGGTATAAGCTCATGTTTCATGTGTCTGTAGACCACACCGACTAGTGAGGACACATTATCCTTAGCCAAGAGCATTGAGAAATAACCACCATTTCTGGCAACACTTATGGATGAATTTCAAGATGTATTTTCTGAACCAACTGGGCTACTTCTAGCCCGTTCTATCGACCACTGCATTCCTTTACATCCAGGCACCGAAGCAGTGAATGTTTGCCCATACCATTATCCTCACTTTTAGAAAAATGAAATAGAACGGTAGGTCAATGAGCTACTCCAAACAGGTGTCATTCGTCCAAGTCGCTCAGCTTTTAGTTCACCGATGCTATTGGTAAAAAAGAAGGATGGTACATGGCATTTTTTCATAGATTATCGTGCCTTGAATTTAGCCACCATTAAAGACAGATTTCCCATTCCTACGGTCAATGAACTAATTGACGAGCTTCATGGTGCAAGAATTTTCTCCAAGCTTGACCTTGGTCCAGGCTACCATCAAGTGCGAATGTTCGACAAAGATGTGCACAAGACAACATTTCGTACACATCATGGCCACTTTGAATTTTTAGTCATGCCATTCGGACTTATAAACACACCATCGACCTTTCAAGCTCTAATGAATGAGGTATTCCAACCATACCTAAGAAAATTTGTGGTCATATTTTTTGATGATATCTTGGTTTATAGCAGCAACCATGGGGAACACGTTGGCCATCTTCGCCAAATATTTTCAACACTGTAAGATCACAACTTGGCGGTGAAAAAATCCAAATGCACATTTGGAAGCCCTTCCATTGAATTTTTGGGCCATATCGTCTCCACGCAAGGGGTGGCAGCCGATCCCTTAAAAATCAAGGCCATCACTACTTGGCCAATGCCTACCAATCAACGTCAAGTTCGTGGTTTCCTTGATCTCACGAGCTATTATTGCCGTTTCATCCACCATTATGCATCTATAGCAACCCTCTTCATAGATCTCCTCACAAAAGGTGGTTTCAATTGGTCAAACCAGGCATACCAAGCTTTCACCACACTTAAGTCAACCATGACATCAGCACTAGTGCTTGCATTACCGGATTTTTCCTTACAGTTTGTATTGGAGACAGATGCTTCTGGTATAGGCCTAGGTGCAGTCCTCATGCAGCAATCACACCCAATCACCTTTTATAGTCGAAAGCTCTCCAAAACAATGCAAGGCAAGTCTACATATGTTAGAAATCTATTTGCGGTTCAATCGGTAGTGGCGAAGTGGCGCCAATATTTACTGGGAAATCACTTTATTATTAGAACCAACCACCGTAGTTTGAAACATATGCTAAAACAGGTTATTCAAACCCCAGAACAACAACAATTCCTATCCAAACTAGTGGGTTATAGCTACTCTATCGAGTACAAGTCAGGATCTTCGAATGCAGCTGCAGACACACTCTCTCGTGTGCTTGAGTTCATTGACAATACCCCTTTCACCATCACTGCTCACGAAAGAAACGACACCACATCTGTCTCCAAACTTGGCAACATAAGCAATACAACTGACCAAGTCCTCCTAGTGATTTCTAGACCTCTTAGCTCTGACTTAACAATCTTGGTGCAAGAAGTGGCTAATGATTCATTTTGTCAACAAGTTATAAAAGAATTATCAATCAACAAATCTAAAATAGCAGGTTGGTCCTTCTCACATGGGTTATTGCGTTATAGAGGTCGCCTATACTTGCCAAAAAACTCAACCTTGATTCCTCTTCTTTTGGCTGGGTATCATGCATCTCTTCTTGGGGGTCACTGGTGTGCAACGCACTCTCCAAAGGCTAGCACCACATTTTCATTGGAAGAAAATACACAACAGATTAGCCATTATGTGAGCTCTTGTGACGTATGTCAAAAGTGCAAACCCACAAATCAACACCCTTATAGATTGCTACAACCAATTGTTCCTCCAACTTCCCTATGGGTTGACCTATCGATGGAATTTATCACTCATTTACCCTCATCCGGAGGCCATATCGCTATACTGGTAGTAGTTGATCGCTTCTCTAAAGGAGTGCATCTAGCTTCCTTACTACGACGATACAATGCCTCTAGAGTTGCATCCATTTTTTGGGAGTCAATGGGCAAGATCCATTACATGCCTAAATCTATTATTTCTGATCGTGACCCAATCTTCCAAAGCCACTTTTGGAGAGAACTTTTCAAGCTCCAAGGAACAAAGCTCAACTTTTCATCTGCATATCACTCGGAATCAGACGGACAAACTGAGTGTGTCAATCGGTGCATCAAGCAATACTTGCGAGTATTTGTTCACGACCAACCAAATAAATGGTCCAACTTACTAAGTTGGGCAGAGTACCACCACAACACGACCTTTCAAGCTTCGGCAGGAATGACTCCATTTGAAGTTACATTTGGCCATAAACCTCCATCAATGCTCAATTATTGCACTGGCACCTTTGCCTTCGAAGCAGTCGACATAGATCTCCGTTCCCGTGACATGATATTATCCCAATTAAGAGACAACTTACTAAAGTCACAAACAGCCATGAAATTCTACACCGACAAGAAGCGCACTGTAGTATGTTTCGAACCAGACCAATTGGTGTTGTTAAAGCTTCAGCCCTATCGCCAATTAATAGCACGTCAACACTCAGTTTACAAGCTTGGATTGCGCTATTATGGACCATTCAAAGTAGAGAAACACATTGGAACAGTTGCATATCACCTGGCATTACCACCAACTACTCGCATTCATCCAGTGTTTCATTGTTCTCTTAAAGCCATACCATGGCCAATCAACACCGCATGTTCATGATCTAGCTGCTCTAACTGACGATCATCATCCAGTCCACCAACCGATTGCCATCCTAGCTAGGCGTACCATACTTTGCAATGGGGAAACCGTTCCTTAAGCTCTTGTCCAATGGTTAGGCCTATTGTTAGAAGATTCAAGTTGGGAGGACCTTGTCAATTTGGATGAGCTTCGACTTGAGGACAAGTCGTCTTCCCATGGAGGTGGGAATGTTACACAATTGAACCTTCCCCTAAAGGTTTACACAAGACGCAACAAAGATACTACATTCAATCGTTAACTGATTTGAAAATTGCAATTAAAGCTTGATTAGAAATCAGCCACTAAGGGTATAGCTGAAAAACTAAGATTTAGGTAGGATTTAGGGAGGGATTTAAGGCAAGATTCAGGGAGGGATTTAAGGAGATTTGATTTATATTTAATTAGTACTTTTGTTTAGGCAATAATCAAGGACTAATAGCCTATAAGTGTACTTATTGACAAAGGAAATCAGAAGATATTCGATAACTTTTCTCTCTTTTTCTTTCTTTATCTCTCTTATCTTAGATTTCTTCTTTCTTTTATCCTTTATTTTGTTAATTCAGCTTCTACCCAGAAATTTTCCTAATAGTCTCGTTATTTTTGTGAGAAAATATAGATTTTATTTTCCATATTTTAATTTTTAAAATATCTTATATTTGATGAAAAATTTAGTTGATGTAATCATATGTTCCATATTCTCCCACCAAACACATATATTTTCCCCCACACATTGTTCTAAGATATGCATAACTCGTATGCTGATCTGTGGTGAGAGTGGCATTTGACTCTATTTTAGTTTTGCCAATGATGCAATTTTGAGTCTCACTTATGTTAGTTACATGGGCTCAGTTGTGTGCCGGTTATGGGTATGTATCTAGAGATTGGACTCTTAAATTTTAAAATTTTAAGATATGAATGCACTAATTATAAGTATCTAATTTTTTGACATGAGTACTTACACACTAAATTATTATTTAAAGTAAGTTATTATATAGATTATTTTAGTATATGATATATTTGTATAATTTTTATTTTATGTCAATTAAAATTTAAAATTATTATTAATCATAATCGTTAGAATACTAATTTTATTTCTCTAAAATATATTCATTTTGTATACTTTTCCATTGTATTAAATGTAAAGATGTACATTTTTTTTAAAAAGGGCCTAGTTTATATGTGATAACTAATAAGCCCCACGATATTTGATTTGTATTTTGCTTTAGGTTAGAGAAATAAATAAGCCCAAATTATTTGACCCTTAATAACTATTCATGCCCTAGAGACTGAAAGAAGTTAGTGCCTCCCTCTTCTTTTTTTCTTCATCTCTGATGGCTTTTTTTCTTTGATGCGTCCAATCTCGAGTTGGACACGGATCTCACTCTCCTATTAGTGTCATGTTGAAACTAGTGTGGCAGTCAAAAGTGTATAAGCGTAAGCAATACAAATTTAGGAGATGCAATCGCACAATTAAGAAAGCTATTGTGTAATTGTGTGAATTGTAAGTTAGGTTATGAAGTTGTTACAAGTCGGCACTTAAGTCTTGGTTTTGTGACAATTCGGTAACAATGTCAATAATTGTACTGATATATAAACAGTGTAAGCCTAACACTCCTAATCAAGAATTGTGATTCAGTTTTGGCTCATTCATTGATCTCGATCTCTCCGTCTCTCTTTCAGCTTCTTTAGTTTGGTATTAGAGTTGCTATGGCTTAATCCACTCCAGTTGTTGCCGTGGCTAGTTTTATTGCTGTTGATCAGGCTTCTTTTTTACGAATCCCATTTTTCTCCGGAGTATTCCCATTAATCCAAACTTTTCGATCAAACTCGATGAGAGCAGTTATATGATTTGGCTTGAGTAACTTGAGCATGTGATACGAGTTTATGGTCTTCAAGGTTTCATCGGCTCATCATCTGTGGCTCCACCAAGAGTCATTGAGAAAAAAAGCGCAAATTTCTAATGGGGAATCGACAAAGAATCAAGAAATTCTTTGAAACTAATGCTTAATTTGATGTGTGGGATACAAAGGACAAAATTTTCATGAGCTAGATTCATAGCTCAGTTACTTGGAATTATTTGAAGTATCTTATCTTGAAAGATAAGGATTCTGCTTGCACGTAATGGAAGGCTCTAGAAAAGGTGTTTTCTGCACTTCTGAAGCCCAACTAATGCATCTATGATGATAATTGCAGGTACTTCAAAAGGGTGTTATACCTATGGAAACCTGTATTGGTACTCAAAGATCTGATTGATCATGTTATTGCTGTTGGTGATGATATGTCCAATAGAAAGCAGTTTCGTTACGTTCTTGGTGGATTGTGGGTTGATTACTCTTCAATTATCACTAATATAAATCAAAAGAAAAGAGTTACAACACTCGATGAAGTTTTTACTGCTTTTAAAAATACATGAGAAACAACTGCAATGCATGAATGGTTCAAGTTCTCAATTCATTCAAAATTGTTCTCAAAATTTTCACACGCAGTCACAATACTCAGTTAATAACAATATTGCCAACAATAATGTTGATTACTATAATAACACTCAAGGCCAATCATATCAAAATCAAAATAAAAATCGTGACAATGGCAAAGGCAACTCAAGATACAAAGGTATGCGTGAGATTTGCAAGAAACAAGGTTATAATGTCTCAAGATGCTACTTCATGTATTTTGCATTTGTAAGTTTTATAATTTTTATTGTGTTTGTATTGGTCTTTTAGTATGCGAAATACAGATTGTTTTATTTTTCTTAGTGTTTTGTATTCCTCTGTATAAGGTCAATTATTGACAGTTCAGTATTGTACAAATTTACGAAGTTAAAATATTTTGTATGTTTGCATGTTACACATACCATCAGGGGGTTTTGAGTATGTAGTTTGCATATTTAGGTTGTGTTTATACATTTGGTTGCTTCTTGCTGTTTGTGGGTATTTTTGAAAAAATATGTCATTTTTTCAAACAAAAAGTGGTTGATTTTTTGAGCTGACGGAGATGGTTGGTGAGGTAGTCAACAAGAGGCTAGTGAGGTATTGTGGTTATTATCCTCATTGTAACAACTATTACCCTTACCATTATGGTTGGCAAGGGTTAGGATAGCTTAAGGGTTTTTTTTTTATAAATTCCCTCTTCCATTTGGTACTTTGAAATTAATTAAAAAATGTGGGAAAACTTGAAGTGAAAATTTGTTTTTTTAATTTCATATCAATATTTTTAGTGCTTTTTAATGTTAATGATAGGTTAAGTGGTTTTTGGTAAAATAGTTTTTGGGTTGGTTAATTAAAATCTAAATTACACTAAGACGTAGTTACAAAGTAGGTATATATTCATATGATTGGTGTTACCTTAGGTTAATCACATGATATTGATCCATTGGTGATTGTGTCATATTATGTGGTGGTGGTGCTCCAAAGGATAGTTGGATTCGGAGAGAGGATTGTAGTTGCTGTGTAGACAGTAATGGAGGCACCTTAAGCATAGTTGAGCATAGTGCTCCAACTGATAGAGGTATTAGCGAATATTTTTTTTAGGTTATGAATTGTTGATTTACTTTACATAATAAATTGCTTGCTGTCGAATGGTTTTCTTAAACAATCTGTGGATGTTATCACATAGGTATAGATTCTATATAGGTTTACAACGTTATATTGCTATGTGTGGTGATTACATGTAGTGTGAGTACAATTATGAATATATCTGAATATGTTCCCATATAAGAGGTTTTTATTGTAATTGAAAAATCTTTATTTTTTTTGTTGCTTTTTCTAATTGCTTTCTTTCTTATAGCATGCTATCTTTCTATTATCTATCCTTCTATTACTACTAATGCTATGATGTGTTATGCTTAGTAAACAATATGACTGTTCGGTTAAATATCTAGTTGTTTCTTTCTTTTAGATTATTTGGTTATTCTTATTTTATTGTTTTGTTATTTTTGTTGTTTACAAGATTAGGATGAGTCCTAAAGAGTCAATATTTTCGTGCCTTAATTGTGTATCGAATCCCAGACTCTTTCATTTGGTATCTGATGAGTGCTCAAAAACTTGATAGGGTAGAACTAACATCGTTGATCCTACCAATACTTTGGTTTTATTTATTTATAAAACTTTCGCAAGTGCACGAATTATTTCGTAGAAAATGATAAGTATACTCCCAAGGTCGATTTAAGGAAGGAATGTATGTGATTTTTAATTTATTATTCAAACTTTTAAAAACGAAATTAAATCCTAAACATCCAATCACGATATTTTGGGGTTTTGTGTTTTTAATCTACTAACATAAAATTAAACATAGATACAGATTCAATAAACATTTATGCAAATTTTATCATTTATAATAGTGGAGTATTTATGGATATAATAACTAAGTAATTATGCTTGCTCATATTATTTAGGTTATTAAATATATGAATTGATATTTATTGATTCTCTTTTTTTTATATGAATACCACCTTTGGTGGGGTTAGATATTCTTTGTTAACTAAACAAATCAATTAACACCTATGGGTGGGGTTGATAACTAATTTGGTTAGTTAAATTAATTCCTTTTTCTAAGAGATTGAAAATGAACCATTTAAATGCCACCTTTGGTGGGGTTAGATAGTTTAAACTTTATTCAAGGTGTCCAAATTAAACCTAAGAATTTAGTTATCCGAGTACTAACTTTCAAGTTTTAAAACCACTACTGAAAACATGTTGTCAATATATTTTCAGATAATAATTCTTATAAAAACTTTTGAAATAGAGCTTCACTCTAACTACCGGACGATTGTACCAACAAATAAAAGAGTACTACTCTAAATCAGATCGGATAACTAAACCTTAAAATCTAATTTTTAGATTTAAGTTTGTAATGAAAAATAAAATATTTCTCTCTAACATTCTTAATATAAAATTTTGAAGAAAAACAAAATCAATTCATTTTAGATATTTTTACCTATTTAATATTTCGCAAGCATAACAACGTTATTATTATATCATGTTTACAAACAACCAACAAAGTTAAATTTAATCATAGAAAAATTAAATATAACATGTAAGAATAAAGCATAAAAAATAACTGTAAAGAAAATAAAATCCTTACAGTACTTTGATGCTATTCCCGTTGCTGGAAAACCTCCAAACGGATTTTGCACTCCCATTTATTGAATCAAAAAGCAAATAAATTACAAAAACATAACTAGTTCTTCTAAAAAAGAGAAGAACTCTAAAACTAAGAAAAACTAAATAAGAAAAGCTAAAAACTAAGAAAAACTAAAAAAACTAAGAAATGAGAGAAAGAAAGAGAAGAGAAGATGTGTTTTGAGGTGTGTTTAGAAGTGAAGAGAAGGGGGGTATTTATAGGTGAGGATGGAGAGAAAAAGTGGGTGAAAAAATGTTAAAAAATGGTGGAAATGCGGAGTGGTGATTGCTGACATCATTGATGATGTCAACATGACGTGGGGGTGGCTGCGCGCGGGAGCAGAAGCAGTGCGCGTGGGCATGCGCGGAGCTGGAGCAAGGCGCGCGTGGGAGTGGGGAGCTACGCGCGCGGTTTGGGCGTGCTACGCGCGGCTAGGTGCTGGCGCGCGCGTGGGAGTGGGGAGCTACGCGCGTGGTCTAAGCGTGCTGCGCGCGGCTAGGTGCTGGCGCGCGCGGGCTGGGCGGCTCCGTGTGCGTTTTCCTCCTTTTTGACATTTTTGACCTTTTTGACCCATTTTGTCCAATTTTTTCATATTTGTTAACCTTTTCTCATTTATTTATCAATATATTTGTGATGTATTACTTCCAGTATTCCTCTTTAAGTCTTTAAGTTATGTTTTTAAGCGAAAATACCTGAAAAACAATAAAAATACCCGTGATTCCGAAAAAGAAAAATTTATATAAATATATGATAAAACATATAAATATATATATTTTTAATCAATTAATGTGCATAAAGTTATGGTAATTTTAGTGCTTTTTGAGCACTCATTAGTATCAGAGTAGGCATACTCTTTTGGGCTTAACTGTTCTCGTGTGGTTTCTTTCCTTGTCCTCTTGTTGTGTTTATCTCTTCTAACCTAAATGAATTTTAGAGTAAAACGTGTGGTTTGTAGATCTCTTCAGTAATGGTATGTACTGTGCCTATTGAAGATCTCATATGTGTTCTTATAGATAATATAATTATGATATTTGGTTTTTGAATTTTGAATAAATGGAAGTGTCCTTTTTAAACCCTTAAAAATGGCATAGTTGAGCCGAAGCCTTTTGATGATTAGAATGAAGAAGAATTTCATGCAAGTGATTAGAAATGTCAAGGATTGCATGTTATGCTTAAAGCAGGGTGTGCCAGTAACATATAGTATTTATCTAAGTGCAAGAGTTCGAAAGAGGCTTGGCACTACTTGGAACACAAATATGAAGATGATTTATATAGTGTGGCGCAAGACAGGTCTTTAGGTTATGAGGTTTGTATCCTTAGGTGTTCAACATTAATGGCTTCTCGTTTAGAAGAGTTTGTATCCTTATGATCAGTTGGTTTATGATTACTTAAAGTTGAAAAAGATTATGGTAAAGAATTAACATAGTTAAAAACTGGAGAAAGATCACTAAAATCTTTCTAGTGATCTTTTGAAAATTACTTTGGAAGGACAAAAAGTTGTTGAAGACTTGAAGTTGAGGTTGGAAAATCACATCAGTTCTCTCCAGATTATTTTACAAGATAATGAGAAGTATTTGACTCAAGAGGTCAATATATTGTGAACAATTGAAAATGTATTATGTTCTTATTATTCTTGGTATTGCTTCTAACAAGTTCAAGAATGTTGCTTAGTTGGAGCATGAGGTATTTCTCCTTAACAACAAAAAGGTTTGTCTTAAATCCTTGCTAAATGACAAGGATATTGAGATTAGTAATCTCAAAAGAAAATTTGAGGTTGATATGAACCACGGTGAACTCCTTGAATCTTATTTAGTGAAAAGATAGATGAATCCTTCTCTATTCAACAACGAGAAGTTGAAATGAAAATTGTAGAAACCAGAGAAATTGTTCAAAAGTTGTATCTTGGAGTTCAATGTCTTCATGAGATGTTGAGAATTGGAAATCTCATGGTGATATGAGTGGGATTAGTTACATGGATGAATAAGATACCACTTCCTATATACTCCTCAATTTATTCGAGCTACAAATGTTTAATTGGATACAAATCATGTATCTTTTTGTAAAGGCATGAGTGAAAAGTGTGAGTCATTATTCCCTTCTTCTGATTGTGATTCTTGTAAATTGTCTATCTTGTTCTTTCTAAGGGTAAGACTGGTCAAACGAATCTAAAATTTTAAGTTACGTTGAACAATGACTGAATCAGTCTATCTCTCTCACAAATGAAGCCTTGGTGTTACAAAATGAGGGAATTATGTTTCTAGAGGAGTAAAGGTCCTCCAAGGTTAGTAGTAATGACTCATTGAATTTGAGTTATAATGTTGTTCAACGTAATTTAAAACTTTAGATTCGTTTGACAAGTCTTATCCTTCGATAGTGGTTTTTCCAAACATACTAATTCTTTCTTCATCAACATAGACAAAGTAAATGAAGGTTCTACTACCTTTGGTAATGGTAGTAAGGCAAAGATATATGGAAAAGGCACCATCTCTACTCGTGGGATTCCTGAGCTCAAATATATCTTCTTGCTTGATGGACTCAAAGCTAACCTTATCAACATCGGTTAATTTATCATGATAAGTGTCTAGTTAAGTTTACTCATAAAGAGTATACTGTGTATGGTAGCATTGTGAGTGTTGTTGCTAAGGGAACTAGATCTGGTAATAATTACTATTATGTTGGCTCTCTTGTTCTTTTCTATGTAACAGAGCCAACATGAGTGTAGAGGGACAATGGAATCAAAGACTTGGTCATGTAAACTAAAATATGTTGAAGAAAATGTTAAGGTTTGAGACTATTAGAGGCTTTCCAAAGATATCTTCTTAGCCTGTGTGTGGTCCTTGCTAGTTGGGCAAGCTAAATAAAGTTCAGCATAAGAAGAATCAACATCTTTCTACTTCTAGACCATTGGAACTTCTTCTTATGGATTTGATGGGACTAACACACACTACTAGAATTGGAAGTAGAAAATATAATATGGTAGTTGTGGATGATTTCTCTAGATATACTTGGTAATATTCCTCTATGATAAGTCTAAGGCTCATGCCAACTTTAGGTCTTTGTGCATTAAGTTGTAGAACAAGAAAAGTAAAACTATTGGAAGCATCATAAAGTTCAAAACTGACTGATGCTTGATTTCGCAAGTGTACGAATCGTTCAAGTAATAAAGTGTACAAAAGTACGGATATCGAACCCACAAGAAATGGCATTACTAAGTACCGAAATTTACTAATCCTAATTTTATTTGAAAACCGAATTGTTGAAATTGTTTAAGAAGAAAATTAACTTAAAACTAAACGCAAATAACACAATTGAATGTTGTTCGCAAATGATTAAAAACGCTAAGGCATTTGATTTCACTAAATCAATTCAATCTGATTTCAAGTCATGTTATATGAGAATCAAAGCTAAAAGTGATGGTTGAAAAACCCAAATTTACCTAATACTCTCTCTCGAGTTATATTAGAATTACTTATCTATGAAAACCAACTATATTTCTGTGAAGATTTAATCACAAACAAGCACATTATGATTTATGGAATTTCTAGAATAACCACATACATCATGCATTAGTTCTCACACTCGCATTCAACATACGGTATTTATCACAAGAAGCATTCATTACATATCTCCTCTCAGTCTCAATATAATGCAACTAATCATCTAAATCTTGGCCAAAAATTTAAAAGCATTAAGCATGGAAATAAATACTCAACTTGAAAACAATGAACTCATATAACAATAACAAAAGAAATCAGATTTTCTTGATTCAACTACATCATAGCATTAGCAAAAATGAATTAGTTCATAATAGAAATAAGAACAAACATTATCTCAATTGAATCCATAAATAACAAATCTGAATAAAATGCAAAAAATAAAAGCTAAGGAGAAGAGATGAAAAACTCTTGAAGATACAGACTTGGTAGCAACAATGGTGATGATCCTTCAAGCTTCTCCAAACTTTCTCTCCAAAATTGCCTTTTCTCCTCCAAAAATGACTCAAATCT
Organism: Hippophae gyantsensis; assembly: GCA_030763125.1. NCBI lineage: Eukaryota > Viridiplantae > Streptophyta > Magnoliopsida > Rosales > Elaeagnaceae > Hippophae > Hippophae gyantsensis. The sequence goes on along the minus strand of CM061028.1, from coordinate 43,984,495 downwards.
GCTCTCTCTGCGGTGTGCCTCTTTCTCTATCATATTGTATATATAGATCTAGGGTTTTGGGGGAAATTTTGGAACAAAAAAACATAAAAAATGTGTTTTCGGACGAAACTCACCGGCGGTGACATTATTTTCACCGCGGCGAGATTTATGGAAAAGTTACGATTTTGGTTTTGCTGATTCTCGCCGGCGGTGAGATTAATGTGACCGATGGCGAGATTATGTTGGCCGGCGGCAAGATTACTTTGGCCGGCAGCGAGATTAATTTGGCCGACGGCGAGATGAATTTGCCAAAACTCGTGCTCCCTGCGAGATTTTCGCCGTATTCTCTATAAGATTTTCGCCGGCGATGAGATTCTTCTCACCGGCGGCAAAATTCCAAATTTTGAAACTTTATTTTCTTTTTATTTGCACTCAATCCCGATCATTGAAATTTGTCCCAAACTTTTCCAAAATCATGATTTTACCTAAAATTGTACTTTAAACACGAAATACCCGTGAAATGACATTTATGGATTAAATAATAAAAAAAACGCAATTTTCACACAAATATCAACATTTTAATCATAACAAAAATGCAATAATTTGACTCTTATCACTGACCATGGAAAAGACTTTGAGAACCTTGAGTTTAAGTATTTCCAGGAAGATCTTAACAGAATGGAAGTGTTAAGAGAAAGAACATAGTAGTTCAAGAAATGGGCAAAGTAATGATAGTTAGCAAGAATCTAGCTAGGCATTTTTGGGCAGAGGTTATGAATACTTCTTGCTATACCTTGAACTGTTGCTTCTTAAGACCTAGCACCCAACAATCTTTGTATGAACTCTTTCATGATAATAGATCGAATGTTAATAATTTAAGTGTGTTTGGAAGCACTTGATATATTCTCAAAGTTAGAGAAAATTTAGACAAGTTTAAAGCGAAGATTGATCTCAGGATCTTCTTGAGTTATTCTGGTAATAATCGGGCATACGGTTTATATTATAAGAACTTCTATAGTTATGGAATTCGTAACAATTCAAGTGCTTCAATGATGGTTGAGTCTGTGGATAGTGATTTTTTGAAATTTGAGGAATAATTGAAGTTGGTACGTTTGATGGGGATTTTTCAACAAACATGACTACTATTGAGCCTTCTAAGACTACTAAATAGGAAGAAAAGGGGTCATCTAGCCCTAAATGAGCAAAGAGTGTTAATTCTACTGATAACATCATTGGTGATGTTGAGGGATGTGTGAAGACGAGACATCAAATTCAAGATATATTGAATTACATGTGTTAGACTTCTACTATCCTTCCTAAAAATGATAAGGAAGCCTTGAAGAATGTACATTGGGTTTGCAAGTCCCATTGTTTTGGTGTTGGAATTCTTGTGTGGAAAGCACGTCTTTGTATTTTATTTGATGTTTATGTTTGTCCTTTGTAAAGTTGATTACTAGTATTGGCTCAATATCACTTAGGACACAATTTCGTGTTTACCTATTACACATACTCACTTTCTTAACTTGCATATAGTTTTTGAAAGAGTCTACGACCCGGTATATGACAAGGGAAAGGAAATACAGACTCCTAAAGGGCTCTGCCCTAACTCACGAAAAATAGAACAATATAACACTTATATAGTTCACATAGCAGAATTACAAAATCAAAGAAAGTATAATATCAAAAGCAGATAACTATTAATCACAAATATTATAAATTAATAATAAAAAACAAGTAAACAACAAATGCTTTCTAATCAGAGTTTATGTTTCAATATGTTGAGACATATACACACCAAACTCAAATTATACTAACTCAACAAGTAATCATGCATAACACTCGATATAACGAGGTAACCCCATATCGAGATTGTATCTATATGGTAACATCCTTGTGTTGCTTAAGACAATCACTCAACAACAAATAATTCACTAAACAGTAAACAAGTTACAATTCTAATAGATAGTAAAACCACTATTACCTATATTAGTGTGGACCTCCATCTTAGCTACCTATTGTTGCTCTTTACTTGCTACTTTTGCAACGATATTTCTCAACACTCGAACCCACTTGTCCTTCACAGCCAACACCACCCATTGTGGTGTAATTTGTAACCAAAGATCAATGACTAGAGTGTATGAAGTTAAAACCTCACGGAACACACATCCCATTACTAATGTCAAATCACGTACAGGTGACACATAGTCACACAATAAGTGATTTAATCACAAACCACACTACAAGACCCATACTCAAATATAATCTCACCAAGATGATTTCTAATACATATAATTCTCGGTATGAATTTTGACAGAGTTTTGACACAAAAAATGTGGGTAAAAAAGAGAGAAATGAATGGGGTATTTATAGGGCTCCGTTTTGTCACCTTGTCGACCACCTTAGCGAGGGTGGTAGAAGTGTGCTAAAAATTTGCATTTTTTTGTTTGCAAAAATGTTGAGTACTATCCATAAATACATGCACTCAAAACACAGCAAAAGCCATATGTAAAAATGTTGTTGGCAAGCGAGCTAGTGACTCTACCTAGCATGCACACTATGAAGATCAACTTTATGGTATGTGTAAGCATGCTTACATACAAAGTGTACCTAACTATGTGCATGTGTGAATCACTGATCTGCAAAAACCAACCTTACACAAAGGAAGATAAAAACACTAAGTAAAATAAGAGAGACTGTGTTTTGTACAAGGGAAGCCAACACACTAACACAAGTACAACGAGATTTACCTTTTTTCCCTTTGGCTTTCCATGTCAAAACACTACACAACTAGATATATAAACTTATCAAGCATGAGAAGATCATGAAGATGTCCTAAATTTGTTTGTTGCCATGAACAACACAATGACATTCACCAAAACCCAAAAGACACATATTCCAAATGCATCCATATTAAGTGCTCCATCCAACTTTATGAATCAAATCATGGAAACTTTATGAATCAAATCATGGATTTTGACACTTTGAAACACATAGGTCTTAGCACCATTGCACACAAAACATCTGAAGCTCAAAGACTTCACTTTACACCTATAACTTAAACATATGAAACAAATATGTACCCCGTGAATGTATTGTACAGAAATATTTAGTCAAACCATATGCTATCATATTACCCCTACATAGGTACACAACGATATGCATAAACACAAGTAAACATGCACAACTCCCCCTCACATTATGCAACACTTTCCCTGAATGTGTGCAAGTCAAATAACAATATGTAGTGCAATTCAACACTCACAACCTATGAACACATAGCATGGCTAAAACATATAGTTATGCACAAAATATTCTCCCTCTTTTTGACATAGAATGTCAAAAGAACACCTCAAAATGAGGGAGAGAAGACTTACAAAAATTCCATAATCCTAACACTAATGCAATGGAGCAATAAGAGTAATAAGATTAAAGCAAACACATGTTTCAAGAGAAATTAACTAGGTAGAATCATGCAACATGCAACAAACTAAATGCATGTGCAACCAAGGATAAGTGCACGTATAAAATATCTTAATCTACCCAAGAAGACATATGTCATGCATTCCTGCAATAGTTACTATGCAATGAAAAAAAAACACGAGAAGCATGCAAGAAGAAAGAAAAAGTAGAGAAGCATATAGGTAGACATGTGAAACAAGAGATTGCATACAATGCATGCAACATGTCATATTAATAGTCCTATTTATGCATGGTTTATATAAAGTAATGACAAAGAGAAGAAAGCATCACATGAACAAGACAAAACAAAACTCATAAAATAGGACAAACAACAAGAAGTAAAAAAAACACATCACTTCCCTTGACAGAAAACATAAGACACATAGTTCTCCCCCTAAAAACATGCATGTGATATGATAAACATGTTTGCATCCTACTTTCAAACACCCCCAGCATAGAAGCATCTAAACATAGTAGACAACAAGAAAAAAAAGATGGAAGGAAACAAAACATGTTCAACAAATCAGAGGGCCCATAAAGAATAAAAAATACACTCAACACAAATATTCACATGTCCATTAATCCATAATGCGTTCATGTAAGAGTATGACTAAATTTTTTATGTCATGCATAGTGTGTGATATACAAAAATTCTTTGCTCTATATGCCATTATGATATGCTTATATGAACTAATAAAATCAAAATATACACTCAAGTTAAACCAAGCTTCATATGTCCACAACTAGTCTCTTTCTCCACTAATGTAAGTGCCAACCTAGAAGAAATCAATAGGTCTTTCAAAGTTTGTAATGATAGGTTGAGGAAAGGGTAGGAAAAAGAAGACATTTAGGCTCAAGCACACTTTTTTTGAACTAGTCAATGAACAACTCATGTCTATGATAGAAATACCCTCATACATGGGTTTTTTTTTACTTCTCAAACTTCAACCAAAGAAGTTATGAGAGCAATACACAAAATTCAAATGTGTATGCAACATATGCTTAACATATCTTCACTTTCTTTTCTTTTTCTTTCCTTTTTTTTTCAATCAAACAAATCTCAACATTTTAGTTTTTTTATAATTTTATTTTCTCCATCTTTTTCTCCCTCTTTTTTTTAATATGATCATCAAACATCTTTCAACCTTTTCCTTTTTGATTGATCAAAATCAAGAGGGTAAACTGGACATTCCTAGAGCATACAAGCTCAACAAAGGGTGTAAAAGTTAAGTGGGAATAAATAATTGAGTTAAGCTAGTGTTTAAGTGTAAAAAATTAAGTTATACCTGAATGGCTCAAAGAAGAGAGACTAAAGATATGAGAACGATGGTGGCAATAAAGGATCAAACAATACAAGGAAGGTCTGTATCCTATTTCTATCCAAGAAAGCACCTAGGATTTTTCCTCGAGTGACCCTAAAGTGAATTCTAGAGCTTGTTAGAGAAATACAAATCATCAAAGTAGGAGATTAACACAAGCTTCTCAAAATAATCATACAAATTCACATAGATATGGCATATGCAAAAGAAAAATTCATTTGAGATAATAGAAACAAGAAAAATTAGCCATACATGCTCTTATGGAATAGACATGTCAAAACATCCATACTTCAATTCATGTCAAAAGCATTTTAAACATGTATCAACATTATCTTTCTAAAATTCATTTTACATGCAATAGATTAGCAAAGAAAGGAAACCATCAGTCTCAAAAATATAGAACAAAGACTAACAAGAGAGATGACAAGAAAGGACTCAAAGCATATCAAAGCCTAAAAAGAAGAGGAAAATGTCTGAAAAGAGAAATACAACAAAACTCACATTATCGCTAGTCAAGAGAAGGAAATAAACTAACCAGTAAACAACATATGTAACATCCATAAAAGAAAGTATAAATAAGAGATGTTACAAAAACCACCAAGTATGAGAGAAAGGCAAAGGTTCCAACATAAAAATGCAAAACTTGCTCAGAAAGTGAAAACTACGCAGACAAGAGAAGCACCAACTAAACAAAAAGGTTTAGATAACACATTGTATGCATGTCAAAGATTCTAAAAACAAGTAAATAATTGATTGACACCAATTGTTTGTAATGGATATGCAAGTATACATATCACGAACAGTAATATAATGATAAGAAAAGATTGTTTCCACAAAGATTGTGTTATTAAAGCTAATTTTAAAATTGAAAAGAAATAAGGATAATTTTTTTGTGTTTTGAGAAAAAAAAATTAAAAGAACTAAAAATAAATAATAGTAATTAATTAACTCAAAATTAACAGCTAAGAAGATATATGAGAAAATATATAGGAATACTTAATCCCCCAATTGTCTAAACATTTGAATCACTAAAATCCCCTCAATATAATTATCAATCAATCACATGATTAATTGAATCTAATCTAGTATTTATTAATCCCTCAAGTAAACTATACACTATATAGTAATTAACTTAATCAAATTTTTTTGTCAATTAAATTGTATACTACTCATTAAGTTTATCAATTATGGATCATATACATAAGAATCATACATCTCTGCCTAAAAACTATGAATGTTATTTAATCAAGACAAATAATTAAATAAATCTCTAAAATCTATTGAATTGCCTTTATAGATCAATTGTTGGCCAAATAATTAATAACATTAAAATATGAATATATTATATAATTTAATTACAATCATAATTTGGGTAAAAATATTAAATCATTACATGAAAATTGGGTTCATAAGACCTCTAGATTAATAAATTAGCTAGACATGATTGTATTTATAAAACTCATATTTTTTATAAAGAAAACACATGAAAACCCATAAAGAAAGAAGAGAAGAATAAATACAATCAATCTCTTAAATTGTAGTACCAATCTCCTCTTGAATCTTCACCAAAATTGTATCTCCTTTTGAGCTTTTTTTTGTATTTTCTCTCTTCTTGGCACCAAAAACTAATAAAAAATTGTAAACTCGACTATGTAGGATTTTTGGTGCAATTAGGGGGTTAAATTAGGCTTAGATGGAATCTGGATGGTTAGATCAGCTTCAGATGAAGGGTTGATATGAGAAAAGGAAAATTAAACAACACTAGTCAATGGGATTATGACATGGGGCAAGAGAGAAATATGGGACCAATCAGTGTGTGATGCGTGGTGGAGATAGAGTGGTGCTGGTCAATGTGGGGTGAGTCAACAACATGTGGCATGCTATGATCCATTGAGCTGGATTGCATGCACACTGATGGAACAAATGGATGAATCTAGTGATGATGCATGGTACGCTCGTTGCTTCCTCCACAAAACTAAAAATGAACAACGTGTCGACACATGGAAACTCCTGTATCACTTGGTACACATAGTACACCTTGATTGCCTCCCTTTACTTATGTAGCATCCACGCGTTCTGTTTTGATTGGTCTTGCCTTAAAATATTCCTAAAAAATTCATAAAAATTCTAATAAATTATAGAAAATTCCCAAAAAATATATTTTCATCGCTTTTCACTAGAAAGCTCATATTTTAATATTTTAAACCCCAAAAGTACTACTTATTGAATGAAATGAACAAATATTAAGCAAAAAAGTGTACAAATGACTACTTTCATAGAGTTATTACTAATCTATATGACATATAGATGCACATGGTAAACTAGAGCAAGCACAAAAGGAGAAACACTCATAAATATAGGCTTGTAAAGTTATCACATTTAACTTCAATGAAACAACTACAATACAGTCGAAGGATAAGAAGGAAAAAGGAAACAACACAAAATATGCTTGGTATAGGGATAAAAAAACCTAGTAAATTAGGAGAGAAGCACACTATATGACATGGCATATGCATGATAATACATCAGAAAGCATAATCTTAATACATTGACAACATGAAAAACATGTGGCATAATGCTTATACAAAAAGCCATAGAGAAAAAACCAAGTAGTATGCAAGACAAACACACATAAGGAACAAGTCAAAGCAACTAGTATGTGAGAAAACTAGTAAAGGATCATCCAGAAAGGAAAAGTAACAAATATGAAAATTAACATATAGTGTACTACAAGGAAATAGTAAGGAAAAAAGAGAAGAAGATTCAAACATATGAATACAAAAAATGACACATATTCACATACAGAAGAATGACAACTAAAGATAGGAAGGAAATAATCAAAATCTAGATGAATCATCCATATAAGTAGGGAAAGGAAGAATTTATAAAGTGGATTTATTTATTTCCATAATATGCCTCCAGTGTATAATGCAACCTCCTTTAACATGCTCAGATGAGTCACAATAGCTACATCCAGACAAAAAAGATGGGGGTGAATAAGGTGAAGTACTCCAAGATGAAATCCTTATATATCTAGGACATTTCCTAGCAAGGTGGCTAGTAGTGCAACAAAGATAACAAGTATGACATCTGAAGTTAGAAAATTTGGGTCCTTGACTTAGAGGAGTTGTAGGTGGAAGAGAAAAAGAAAGAGTGCTTATGTTAATTTTTATATGAGGATGAGAAGTTAATTTTCGGTAGTAATGTCTTACATGCTAGTTTACTATAGTGGTGACAAGTAAGGATAGTAGTAGATAGAGGCAGTAGACTATTACCAAGGCGATGGGAAGTGTTAGCCTTAGATAGATGGTTCACCTTACTAGAGGAACTAGGCTAAAACATGACAACTGATTTACCTTTTTGGGCAACAGTAACTGACTTAAACTTAGAATCTTGATCGGTAGATTTGAAATGCTTAAAAGAAATATATGTAGAAGTATAAACCCCTTTATTATAACCGATACCACATTTATCACCAAAAAGCTTTGTGTTATTGATAATTTCACTCATTTTTTAGGAGTCATAAAAAATTTTATTGATAATGGAGGAAGACTGAGCCAAATATTTTTTACTCATGTAGAGTTTATTTTTAAAGTTATAAACTCCTCCGATTCCTTAAGGAAATATTCCAGGTAAGCCTTTTAATATGTTTCACTTCAGCTTCTATCTCAGTAAGAGCGTAAGTTAGATACTATTGGGAAATTTCAAGGACAATTATATGTTTCTTCGACTGTTCAATATCATCCTTTTGATCATTTAAGGGATTATGATTGACATACAATGGAGTATTTTTATCAAAGGTGGAACACTTCAATTGTTCCTTAAGTATCTTCATATTCTTAATAGTTGTGTTAAAATTTTCTTACAAATCTAGATGTCTCTTTTGAATGACTTTACATTTTTTAGCGAGATCATGTTGTTGATCATCAGTTGAGGAATTTATTTCCTCAAAAGTTTCTTTAGAGCACTTATCTCACACTCCTTTTAATCTAGGCTTTGAAAATCCTCTTTCTTAGTTTTTTTTATTTGATGTGCTTCAACACGAGGGCATTGTAAGAGTCAAGCAATTCATTTTGCTCATCATCATTATCAACTTCAGATTTAACCTCTTAAACATTTTAGGCAGTAATCAAAGGATCAACAAAACTATCTGAAGTGACTAAGGCCAAAAAATTAGTGTCATCTTCATCATCACTTCTGGTACTATCTAAAATAGTCACCTTAGTCTTCATCACATGCTTATGTTAAAAATGAGGCTTGGAGATCATGAATCAATAACCTTAAGTGAAGGTTATAGTGCCATCCTTGACAGAAAACTACCACAAAAACTGAAAGATCTAGGTAGTTGTGACATGCCTTGCACTATTGGGAACATCAATTTGGCATGCCATTGTGTGACTTGAGTTCCAGTATTAACCTCATACCATCATCAATTTTCAATATATTAGGGTTTGGTAATGCTAAACCCACTTTAGTAATGTTAAATGGTAGACAAGTCAATCAAAAGACATGTATGCCTTTAATAAATATAGATCTTATTTGGTTTGAACCAAAGTGATTGTCTATACGGATCATTTTTCAATAAAGTACCTCAAGGATGCCAAACCAATATTGAGAAGATATGTTCTCCTTGTACAAGTATTTGACTTGGAAATCCATGATAAAAAATGGAACAGAAAATTAGGTAGTAGACCCTTTGTCTAGACTGGAAAAGGAAGCAAAAATGGATGACAATATGGTGATGAAGGAATCCTTTCGGATAAGCAAATCTTTTCAGTAGCTCAAATAGAAATCCTATGGTATGTAGACATTGCAAATTTCCTAGCTACCAATATTCTTCCATCAGAACTCACATGGAAACAAAAGAAGAAATCCTTCCATGATATTAAGTAGTATTTTTGGGATGATCGTTACCTCTATAAAGAATATGGTGATGGTATTTTGAGAAGGTGTGTCCCTTATGATGAAGTTAGAAGTATTCTTTACCATTGCCATAACTCAAACTATGGAGATCACTTTGGGAGCACAAAAAAAAACAATTAATGTACTTTAATCTGGTTATTTTTGGCCCACACTATTCAAAGATTCTTACATTTATGTAAAGACGTGTGATAGATGCCAAAAGATAGGTAATATTTCAAAAAGAGGTGAGATGCCTCTATATAGTATACTTCAAGATGAACTCTTTGGTATTTGGGTAATTAACATTATGGGACCATTCCTTTCATCCTTTGGTAACCAATATATAATTTTAGTAGTGGATTATGTGTCAAAATGGGTAGAAGTCATAGCTAGCATTAAATGTGATGCCGATGTTGTCCTCAAATTTCTGAAGAAAAACATTTTCATTAGGTTTGGAACTACTAGGATCATTATTAGTGATGTAGGTAGTCACTTTTGTAACAAAGTCTTGAAGTCCTTATTGTCTAATATAGGACTAAGCATAAAGTGTCTAGACTTTACCATCCCCAAACAATTGGGCAAGCGAAGGTGTCCAATAGAGAAGTGAAAATAATTTTGGAGAAAGCTATGAAAATTTTAAGGATGGATTGGTCATCTAAGTTGGATGACTCTTTATGGGAGTACAAACTTGAATTTGAAACAACAATTGTTACTCATATAGGTTAGTTTATGGAAAGGCATGTCACTTATTTCTAGAATTATAACACAAAAAATATTGGGCATTGAAATAGTTGAAAATGTCCATAGATGTAGCTGGTGAGAAAAGAATGCTGCAAATAAATGAATTGGATGAACTATAATTTAATGATTATGAGAATGCCAAGCTTTATAAAGAAAAGACAATATGGCATGACAAGAAAATTGTGCACCTTATCTTTGAACCGGGATAGAAAGTGTGACTGTACAACCCAAGACTTAAATTATTTCCAAGAAAACTAAAGAGTAGATGGTTAGGTCCATTCACCATTACTAAGGTAACCAACCATGGAGCCATTGAATTAGAAAACAAAAATAAAGAGCGGTTCATGGTTAATGGAGATAGAATGAAGCACTACCATAGAGTTCAATTATCAAATGAAACATCTATGATAACCTTGGTTGATGCACCTTAGAAGTTGATATGTCCATTCTAGTCAAGGACATTAAATGTGATGCTAGTTGGGAGGCAACCCAATGTTATTTTAATTATATATATATATATATATATTTTGTTTTTTAGGTGAATAAATGTGGAGAGCTATGGTGCAACAAGATTGAGCATTTCGATGACAAATGTGGTGTGCCAAATCTAAGAGAGTTTTCTTTCCTTTTACTTTTTAATGTTAATATGTGCACATTGGGGGCAATGTGCAATATAAGTTTGGAGGAGGAAACTTCATTCGCTACTTTAGTATTTAGTATACATATTCAATTTTTAGGATTGCTTTTCTCTTTTTATTAATAGGGTGCATTATATTTCACCCTATTATATAGCATAACATATTATTGCAATTATTTTTCTTTTCATACAAGCTAAAGATACAAGGGTGAAGGTAATGCTTATTGGTTAGGCATAAAATATGGCTAAAAGATATGAAAGGTTATTAACTGGGCTCAAATGGGTAACTACAGATATTAACAATGGTTAGCTTGAAAGCTCCAATTAATCCAAATAAGGCCTAAATCATTTCTTATACTAAATACCTCAAATGATGATCAATAGATTCTAAAACATGGTATATCTCATCAACTTGCATCACTCAATACAAATTTTCTATCAATAAGAACACTAAAATCAATCATGAACATGTGCCTAAAAACTTTTAGTCAATCAATCGAAACTAGCAAGTATATCACATGATTAATGAAAGTATCTTAACGAGTATGTTACCTTCCTTATCCTAGTCATGACAACTAATTTTTATCATTGGGTTCATACATTTTATATCAAGCATGCATGCATTTAGTTTCCATGTATTTATAAATTTCTACCAAAATCATGATTAAAAATATCCTATAAATGAAAAAAAGCATCCCAAAAATTGAATATGTATACTAAATACTAAAGTAGAGAATGAAGTTCCCTCTCCCTAAACATAAATTTCACATTGTCCCTAATGTATACATATAAATATGAAAAATTAAAAGAAAGAAAACTCCCTTAGTCTTATTACACCACATCCTCATTGAAATTCTCAGTCTTGTTGTGCCATTGCTCTCTATATTTATTCACCTACAAAACAAAAATAATAAAAATATAAGTAAAATAACGTTGGGTTGCCTCTAAACTAGCATTACGCTTAACATCATTGACTAGATGGGCATATCAACTTCAAAGGTGCATCCACCAAGTTTATCACAGATGTTTCATTTGATAATTGATATCTATGACAGTGCTTCACATTATGTCCATTAACCATGAACCACTCTTTATTTTTGTTTTCTAATTCAATCTCACCATGGTTAGTTACATTAGTGATGGTGAATGGACCTTACCATCTAATATTTAGTTTTCTTGGAAGCAATTTGAGTCTTGAGTTGTACTTTAACACTTTCTATCCAAATTCAAATATACGATGCATAATTTTCTTGTCATGCTATCTGATGACTCTATGAAAGTAGAGTCATTAGTGCACTTTTTACTTAATATTTACTTTCTTTATTCAATAAATAGTATTTTTGTGGCCGAAAATATTAAAATATATTTTTTTTGTGAAAAGAGGTGAAAACTATTTTTTGCGATTTTTCTAGAATTTTTATGCATTTTTAACGTAGGGTCAATCAAAAGCTACCATATGGCACAACATGTAAGCAAAGGAGCTGATTGGCAAGCCATGCAAATTCCATGCAAGAGGGACAACTAATCACGTTATGCCGCGTGTGAGGAGGACAAATCTTATGCCACATGTTAGCACGACATTCAATTTGAGTTCAAAGATTGTTCAAACTACCCCTCCACATGTTGCTATGCCATTACTCCCCGCGTTCCACCCATGCACCACGCCATCCTTTTTTGAAAATTGTGTTGTAGCATGTGGTGTTGACTCAGTAAGCGTTGACTCTAACTAGTCTCCCATGCCACATGACGCGCTCTGATTCACCCAGTGAATTCTATGTGCCACGTATCACGCTATGATTGGTTGGCGTTGTCAATTTTTTATTTTAATCTAGTCCTTGATCTGAAGTTGATCTAATGGTCTAGATCACGCCTGAGCTATATTTAATCCCCTAATCACCCAATCTAACGATCATTAGCATAATTTTGGTCAAGTTTTGGAGCTAAAAAGAGAAAAATACTGGAAAACTCAAGAGGGGACACAATTTTGGTGGAGATTCAAGAGAAGAATAATACTACAATTCAAGAGATTGATTGTATTTATTCTTCTACTCTTTTCTTTATCAATTTTTATGTCTTTCTTTTTGAAAAGTATGAGCTTTATGAACACAATTATGTGTAGTTAATTTATTAATCTAGGGATCTTATGAACCCAATTTTTACCATGTGATGATCTAATATTTTACCGCAATTATAATTATAATTTAATTATATTATTTAATCTTAATTTTATGCTATTAATTGTTTGGCCAACAACTTATCTATAAAGGCAATTAAATAGATTTGAAAGAATTATTTAATTGATTGTCTTGATTAAATAACATGCAAAGTTTATAGGCAAAAGATATATGATTGTTATGTATGTGATCCATAATTGATGAACTTAATGAGTAGTATGCAATTTAAATGACATGAGAGTGTAATTAAATTAATTATTATATAGTGTGTAGTTTACTTGAAAGAGAAATACAAGCTAAATTAGATTCAATTGATCATGTAATTAATTGACAATTGCTTGTCTTGATTAAATAACATGCAAAGTTTATAGGCAGAGATACATGATTATTATGTATATGATCCATAATTGATGAACTTAATGAGTAATATGCTATTTAATTGCTATGAGAATGTAATTAAATTAATTATTATATGGTGTGTAGTTTACTTGAGAGAGGAATAAAAGCTAAATTAGATTCAATTGATCATATAATTAATTGACAATTATATTGAGAAGATTTTAGTGAATCACATGTTTAAAAAATTGGGGGATTAAGTATTCTTAAATATTTTCTCATATATCTTCTCAATTACCAAAACTGATTTAATTAATTTTTGTTATTTTAATTTTGCTTCCTTAAAATATAAAAAAATAAAAAAATTGATTTTTATTTTTTTAGTTTTAATAATTAGTTTCTAATAAAACAATCTCCTTGGGAACATCTTTTCTTATCATTATATTACTTGTTATGATACGTATACTTTCAAATTCATTAAACACACATCGTGTGTGGCGATCACTATCTTGGTGCCGTTGCTGGGGATTATAAATATTAAAAATTAATATTTTTTATTTTTTATTTTAGTTATTATTCTTAATTTATTTTTCTTTTCTTTAATTTTTATTTACTCGTTTTATTTTATTAACTTATTTATTTATTTATTTAACTTTAATATATATATATATTTAGTTGTTTATTTTTTAAATTTTTATGTATTATTTATTTTTAATTTAGACACATCCTTTAGTGCTATTAGAAGCATAGACTTGAAAATGGCTAACAATAATTACCAATGGTCAATGAACGGAATGATAGCCACAAGAAGAGTAGGTGGAATGCATGAGATAAATGATATCATGGCACTTACAACGAAAATGTCCTCTTTAGTAAATCTTTTGATGGTTCAAAACTCGTCAACAAGTATAAACCATGTACAAGATTCAAGGGTGTTGTGTGTGTTTTGTGATGGAGCCCCTTTGTTTGATAATTGTCCAAACAATCCTGAATCAGTCTTCCATATGGGTAATGTGAACCAAAACAATGATCCATACTCAAACACATATAACTCAAGATGAAGACAACATCCAAATTTCTCTAGGAATAACAACAATTAGGGTGGTAATCAATTCAACTATCAATCATTTCCACCACTTGGTTTTCAACAACCACAACAATCACTAGCCCAAGAGAAGAAGCCAACTACTGAGGATAATACAAATGCTTTAATGGGGATGATGAAAGATTTCATCCAATCAGTAAATACAAAAGTGTCCACTCAAGAGGCTTCAATTCAAAATTTAGAAAACCAAATGGGACAACTTGCTCAAGCTATAAGTGAAAGGCATCGAGGTAACCTTCCATGTGACACAATTATAAACCCAAGAAGAGAAGGTAAGGACTAGTGCCATGCCATAGCCATGAGAAGTGATAAAATTTTAGAACAGGAACATAAGACAAAAAAAGGATGAGGATAAACATGAAATTAAGAAGGATTAGGAGGAACTAGTGGATAAAGTGAGCACGAAAAAGAAATAAGTCAGCCAAAAAAGCAACCTCTATAAACCCACTATTCCTTTCCCTTAAAGACTATAAAAGCAAAAGTAAGATATGCAGTCTTCAAAATTTCTAGAAGTTTTCAAGAAGCTGCATATAAACATACCATTTGCAGAGGCACTTGAACAAAATTCATCTTATGTCAATTCATGAAGGATATACTATCAAAGAAAAAGAGGCTTGGAGATCATGAAACCATAACCTTGACTGAAGGTTATAGCACCATCCTTGATAGAAAACTACCCCAAAAATTGAAGGATCTAGGTAGTTTTGACATCCCTTGCACTATTGGGAACATCTATTTTGGCAAGGTACTATGTGACTTGGGTTCTTGCATTAATCTCATGCCATTATTGATCTTTAAGAGATTGGGGTTGGTAAATAAAACACACTTCAGTAACATTACAAATGGTATATAGATCAATTAGGACACCTCGGGGTATGGTAGAAGATTTGCTAGTAAAAGTAGACAAATTCATCTTTACGGTGGACTTCATTGTGCTAAACATGGAAGAGGAGCGTGAAATTCCTATTATACTTGGTCATCCATTCTTAGCAACCGGAAGGGCACTCATTGATGTACAAAAAGGTGAACTTACAATGAGAGTGCAAGATGAACAAATAATGTTTAAAGTTCTTAAATAATTTGAACCCCCTGATATTGATAATGCTAATGAATGTTTAAGAATAAATGCTATTGAATATGGGGACAACTTAAAAGTATCATTTGAGTCACCCACACTTAAGAATGCTACACATGATACTATGAACATGGACATAAACTCACCAGAAAACAACTCAATATGTTTTAACTTTGAAAGTATTGAATTGAAAGTTGATATTGTGGACTTTGTGAAATTTTTGGAGGATGCACCTCTCATGTATGTATCAAAGGTGATTATGGGAACAATCTTTTCTTATCATTATATTACTTGTTGCGATATGTATACTTGTGTATTCGTTACACACACTACGTCTATGGCGATCACTATCTTTTTGTCTTTTCATTGTAAAGCTGGGCATTCTCATAAGCATTCCATTGTCGTTCATCCAATTCATTTAATTGCAACATTCTTTTCTTACCAGCTGCATTTATAGACATATTTAACTAATTCAATGCTCGATATTCTTTTTGTTCCAATTATAGCAATAAATGACATGCCTTTCTATAAACTAGGCTATATGGGGTGGTACCAATTGGTGTTTTAAATGCAATTATGTATGCCCATAAAACATCCTATAACTTGGATGACCAATCCTTCCTGGAGATGTTTAAAATTTTCTCCAAAATTATTTTCACTTCTCTATTGGACACCTTCTCTTGCCCACGTGTTTGGGTATGGTAGGGGGTAAATACTTTATGCTTATTCTGATACTTAGACAATGAGGACTTAAAAGGCTTTATTGCAAAATTGACTATCTCTATCACTAATAATGATCCTAGGAGTTCCAAACCAAGTGAAAATCTTTTCCTTCAGAAATTTCAAGAAAAATTGGCACCATATTTAATGCTAGTTATGGCTTCTACCCATTTTGACATGTAATCTACTTTTACAAGTATATATTGGTTATAAAAGGATGAAGGGAATGGTCCCATAAAGTCAATGCCTTAAACATCAAACAATTACACTTGAAGTACACTATTTAGGGGAATTTCATCTCTTTTTGAAATATTACCTATCCTTTGGCATCTGTCACATATCTAAATAGTGTGAGCAAAAACTAATTAGATTGAAGTACCTTAGCTACTATTTTTGTGCTCCCAAAGTGACCTCCATAGTCTAAGCTATGACAATGGTAAAGAATACTTCCAACTTCATGATAAGGGACATACCTTCTCAAAATACCCTTATCGCATTTTTCGTAGAGGTAAGGGTCACCCCAAAAATACTGTTTAATATCATGGAAGAATTTCTTCTTTTTTTGTCATGTGAGATTTGAGGAAAGAATGTTGGTAGCTAGGAAATTTGCAATGTCTGCATACCATAGGATTTCTATTTGATATACTTAAAAGAGTTGATCATCTAGAAAAGATTGCCTAATCACCATATTGTCATCCATTTTTGCTTCCCTTTCCAATCTAGACAGATGGTCTGCTACCTAATTTTTTGTTCCTTTTTTATCACAAAATTTCAAGTCAAATTCTTTTACAAGGAGAACCCATCTTATAAATCTTGGTTTGGCATCCTTCTTTGTCATAAGGTACTTTATTGAAAAATGATCTTTGTAGACAGTCACTTTGGTTCCAACCAAATAGGACCTAAATTTCTCAAAGGCATACACAATGGTAAAGAGGTCATTCTCTATAGTAGCATAATTCATTTGAGCCTCATTTAGTGTCTTGCTTGCATAATATGTGGCAGGGGCCATTTTTTCTCTTCACTATCCAAGAATAACTCTAATAGCAAAATACTTGCATCACACATCAATTCAAAGGGCTTGCTCTAATCTGGTTTAAATATAACTGGTGTTAACACTAGTTTCTTTTAAGTAGTTGGAATGCCTTTAAGAATTTATCATCAAATTTGAAAGGCATGTCTTTTTCCAAAAGATTGCACAAGGGTTTGGAGATTTGGAAAAATCTTTTATTAATCTACGTTAAAAGCCAACATGCCCAAGAAAACTCTTGACTCGTTCTACATTGGTAGATGTTGGTAGTTTCTCAATCACTTATATCTTAGCTCTATGCCTCTCAATACCATCAATTGAGATTTTGTGGTAAAAGATTATATATTCATGTGCCATGAAATGACACTTCTCCTAATTTAAAGCCAAATTTTTTTCTCCACATCTTTGTATCACTTGGGAGAGATAATGTAGAGATTCATCAAATGTGTTTTTGAAGATTGAAAAATCTTCTATGAAGATTTCTAGATGCCTCTCCACCATGTCAGAGAAAATAATCATCATACAATATTGAAATGTTATAGGTGCATTGCATATTCCAAACGGCATTCTCCTAAAAGAAAATTTTCCATAAGGACATATAATGGTGGCCTTTTCTTGGTTTTCAGGAGCCACGACAATTTCGTTATAACCAAAGTATCCATCTAGAAGGAAAAGGAAAGAATGCCTAGCTAATTTGTCAAACATTTTATCCATGAATAAGAGAGGAAAATGGTCCTTTATTTACTTTGTGAAAATCCATACATACACTATATCCCATGATAATCCTAGTATGTATTAACTCATTTAACTCATTGTCCACCCTAATGATTACTCCTTTCTTTGGTACATATTGAACTGGGTTTACCCATTCATTGTTTGATATTAGGTAAATGATGTTTATTTCTACCCACTTGATAATTTCCTTCTTCACCACCTCTTTTGTAATGGGGTTTAAGCGATGTTGTGCATCCCTGGTGGGTTTAGCTTGATCCTTTGGCAAGATTTTGTGTATGCATATGGATGGCCATATGCCTTTGATGTTGGTAATAGACCAACCTATAGCTCTTTTGAAGTTCCTTAGCACCTTTAGTATTGCTTCTACTTGATCCATGCTTAGACTAGCAAAGGTTTTCACCCAAAAATGCATAATGAAGATGAGATTATAAAGGTTTAAGCACTAATTTGGGTGGCTTCTCAATGGATGGTTTGAACCTTAAGCTTGTCTCAAAAAATTACACAAACGTATTAGATACACAAAAGGGAGGTGTGTCCTTCAAAAATTTCACACAAATCACAATCTCAACCTTTGATTCCATACTTTCAATGTTAAAATAGGCTGAGTTGTTTTATGGTGATTTTATGTCATTGTTCATAGCATAAGGTGTGAATGTTTTAAGTGGGGGTGGTTCAACAAGTTTAAGCTACCACTATAAATGTGTGTGCCTAAGTGCGTGTTATGATATTCATTAGCATGTGTGTTCAAAGAATTAACAAGCACATACTCTAAAGCTTTACTAGAGCATATGTCATACAACACATCAGTGGTTAGCTCATCAGTAACATCTATTTGAAAGTAATCACTAGCATTATGAGCATTATAAAATTTAATTACTTTGAACACATTATATGTTACTTATTCATCTTGCACTCTCATTATAATATCACCTTTTTGTACATCAATGAGTGTTTTTTCAGTTGCTAAGAATGGAGAACCAAGTATAATAGGAATCTCATCATCCTTCTCCATATCTAGCATAATGAAATATGCGAAAAAGATGAATTTGTCTCCTTTTATAAGCATATCTTCTACCATTTTCTAGGGCCTTTTGATTGACCTATCTTTCATTTGCAATGCTACTGAAGTTGGTTTGGCATTATCAACCCCTAATCTCTAGAAAATTGATAATGGAATAAGGTTAATGTTGTAACCCAAGTCACATAGTGCCTTGCTAAAATGGATGTTACCAGTACTGCAAGGGATGTCAAACTATACGAATCTTTCAATTTTTGTGGTAGTTTTATATCAAGGATGGCACTACAACCTTTAGTCAAGGTTATTGTTTTATGATCTCCAAGCCTCCTTTTCTTAGACAAGTTGCCCTTCAGAAAATAGGTAGAAGATGGCATATGTTTAAGTGCCTCTACAAATGGTATATTTATGTGTAGCTTCTTGAAGACATCCGAAAATTTTGAAAACCGTATAACTAACATTTTCTTTTGCAGTCTTTAAAGGAAATGAATAATGGGTTTATAGAGGTTGCTTTTTGTTGACTTAATTATTCCATTTCTAGTGCTCTATTTATCCACTTGCTCCTTATCCTTTTGAGTCTCATGTTCCTCTTTTAAAGTTTTACCACTCCTTAAGGCTATAGCATTGCAATGCTCCTTACATTCTCTTTATGGGTTTATAATTGTGCCACTTGAAAGATTACCTTGAGGCCTTTGACTTGTAGCCTAGGCAAGTTTCCCAATTTGGATATCTAAATTCTAAATTAAAGCTTCTTAAGTGGACACTTTGTATTTACTAACTAGATAAAGTCTTTCATCATCCCCATTAAAATATTTGTGTTATTATCATTAGGTGGCTTCTTCTCTTGGGCTTGTAATTATTATAGTTGTTATAAGCCAGGTGGTGGAAATGATTGATGGTTAAATTGATTATCACTTTGATTTTTTTTCTTGCTCCAAAAAAAATATTTGGATGTGGTATCCATCCTGGGTTATATATGTTTGAGTATGTATTATTGTTTTGGTTCACATTACCTATATAGCATATTGATTTAGGTTTTTTTGAACAATTATAAAGTCTAAGCCATAAAAGACACAGGACACCTATGAATATTGGACCTGGTTTATTCTCTGGCAAGTTTTGAGTCTTCAAAAGATTCACAAAAGATGACACTTAAGCTGTAAGTGTCGTGATATCATTTACCTTATGTAAGATATGGTTGGTAGAGCTCCATTAGCTGATACATCTATAATGATTATTGTTTGAGCATTAAGACCATTGTAGAAAGTCTTCATTTGGATCCAATGAGTGATATCATGGTGAGGTCACTTCCTTAGAAATTCTTTGAATCTTTCCCAGGCTTCATATAAAGATTCTTCTTCAATTTATTGGTAAGAGGTAATATCATTCCTAAGCATGGCATTCTTTGTTGGTGGAAAATATTTAATCAAGAATTTATCTACTAAATCATTCCAAGTTGTAATGGCATTAGGTGATAAAGAGTTTAGCTAAGCTTAATCATGACCTCACAAAGAATAAGGGAACACTCTAAGCTTAAATGCTTCCTCAATCACACCACTAAACTTGAATGAATCTTTGAATTCAATAAACAATATGAGATGTAAATGAGGATCCTTTGTGGTGATATACTGAGTTGTCTAACTATTTGTAACATTTGAAACATCACTGGCTTTAGTTCAAATTGATTAGCTTGAATTTTTGGCCTTGTAATACTTAGATTCAACCCTTCTAAAATAAGAATGCGTATTCATTCATAGCTTTGTCCCTATCATCCATTAAAAGCATCTAGTTGTTCAAATTGAACTCATTATTGTTTATTTCTAATGGATTTATAGTTTCTCAATCCCTTCTACCTTAGCTCTATCTGCCTCAATACCATTAGCTAAGATTTTGTGGCCCAAGATTATACTTTCATGTACCATGAAATGAAATTTCTCCTAGTTTAAAACCAAAATTTTTTCTCCACATCTTTGTAGTACTAGGTAGAGATAGTATATACATTCATTAAATGTGCTTCCAAAGATCGAAAAATCATCCATGAAGATGTATAGATGCTTATCCATCATGTTTGAGAAATAAGCCATCATGTAGCATTATGATGTGGTAGATGCATTGCATAGTCCAAAAACAATTCTTCTAAAATCAAAAGTTTTATAAGGACGTGTGAAGGTGGTCTTTTCTTGGTCTTCAGGTGCCACAACAATTTGGTTATAACCAAAGTATCTAACTAGAAGGCAAAAGAAAGAATGCCCAGTTAATTTTTCAAGCATTTGATCTATGAATGGAAGAGTGAAATTGTCATTCCTTGTTGCTTTATTCACTTTGCAAAAATCCATACATAATCTCCATCCTAGTAGGTATTAACTCATTTGACTTATTTTCCACCATAATGATTCCACCTTTATCTGGTGCACATTGAACTGGGCTTACTACATTCAATATCTGATACTGGGTAAATGAAGCCCATGTGTAGCCATTGTTAGTATCTATAGTCACCCATTTGGGCCCAATTAGGAACCTTTCATATCTTTAAGCCACATTTTATGCCTAGTTACCTTTACTCTTGCACCTTTAGCTTGTATGAAAAGAAAAAAATTTGCAATAATGTCTAATGCTATAGAGTAAGGTGAAATGTAATGCACCCTATTAAAAAAAGGAGAGTAAAAAGAGAGAAATAAAAAAAAGTCACAACACAATTATCACTCTAAAGAAAACAAGAAAACAATAAAATTAAAAATAAGTTTGGGGATGTTGTGAAGTTACAAAAATATATGGAATAAAAGAATATGAATAGAATGATAAGATATGGTGGACTAAAATATCAAGTAAAAGATCAATTGTAGTTAAAATATGCATGATAAATAAAAAGAAACCTAGGTGTGGAAAGAGCCTAAATGTCTCCATTTATCGACTCTAACCTAGGTCTTACATTATAAGCATGTAAAGCGCTTATTGATCTTTAGGTAAGTGCGTATTTACATTAGTGGAAAGCGATGTGAAAAATAAACTTATGAAATTTGTTCTAAGATTGAATTGATTAGCATGCTCGTATTTATTGATTTCATGAGTACATTGGATGATATCATATTTATTGATCTTCATAAACCTTACATATCCTTATATTGATAGAACGTTGATTGATGTATATGTGAACCTCCTTATATTATAATTATACAACTGTTGAGAAAGATAGTTTTTGCTAATATGAATGTGTGTATATATATATATATTTATGAATGTACTGCCCATATTAGTTTATTTAGTTAGACTTGGCTTTACTTGAGTACGAGCAAAGAGTTAAGTTTGAGGGCGTGACAACTCTACGAAAGTAAAGTTATCAGTGCATTTTTCTACTTTATATTTATTTTTTATTCAATAAATAGTACTTTGGAGTTAAAAATATTAAAATATGAACTTTCTAGAGAAAAAAGATGAAAACATATTTTTTGGAATTTTTTGATTTTTTTAATGCAAAGCCAATCTAAACACAACACTTGGATGCTAGGCAAGAAAATAGGAGCCAATCGTAGTGCCTTGCATGTACAAGCTACAATTCCAATAGATAGTAAAATCACTTTTACCTCTATTAGCAAGGACCTTCATTCAAACTGCGTACTACTGCTCTTTACTTGTTTTTGCAACGATATGGTTTGAAACTCTAACACATTTTTCCTCCACAGCCAACACCACCCAATGTGGTGTGATCGATAACCAAAGATTAGTAACTAGAATTGTATCAACTTACAACCTCACGGGACATACAGTTCACTACTAATGTCAAATCGCACATGGGAGACACATAGTGAAACCACGTACTCAAACAGAAAATGATTTGAACACAAACCACACTAAATGACCCATACTCACATGAATCTTGGTATGATTTTTGGTAGAGTTTGACAATAAAAACGTGGATAAATGATGAACATAAGATTGACATTGGGTTAGCAATACCGATCTTGCGGATACTTTGGTTTTATATTTGTAAAACTCTCGCAAGTATATGAATCATTTGATAGAAAATGAAAAGTATAATCTCAAGGTCGATAAAAGGAAGGAACATATGTGATTTTTAATTTATTATTCAAACTTTTAAAACAAAATTAAATCATAAACTCATAATATTTTGAATTTTGTGTTTCCTAATCTAATAACACATGATAAAATAAACAATTATGCAAATTTTTATCATTAATAACAGTAGAGTATTTATGGATATAATAATTAAGTTCATTATGCTTGCTCATAATATTTAGGTTATTAAAGTTATAAATTGATATTTATTGATTTTCTCTTTTTCATATAAATACCACATTTGTTGGGGTTAGATATTCTTTGTTAATTAAACAAATCAATTAATACCTATGGGTGGGGTCGATAATTAATTTGATTAATTAAATTAATTCCTTTTTATAAGAGATTTTAAATGAATCATTTAAATGTCACCTTTGGTGGTGTTAGACATTTTAAACTTTATTCCACGAGTCCAATATATTTTTGAATAATAGTTCTTATAAAAACTTTTGAAATAGAGCTTTGCTCTAAAAATATGATAAAATTATATGAATATAAATCTATTTAATCAATTAAAGCGTATTAAATCATGGTAATTTTAGTGTTTTTTAAGTACTTATCACAACCCCCAACCAACGTCTTTCTAGTCCCTTGGCAAAAGAAGTGGTAAAAACTAAAATAAAAATTAAAAATTAAACTATCCTAAATCACTTCTGTGGATTGACACGATTACATTTAGCATATGCAATGAGTTGTTAAACTCCTAGGTTGCCCTAGTGGATGAGTTTAAATCTCGTGAAGGTTTTCAGTAATGATACCTACAAACATTAACAAAAAGAGAAAAAAAAAGAAGTTAATTAAAATTTAAAATAAAGTAAAGAGACTAAAATAAAATAAAAAAATGAAATACAAAAATATCTCATGTTTATAATCTCTTTTAAATATCATAATTAAAATCTTAAGCATAGATTATTTCAACTTCCTAAACATTCATGATTTGTTTAATAATTAGTTGAAAATTATTTTCATATTTCATAGAAAAAATATATCAATTTAATTTTACCCAAACATAGTGTTACCCAAACATAGTGTTAGGAATCTGAATTCGCTTTGATTCTATTCCTCACAAGTCAATACTCTAAAAAACACTGAACTCTATATGTTTAAACATTCATAGTAATTTATATGTGAAAGAGCTAATACATAGAAATGAACTAATATATTCGCATATGTATAAAGAAAAAAAGATAAAAGTGTTATTTTAACGTTGATCTCATGAAATGAATCAAATCTAAGGACTTATAAAATATTATACATTACTTTCATGCATCAATCAAATTCATCAAATAAAAATATCAAGTAATATGCCTTTTAGAAAATGTAGGAATATGAAATGACTTCATAAGGAATTACATCCTATATTTGATTTTGCATTAAATCATTTTTCAATACTATTTAGGCTTTTTGGGTCATAGTATATAGATTATACTATTCATTTACCTCTCTTTCTTTCTATCTTTTTTCTTTTTCTTATATTCTTTTTTTAAAAGAGAATCTATTTTTTTAGAGAGTGAACCTATGTAGAGATTATACATTTTTTATATGGTAAGGTGAATGGTTAATATTTGGCTTTTATGTTTTATTTGTTTAGGTAACCCTAGATATATCTGTTTTTTAATAGAAGTCATGCATGAATGAAGAAAGACATATACTATCAATTTCTATTTAAATCATTTAATCTAAGCAAATGAAAAATAAATATATAATACTTCATTAAGATGTAAAAATCCAGACATTCAATGCTAAGGTCCTATAAAGATCATCTAATAATGCTGAAAGAAAAGAAAAGTGTTTAGAGTAGAAAAAATAATATTTATCACTCAGAATAAAGGATAATGGACTCAAAATATTTCTCACCAAAGTAGTCTTCACTATTTAATTTCTAAACATCGATTTTGGGTTTAATATAATTTCTACACCTTATCAAGAAATACTAGTCATGACAAAAACTAACTAATTACTATATATTCCATGATATTTTTTCAAAAATTAATTTAACAGTGCAAAAGACTTAACTATTTACTTAAATATTATCTAAAAAAATTATAAATTTTTGTGAGAAATTTTTTAAAAATTAATCCTAAAATTCTAAAAATCACTAAATCACACAAATAAAATAAAATCAAACACAATAAAAAATGAAAACGTTAACAAAAATTGTTTAAATTTTTGAAATTAAGCATGGTAACTTTTCACCACCCCAACCTAGAACTTACATTGTCCTCAATGTAACAATTGTCAATTAAAGATAAAGAGAAAATAGAAGAGAGAAGAAAAATTACCTATTTCTTAAGAATGTGCAAGTAGGAATGGAGAAAAGCAAGTGCATCCCTCATGTTCATCATTAAAGTTCACATAGACACATCGCTGTGAACATCTAATATCTCAACAAATATTTTTAGTTTTAACAATTCTAAAATTATTTACATGCAATTAAATTAAAATAAATTAATTAAATAAAAAAATAAAAGAAAATTACCTAAAATGATGGATTGCCTCACATCTTTGAGTCAATCAAACCTACAAGTAGGACAATTTTATCTACCTATATTTTTTAAGTCATATCCTATGAATTTTCAAAATTTATTTACTTAAAACTAGGGACATGATTGTGGGTTTTATATAACTCACTTCTAGGTGCAAGTTAAATAACTAAGGCATAAAAACACATTTGTACCTAGATCTAACAAAATGACTACCTTCTTTTATCACAAATTGTTATTAAAAATTTTAAAATTATGGAGCTAGCTTTAAAATAAAAATTTCTTATCTATTTTTTTAAAACTAATCTAACACTAAGTATTAAAATAAATATTAAACAATAAAAATAAAAGTTAAGTATGAGAAACAAAAAAAGCAAGTAATAAAAGAAAAATAAAGAAATAAAGAAATAAAAATAAAGTTGGTAAAATAAAGAAAATAATTAAAATAAAATTATTATACAAATTTTATAATATATATAATATACTCCTAGACAGAGCAATATTCTAAAAAAACAATAGGGGCACAATAACTTCAAATAACTAGTCTCCTAGATAGATATTCTTTATATATTTACTTTTGAACACAATTATTTTTTTAAAAAAGAAATTTAAAAATGAAAAGAAAATTAAAAGTTAAAAAGAATTTTTTTATTTTTAGTTTTTGGATTTACTCTTCTGATTTTTTATTTTTTTTTTAAATTTTTTGATGTACAGTTTATTTATATTTTTTTATAATTTTAAAATTCAATTTTAAATTTTAAATTCAAATTCAAATTTTAATTTTAATAATTTTAATTTATTGTTTATATAGAATTTTTTTAAATTTAAAATTTAATTTTTTTAAATCTAAAATTTTAATTTTTTGATTTTTTGATTTATTGTTTATTTATATTTTTTAATTTTAATTTTATATTTTAAATTTCAAATTTTTGATTGACTACATATTTTGATTTTTTTATATTTAATAGTTACATATTTTGTTTTTATGAACAGTAAAACACAAAGATTTATTTAAATTTTTAGATTTTTATTTTTTATCTAGAAAAATCAAAATTGTTTATAACAGAGAAATTTTTGAAATTTTTGATAAATAATTTAAAAATGTTATTCTTTTTCTAACAACGTTGCCAAAAACTTTATGAAGTAGCAAGAATAACATTGGATTAGTAATACCTATCATGTAGATACTTTGGTTTTATATTTGTAAAACTCTCGCAAGTATACGAATCATTTTATAGCAAATGATAAGTATACTCCCAAAGTCAATCTAAGGAAGGAATATATATGTTTTTTAATTTATTGTTCAAAATTTTAAAAACGAAATTAAATTCTAAACATCATTTCACCATATTCTGATTTTTATGTTTCCTAATCTAATAACAAAAAAATAAACATAGACATGATTCAATAAAAAATTATGCAAGTTTTTATTATTCATAACAGTGGAGTATTTATGGATATAATAATTAATTTAATTATGCTTACTCATATTATTTAGGTTATTAATAATATAAATTGATATTCATTGATTCCCTCTTTTTTATATGAATATCACATTTCGTAAGGTTAGATATTATTTGTTAATTAAAAAAATCAATTAACACCTATGAATAGGGTCAATAATTAATTTGGTTAATTAAATTAATTCATTTTTTCTAAGAGATTGAAAATAAACCATTTAAATGCCCCCTATGGTGGAGTTAGAAATTTTAAACATTATTTAAGGTGTCCAAATTAAACTTAAGAATTTAATTATCTGAGTACTAACTTTATAGTTTTAAAACTATTATTGAAAATATGTTGTAAATACATTTTCAAATAATAGTTCTTATAAAAGCTTCTAAAATAGAGCTTCACACTAACTACTGGGCGATTGCACCAACAAATAAAATAACACTACTCTAAATCATACCAGATAATTAAACCTTAAAATCTAGTTTTCAGATTTAAGTTTGTAATGAAAAATAATATATTTCTATCTAACATCCTTGATATAAAATCTTGAATAAAAACAAAATCAATTTTTTTATATAGATGTTTTACCTATTTAATATTTCGCAAGCATAATAACATTATTATTATAACATATTTATAAATAGCTAGTCATGTTAAATTTAATCATAGACATATTAAACATAATATATAAGAATAAAACATAAAAAATAACTGTAAAAAACTTATTTTAAAATTAAACCTTAAAAGAATCCTTACAGAACTTTAATTTTTATTTTGTTACTCGAAAACCTCCAAACAGATTTGTATTTCTATTTATTGAATCAAAAACTATAAATCTATAAAAGCATAACTTGTTCTTCTCAAAAAGAGAAGAAATTTAAAACTATAAAACATTAAGAACTAGAGAGAAAAAGCTAGAGAGAGAATTTTGTGATTTTTGAGGGATTTGAGGGGTGATTTTTATAATGGGGGAGAGGGCGCATGCGAGATAGGAGCGAGACTGTGCTAGCATGTGTGGAACTCGGCGTAAGTGAGTGCTAGGCGTGTGCTGGATGCGTGCTGGGCATGTGTTGGGTGTGTGTTGGTTGTGCACGTGGTGTGAGCGTGGGACTCAACATTTTTGATCATTTTGACCCATTTTGTCCAATTTTCTAATTTTTTTTACTTTTTCTCATTTTTTTCTCAATATATTTGTGATGTATTACTTCCATTATTTTTCTTTGAGTCTTTAAGTTATTTTTGAACTAAAATACCTGAAAAACAATAAAAATACCCATGATTTCGAAAAAACAAATTTATATAAAAATATGATAAAATCATACAAATATAAATCAATTTAATCAATTAAAGTACATTAAATCACGATAATTTTGGTGATTTTTAAGTACTCATCAATAAATAAGAGAGAAATGAGAGGGATATTTGTAGGGTTCGATTTTGGCATCTCATTGACCACCTTGCCAAGGGTGGCAGTGAAGGTGGTGGCAAGCTTTGTGGTAATGTGCTAAAAAGTTGCATTTTTTTGTTTCCAAAAAATGTTGAATACTATCCACAAATACCCACACTCAAACACATGTAAAAAATTATACGTAAATATGCCAGGTCGCGTACCAATAACCAACACTCTACCTATTATGCACGCTACGAAAATCAACTCTGTGGTGTGTGTACACATGCTTGCATACAAAGTGAACCTAACTATGTACATGTGTGAATTACTAATTTGTAGTAACTAACCTTATACAGAGGAAGATAAAACACTAAGTAAAATAATAGACACCATGTTTTGTACATCAGAAGACAACACATAGACACAAGTACAACGAGACTTATAATATTCATTATTGGGTGTTTGTTAGCAAGGTGTCTCGTTGAGGACTTTTTTGTTGTCCTAGTTTCCCATTGGAGACTTTGTTTATTTTGGATTGTCAACATTGAATTATAGTTACCTTACCGGGGTGCTCACCACCCCCTTTCTATGCTTGGTCAGCGAGTGTGTAATAGCTAGTTTCCTTGACCTTAGGTAGTTAAGGGTTGACGAGGGTGGCCGAGAAAGGTTTGAGAGGCTGGATATTTTTCTACAAATCCCCTTTCATCCTTCTAATTTTCCAAGCCATAATTAGGGGGTAGCTCTACAAGTTTGGCATGAAACATTTTTAATCCATTCGTAGTCCTTTTTCCTTCGAAGTGTCAGGCATCAAAAATAGTGTAGGATCTTTGTAATGTAGGACATCAAAGAGGAGTCACTCTCTTATTTATAAAACATCGAGTTAAGTATAAAAATAAATGTGAGATTGAATGAGTTTTTGATTAGAGGTAAAATGCATGGTTGGCTAGTGAGAACCACATCATTTTGGGGAGTTAATCTTAGTGTTGAGATAGATATCTTATTTCCTTTACCTAATTACCTTGAGTGTTTGTTTGATATTTGTGGATTATGGTGGAATGTAGTGTGTCGGTTGGTGGTTACAAGGATGTATGAATTCTCATATTTAGTAGTGAACAATGTGTTGGCTAAGTGTTACAAGGGTGAAACATTGAGCATAGATGAAGAGCCTATGTGTTGGTGTATTATGTGTTGGCTAGATGTTATGACGTCATAACATGTTTTAAATTTAGGTGGTAAAGCTATCAGTAGTTGATCATATCGGGTGTTACAAAGGCAACAAGCAATGGCTACAAAGGTAGTTAAGGTAGGTGTCTTGAGTTTTAGAGTTATATGT
Organism: Hippophae gyantsensis; assembly: GCA_030763125.1. NCBI lineage: Eukaryota > Viridiplantae > Streptophyta > Magnoliopsida > Rosales > Elaeagnaceae > Hippophae > Hippophae gyantsensis. The sequence continues at coordinate 43,954,536 of CM061028.1, read as the reverse complement.
GTTTATACTTATCTATTGAGCATTCATTTTAAGCAACCTGAGGATGTTACCACATAGGCACATAAGTAGAGAATCTATATGGGTTTACCTCATTATATGTTATGTTATGTATAATCGCAAGTCGTGATAGTACAATCATCATATACCAATTATATTCCCGCATATGAGGTCTTGAATTGATTGGAAATCCTCTATAATTTTTCTAGTATGTTTGCCTGATTCACATGTTATGTGATGTTTGTCATGCATATGAATGTTACTAGCCTAGATAGGAGCTTGTGAGGCACACATTCACTCGTGTGTTTACCGTAGATTATTCTTTTTCATTTGCTGGCTGTTTTATAGTGTGTTGAATTAAGCATCTTATTTTTATTGTTATTTCATTGTACTATCAACTTAATTCATTTTATGAGGCCTTCTTGGCGAAGCTAGAATGGAGCTCATGAAAAGAATTCATGGGTTGGTGTTTCCATCTCTCATCTAAGTGTCAAATGCCTATTTGGATTGAAAGTTCAATTGACTTTGCTATAATTGTTTCGACATATGAAAATCTCATTTGATATCAGAACGGGTCACCCTTTTTGAGTCTTAACCACTTGGGTGCTTGATTATAGAGATCTATCTACATATACATACACCTTGTATGTTTGTGCCCTTTGTCTCAAGTTGAATAGACTATTATTGTTCTATGAGATTGTTTATCTCCATGAACTTTTGTTGATCGAATATTTCTTGTTTTCTTATTCATGCATATTTATTTTTCATTTTTTCTTTCCCTTGCGTAGTGTGTTATTATTTTTATTTGTTGTTATGCCTGGTTGTTTAATCTTTAACTAGTATTCTTCTCTACTAGTTGCTTTGACTTATTTTTCATGGATGTTTGCCTTGCTTATTACTTAACTCTTCTTCTGTGGCTTTTTGCATTAGCATCATGTCATATGATTTCACCAAGTTGGGTCAAAGTATTAGGATTTATCTTTCTATAATATTGTCATTCATATGCCATAACATATAACTTTCATCTCCTCTGTTTTCCTAGGTTGTTCTTTCTTGACTTAGTATGTTGAATATTGGTTCTTTATTTGTCTCTTGCTGTTTAATGTTCATCTTTTGCATGATTTTCCTTTAATTTTTATTTTAGATGTCTTATGGAGATAAATGAGATATGTTACAAGCTTGAGTACATAAGTGTTTCCTTCTCTTTTCTCTATATATACTAGGCGTGTTTACATATCTTTATGTCATATAGAATGTTTGCCTATTTTTAGGGTGCCAGGCTTGTTGGGTTGTGCAGGTGTTTTTTAGACCTCAAGATCCTTTGTTAAGGGATATTTTTGTACCCTACTTGGGATCTATTATGCTTTTAGGCAGAACTCACAATGATCATTCACGCAATGATGTATGCTACCACTTTTAGGTGATAGAGACTTAGGATAGGGTTGAACTCTGCTTATGTTGTCACTCTTTTTTGGACTCAATTATTATCGATACTGTTGAAATGGTATTATGCTTGGACTTACTTCTTAGAGAAAGTTACTCACATGAAATTCCATTGTTCCAATATCTATAGAGAGGGCAATGTTGTAACTAATAGTATAGCCTCTAGAGCTCCTAATATTTTTACCATAACTTATTGGTTGGATGCCCTACCATTCGCTAGTTCTTTCTGTGCTACTACTAAAGCCTATCATCTATAACCTTTCACTAGAAAAGTCTAAACCTACGAATTTTAATAACCCTAAAGGACTTTTTCTAACTACAAAAAACCAACAGAAAAACAAGTAAACCTTTATTCTTTTGTTGAGATTCCAACCACCTAAAATGAGGAATGAATGAGTCTTACCACAAGTGTGATCCATAAGTAAATCTTCATGAACCTTCCAAAAAGCATCAAAATATTGTTTAACTCTTTTCTCTTTAGATCATATTCTCTCATCTTCAGACAAAATGCTAAAAAAAATTCACATGTGATATTTTAGTGTGAAATTGTATGTGTCAATTTATTATCTATTATCTATTTTTAATTCATCTATTACTATTGTTGTAACTAATAACTAACTAATATAAAAGAGGCATTTTGAAAGAAAAATACCTTTATTTTCATAAGTTTTTTATATTTAGTTATTTTAAAATTTAAAAGTATTAAACATTATAATTTCATTTGATGAGTTTTTTATATATTCAATATAATGATTGTGATAATTTTTTAGAAATAATTAAAATGAACTCAAGCATTACGATATCAATATATATTCCATCAAATCACATGAGAAGTTGAGAAGTTATACGTCATGCTTCAAAAAAAGAAGGTATAATTATAATTATGTGTATCATTTAATCGAGTATAAATAAAAATATTTCTTTCGAATAAATGAATTTAATGAAAAACTATTTAATATTTATATATATATATATATATATATATACATGTTCTAGATACAAATAGATATAATAAGTGACGTTAATAGATTATCTTAATCATATAATAATCTAAATCAATTATGTATATCTTATCATATTTTAAAGTTTAAATTTAATGAATAACTTCTAAAATAAGGGAAAAAATCAAATAAAACAAAAAGACATATTTACTATTAAATAGACTGAAATCAATGGTTGTATATGATTTTTTTTAAAATTCTTATTTAAAATAATTTGTATGGGTAACATTCACCATATATGTGTACATATTAGATCAATTGCTCTGATTTATTATACAATTTATCACACTCTACCTCAATAGTCAAGATATATAAGAGAAAAGAAAGAGAAAATTGATTATTTAAATCTTAACCGCCGAGATAAGAGAGTAAAACATTGAGTAAAAAATTATGGTCGTTGAATTGGGATTGACAATATTTACGATTGCAACAATCTTCACCGGGGTTCAAATCTCGCTCTTGTGTATTACAAGTTTGTTCCATCAAGGGAACACACATGTTCATTTTATCAAGTATATTTTTGGTCATGTAGTAGTCAAGTAATTTATGCTTTTGGTTTAAAGTCCCAATATGATTGAAAATATTCCTAGAATGATACCCAAATAAAATCACTTAAGTAGACATAAGTTTTTTGAACATTGATTAGATTTTATTAAAATAAAAATAACTATTAAATTTATGACATATAACTAGCATTAAGTGATATATTAATAATGTCAAGCATTTTATTTATTTATATTATCAGGTAATATTGTTATAAAAGTACATTAGCAAATAAAAAGAACTTAAAGTCAAATTCAATTTTGTATGTATATATATAATATTTTAAGTTAAAATTTAAATTTTTTAATATAAAACTAAATACTTAACTATAAATCAGAAAAATAAACATGACATAATTCAATTTAGTGCCTTTTATCAAAAAATACTTTTCTTCAATATTACAATTTAAGTCAATGATTTTTTCATAAATTAGTGATTTAATTTTTAATATCATTTGAACAATTAAATACTTAAATATATGTAAACTTTATACATATAATTTAAACCCAAAAAAATATAATTATTAGAGGTACTAGAAAAAGTTGAAAGAATACTGGACCTGGTGCACAACCAAAACAAGGGAATACTAACTCATTAGGACTTACCCTAATCTTGCAAATAGCATAGATAGAAAAATAATAGATCAAGAACAACTAGATAATAAAAAAAGAAAGAAATAGTCTAATAGTTTAATAGGCAAAGCACATCATGGCATCAATAGTAATAAAAAGATAAATAATAGAAAGATAACATGCTATAAGAAAGAAATGATTTCTAATCACAATAAAATTCTCATATGTAAAAAACATATTAGGATGTAATGTTGATTGTACTCACATTTCATGTAATCAACAAACATTGTAATATAACGTGGTAAACACATATAAGATTCATACATATGTGATAACATCGAAGCTTGCTTAAAGAAACCACTCAATAGCATGTAATTAACTATGTAATGTAAATAGCTCTACCAGTTAAAGCATCATGATCAACTTTACTTAAGCTACCTCCACTATTTTTTGCATAACAATTGTGATCCAATCTTTGAATTCAACGTTACTTCAAAGCTCCATCACCGTGTGATATGGTGCAATCTCCAAAGGGTCAATATTGTGTGATAAACTTAAGGTAAAGACAATTACATACATATGTACCTATTTTGCAACTACATTTCCATGTTAGTTTAGATTTTATTTAACCCATCCAAACACCATTTTGCAAAAAACCAACCAACGTATCACAATATTGAAAGCCACTCATAGTATTGATGATAAGAATTTGGAAAACAAATTTTCAATGAAAATCTTGAATTTGTAAAATGCAAGAGTTTCCCCACAATTTTTAACGAATTTTAAAATTCCAAATGAGGGGATTTATAGAAAGCCATTGAGCTACCCGAGCCCTTGTCAACCATCTCGACAAAGATAATAGCTGTTATAGTGAGAATAATAACCATAATACCTCACTGGCTTCACAATGACTACCTTATCGACCACCTCGGTGAGCTTGAAAAACAAGCTATTTTTTGTTTGAAAAAAATACAAGTAGTTTTACAAAAATACCCACAAACAATAAAAATAACCCAATGCATAAACACAACCTAAACATGCCACTATGTAGTTTTACAAGTAGTTTTACTAAGTAAGTGTATACAATACTAAACCATCATTAATTAAACTTACATTGAAGAAGACAAGACATTATGTAGAATAATAATGACTCTATGTTTTACATATGAGAATGCCAACATAAATACAATAAGAATTATAAGACTTGCAATCTCCCCCTTTGGATTTTCATGGAAAAACACTACACAAAAAATACAAACACATCACCAATACACAATATATTCATGCAAGATGGTCTATAGAAGTTTAATCCTATGAACAAACTCAGACGCACAACCCAGACACCCCCACACCTAACTCCAATGCATCTGTTTTATCGTGTTCCATCCATCTTTATAAATTAACATTTTGTAACTGTACATGTGTCCTACACACATAAAACAAAACATACCCACTAACATATCATGCAAACCTATATGTAGTCTAATAAAACACTACCATGTTACCTTCAAAAAGTGAAGAATCGATATGCTAAGTGCTATAAAACATGCAACATAGAAGTAACATAACTCCCTCTGACTTTATGGTACACTCCCTTATGTGTATATAGTTCAAGTGAAAATGACTTAGTGTAAACCTACCCTCACATCCCATGCAATAAACTATCCATAAATCAATGAGTTATGTAAACATAATTCTCCCCGTTTTTGACAAAGAAAGTCAAATGAACACCCTTTATGGAGGAGAGAAGACAACATAACAATACGCAACATAAGGATATAAAACATAAAACATAAAACATAAAACGTGAACAAAATATGCTAAACAATGTTGAAAAAATAATGAACACCAAGAACACAAAAAATAAAATGCAAGAAAAATACACAACACATACATCACTTCAGGAAACCACACCTATTGAAGGACAAAAAACCCGCAAGTTGAAGAATAGTGAGGATGTAAAACCCTATAAATTCATTATAAATAACTTAAGTACCTAAAAATAAATTCCAAATATTGTTTTACAATGTAGGGATGTACCAGAAAAGTTTTGTGGGAAAAATCAAATCAAATGGGAAATAGTGGGTAAAATCTTCACCACCTTGCCACCACCTTGTTTCCACTTTGCCAACAAAGTTAGCAACCTCCATAGCGAGCTCCTTTGTTTGGTTATAAAAGGGGCTGAACCACTCCATTTTATTCACACTTTTGTTTCCTCTTTTCTCCATCTCTCTAAAACTTTGTTTGCCTAAGTTGTTCATGTAGGAAATAATATATGGACAAACAAGCTAAGAATAAAATTAATTTATTAAAATTAGAAATAAAAAAATATAAATATATGTATAAATTATAAATACAAAATTTAAATAACATAAAATTTAAATAGAGTAAAGAATCGAGGCCTGTGTATCACACAGTATCCTTAAGACAATTTTTTTGCTCACCGTGGGTGTTAGAGAATTACAAAAAAATTTCTCCCAGGATACAACAAGTAAATATTAATAAATTTACACCATAGTTTAATATTCCATGAACTTTCAAGTGTGTGAACTCTATTAAAGGAACTTATCTCTAAATTGAAAATACAAATTTTTTTTATTCCTTTCCTCTTTTCTCTTTCGCTCTACTCTATTTTTTCCCTTTCCTATCTCTCTTCACTTCTCTTCTCTTTTTTTTCCTTATTCTTTTTTTGTTTCTATCCACCACTCCTCTTTTATTTCATTATATAGGGAAAACAATTAAATACAGACACTGAAGTCATTGAATAGATAGAAATAGAATAATGCCATTTAAATAGATAGAAATAGAAGAAGAAAAGAAATGGAAGAATGAAGGAAAAAAACTAAAAGACATTAAATAAATTAAAACCAAACTAATTATTTTAAGCAATTTAATTCAAAATTTAATTTTCATTAAATAGCCATTTTCACAATTTTATTCAAAAATATTTTATTCAAAATTTTTAAACAATCCCATACATGATTAAAAATTGAAATAGATTTTAAATCAAAATTTGACACAGAAATAGAGTTCAATGGATGGAAATCTGCATAGGATAGGTAGGTATTACCCTTTGAACCATTTCCTATGATAGTATATTTACCTTACTGACTGACCAGTAGATGTGGTGTCCTTGAATTGTTTTGCCATTTATGTAAGTGATGACAAATTTTACACAAGAGTCGTTCCTGACAAAATTTAGTTCTCATTGTTATATTTATTTTTGCTATGAAGATATGTCTGGTCTTATGAAAGTCTCTAAACAATTATGCCCTGTACAATTCTTTTTTGAAGTGGTCCTACTTTTCCTTCATAAGGATCATTAAAAGCATTTACTTATCCTGTATCTTACAGGTATCACTATTTTCATCATAGGAATGGACTTGAGGATAAACCCCTACAGTGATCTCACTAAGTCTTTATAATTAGTTTGTCCCTTTGTACCTAGATCTTAGGTTCTCCAATCAAATATGTTGGGTTTACTTTGCAAATCCTTATTCATTCATGGGCTTCAATCCTATTCCTCTCGATGACTTATCAACTAACTCTCTATTTAACCCTTTGGTTAAGAGATCTACTATGTTATCCTTTGACTTCACCTAGTCAACAGAGATAATCCTAGTTGAGAGTAGTTGTCTAATGGTATTATTTCTATGACATATATGTTGAGACTTATCATAATACATATTTCTTTATGCCTTGCCAATAGTATATTGGCTATTATAATGGATGCATATTATAGGTACAGGCTTCACCTACTTAGGAATACCCTTTAAAAAATTGAGTAGTCATTTGGCTTCTTTACCATATTTACCCAAAGCGATGAACTCAAATACCATCGTGGATCTAGAAATTCATATCTATTTAGAGGACTTCCATAAAATAGCTACACCATCTAGTATGAATACACATATACTGGTAGACTTTGAGTCTATCATGTCAGATATCCAATTTTCATCACTGTATCCTTCTAATACAACTGGATATCTTGTGTAGTGTAGTCCATAGCTACATGTATATCTTAAGTATCTAGGTATTCTTGTAATACCTTTCCAGTGATCAAATTATGGATTACTAGTGTATCTTGAAAGTTTATAAATTATGGACCTAATTAACCTAGAGGGAGGTGAATAGGTTATTTTTAATTCTTACTAATTTATAATTTAATAACCTAAACAAAGCAACCAGACATGCAATTGTGTGTAAAAATAAGTGCAGAAATAAAATAATAACACACGATATTTTTAGGTGGAAACAACCTAGGCCACAACCATGACCTAAGAGGAAAACCACGGGTCCACCGGACCACCTAACTTTCCACTATGAAAATCAAATGTTCAATTACAAACTCGGTCTTATGCTACCTTCCCTAGGATACTGCCCCAATGTACTTTACTTATGAGCTCCTGCTCTGTTTTCACAGTTTCCAATATTAGTGTGAGCGGTTTCCAGACCAACGTTCCAATAAGCTTCTCGCCAATCAGATACGTTCCCGAAGTAACTGCAAAATAGTTAGCACAAAAATACAAGTACCCGTGTGTGTTCTAGAACGAATTTAATAATGAATAATCCTAACTAGATGATTCAAAACATATGTCATTTAAATTAAATCAACTAGCAAATCCTAGACCAAAAAGATCAAATATAAGTTAAATAAAAATAACTTCTTTAAAGATTAATAATCAAATCAAATAATTATGATATGACAAAAACAATTATTTGATCTAACAATTTAAGAACAAAAATAAAGAAGAAGCCATAAGAATATAATATCAAAATATCATAAAAAATAATTAGGCTTATTAATCAATCAAATATAACCACCAATATTTGATAGATTAACTAAATAAAAAAGTCTAAAGAATTATGATCTTATATTTGTAAAACAAGAGAGAGAAATTAAAAAGATTAGAAGAATGCTCTTGTATGGTTAATTGAAACAATGAGAAATGAGTTTTATTTATAGGAAAAATTAAAACCCTTAATCCTATGTAATTGATAATATCTTTTCTATTACAAATAGGATTAGTAATTCTCATTAATTAAGATAACTCTTATTTAAAATATATTTCTTTTAAAATAGATTTTATGTTATCTTTTATAATAAAGATTTCAGTTATAATTTAAAATATATCTTATCTAATATCTTTTAAAATAAATTTTATGCTTTCTTTTATGCTAAAGATTTCAACTATAATTTAAAGTATATATTATCTAATATCTTTTAGCATATCTTATTTTTGAGTATATATATCTTATCTAATATCTTTTAACATATCTTATTTTAGAGTATATATTATTTAATATCTTTTAGCATATCTTATTCCATATTTTTAGCACTAAGAATAATTTTAGATTTATAAACATGTGCTATTAAATGCATAAATATAATCCTATGTGTCAAGTTATCAAAGATATACCTGAAGTACAATTATCTAGAACTCGAGAATTTGTTTGGCTTTTCTTGATAGACTTGATAGCAGGCCTAAAAAAAAATTTACAGATAAATATTTTGTCCACGAAAATAGCCAACACTCATAGTCCTTACATATCTACTTAGTTTGCTTACAACATAATTTGTGTCTAGTATTGTACAACTCATCAAGTACATAAGACTTTTTATCACTCTAGAATATTCTAGTTAAGACACATTCTCACTTTTATTCTTAGACATTGACTTAGAATGAGACCACTTGATACCCTTGATATCTTAATTCTCAGAATTACATCAGCAGGTCCCATGTCTTTCATATAAAACCTTGAATTCAACATAGTATTAGTAGATTTGATCATTTGATCATTTCTACTCACAATTAGCATGTCATCAATGTAAAGACACAAGATAACATAATCATCTTCTTTGTCCTTGACATACACACATTTATCACATTCATTGATTTTAAAGCCATTTGTCCTCGTGACATTATCAAACTTTTTATGCCACTGTTTTGGTGCTTGTTTCAAGCCATATAAAGACTTCACCAATTTACATACCTTTCCTTCTTATTATAGGCATAAAAAAACCCTTAGGTTGGTCCATGTAGATTCCTTTATTTAACTCTCCATTTAGAAAGGCTATCTTTAGACCCATTTCATATATTTCAAGATTTTGGAGAGCGGTGATAACAATTAACATCCTTATGATGTTATTCTCGTCATAAGAGAATAAGTATCAAAGTAATCAAGGCCATGACATTGTTTATATCCCTTAATTACAAGCCTAGTCTTGTACTTTTCAATTGATCCATTTGATTTATGTTTTCTCATAAAAATCCACTTGGACCTTAGTGTTTTACTACTTAGAGGTAAATCAACTAATTCTCAAGTGTGATTTTATAGAATAGACTCAATTTCACTATTAATTTCTTCTTCCCATTGAGGAACTTAATAAAAATCCATAGCTTGTTCATAGGTTTGAGGCTTACTTTCTAGAAAGTAGGTCAAAAAATCTGGACCATAAGACACCTTTATCTTAGCCCTCTTGCTAAGTCTAAGTTCAACCTTAACCTTATCATTAACCTCTTGTTCAGGTTCATTTTCTTGACTATCTTCAATCATAGTCTCATACATTTGTTTAGACGAGCTTGATTCTCTATGAGATTTACCTGGAAATACATGTTCAAAGAATGATTCATTCCTTGATTCCATTATCGTGTTCTTGTGTATGTTTGGGATCTTTGACTCATGCATAAGAAACCGATAAGCACTGTTATTATATGTATATCCAATGAAGATGAAATCTATCATTTTTTTTACCTATCTTCACCTTCTTAGGTAATGGTACGGCTACTTTAGCAAAATAAAACCCACACTTATAAGTATTTATAGGAAGGTACCTTTCCTTTAAATAATTCATATGGTGTCTTATGTGTCTTTTTTGAGGTATCTTGTTTAAAAGGTAGTTAACTGACAAAATAGCTTTCTCTACAAAGTTTTGTGGCAACCTAGAACTTAATAGCATGACATTCATTATTTCTTTCAACATACAATTCTTATGTTCAACAACTTTATTTTACTAAAGTGAATAAGGCATTGTGGTTTCATGGATAACTCTATGTTGTACACATAATTTAGCAAAAGTTGCTTCATATTCACCATCACATCACTCTGTGTTACCTTGATCTTCTTATTGAGTTGATTCTCAAATTCTATTTTATAATAAATAAATTTCTCCATAGCTTCATCTTTGCTTTTAAGCAAATATATATAGTAATATTTTGTGCTATCATAAACAAACTTAATAAAATACTTTTTTTCACCATTTGTTTGAAGAAATTTCAAATCACATATATACCTATGGATTAAGTCAAGGGGTTTAGTGTTCCTTTTCAATCGAATGATACAACAACTTAGTCATTTTTTCCTTAACACAAGTCTCACACTTATGCTTTGAATCTATTCGGAATGTGGGTATGTGTTTCATGTTAATTAGTCTACATAATGTATCATAATTAACATGACCTAGTCAACCATGACATAAGTTGGAAGACTCAAGAAAATAAGCAGAAGAATTAATCTTATCAATATTATTAGCTTTTACAATTATTACATTAGGTTTAAATAGCCCATCAGATACAAACCCTTTCCTACAAATATCCCACTTTTGGTGAAAATGACCATATCAAATTCAAACACTATCCAAAATCCATACTTATTTAGCAATGAGCTATAAATAAGATTCTTATGGATGCCCAGCATATAAAGAACATTTTTTTAATGTAAGCTCCTTCCTAGAGTTCATCTTCAGTATGACCTAGCCTTGCCCCTCAATGGCTGATGTGGCATAATTTACCATGAAGAGCTTCTCTCAATCTTTCACAGGTTTTGAAGTAGTGAATAGCTCTTTTTCTGAGCATACATGCCTTGTTGCACTATTATCAATCCACCACTCCTTTGGGTTTGATAGCACCAAGTTCACCTAAGAAATTACTGCATATAATTCAATATCAAAGATATTATGAGTTATGTCATCAACCATGTTTGCCTCACGATTCTTGTTTCTTTTTGGAAACTTAAAGTCTGAGGCTTCATGCCATATCCTCTACCAGTTAAAGAAAATCCTTCTAAAGCTTAACATCTTAAAATTTTCTTGTCTAGGTCACAAGTTAGACCCTTTACCTAACTTGCCCTTGCCCTTGCCCTTATTCTTGTTGTTCTTAGAACTTTGACAATATTCCATCACATTAGCCTTGGATGCTGATGTGATATACCCTCTTTTAGAAGAAGTCTTGTTGTCTTCTATCACTTTGAATCCTATCATCAAGTCTTTTAAAGACATTTCCCGTCGCTTGTGCTTAATGTAGGCATTGAACCCTATCCATGAAGGGAAAACTTTTCAATAATAGTTGCAACTTGGAAGATTTCACTAAGAACCATCCCTTCATCATACATCTTTGTTAAGATATATTGGATTTCACGTATTTGACTGCATACAGATTTATAGTCCACCATCTTATAATCAAGAAATCAACCAATCAAAAATTTCATAGCACTGGGATTTTTAGTTTCATACTTCTGGTCCAATGATTCCCATAAGTCTTTAATTGTCTTCTCCTTATTGTACTCATCGTAAAAGGAGTTAGTTAGACTATTCAAAACATAGTTCTGACGTAGATAATGAAAAGGCTTCCATGCTTCAATAGCGTTGGTAGACTGAAAATCTTATTCACTTTCAAGTTGATTGAGAGCTTCTTTAGTTAAGAACCTTACTAAATTCAAGGTGGTGAGATAAAACATCATATTATATCTCCATCTCTTGAAGTTCAAATCATTAAATTTCTTTGATTTCTCTAACATATCATGGTTCAAAGGAATAGAAATCGATAACACTGGGGTTACCTCATAAGCACAAAAGGCCTCATCATTTAGTTCATATTAGAACCACCCACAATAGGGTCAACAATATTCAAATTTGGATTTTAAATGCGTGAGGATAGAATAGTCATTTCATAAGTCGTAATCTTTTCTTATCTTTTTGTTTTACTAATAACAATTTAGAACCAATTCTTAAAACAATTAAAAATAAAAGTTAAATAGAAATAATATTTAAACAGTTCCCAAAATCGTGGGTAAAGAAAACATCAAAATTAAAGAAACAAAATATAATTACAAGAAGTTAAACTGGAAAACAAAAAATTTAAAGAGAAGTAACTAAAATCTAAACAAAAAGGAACTAAAAAGAAACGTGAGTAGTAATCAAAAGAAGCTTCACAAATATTAAGAATATCATAAAAAGAAATCTGTAGAAAATTAATAGAAACGACCAGAGATAATAATGATTAGTTCTAAAGAGAGAAGAATTAGGTGAGTTCGAAAAAATTGATTCTGTCACCGTTTGCCCAAAAATGACAACGATGTATAAATTATATTAACATAGTAGGAAATAATACATAGAAAAATAGGTTAAGAATAAAATTAATTTATTAAAATTTAAAATATAAATATATGTATAAATTATAAATATAAAATTTAAATAATATAAAATTTAAATAGAGTAAAGAATCGAGGTCTATGTATCACACAGTGTTCTTAAGATAATTTTTTCGTTGATTGTGGATGTTAGAGAATTACATAAACTTATCTCCTACAATACAACAATTAAATATTAATAAACTTAAATCATAATTTGTTATTTCTAGAACTTTAAGTGTAACTCTATTAAAAAAACCTAACTCTAGAGTGAATTTTTTTCCTTTCTCTCTTTTCTTTTTCACTCTACTCTACTCTTTTTTTTCCTTTCCTTTCTCTTTTCTTTCTCAATTCACATCTCTTTTTTTTTCTTTTTCCATTTTTTACTTCTATCCGTCACTTCTTGTCTTTTCTTTCTTTATATAGAAAAAAATTAAATTCAAAAACTGAAGTCATTAAATAGATAGAAATAAAATAAAGTCATTTAAATAGATAGAAATAAAAATAGAAGAAATGGAAGAATGAAGAAAAAAACTGAAATAAATTAAAACCAACTAACCATTTCAAGAATTTTAATTCAAAATTTAATTACCATTAAATAGTCAAAACAATTTTAATTCAAAAAATTTCAACAATTTGGAATTTTCGGCACATTTTAGAGGACATTTTGTGGATAAATGTTTGAGTGTTTGAGTCAAGGATTTGTGATAGGGGTTCTCATTCTAACTTTTAAAATTTATACATTTTTTTATAAATGAAATGTTACTTATTATATATTAAGAAAAAAAGTGAAAAAATGGATGCTATATTTTTATAAAAAATGTTATAATATTATGAATGTTGTTTAAAATGAGATATTCATTATAAAATTTTATTGTACTTATATTGGAAATATTTTGAATACAGAACGAGTATCAAATGTTGATATGAAACAGTGTATTGAAAATGTAACATGACATCCAAAAATTTTCCATATGCCTCATACAAATGGTTTTCGAATGTGGGAAGTACACCTGTATGTCATCTTGCGGAGTATGGTACCCATACACTATTGGTTGCAACAAACTATTTTCAATAGACTACAGGTATCCACACATTCTTGGAGGTCTTTCGTCTATGGATGTATATGATATCACATATTATTTTGTTCATGGATATGTGATTGTGGAATATAGCGTAGAATGTTAACTATGATTTTGTTGCTCGTACATAGGCCTCGGAGGTGGACCCCTCATTGTGTTTGGATTTTCTCTCACCCGAGCCTTAGAGTTGAAATGACCCATTTTGTTAAGAGTTTTCCATCTATTAGATCTGGGATTTTTTTGTTATACATGGGCCTAAGAGTTGGACCTTCCATTGTGTTCCAGACCATAGACAAGGGCCTATAGGATGTAAACTTGATTGATACATATACCATATGTATCATGGTCGTACATGAGGTTGGAGGTGGACCTACATGAATCTCGATGGTGGATCACACATGTGCCCATGTATTTGAGTTGCCAATACGTATGGGGTTGCATACATTTGATTGATAGTGCATATTTCAATTTTTACTAAATGAGTATGTATTGTGATTTAAAAATATCTCTACATTGTTGATGTTATACCATTCAAATATTTTATTGTAAATAACATGCATCATGAACTATTAAATTAAAATATTAATAACTAAAGTAGACTCCTACTGAAGTACGTGTAGTTCACCCTTTTTTTCCCTTACATCTATATTAGAGTTTGGTAACGTGGTGTATGACTTGAAGACAAAGAAAAAGGATAAACCTTTAGGTTATAAATTGCATTTCATCTTGTATCCTTTTTTTGGAGAAAATGTTGACACATGTTATAAAATGAATCATTTTCCTAATATATGTATTTTTTTGATTTGAAATATAAATAGTTTTGTTAAATTTTGTTTTTAAATAGAGATATCCCTAATTGAATTAAATTTTTTGAATTTCTTTCAAATATAATTCAAAAATTTACCCCCTTACTATTTCATGTACCTATTTTTTTGGGGTGTGACATGCTATAACAATAAAGTGGTCAACTCAACTAAGTCTCTAATGAAGTAGTGTCATATGTCAATATGTTTGGTTCTTGAATATTGGATGGGGAATTTAGAAATAAACATGGAACTCGTGTTGTCACAAAGAAATACTAGATCCTTTACTATGATTACACATCACTCAACATTTTCTTCATACACAAAAGATGAAAGTAGCACAACAAGCTACTATATATTTTTCCTTGGCCGTAAAGAGGTACACAAAACTCTACTTCTTACTATACTAGGAAATCAACGAGTTTTCTAAGTAGAGGCATCCATTAGACATACTTCTCCTATCGTTATTCCACCATACCCAATTAGCATCTAAATACTTAACCAATTTAGGTGTTATGATGTGAGAATACCAAATCTTTGGGTCAATATGTTAAGAGTTATTTTTGATAATTGACCATGCAAAATTTCTTAACATGGCCTCATTTAAAAGGCCAATGTCCGACAATTCGAGACCCCTTTCCTCCAGAGGGTGACAATCCTCTAATCAAAATTTGTCCTAAAAATATCATATTTAAATATTTTAAGCCCAAAAAATCATTTATTAAATTAAACAAGTAAATATTAAGCATTAAAATGTATTATTAAATCTATTTCATAGAGTTATCGCACCCACAAACTTAATGTTTTGCTTGTCCCAATCAAAACACACTAACTAAAATATTAAAATTAACTTCTAATTAGGATATTAATAACACATTCATAGCTATAAGTAATATTAGTTTCAAGCATGCTCAATAAACTAGAGGACCCTCAAAGGTTAATCAATAGATATCCATGTGGTTATTAATTCATAATGCATTCATGTAATGGTATAAACATTTTATTCATGACATGCTCCATGTGTGTGAGTATTATGCAAAACTTGCTGGATAAACCATCAAGATTAGCTCATATGAATCATGCACATAGAAATGTTGTCTCACATAGTACCAAAGTTCATAAATCAACATTTAGCCTCACTCTCCACTAATATAAATTCCAACTTAGATTGAAATAAATAGGTCTTTGAAAGCTTGAAATGATAGGCTAAGGTCCAATATGAAATATTTAGGCTTAATCACACCCTTGGCTAACCAAATACATTTAATAGACCAATTAGTTCACATCCAAAAGGAATATACCCAAACATAGGTTCTTTTCACTTCACTTTCCAAATTTCATTTACTAATATTTGTTAGTGAGTAGTACACACCAAATTCAATAATTTAGTCACTTTTCTTCATTGTTTTTATCCTTTCTTTCTATCTTTTTTTTTCAAAAAAGGTATATACTTTTTTTACCCAATAAAGTAAATCACACGCTATAAAAACATACAAACTCAAAACGTAACATAAATACATAAATCATCAATGCATGAAATCCACACAAACTTCTCAAAATAAGCATAAAAATTCAAAAAATAATGACTTGTACGTATATAAAAAAGCATTTCAAATAAAAACATCTAGCCATACATAGCTCAATGAATACACATGTCATAACAACCACATTCAAATCCAAGTCAAATGCATGCCAACCACATATTATCATTGCATCCCCATCAAATTCATGTCATATACAATTTACCAATATCAACATAGCCATAAATAGTTATTTCATAATACTCCTAAATAAAACATAAAGCATCATAAACTACCTATAATCTATCAAGTGAAACAAAGTTTTACCACCCCCTAAAGAAAACAAAAGCAAACAAAGGATGAAAAAACTCTCTCAAATTTGAAGCTTTAAAATATTTGACTTGTGTCTCCACCAAGCTCCAATGCTTCTCATTATTTACCTACAAAACTCAAACAAATTTATACATTAGTATTTTTAAAAATTTGGTTGCCTCCTAAGAAGCGTTGCATTTTAGGTCCCTGACTAGATCTTCCTTGAAAAAATCAAGGTGGATGATATAAAAAAAATTATTCCAGGAACAACCATTTAATCATTTTCATATGGATCAATGTCATTAATGTTACATTTGGATCCAAATCCATCTTCCTATTCTTTAAGACACTAAGACCCATCTTGAGAAAATGAAAGTCTCAACACCAAAATCACACTCGAAAGTAATATCAAAAGGGTCAGTTGGAACTTCCATTGGGAGCTTACACTCTTCGAGCTCATTTCCAAAATCTTACTCATAGCTCATATTAGTATTAATAAGGATGTGCATGGTTTTTACAACATTAAAATTCATTAATCTACCTAAACTCTTTATGGTGAACTCTTTTTTTTCTAAATTGACTTTAATTACCAAAGGGGCTAAGAGTTGCATCTCCTCTTCCTTAGGAATCTCCCTTTCCTCCTCTTGTGCTACTACTACTCTACAATGTTATCCTTGGGCACATCTTGTACTTCATCACCAATTACCTTATCTAATGTTTCTATCCCACACACTCTTCTTCATTCTTCCTAGAAAATATCTCATAGCCATGCTCGGCTATATAATATTTGATAAATTCCTCCATAGAAGGATTCTTTTCTTATGGCGGTGGTGGTGGTTGCTTATAAGATTTCATGGAATGCAATGAAAAAGTAGAATAGTCACCCTATTGATTATAGCTCCAAGAGTAACTAGGCTGACTTCCCTATTTTAGATATTTTTTTGTAGGAGTGTGATGGCTTCGGATTGGTGTAAAAGTTTTAGGAGGTGTGTCCCCCTCCATTCCATCCATAAGTGTGCAACTAACTTTGTACGACTCCAGTATCTATGAAAGACCTCAATAATGAAAGATGGTAATGTTCTTGTATTTTGAGATCCCTTAATGTATACTTTATTCAATACAAGCTATGAGGTTGGTAGCCTCTTTAAATGTCATTCGTGGATCCTTGATACTTTTATATTCAAAAGGGATATTAGATTATAATGGTAAGTATCCTTGCTTATCATGTTGGTGACCTAAGTTTGTTCCCTCGCAAAGGTGATAAAAAATTCACACAAATTCGCAGGTGTGGATCGCATGCAAGTGATAAGTTATCATGTCCCAATAAATGGGTATGTGGGATAGCAAAGGGATAAATTCTAAAGTTTAATTGAAAGAAATTCAAAAGATTTATTTAATAAAACTTCAATTTAATTCGTGATATCCCTATTTAAAAACATAGTCTTCAAAAAACATAAAATAAATCACAAAATACATATATTAGAAATAGTATTAACTTTACAACATATCTTAGAATTTATTCCAAATAAAGTTACAAGATGAAATATAAAGTCATAAGCTAAAGTTATTCTATTTCTCCTTGTCTCTAAGTCGTGCACCACTTTGTCAAACCCTAATATAGAGGTAAGGGGATAATGAGGTTAGCTATATGTATCTCAGTAGGAGTCTACTCTAATATGTATTTTAAATAAATATTCATTCATGATGCATGTTATTTATTAATAAAATTTTATGAATGGTATTAATTATCAGTTCACATTGTGGGCATATATTAGTCATAAACCCGAGTATACTGATACATCCTTACTTCTAAGGGATTGAGGGAAAGGTATGTACCAGGTAACCCAAAGCATGCTAAACAAATATTACATTCGATACACATCTAATGTATGATGTGGAACCTCATATGTATCAGTCTCCAAAATACATGGGCAAATATATGGTCCAATTTTGAGATGCATGTGGTATAATCCACCTTATAGAGGCCTTTGTTTAAGAGTTTGTAACATAATAGGGGTCCAACTCCGAGGCCCATGTGCAGTCATCCTCTAGAGCCCACTAGATGGAAAACATCGAGACACAACAGAGAGGGAGGGGTCCAATTCTAAGCCCATGTGCGATCAATAATATAAGGAAATATAGATAGAAAAACTCTAATAATACATGTAATTTGATGTGTACCTATAGTTTGTCAAAAATATCCTCCTACAACTAGTAGCCCATGGGTACCATACTTTGCAAGACAACATACAAGTATACTCCCCATGAATAAAATAATTATCTTGATGCATGTATGAAAATATCGAATGCCATAAAATATTTTCAATTCTCATTTCATATCAACATTTGATACTTATTTATATACAAAAGTTTTTTTAATTTATGCATAATAAAATATTTATAATGAGTATCTTATTTTAAACAACATTTATAACATTATAACATTAATTATAAAATAATGACATCTCATTTTAATGTTTGTTTTATACGCCAAAGATTTGTGCATAATCATATGATCTATTTATCAATATATAAAGTACCAAATCTTATTTGACAATCAAAGTTCTAATTATTCAATATATTTCATATTTTATTCTCCAAATTTTGTACTAATTTAGGCAGTAAAATTGCAATGACTTCGTTATTAATACTTGAAAAAAGGTATGATACAATTTTTATAACATTATACATTTTGTTATGGTCCGAATGATTTTGTTGCTAGATTTTGAAAGATACCAATATGTGACGTATAAATGCAACATATCATAGAATGATGTATTTAAATTAATTATGAAATAATTTCTCCTTTTTGTTAATGGTTCTTTCATATTGATTAATGTATCATTTGATGTTGGCAATAAATAGATATATTGAAAGGAGAAAAATATCTAAGTATATATTGAAGAATTGCAAGTGATTAATTTGATACAATAATCAATATTTATTTAAATGGCTCAAATATGAGTATGAAATGGCAAAAATTCAGTTATGATCATTCAAGATCATTATGTGCTCAATATATTTATAACCTTCCATTTGAAAAGACATGAATAAAACAGGTTGTTGAATTATATATGTCCTTAAATGGTATAAAATATATATAAATATATTACGTGTTTGCACATATTATTGAGAAAACAAAGACCTTTTTGATCATATCATTTCTCAAAGTAAATGTTACTAGATGATTACGTGCATAAACTTAATATGTTTATATTGGCAATTCAGTAGTTATAATCTTTATAGTAGTATTACGTACTAGAAATGAAAAATTTAACCCATATAAACAAATAAAATTTATTTTAGAGTGGTAGTTATAACATAATGTATTTGAACATGAAGTCTATATAATAGACCAATGCCTTATCAACATTATTAAATATAAACCCACTTTGATAGTGATGGATAATGATCATCCATAAAATTATGGAAGATGATATGCAAATTGGGCTTGTAACTAATAGCTGTAAAAGGAAATGGTGAAAACTTATACGTTTAAAAAAGAATGTAAAAATACGCATTAATTATATATTGACACTGTTTTTAGATCTAATCTGATGGAAGGTTCATAAAGAACTAAATTTTGTTGGATTAAATTATATATAATTATGCTTAAATTCTTCAAAGGAGGAATTTAATTTTCTTAATATATTTACAATAATAATAATACATGTTAATCTTAACTACAAGTAAAATATAATTACATTATATTTTAAATCCCAGGTAGAAACCTAAACTTGAAAGCTCTCTAAAAGACCAATGTTATGATAAAACATTGCACGGATGGTGCATAGATTGGTTTAAATCTATAATGTCACAAATATATTAAATATGACTAGAAGTCCATAAAGCTTATTTTTTGTTATATTACAAATATGAAATAAATTACGATAAGTTAAAAGCTTAAATATTTATCATAACTAAAATTAAGTAATAAAAAATAAAAATTGATCGAGTTTATAATAGAAAGTTATATAAACTAAAGTTCACATCTTTATTTTTCAGTAACTATATATGTTATATGTTTCTAAGGAAAAATGATCTCATGTATAGATATTTGACAAAATGTTAATATCACAATAAGTCATTAACTATGAAATAATATTGTCAGCTTTATATAAGAACTTGATATATTTTGGGTTCAATTGAACCCACCAATCTCTTATTTTCTAATTGTAATTAACTTATACTAGAGGCAAAATTTAGCTATGTTATTTATATTACTATCGCAAAAACTCAACATATTTATATGGATCCACTAATAAATTAATATATATATATATATGTTTGAGATTAAATACACATTTAACCATGAATATGTTGGACCTATGAAAGGTATGCAACCTTTCTAAATTATTTGGATAATTAAAATAATTTCCACCGTCCGGGGGAAAAGAAAAGATATAATGGCATGAAATTTCTTTATATACATTCGTTTTTGTGGAACATGAAGTTCAAAAAATCACTAGACGATAGAGTACTATATATTATCGATGCATATATGTACTAAAGATAGTGACAAATTTAGCTCCAAATGTCCTAGCAATGATGGATGTTCCTATAGGACAATGAAATAATTAATATAGCAAAATATATTCATAATTTGTCTAAAGCTTATGAAGTATATTGGTCAGAAAGTAAAACAATTACTGATGTAATAAGAAGAGTTAATACTCCAAGAAATGATATCAGAAAATTATAAAAATTATTGACTCTTGTAGGGTTTTAAGTACTTGATAAACAAAAGGATATCATTTGGAATATGAAAGAGAGAAAATATTAATATATTAATGTTGTACAATATGTTTTTTTTTTAAATCCTATATTGATATATCAAAATATGATGATGATACTCAGTCAAATTAAAATTTTAAATTTCAACAAAATAAAGTATTTGCAAATTATAAAACATTATTTTAGGGATATATTACATTCACTTATGCTCAAAGTACAAGGAATATAATGTGAACATGTGAGATGTTCACTAGATAATTAGAAGGGTTAGTTGTCCAAGTGCCTAAGAAATATAAAATGTGTTGAAAACACATGAATTTATGTTAGAAATTGATGAGGTTGTATGATTAAAATTTTTTACTCCAGTGTGTATAAGATGATTTTAAAATATGTCTAATAGTCACGTTATATTGGTTTATATAGTTATTGAAATGAATAAATTAATAATACTTATTACTTATAAAAATATTAAATTTAAATGCTATATATTGCTATGATAATTAATAGATATGTACTATTAAACCAATATAAATTTCATCATAAATTTTAATAGAATTCAATATATGCACTTCATGTATCCAATTTTATTTGGTTGCATAATTTGAAAAATATATTAATCTTTATTTTTTCATTAATTAGTATCATGTACTAAAATAATTGATACTCAATGTATATACTAACACTAATAAATGTTATCAAGAGCATATATGCATGTTGAATTTTACAAAACAACAAAATGATGAGTTTTGTTTTAATGAATGTATTGCAATCAATTAAATATTTGAATTATTATTTTAACATTTACAATGTATTTAAATTACTACAGTATCCTTTTATGTTAATTAATTTTATGATGACTAACAAATTATTTTTGTAAAACAATAACATGTAACTTACAAATTAGTAGTTTCATGTAACAGGTAACCAAAATAAATATATGTGATATACAGCCATGAAATACAAAAAAAATTGTAGTACATCTGAAATCAAGTGATAACCAAACAATCTCACCGGTCATGAGTTATGACTTTCACATCAACATTTGAGATATTGCTATAGCGACATTAAAATGTGCCAATTTAAGTGCATCTCACTTTGAATGATTATCATCATCAAGGGGAGCACATGTTGAGGAAATCGAAGAATATGAAGTGTTTGATGAATGTGAAGTGTAAGAGTTTGTGAGCAAGTGCATGTACACATCATCAGAGCACTCGAGTGTGATAAGCAGAATCGGCATCGTCAAAAACTTGATTCCATCCTCGGCAACCGCATCAAAAACTTGATGAATATAAATCGGCATCGTCGATCCTTCCAATATTTTAGTTTTATATTTATAAAACTCTCGCAAGTGCACGAATCATTTCGTAGAAAATGATAAGTATACTCCCAAGGCCGATCTAAGGAAGGAATATATGTGGTTTTTAATTTATTAGTCAAACTTTTAAAAACAAAATTAAATCCTAAACATCCTGCCAAGATATTTTAGAGTTTTGTGTTTTTAATCTAATAACATAAAAATAAACATACATATAGATTCAATAAATATTTATGCAAATTTTATCATTTATAATAGTAGAATATTTATGCAAATAAGTAATTATGTTTGCTCATATTATTTAGGTTATTAAAGATATAAATTGATATTTATTTATTCTCTATTTTTTATATGAATACCACCTTTAGTGGGGTTAGATATTCTTTGTTAATTAAACAAATCAATTAACACCTATGGGTGGGGTCGATAACTAATTTGGTTAATTAAATTAATTCCTTTTTTTAAGAGATTGAAAATGAACCATTTAAATACCACCTTTGGTGGGGTTAGACAGTTTAAACTTTATTCAAGGTGTCCAAATTAAACCTAAGAATTTAATTATCCAAGTACTACTAACTTTCAAGTTTTAAAACCACTTCTGAAAACATATTGTCAATACATTTTTAGATAATAATTCTTATAAAAACTTTTGAAATAGAGCTTCACTCTAACTAACGGGCGATTGTACCAACAAATAAAAGAGCACTACTCTAAATTAGACCAGATAACTAAACCTTAAAATCTAATTTTCAGATTTAAGTTTGTAATGAAAAATAATATATTTCTCTCTAACATTCTTAATATAAAATCTTGAATAAAAATAAATCAATTCATTTTAGAGATTTTTAACTATTTAATATTTCGCAAGCATAACAATGTTATTATTATATCATGTTTAAAAATAATTGTAAAGAAAATAAAATTCTTACAGTACTTTGATGTTATTCTTGTTGTTGGAAAACCACCAAATGGAATTTACATTTCTATTTATTGAATCAAAAAGCAAATAAATTAAAAAAACATAATTAGTTATTCTCAAAAAGAGAAGAACTTTAAAACTAAGAAAAACTAACTAAGAAAAGCTAAAAACTAAGAAATGGAGAGAAAAAAATAGAGAAGAAGATGTTTTTTTGAGGTGTTTTTGAGGTTTTGATGTGGAGAGAATGAGGGTATTTATTGGTGAGGAGAGGAAGAAAAAATGGGTGAAAAAATGATTAAAAATTGAGGAAACGCGTAGTAGGTGATGATGATGTCATCACTGACATCATGGTAGGTGGGGCGCGGTGGCACAATCGGAATGGGGTAGAGGCGCGTGCGGATTGGGTGTAGATGGGTGCGGGCATGCGCGTGCGCAGATGGGCACAGGCGCGCTCGAAATGGAGTAGGGGCGCACGCAGACTGGGTGTTGTGCAGGAGATGCGCTCGCGTTGGCTGGAGCTACTGGGCGTGCTGCACGCGTTGTTTGGCGTGGCTACATACGCGATTTCACCATTTCTGAAATTTTTAACCCTTTTGATCCATTTTATCCAATTTTTCCATATTTGTTGACTTTTCCTCATTTATTTTATGAATATATTTGTGATGTATTGCGTCTAGTATTTTTCGTTGAGTCTTTAAGTTACTTTTTTAAGCGAAAATACTTGAAAAACAATAAAAATATCTGTGATTCCGAAAAGACAGATTTATATAAATATATGATAAAATCATATAAATATATATTTTTAATCAATTAACGTGCATAAAATCATGAATATTTTAGTGCTTTTTGAGCACTCATCAGAGTATATGCCAAACCAATGCATTGATAGTTTATTATGACTAAAACTCATAGAAACCTAGTGAATGCATATTTAGGAAACAAACTATCATGAGTGTGTTACATTGTTCTTGCATTATAACGATGAGCCATGATATTGCAGCTAGTGGAAAATGTGGGAGATAAAATGGCATAAGTTTGTTACATGTTTTTGTAAACTCACCAAGATGTGAGCTTGGGTTGTTGCAATTGCACTATAAGTAGCAGTACAACAACAAGAACAACTCATTTAGTTTCTCTTTCAAATTAGAAAGCATTATCCATCAAAAGATAAATGAGGAAATACATGAAGTTCAATAATTGAGTGTCTTATAATATTAGCCTTTAATAGATGTTTTATTCACATTCAATTAGCCATTGTTCTTGCCTTCCTTTACTTCTATAAAACTAATGTACTTTAATTTATTTGTATGGTATCAGAGCATCTATGATCCTAGAAGACATGAAAGACAAAAATCCAAATGCAAAGAAATAGAGTAATTGATCGATGGTAAAAAGAGATAATTACATTTCATTAATCAAATTGGATAAAGATAGTTACAATGAATGGAAAACACAAGTCCTTCAAATACTCCAAAGTTATGAAGTTAAAGGCATTGTATTCAACACTCTACCATGCTCGATAAAGTTGAATCAAAATGGTTCTATAAATAGAGAATACAAGTTCGAGTCAAGGTAGGACAAGATGATTACATTGTAGATGACAAGCACAATGACTCAAAGGTTTGTCAAGAAAGAAGGGGGTTGTGAAACCAACCATTAGATTTGGGAAATTCTTGAAGGTTTCTTTGGCTCACTATAGAGAGCAAAGATCACACAGTATAAGGTTGAGTTATGCTCTATCAAGAAAGGTGGTTTATCAATTAGTGATTTTGGGCAAAAAAAATGCAAACATTAGCCCTACATTTGGCTTAAATTGGTTGCTATGTTAGTGATGAAGATAAGGTATTGTCAATATGCAATGGATTAGATGGTGAGTATGATTCAATTATGGCAACCATCAAAGAAGGAGGAGCACTTGTTCAAGAACTCATTGATAAGCTTCTTACACAAGAATATCAAATGGAAAAGAAGAAATTTTGTGACGTCTTTACTCCAATATGTAAATCTTGCAAATGTGTACAACAATATGCTCAATACAAACAATGCTTATTAGTATTTGTGTACAAATGGTCAGATTGATCCAAGAAATATTGTAACATAAATAATTGGTCATATAACTCTCATCCATAATTGAATACATGGAAATGTTCAAAGTTTCAGTCAATACCCAATCCAAAATATATTATCTAATGTTCAAGAAATATTTTCTTTCATCAACCATCCTTTTTTTGCCAAAATAGCCCTCTAATCCCTATAGAAACAAAAATAAAAGGTAGAGGGATTAAAAATGGAAACAAGCCACAATTTCAAATATGTGGAAAACCAAGGCATTTTCCTAGAAATTGCTGGAATAGGTATAACCAAATGTTTGTACCAGTCACTAGTCAACAATTAGGAGTAGCTGCAACTCCTCCACAGTTTCAACAATACCAGCTTCCATTTCAAAATCCAACCTATCATTTTAACAACCAATTTCCTTTACAAGGTATAAATCAATACAATCAAAGGCTTATGCTTGATCCTTACCAACAAAGTCAGTTGACATTGACCATAGCCCTTAAATACCCAACAATTGTTCTATCTTTTGTTCAACCTGTGCAAAACCAACCTTTTCATCCATATTAAACAAAATACTATGAGGATCCACCCCAAAAAAACCCTCTTAACATAGGATTCATCTTGAGACCGTACTTATTGACTAGCATCTTGAGACTGTACTCATTGACTAACTTGTTTTCTTATCTTATTCTAGGTTATGTCGAAACCATAACTATATAAAGTTTTATCAAAATTTGGGCAGATTTTTTCCTAAATTGGAACTAATTATCATCCTGTAGTAAAATGACAATTCTAATGTAACCTTTTGGAGGACTAGAAGACATCATAATCTTTTACATAATCATAAAGTAACTCATGTACATTAAAATGGCTAAAAATCCTGATTTAAATGCTATACATCAAATCATAAAGCTTTTTAGTCTTGGTTATGAGTGCATTTACACACTAACCAACATTAAGTATACAAAAGGATAGATAGATCAAACCATCTAAACTATACCACAAAATATTGATCCTATGCTCCTAAACTTGTTGTCATGCTATGTTTTCTCGAAGCTACTACTTAGGAGAGGAAAATATAAAAGCTAAACTTGAAAGCTGAATGAGTGGATGAGTTTTATAAATATATGTACTTGCAAGCTGGAAAAATGTCAATGAAATGCTCATGACTTACGATGAAGATAAAAAAATATATGTCTAGTCTTCAAATTATAATAACATACTATCTATGAGATACCATGAAATAACATTCTAATAAAATGATATTTGTCTAATCTTTAAAATATAATAATGTACTATCTATGAGTTATCATGAAATAGTATGCTATTATAAGAATGCTTACAAAAAGTATAATCATGAGATATGTACTTTGAATTTGTTATGCCAAGAGCACTTGGGGATCTAGTCCCACATGGAGGAGATATCTAGCACTAACACTAGTTCTCAACTACATATGTGGATGAACAATATGAAAATAAAAAATATAAGCATGAGAAATATATTTTAATTTTATTATTCCTAGAGCACTTGGGGATCTAGTCGCATAAGAAGGAGATATCTAGCATTGACACTAGCTCTCACTACTACAAAAAGGATATTTAAGTTGAGATTTAAAGTCAATTTTTGGTTAAAACTGACTTATATATATATATATATATATATATATATATTTATATGTATATAATGTATAATGCATTTATATGGACAAATCTTGTATGTCAACTAGGGAAATATATGTTGTGTAATTTGGCATATTGATGTAATAACGTATGGTATTACTTTATTATTTATAGAGAACAGTTCGACAACAAATAAAAAAGGATGAAATAATCAAACAATAAGGGAAAGATGAGATATATTATGCATTTAGACGCAATCATCCTGGTCATTTATGGGAGTAGTTACTGGCAAGACAAGTACAGGAAAACCATCAAGAATCATCATATCCTCAAGAGTAATTGTTGTTTCACCCCATGGAAATACAAAAGTATTAGTTTATGGGCACCAAAACTCAACCAACTCAAGTAACAAATCAGAGTTACACTTGACTTCGTATTTAGAGCTCATTATAGCATTATAAATACCTACTTGATTCCAGATAGCTTCATATTTTATAAAAAAAATATTAATACAGTGCTAATATGATTTCGAAGGGATGGAGTTATTGTTATATCACTCCAGTGTCGATGTGGTAATCTCTTTTACTAACATACTCTTTTAACATATATAAGTTATTTTTTGTGAATTAATTATATTACATTCTTATTTTGAATTTAAATACATATAGTTCTTTGGTTGGAACAAGTCAGGCTATGATATGCAAATTTTTGATGATTTACGAGAAGAATGGGTAGAACACATGATTCAAATTATAACATCATAAGAAGAATCAAGAGAAGGATCTGATGATCTTGAATAACATAAGGACAACACCAGGGTAATTTTTATAATGCTTTAATTTCTCTATTCTTGTCTCTATGAAGTTTGGGCAGCTTGTTTGATAGATGTTTATGTGCTTATGTATTTAGGGGAATGAATTGTTATATGGATCTATTTTTTGCCCAAACTCCATCTCATCTCTCTTGCCTAGTTCCTTGGTCACTATGAATGGGACATTGCTAGTGATTTTAAGTAAACCAAGCTTCCTTTCCTTGAAATAAAATGAGAATATCATAAAATCCTTGACAAAAGAGACGACACCATTTTATTTGTAATTTAAGTTATATATATATATATATATATGTGTGTGTGTGTGTGTGTGTGTGTGTGTGTGTGTGAGTATTGTATGTAAATTATTTTTTGTAATAAATTTAATTCTCAAGTAATTAATTAATATTTAATTTTTCAATTATTTGTAGTATTTAAGCTCTTTTAAATAGATTTTGGTTTTTTTACTATTATGTGATCGAATACAGGTTCTGAAGATAGTAGAAAATGAGTAAAATGTGTAAAAAAATAAATATAGAATTTAAAGTCAGTTCACCGTATTAATCGAATTTAATAGT
The DNA here is from genome assembly GCA_030763125.1 of Hippophae gyantsensis. Lineage (NCBI taxonomy): Eukaryota > Viridiplantae > Streptophyta > Magnoliopsida > Rosales > Elaeagnaceae > Hippophae > Hippophae gyantsensis. The sequence goes on along the minus strand of CM061028.1, from coordinate 43,925,820 downwards.
ATATTTTGGCATAATGTCTCAATGAAACATGTTGTAAAACACCTTAGATTTTTTTATATAAGTACTTAAAGTGTCTAAAAACAATTTGGATAATATATTGAAATATAGGAATAGATTGGGAAATTTTAGTGTGAAAAATTGGATCGAATGGGAAAAATTGAGAAATCACTATATACCTCGCCACCACCTTCCCAACACCTCGCTACCACCTCGCTACACCTTGCCATCATTATTGGAAAGCTCCTTGGAAAGCTCCATGGAAAGCTTATTGGATTGGCTATAAAAGGGGTGAGCTTTACTCATTTTTCTCACACATATTTTCCTCTCTTCTCTCACTTTCTAGAAATTTCTCTCTCTAAGTTGTTTGGGTTTTTTGACATATTTTGGGGGCATCTCGAGGATGAAATATCAAGGATTTAAGGTTCGGAAGCTCAGCGGAAAAATAACATTTTAGGTAAGGGTTCTTACTCTAACTTTCATACTCATGCATTGTTTTTATAAACGAAATGTAATGCATCATATGTTATAAATAAAAGTAAAAAATTGGATGCCATGATTTTATTATAGTTATAATATAATAAATGTTGTTTGTAAATGAGATACTCATTATAAATATTTTATTATGCATGCATTAGAATTTTTTTATATATTAAACAAGTATCAAATGTTGATTAAAAATGTGATATGGCATCCAAGACTTTTATTCATGCACCATGAATGATTTTATTTGTGGGGAGTACACCTGTATGCTATCTTACGGAGTATGGTATCCATGAGCTACTAGTTGTAGGAGATTATTTTTGATAGACTACATGTACGCATTACATATACATATATCTTTAGAGATTTATTAGTCTATGATTTCTATATGTAATCAAATTATAATGGTCAATATATATGATCGTGGATTATTGTGGTCACACACATGCATCGAAGGTAGACCCTCTATTGTGTTTGTTGTCTATTATGGTTTCATTGATTAAGCATAGGCCTCAGAGTTGGACCCCCCATTATTTTGGAGTTGACCTACTTGTAGACGAGTGCCCATATGATGTGATTTGATAGATACATGTGCCATATGTAATTGTCATCATACATGGGGTTGGAAGTAGACCCACATGCATATCAGAGTTCGGATTGTGCATATGCACATGTATTGGATGGTTACTACATATGGGGTTTCATGTCATGAATTGGATTTATATCATAGCATAGTTTTGTTGTATGAGCATGCCTTGGGATACTTGGACTGCACACTCCTTTGATTCTGCAGAAGCAAGTAAGTACTAGTATACCTAGGTTTATAACTAAAATATTCCCACATTGTGAACTAATGATGATTACTTGCACTCATAAAAATTTATTAAAATGAGCACGCATCATGAATACATATTTATTATGATAAACTTTAGAGTAGACTCGTAATGAACTATATATAATTCACTCCCACTCGTCCCTTACTTTCCAGCTATCTTGTTCAAGATAATTATGATCAAGATAAGATGATCATAAATGGAATATTTCAAATTTATAAGGTTTGACTTAAAACCTTATTTGTTTTATTTGTTATTACAACTTATGATTAAGGATGTTGAGACTACTCTAGTGAATTTTAATTGATTAGATTAAATTTTATGATTTTATAATATATTTTGCATTTTAAATAGAGAACTTCTAAAGGTGACTTCCTTTATACATAATTTAAAATTTACCCCCTTCTATTTCATGTACCAACTTTTTGGGGTGTGACACGTGTGGAAAACTTACCTAATAAAACCATTGAAGTGGTTCAATTAGCTCTACTGATACATATTCATGTGTGCATTAACTTAACTAAATTCATACATATCATAATGAACTAGACTGATAAATATCACAATGATATGGAAACATCATACTGTACTAATTTGATATCATTCAAAACTAAATTGATAAATAGCATACTACTATGTTATCATTATACTGAACTGATCTGATATCATATTGAGTTGGTAAACATTATACTGAGCTAAACTAGACTAAATCTATTGGTCATGATGTCTTACCAAATAAAACTGAATACTCTAAATACTGAATAGAGCCAACTATCACTAAATACTGAAGGGAAAGTATTCAGGTATTTTTAAAGTATTTCCTTAATTTGCAAGGTTGTATAAAAACATATATAATATAATTGAATTAATATCAAGCTAAAATTGCTTGCAAATTATCTTAGTTTTAGCTTGCTAATTAGGATAATAAAATATATTCTCTTGGTACTTTCATATTGGAAGTATATTGAAACTAACATATAACATGTTCTTCGAATTCTTGTTAAATTAAGTGAATGCACTTTGAACTTTAATGCTTAAAAAATACTAATTAAACCACCCAAATTTACTTGAATATGAATGGTATTCTCAAGGATGCTATGAAAGATTTAGAAAAGCAAACTCAGTGTCAATTTACAAACTTTCATTTAAAATAAATATAGCTTGTAAAACATAATTTACTTGTTCTGATGTTGCTGACTATATACTAATTGGTTCAAGTGCCAAAAGGGAAATACCTTTTCATAACATGGCTTGATAAAAGACACATAGAATGCATTGACATGAAACATGCATTTTTTAAACAGAATATAACTAACTCTGGAAGTAAATTTTTGGCCTGAAAGTTGCACCATTATAAATAACTAATATGTTCTTCTGAAAATCTATTAACTACCTTGAAAATCTCATATCCATATGCATGGACTTTACTAAATATGTGAATGAATTGGATATTTAAACTAAATAGCCAAGTAAGAATATGAAATCATGTGATCTAGTTTCAAAATTATTGAATATAAACTCACAGTACTATATCATATCTATTACTCTAGTTGCATTGAAATCTCTTCTAGATCAACCTATCCTATATGATCATACTAATGTCAGAAAAGAGAATAAAACCTAAATAGTTTGACTAATCTAAAATTGAATAGCACTCTAAAAATGTTAAAACGTGGGATGTTAACATATAACTCAATACATTCTTCAATACTTAGGTTCTTATGTAGAAATCATATTGTCACTTATAATTATGATAATTCTTATGTTCCTAGATCCAAATCAAAAAGGAATACTTTAAAATTCATTAAACTTGAAAGGAAAATACGTTAAAAACTATTTACTAATCTTTTAAAATTATCTTTTGAACTCATATATTTAGCTATGAACTTGGTTAGGAAAGATACATCAAATTCAGAACATATTCTTACACCTCTTGGCTATTGAGATTTACAAAATTCTTAGAAGTCTAGAACATGTTCTGACTCCGGATGGGCTACATAAATTCACATAATGCCTAGAAGATACATACCCAAGAGGTGAAAGTGGGCCTTACTAGGAAGGCACCATAATAGAAGTTCAAAAAGGTCATATTTATAAATGGTCAGGGTTATCGCCTTTACCATATCATCTCATCCTAAGGCTCCAAATACAATGGTAGTCTTATATGGATAGAAAGTAGCATATGATGATATGTATGAAGGCTTTACATGGGTTAGAAACAATGCACAACTTCAATAGAAGGACAAACAGTGCTTCAATAACACTTTTATTCTTATAAAAATTATGTTTACAAGTATTTTGGTCTTATATGGCCAAGCATGGGAGATTTGAAATAACAGAAAGTGTAGCATCAAATCAACAAGCGAACCTAAGCCATCTTGACATGAAAATGTATAGAGCCCTCTAAGCACAATAAAGTTCTTAGTACTTAGGCAAAGCAGGCACCCCTACGAAAGGAAGTGAATAAGAAGCATCCATGTAGGTGAGTTATGTACCTTAGGGCTTATACCATCAAATGACCCACAAAATCTGGGCACATTGAGTAACAATATGGATACACCCTAATCATAGGAATATGTTTGGCCAACCAGAAAATGGTTGGCCAATCAAGATAATGATCTATCAACCAAGAATGTGCCTGCTAGGTTAGGAAATGGTTGACCAAGAATATGGTTGGCAACGAGGAAATTTCTAGACAAAAGTATGACTAGCCAAGAGTATGGCTAGTAAAGAGTGTGACTAACCATCTAGAAAATGGCCAAACAAGAAATGGTCAACCAGGAATGTGGTCGATCGACCATAGAAAGTGATCAGATAGGCAAGTGATTGCTAGATAGGTTTGAGCCATGTGTTAAGCAATCATACCCCTTCCTATATTCACCTTAGGTCTAGGATCTATAGTCTCACAAATGGAAGAGATAGTAGTCAGGCTCAAAAATAATGTTACAAGTACAAGTGAGAGATAATGTGAAGAAAGTAATACAAGATCTAGTGAAATAATGCAGGCATAGTCATCCCTAGAAGGTCTATACAAAAAAGTTAAGTTTGAGAATAAAATTAAAACCACTAAATACATACACTTTAGTGGAAGGATACATTAAATCTAAACTAACATAAGGCTAAAAAAATTAAAGGACTGTATGATGCTAGTATCTATACCTACCAGCATCTTAAGTTGCAACGCTGCCCTAAGTCAAAGAATCATTTCAGGTCCCTACACAATGTCAAAATTTAAACTTAAGTTTATGATATTTTAACAAGACATACACCCCTACCTAGGCAATGAATAAGAAGAATCCTACTAGGTAAACTTTGTGCTTTTAGGTCCTAAGCCATCAAATATGCCACTAAGCCCTATCCATTTCCTTTCCAAGCCATGCCATAATATGTGTCCTTGTAGAGAATAGACACCTATTGGGATGCATCTCAGTGCATCTTTCTTTGTCAAGTACCTTGTTAAAGGTTCAAATACCTATCTACATTCTAGACAAAGCCTAGGCATGAGTCAAGGGTAGAATTTATTAAAGTATACTAGGATACTAGTCCTACCAGAACATGAGGTGGTTAATATAAGATCCCCACTTCCTAGACTTCCCAAAGGTATCTTGCCTCCTATACATCTATATCACTTCATTCCAATAAGAACAATATTAGGGTACCAACAAGAACAATATTAGGGATCTTCACACATATAAAAAACCTTTTGCAAAGAAGAAAGCCATCTCATTGATAGATTCTACTAGGAACCTAGAATAGTCTTCATAAACATAGCTAAAAGGAATGCATCAATTGGAAAAACCTAACCCATCAGTTGGTCTAAACCTCTCTACATGGAACATCACCATCCAAAGGACTACTGGTTACGAATGGGCTAGCCAGGAATGGACTAACCATATTTTCACCACCTAGGATATGGTCAAACAAGATGTCACCATCGAGTACATCAATAGTGAGGACTTTATTAGCCATAACTTAATTGGCTAGAACTTTTTTGGATAGGACTTTGTCGGCTATAACTTTATTGGCTAGTCCTTCATCAACTAGAATTTTGTTGGCCAAAACTTCATTGGCGATAAATGTTTTGGCTAAGATTTCATCATCCATAAGTTTGTTAGCCATAACATCATTATCCAAAACATTTTGACCAAAACTTTGTTGGCTAAAACATTGTTGGCTAAGACTTCATTGGCCAAAACTTGGTTGGCCAAAACTTCATTGGCCATAATATTTTTGGCTAGGACTTTGTTGGCTAAAACTTCGTTGGCCAAAATTTGTTTGGCTAGGAAATACTTCATTGTCTAGAACTGTATTGGCCAAAAGTTTGTTGCCCAAAATATATTCTCCAAAACTTTGTTGGCCTAGACTTCATTAGCCATGACTTTGTTAGGTAAGAATCATCAGTCAAGAATCCATCTTCCATTAATTCACGCTGCTTACATCGATCCACATCTACCTTTTCAAGCACTCAAGGCTAACAAATCCACCTTTGTAGGTAAGAAAAATATCCAAGTAAAACTTCTAATTTCTAAGAGATGGAAGACAATTAAGGATGAGACTTTATAGGCTTAGAAAAGCCCTCTTATTCACACATTTTCTACACTGACTTGAAGAATCTAGTGGGTATAATTGACAAATATAGATGGTAAAAGACATTATACACCCTAGGGTTGACTTCATAAGTACCAACACGAACTATGACATAACTCCATAACTGGGTGTCCAATTGAAAATCTAAAAGCATAGTTAATAATAGGACACCATTGTGCACATTTTGAGTAGCTAGACATGGCATGAAGTCCCTCACTCATGCAAGTAAAAAATAACACAAGGTGAGCTCAATGTCTCTAGTGTAATTCAAATGGACATTGAAAACAAGTATCGACGAAAATTATAATTAGACCTTTTAGCCCAAGGGATAGAAATTTTAGAGGGCTAATATTAGGGATAATTTTATACATCCCATATGGGAATCATAGAGTTGACCCAATCAGTAGAGAGCCTTATGGCCCAAGCCTAATAAGTGTCCAATCATTAGATAAGTATAATCACAATATGGTTATCATAATTTGATAAAGACCCAATGATTATCTTTTATCTATCTTAAAGAGATAAAGGTCAAATGATTATCCTTTATCTATCTTGAAGAGATAGATAAGTATAGATGTCTACCAAGCAACAAGTTAATCATATCTCAACAAGGGAAAGCCATCAAGCTAATTTTTCCGCAATTATTATTCACATATATGTGCAATTATAATAATTAAAACTTAAAATTTAAGTTGAATATGATATCTGACACATAATAGAAAATTACAGCTAAACACTCATTTTTCATATAATATTAGAGTGAAATTGTAGATCTCTTCTACCCTTTATCTTATAGTTATTAGTTTAAGCATTAGAAAACTAACTATCACCCCTTCATAATGAGGCCCTAATAGTTTTTTCATTCCACATATCCATGGAGGACATTCATATATACCTGATGTTGACAAAAATCAATACCAATACCTTTTGTCAGCCTGTGTTTGTGATATTATCTTTTCATCTAGTCCATTGCCTTAGGCATCTTGCATTATGTGAGAGCAAAAGTTATGTCATTGTGTGACATTCTATGTTAATTATACAATTGGTTTCTCCATTTTTCTTGAAGTACTCAAGTCCAAGCGATATGATATGCCTAAAGGTCTAAGTTGGACATGTATCAATTTGGTTCTAGTTAGTGGGTCATCATTTGATAAAAAAAAGTATAGTAAGAAAACTATCCAGTTTAGTTGGATAGTGTCAAATTTAGCTCTGACTAGTAGATCACTAACTGATTTGAGATGAACCCTACGGGAAGATCAATGTTGAGATCTTTACTATGACTATTCTAAATGTGGTTGGAAAGATAAAGAAAAATAGGATCATGACTCACTATCTATAACGAGATAGGAACCTTGGTATCAAAGAATGGTATTTTTAGATGCCATACTCAAGTACATGGGGGAGATGTTAGTGATAAGTCTAGGATGAATGCCATAAGATGGCTCTTGATAAGTTCGATAATGTTCTTTAAAAGAATGTAAGAGAAAGCTCATTTATTATAAGAAAAAAGTCTAATCTAAAATTTGAAATGTCCTAGCTTATGTAGCATTAATACACTTTAGAAATACTTGATGGTGAAGTAAAAAAATATTCCTAAGAGATACTACTTGTTAACAAAGTAAAATAACTCTAAACAATCAAGGATATAATTATGGAAAGAACTTGTGCTCCATTCCAAGTAGACTTATGTGCATATCTTTCAAATATAGAAACAATTTGTGCCCTACTCCAAGTATACTTGTATGCATATCTTTCCAATATAGAAGAAACTTGTGCTCCACTCCAAGCTAACTTATATGCCATTTCAAGGTCTCTTATGCATCATTCCAAGCTCCAGTTCTAGGCCTTAGTTTACTCGGCCCAATCCCCACAAACTTGGAGGAAATAAAATAGCCCATGTCTATCCAGTGGAGCTAGCTTGAATAGAGACTCCTTGTTCTCATCATCTTGAATGGTCACGATCAGCTATGAAGTGATTCCTTGAAACTTTTAACCATTTTTCCTTGTAATTGGCCTATTAGAGATTTGTAGTGGATCCTTTAATGGTGCTTTTATGATTGCATCATTCCATTTCCCTTGAAAAAGATTTTTCCTCAAATCATCACATATATAAAAAGGAGATAAATTGGCAACACTGAAGCTTGCACCAATACTACACTCACTTAGAAGATCAAGCTTATAGGCATTGTCATTGATTCACTCAAGCACTTGTAATGGTCCATCACCCATTGGAATAATTTTGGAGCACCTTTGAGTAGGAAAACATTTATTCCTCATATGCAACCAAACCCAATATCCTATTTTAAAAAAAACCTTTTACACCCTTTATTAGCTTGGTGGACATATTGTGTAGTTTAGTGTTCAATGTTCTCCCATGCTTTATCATGGATTTTCCTAACATATTCAGCTTTCCTTCTTCCTTCTAAATTAACATACTCAACCATGGGTAAACGAGTTAAGTCCAAAGGTGTTAGAAGATTAAAGCCATAAACAATTTCAAAAGGTCAAAACTTAGTAGCTGAGTGAATGCTTCTAGTGTGTACGAATTCTACTTGTGGCAAACAATCTTCCCAAGTTTCAAATTCTTTTGAATAATAGCATAGAAAAGGGTAGATAAATTCCTATGGACTATTTTGGTATGACCATTAGTTTGGGAAGACAAGCAATAGAAAATAAAAATTTAGTTCCTAAATTTTCCTACATGGTGTTCAAAAATTTGCTTAAGAACCTTGCATCCCTATATGAAACAATGTCCCTAGGCATACCATGCAATCTCACACTTTCTTTGAAAAATAAATCAAGAACAAGTGATGCATCATCAATTTTATGACATGGAATAAAGTATGCCATTTTCGAGAATCTATCTATAGCCACATATATAGAATCTCTATCCCTTTTGGTCTTAGGTAGATCCAACATAAATCCCATAAAATATAAACCCATAGATCACTAGATATAGGAAAAAGTGTATGCAAACCAAAGGTTGAACTCTAGATTGAGCTTTTATATAATTAATGCATCTCTCACAAATTTGTTGGACATCACATTTCATATGGGGGCAAAATAAATGTTCATACAAAACATCTAAAGTTTTAGATATGCCAAAATGACCCATCAAACCACCTCCATGAGCTTCCCTAACAAGTAAATCACGCAAATAACTTTGAAGAACACATAATTTATTTTTTCCAAACAAAAACCCATTACGCCTATAGAACTTGCCAAAAGCTACCTTTTCACATACATTAAACACATTACCAAAATTAGAATTAGTCACATAAATTCCATAATGTATTCTACCTAGTAACTTTGCATCTATAGTGGAAAACAATACATACCTTTTGGAGAGTTCATCAACCACCATGTTTTCCTTACATTGTTTGTATTTGGTCACATAAGGAAATATCTATATGAATTCCACCCACTTGGCATATCACTTGTTCAGCTTGTGTTGTCCCTTTAAATTCTTCAAAGATTCATGGTCGGTGTGAATCACAAACTCCTTAGGCCAAAGGTACTTATGAGCTTCAGCCACTCTTGAATGAGCTTGACATTTTATTTTTCTACCCCAATTCCTTTAGCACTAACAACAAAACCAAGGAATATAAGTTTATCTATTCAAAAGGAACATTTTTTAAGATTAACAAACAATGTTTTCTTCTTTAGAACCTCTAAACAAGCATTAAATTCTCAACATGCTCTTCTAAACACTTACAATAGATTAGAAAATCATTAGAGTAGACAACAACAAATTTTCCAATGAAAGTGCACAACACATGGTTCATTAATCTCATAAAAGTGCTAGGGGAATTAGTTAAACCAAATGTCATAACTAACCATTCATATAACCCATGCTTTTTTTAAAGGCAGTTTTCCATTCATCTTCCTCTCTTACCCTAATTTGGTGATGCAAGAACCATGCAATTAATCAAGCATGTCATCTAACCTAAGAATGGGATGTTTGTACTTTTAGTAATGTTGATGATGGTTTAGCAATCCAGACCATTTTACTAGAGCCATCCTTCTTAGGTATAAGTAACACTAGCACGACACGTTGACTCAAGCTTAGCCAAGTATTCCTTAACTTTCCTTTGAAGTTCTTTTGTCTCCTCTAGATTACTTTTATAGGCTACTCTATTTAGGATTAAAGTACCAAGTATGAAATCAATTTGATGTTCGATTCCCCTGATTAGTGGTAGTCCTTTTGGTAAATCCATTGAAATTGCATAGTCCATTGACCAACCCTTGTATATCTTCCATTGTATCAACTTTGAAAGAATTAAAAACACAAAGATAGGGGAAAATAGAAACACCAAAGTAGTTAAGCCCTAATAAGGTTTACTCGTTCTAATACCAAATGAAAAAAGTCCATAACTTGGTACACTACTAGAGTAAAGAGATATAGATTTCTAATCCCTTATGTAGCTAACAAAATAACAGTATGAAAGTAGTACATTGAACAGAAGAAGTACCATAATAATATCAAAATAACGGATAGCATCCAGAGTAAGAAATTATAAGCAAATTAAGAGTTAGATAGAGGGAACAAGCATATTCTAATCAGAGTTTAAATAATCATATATTTTAAGATATATAATTCAAACCCAGATTATACTAGCCTCATAACTAAGCATGTATAACACAAGATAGAAAGACATAAACCCATACAGAGATCATATCTATGTGGTAACATCCTTGGGTTGCTTAAGGTAACCACTCATAACAAACCATTCCCTAATAAATATAACAGTTATAACTCTCAAAGAAATAAAGCCAATATTACCTATATCGACATTATTGTCCTAATTACCTATTACTGCTTACGCTTGTTGCTTTTGTAATGACTTGGTTCAGTACACAATTCCCGTTATTCTCCATAACCAACACCACTTGATGTGATATGATCAGATATAATAGATTGGTAATGTGTAGAAAATACTAACACAACTATAGATATAATTAGTGCATACAGAATTTGAAAGAATGTAAATTTTTGTCGAGTTTAACTAGGTCTTTCAAATTAAGAAACAATTAAAGAGAGACGGGTGATAACTGTATTTTATACAGTTATTTGTATCTATTTTATTAATTATAATTGCTAGTTTTTTACATTTTTAGTTAATTTTTAATTAATTAAATTAATATTTAGTATTAGTTTTTAATAAATATATTTTCAAGAAAATTAATGAATTTTAATAAAAAAAGGACTTAATTGCAATTATAAAAAGCTTAAAATTTAATTTGAATTAAAAGTGGGTGAAATTGCAAATATCAAAAGATTATAAGTTAATTTGAATTAAATTTGTGGGTCAAAATGCAATTAATGAAAGTTGAATTTTTTGTGCAGGAGAAGGAGCCACTCGCGCCATTCACAACGCCCAACACCCACCGTTCGATCGTCCAATCAACTGTCAAGATCTGGCGCGTGCAATCCAGATGCAACAAAAAATAGTGGACCTGGTATTCCTGAAGCACGCAGCTCGGTGTTGAGTGGGGCCCACCGTTGGATCAGTTGAACGGTCCAGATTTAAGCGCGTGGAATCAAGCTGACGTGCACCGAGCAGCTCGCCTATACTCCCGTACGACACGGTTCAGCGCATCAGAGTGCGCCATCGTGTTCCACCAAATAAGAAGCAGCCATGCATTTCCTCAATCTTCTAGCCAATCATATGGCAACACGTGTCATGTATTTAAAGAAAAAAAATTAGAAAAGTGTAGAACGGTCTTCACGCGTGTTATTTCTTTTAATTCCTCCCATGAATTTTTGTCCCCCAATACATGTATTTTGATAAAAAAAATATTAATTGTAGAGGGGGATATATTTGGACGCCAGAAAAAAGGGGGGAGTGGGAGTTTTCAGTTTGTCATTTTTTCATTTTCACTTCAAGCTTTAGTTCTCTGCGTGTTTTCTACAACACATAGAAACTTTTATTTAACAATTTTTATGTTGTATTTTCTTAGGAAATAGGGAGAAAGAAGACAACGAAGATGAAGGAAAGGGAAGAAATTAATTTTTCATTGAGGAATCGTGAAAGAGTTTCTCCTAATCTTTTTTCTTTTAAATTTTATTTCTCTGAAATGTTTAATTGTTATTGTGTTGTAATTTTAATTTCTGCTATGAACTAATTTATTTGTTCTAGGGTTGCAGTGTAGCTTAAATTATGAAACTTGAATTAATTATTTTGAATGATTTATGGAACGGTTTTAAGTTGTTTATTTTATCTGTGCTTAATGCTTTTAATTATCGGAAGATTAATTAATTGATCTGTGACACTTAAATAAACTTGGAAAAGGCATTTTAGTGTGTTGCTCGTGATAAAATAATGTATATATATAAGGGATAGGAATATACTTTTATTGTATGTGTAACTATTTGAGAATTTAGAACTTAATAAATCTGGTTGAATTTAATTATCATAGGAATATAGTGAATTATTTTAACGAGATGTGTCTGTATGGAGCTCGGAAGAGATATATGGATAAATTATGAGTTCTTGGTTAACAACTTAAAATACGAGAAAATAAATCAAGAGAAAATATAATGATTCAAGTGGATTACTTTGGTGAAACTGCAATCCTAGAATTTTCTTACAAACTGTTATAAAAATTAGTTAGTCAAACTACATCAAATTATCGACTGTTTGGATAAAATTAGGTTGAAATAATTTTAGTAATTAACGAACACTAGTAACAAATCTCCATTTGAATGATATTTTACTTATCATATTATTACTTGTGACCGTGTATACTTGCACGATTTTATGTTCTCTAGGGGGTATTTATAGCCAATGGTAGACCACCTCAACGGTGACCTTACCAAACACCTCCCTAAGAGAAGTGGCAAGGGTGGTAGCGAGGCCCCTGGAGTGGTGCCAAAAAGTTACATTTTTTTGTTTCACAAAATACAGAGTATAATCCATAAATACTTGCACCTGAAAGACGCCAAAAACCTCAAGCAAAACCAACCCATGATGTGTGTAAACATGCTTAAATACAAAATGTACCTAACTATGTGTGTGGGTCAATTATTGATCTATAGTAACCATTCATACACAAAGGAAGATAACAATACTTAGTAAAAGAAAATAGACATAGTATTTTGTACACGAGAATCCAACACAAAGAAGCAAGCACAATGAGACTTACACAATACAAAAAAGAGCCAAATTAACCACTCACCAAATACACAAAATATGTAAAAACTATACATGGGTCCACTCTTTAAAAAGAACATTTAGAGAGAATATATATGAAACAAAAAGAGAGAAAAGTCAATAGTATAAACTAAACACGATGACTTAAAAATCCTACAAAGTTGTGAGAAATGGCTATTACAAAAGATGGATAGGAAATAAAATCTCCTTGAAGTCATTCAATTTTCAGTCTCTAAATGTATATAACTTGATATTTTTATTTGATGATTTTTATTTAAGTTTGAAAATGGCATTTGATTTCTTTATAAACCCTATTATTTGATTCGTTTAATGATATAAAATATTATGCACTATTTTAGCCTCTTCTTCTTTAAACATATGTGAGCCTTTAGTGCATTTATTTACATAAATTTTACTTGCATATATGTGTAATTGATTGAGTGCTTGAACTCATAAGACAATTTCAATATTTAGAGTATGACTTGTGAGGTTTAGAGTTAAGGCAATTCAAATTTTAAACATTGAAATTTGAAAAATCAATATTGATAGATTTTTTATGTTGACTATGAATTTGTGATTTTTCACTAATTTTTGCAATAAACTATGAATATTTAGTATATTATTTTAACTCATGCTTTTGATTTTAATTATGAACTTAAAAGTGACGCATGATAAGTTTTGTTATTTTACTTTTTATTTTGTTTTAAATTTTACTTTCTTAAAAAATGATTTTTTATTTTGTAAATTGTTATTTGTTTATTTTGGTTTTTTGTTTTTTTAATTTTTTATTTTAGATTGATGTTTATGGGTATCAACTATGAAAACTCTCACGAGACTTAAAACTCATCTACAAGAGCAACCTAGGTGTTTAAAAATATGTTGTATATGCTAAATACAACCTATTAATCTATGAAAAATATTTTATGATAGTTTAATTTATTTATTTTTCTTAGTTTAATTTATTTATTTTAGTTTTAGTTTTTAGTTTTATGCTTTCCTTGATAAGAGACTAGCAAAAAGCTAGTTGAGGGTTGTGACAAATGTTTGAAAAGAACTAAATATTATAAGATTTTATGCACTTTAATGACAAAATAGATTTTATTTGCATAATTTTATCAACATTTTTAATAAATCTATGTTTTTGAAATCACAGGTATGTTTTATTATTTTTTAGATATTTTTGGCTACAAAAATTATTCAAATGATAAACACTTGAAGAATTTTATCTAAAAGTACTCAATTGCAACAATGAAAAATAAAAGGATAGCATATGTAAGCCTTCGATATGTATCAAATAAATGTAAATGGGTTGAAATAGAAAAAAAAATTTGAAGACATACAGAACAATGTAGGCTGCGATGGTGGTTTAAGGGTGCCACGGTGCGAAAAATTGAGATCGTGATTTAAACGCATATCAGATTAGATTGTGGTACATCACCATATGATCCAAATTTGTCTCTCTTTTTCCATATGCCTCCAAACTATAAATACCCCAACTGCCTTTCATATCAAATCATCCCTCAGCTTCTATCTTTTTTTTTTCTCTTTTCTCTTTTCTATTTTCTATTTTCTCTTTTCTTAGTTTTCTATGGGTTTTTCTTTAAATTCTTCTCCCAAATTTGAGATTTGAATAAGTTTTAGTTAATGTATATGTTATATGTAGTTTATATTAGGTTATCACAAATGGTAGTAATAATAAGGAGATTTTTCAAAATATAGGTTGGTGCAAATGTTATTTGTAAAAATACAATTGTTGTATTAACTTTAATTGTATTCTATTTATAGATTTAATTTATTGTATCTTTCATAATGCTATTTTTAGTATGTTGGCCATTTTCTAATTTAAGCACGCTTGGCTAATTATGGTAATGGGATTTTAATTATGTTATTATGCTTGTATAATATTAAAATATGTAAATATTTTAGCATTATGATAAGATGAGGGATCAATATTGACATACAAAGGTGTAGCTTTACTAGAGGTGGAAGACTTTAACTATTCTTCAAGTTTCTTCATCTTCTCATGATTTGCATTAAACTTTTCTTCCAAATCAGAATTCTTTTTTGAACGACCTCACACCTTTTAGTGATATCATGTTGTTCATCATTTAATCAAGACTTCTTCTCCTTAAGAGTAACCTTCAAAAATTTTATTTTGTGCTCTTTTTCATTTATGCTCTTCAAAGCCTTTTTCATTACTTTCATTAATTTAATATGTTCCAACAAGAGTCCAGTGTAAGAATTGAGCTACTCATAATGCTCATCTTAATCATCTTTAGAATGAACCTCTTAAACATCTGAGGTGACAGTCAAAGGATCTACAACATTACTTGAAGCCAAAAAGGCTAAAAAGTTGGTGTCATCCCTATTACAACTATTTCTACTATCTGAAATAGTAAACTCAGCCTTAATTGCATGCTTGTCAATGTCTTTTTGTTTAGAAAGATAATTTGTAGTAATATGAATAACCTTCCAACACTCAAAGCCCTTGATTTTGTTTAGATGACTTTGGTTATGTTTCTCAACCAAATTCTCTTATTCTTCAAAAACCTATATTGGTTTTGGGCCTTTAGTGCTCAAAATTTCTCTTCAAAATTTCTCTTCTAACTCCATAAGAAAAGGGTTTCTTTTTCTGGAAGAATCTAGTGAACCTTTTGGCAAGTGATTCCATTTCTTCTTCATCAAGGTTAGAATCATGATCACCTAACACAGTGGTGTTCACTTCGTTGTTGGGGCCACTACATTTGGTGGTCTTGAGTGGGAAAGCTCTTTCCCTTTTAGTAGCTATATTGTCTAGGTAATTAATAGGTGATGAAATTCAAATACTTGCAAATCACCAACAAACTCAATTTTACTTTTCCCGCTAATTAGCCTATCCAAATTGTAAAAACAATTGAAAATGTTTGAAATCGAGCATAGAACTTGTCAAATGTTTCATCCTCTTGCATAATACAAAGTTCAAAGTTTGTCATTAACTTCAAAATTTAGGATCTCTTGAGAGTGAAAGTACCCTCATTAGTAGTCTATAGAATATCTCATGCTTTCTTAGAGTTTGTATAACTTTTAATTCTTCTATATTCATCACGCATGATAGTCCTGATGATAACATATAATCTATTGCTTTTCCATTCATATTCCTTACTTTCCCCTTTTGTCCACTCAATCATAGGTTTAGGAATAACAATATTATCAAGGGTTTTAGTTGGATATGGCTAACCATTCTCAACTAGAATGATCTCTAAGGAATCACAACAAGGCTTGCATTAGAGATTTCCAATAGGTATGATTGAGCCCATTAAATAGTGAAGGCCTACCTATATTATCTCATACTTTTGAATCCATTAGAGTGAAATGTGCATGTGTGATAAGCAAGTTTAATGAATCAATACCGGAGTTATTAAGCTCTAAAAGGTTGTACCTACTCTTATATCAATTGAAAGAGTCCAAGACCCAATATATAACTAGGGTAAGGAGATATTGACTCTTTATGAACTTGTCCCAAACCCACAAAAAACTTAAAGATAAAAACATAACAAATAATCATAGAGTAGTATTAGAAAGCATGTATAATATTCAAAACTCAAAAAGTAGTCAATAAATAAAGAAAGCTTTCTAATCAAAGTTTAAATCTTAGTATGTTGTAACATACATAATTTAAACTCAGATTATAATAGCCAAACACTAGAGCATGTACAACACAAGATGTAATGAGATAAACCCATGTTAAACTCCTATCTATGTGGTTACATCCTTTAGTTACTTATGAAAACCATTTTATAGTAAGCAATCCACTAAAAATAATAAATAGATAAAACTCAATAGAAATATAAATACAAATATCTCTATCAGTCAGAATCTTAGTCCTAACTAGCTATTACAACCTTTGCTTATTACCTCCATAACAACATGGTCCGTCATATGAACCTAACTTTCCTACAAATCCAACACTACTAAATGTAGTGTGGTTAGTAACCAAAGATCTCTAAAGTATAATGGAATGTGAACAAGCAATACTGAGAGCTACCCTCAACCATTAACTATCAGTAATCAACCTGGAAAAATACATTCAACCATATATTAGACACAACCAACAATTTGAGATTACAACCAAAAAGCCCAACTCAATCTCACAATTGTTTCTCACATAGACTGTAAAATAGTCAAGAGTGATCAACACTCAAATAAACTATTTTACTGACACATATATAGCATAAATACTTAAATACACTCAAATTAATTTGTGATACAATAACAATTTTTAGGAAAATATTTGGTAGAGTTTTACTGCATAAAAGATGGCTGAGAAGAGCCAAAAGAGAAGGTATTTATAGAAGAAATAAGCCACCAATAACCACCATCACTAAGGCCTCATCGAAAGTCCAATGAGGGGTCCAATGAGGCCCTTATCGAGGATCTTTCCAAGATCCAAAAATTCTAATTTTTTGATTCAAAAAGTTTCTAGTAATGTCCATAAATACACTTACCTGAAACAAAATGAAAACCACCAGTCGCACCCTAGCATGTATACTAAGAAGAAAACCGTATGGTGTGTGTATGTGTGTATAACATCCTTTCAATCATAGTATACCTAACTATATGCATGTACATTACTAAACCACGGTAATCAACCTTACGTAGTGAAAGACAAAAACACTGGGTAAAATAAACAGACTTTGTGTTTTGCAAACTAGAAGCCAACATGAACATAAAGGACTATAGGACTTACAATATTAATAGTTTACATTTAAGCCCTAATCTCAAGATTCTACATCAATTTCATTATTTTCATCAAATTACAAGCTATATTTTTCAAGTTTAAGGGTGCTTGATTATTATCGTCCATGGAGGTTTTAGCTTAGTACTCAAAAATAAGTATTCCATTACTCTCAAGATATTAACTTGTTAATGTTTGGTGAATTTCAGAAGTGTTTATTAGACAAGATGAGTTAGTAAACCTAGCTTGGATAGTGCTTTAGTGAATTATTTTGTTTATATCTTGTTTGAAATTATATTTTTGGAATTACATACTTCAAATTTTTAATTATAGCTCCAAAAGGAAAAGTTAGTGAGAAGTTACATACTTCAAATTTTTAATTATAGCTCCAAAAGGAAAAGTTAGTGAGAAGGGAAAAGGAAAAGTTGTATGATGACTCTATGAAAAAAAGTCATTAGCGCACTATTTTACTTAATATTTACTTGTTTTATTCAATAAATAGTATTTTTAGGTCACAAATATTTAAATATAAACTTTTTAAAGAAGAAGGGGTGAAATAATAATTTTTGGAATTTTTTGGGATTTGTTTGGAATATTTATTGATTTTTTTATGAATTTTTAACGTAGGACCAATCAGGAGCTACCACGTGGCATGCCACACAAGCATGGTATTTGAATGGGAAATCCATGCAGATGCCACTCAAGCACGGAGAGAGAATCACGTTGTGCCATATGTGAGGAGGAAGAAATAAGTGCCACATCTCAACACGGTGTTAAATCCGAGTTTGGAAATCGGTCTACGTGCTTTGCCACATGTCGCTAAGCCATTGCTCTGTGCATTCCATGCGTGCGCCATGCCATCCATTTCTATGAATCATGTCGCACAATGTGTTGTTGACTCAGCGAGCATTGACTATGACCGATCTTCCCTGCCACATGTCGCTCCCTGATTCGTTCAATGAATTTCCCCTGCCACGTGTCGTGTTTTGATTGGCTAAAACTGTCAGTTTTGCTTGTTTTGATTGTAGCCCTTGATCTAAAGCTAATCGGATAGGCCAAATTGCACTTGAGCTTTATTTAAGCCCCTAATCACTCCATAAACCCTAATTGGCCTCCATTAGCATAATTTTGATCAATATTTGGAGCTAAAAAGAGAGAAAAATATAGAAAAATTCAAGAGATGACACAATTTTGGTGGAGATTCAAGAGATTGTTCGTATTTCTTTTTCTACTCTTTTTGTTTTATCAATTTTATGTCTTTTTTTATGAAAAATATGAGCTTTATAAACATAATTATGTGTAACTAATTTATTAACCTAGGGATCTTATGAACCCAATTTTCACCATGTGATAATCTAATTTTTTTCCCAATTATAATATTAATTTAATTATATTATTTAATCTGATTTTTATGCTATTAATTGTTTGGCCAACAATTTATCTATAGAGACAATTAAATAGATTTCAGAGAATTATTTAATTATTTGTCTTGATTACATAACATGCATACTTTCTAGGCAAAGATGTATGATTCTTATGTATGTGATCCATAATTGATGAACTTAATGAGTAGTATGCAATTTAATTAACATGAGTGTGTGATTAAATTAATTAATAAATGATGTGTAATTTACTTGATAGAGGAATACATGTTAGGTTAGATTCAATTGATCATGTAATTAATTGATATTATATTGGGGGGATTTTAACGATTCACATATTTAGAAAATTGGGGGATTAAGTATTCCTAGATATTTTCTCATATATTTTTTTAGTTACCAAGTTTGATTTAATTAATTATTGCTATTTAATTTTAGTTATTTTAATTTTGCTTCATTAAAATATAAAAACACCAAAAAAATTGATTTTTATTTTTTTATGTTTTAAAAATTAATTTCTAATAAAATAATCTCCTTGGGAACAATCTTTACTTATCATTATATTACTTGTTACAATACGTATCCTTGCGTATTCATTGCACAAGTTTTTTGCGCCATTGGTGAGGATTATAAATATTAGAAATTAATATTTTATTTTAGTAATTTTTTAATTTATTTTTCTTTTCTTTAATTTTAATTTACTTATTTTGTTTTATTGACTCATTTATTTACTTATTTTAGTTTATTTCTTTTAGTTTATTTCTTTTATTTTATTTATTCATTTAACTTCAATTTTTTTATTTAGTTGTTTATTTTTTTAATTATTATTTATTTTTAATTTAGACACATCATTTAGTGCTATTAGAAGCATAGATTACAAAATTGTTAGCAATAATTATCTATGGTCAATGAAATGAATGATAGCCACAAGAAGAGTAGGTGGAAAGCATGAGGTAAATGATATCATGGCACTTACAAATCAAGTGTCCTCTTTGGTAAATCTTTTGATGGTTCAAAACTCGCTAGTGAGTATAAACTAAGTCCAAGATTCAATGGTGTCTTGTGTGTTTTGTGATGGAGCTTATTTGTTTGATAATTGTCCTCATAATCATGAATCAATATTTTATATGGGTAATGTGAATCAAAACAATAATTCATACTCAAACACATATAACCCAATATGGAGATAGCATCCAAATTTCTCTTGGAATAACAACAATTAGGGTGATAATCAATTCAAATATCAATCATTTCCACCTCCTAATTTCCAACAACCATAACAATTACAAGCCCAAGAAAATAAGCCACATACTTAGGACAATAAAAATGCCTTAATGGGGATGATGAAAGACTTCATCCAATCATTTAATACAAAAGTGTCAACTCAAGAGGCTTCAATTCAAAATTTGGAGAATCAAATGGGATAACTTGCTCAGGTTATAAGCCAAATGCCTCAAGATAACCTTCAAAGTGACACAATTATAAACCCAAGAAGAGAAGGTGAGGACCATTGTAAATCATTAGCCTTGATGAGTAGTGAAACTTTAGAGTAGGAAGATAAGACTCAAAATGATAAGGAGGACTATGACACTAAAAAGGGGGAGGAGAAATTAGTGGATAAAGAGAGTAATGGAAAGGAAATAATTCATCCAAAAAAGAGAAACATCTACAAAACCACTATTCCTTTCCCTCAAAGACTATAAAAGCAAAAGTCAGATACTTAGTTTTCAAAATTTTTAAAAGTCTTCAAGAAGCTACACATAAACATATCATTTGCAAAGGCACTTGAACAAATTTCACTTATGCCAAATTCATGAAGGATATACTATCAAAGAAAAGGAGGCTTAGAGATCATGAAACAATAACCTTGATTGAAGGTTGTAGTGCCATTCTTAATAGAAAACTACCACAAAATTGAAAAATCCAGGTAGTTTTGGCATCCCTTGCACTATTAGGAACATCCATTTTGGCAAGGCACTATGTGACTTAGGTTCTAGCATTAACCTCATGCCATTATTGGTCTTCAAGAGATTGGGGGTTGGAAAATCCAAACCCACTTCAGTAACATTACACATGGCAAATAGATCAATTAAGAGACATTGGGGTATGGTAGAAGATTTTCTAGTAAAAGTAGACAAATTCATCTTTCTAGTAGACTTCATTGTACTAGACATGCAAGAAGACCGTGACAGATGAGAGTGAAAGATGAACAAGTAATGTTTAAAGTTTTTAAAGAATCTGAACCCCCTAATATTGATAATGTTAATGAATGTTTAAGGATAAATGTTACATTTGTGAAAGTAGCTTAAGAGAATCTATTAAGTTGACCACACTTAAGATGGTTACATATGATGCTATGAACAAGGACATAAACCCACCAAAAAACAACTCAACCTATTATAACTTTGAAAGTATGGCATCGAAGGTTGATATTATAGATTGTGTGAACGTTTTGGAGGACGTGCCTCTCATGTGTGTATCAAAGGAAATTATGGAAAATTTGGAGATAGGATCTAAGCTCAAACCATCAAGTTTAGACCCTACACTTTTACCCTTCTATCCTTACCCAAGTATGAAAGAGAAAGAGTCCAATAGAGAGGTGAAAAAGCTATTAGAAATACATAAATTGGATGAGTCGGTGGAGTGCTTATAAGAATGCCAAAAAGTTCAAAAAGAAAACAAAAATATGGCATAAGAAGAGACTGGAGCACCATGTTTGCAAGCCAGGACATCAAGTATTATTGAAAAAGTCAAGACTCAAACTTTTTCCATGCAAACTCAAAAGTAAATGGACACAAAAGGATGTGCCTTAAGACTTGATAGGACCCTTCTAGTCAAGTATGTTAAATGTGACACTGGTTAGGAGGCAACCCAACATTATTTTACTTATATTTTCATTGTTTTTGTTTTATAGGTGAATAAATGTGGAGAGCAATGACACAATAAGAATGAGCATTTCAGTGACAAATGTGGTGTGCCATGACAAAGGGAGTTTTCTTTCCTTTTACTTTTTCATATTTATATGTGCACATTGGGGACAATGTGTAATTTAAGTTTGGGGGAGGGAAATTCATTCTCCACATTAGTATTTAGTATGCATTTTAAATTTTTAGGAATGTTTTTTAATATTTAGGTTGTTTTTAATCATGATTTGGGTAGAAATTGATAAATATAAGGAAAATAAATGCATGTATGCTTGATATAAAACATATGAACTCCATGATAAAAATTGGTTGCATGACTAGGCTAAGGAATATAACATATTTGTTAAGATATTTACATTAATCATGTGATATGCTTGCTAGTTTTGATTTGATTGATTCAAATTTTTATACACATGTTTATGATTTATTTTGGTGTGCTTATTGAGAGAAAATTTGTAGTGAGCTATGCAAGTCAATTAGATCTACCAAGTTTTAGAATCTATTTTATCATCCCTTGAGAGGCAAAATCCTAAATAGTATTTAGCAAGAGAAATGATTTAGGCCTTATTTGGATCGATTGGGCCTTTCAAGCTAATCATTGTTAATATCTTTAGTCACCCATTTGAGCCTAAGAAAGAACCATTCATATCTTTAACCTACACTTAATGCCTAACTAATAAGTATTACCTTTACCCTTGCACCTTTAGCTTGTATGAAAAAAAAATTGCAATCATATGTTATGCTTTAGAGTAAGGTGAAATGTAATACACCCTATAAAAAAAGAAAAAAAAGAAAAGAGCGAAATTCACAACACAATTATCCCTCTACAGAAAAGAAAATAAGTTGAAAATAACTTTGAGGGTGTTGTGAAGTTAAAATTTAAAAAAAAAATATGAAAAGAATGAAAAGAAGGTGTACTGAAATAAAAAGTAAAAGCTCAATTGTAGTTAAAAAGTGCATGATGAAAAAAAAGCTAAGGTGATGGAAAGACCCTAAAATGTCTTCATTTATCAACCCCACCTAAGCCTTACATTACAACCATAGATGTAAAGTCCTTATTGATCTTAAGCTAAATGCATATTTATATTAGTGGAGAGGGATGTGAAAATTAGACTTATGAGACTTGTTCTCAGATTGAATTGATTAGCAAGCTCATATAGGTTGATTTCATGAGTGCATTGGATGATATCATGTGCAGCATACACACATGAATCAATTTCTCAAAAACCTTGCATATCCTTTTATTGATGGATCATTGATTGATGACTATGTGAACCTCTTTATCATAGACCTGTACGACATTTGAGAGGGATAGTTTTCATGAAATATGCATGTACTAATAGAAGTATATTCATGAATATACTACCCAAGTTATTTTATTTAGTTACACTTAGCTTTACTTGAGGACAAGCAAAGAATTAAGTTTGGGGGTGTGATGACTCTATGAAAATAGAGTCATTAGCGTAATGTTTTACTTAATACTTAATTATTTTATTCAATAAATAGTATTTTTGGGTTAAAAATATTAAAATATAAACTTTTTAATGAAAAGGGGTGAAAATATAATTTTTGGAATTTTATGGATTTTTTATAAATTTTTAACGCATAACTAATCAGGAGCTACCACGTGGCATGCCTGTAGGCATAAAAGCTAACTAAGCAAGCCACGCAGACTCCACGCAAGCACAGAGAGCGAATCGTGTCATGCCACGTGTGAGGATGAGAAAATAAGCACCATATCTCAACATGGCATTAAATCCGAGTTCAGAAATTGGTCTATGCACTATGTCACGTGTCGCTACGCCATTGCTCTGCATGTTCCACGCGTGCGCCATGCCATCCATTTCTACGAATCACGTTGCACCACATGTTGTTGACTCAGCAAGCATTGACTCTGACTGATCTGCCCTACCATGCGTCACTCCTTGATTCGCCCAATGAATTTACTCTGCCACGTGTCGCGTTGTAATTCGCTAAAACTATCAATTTTGCTTATTTTGATCGTAGCTCTTGATTTAAAGTTGATCGAATGGTCCAAATCACACCTGAGCTTTATTTAAGCCCCTAATAACTCCATAAACCCTAATTGGCCTCCATTAGCATAATTTTGATCAATTTTTGGAGCTAAAAAGAGAGCAAAAATACAAAAAAAATTCAATAGATGACACCATTTTGGTGGAGATTCAAGAGAAGATTAATACTAAAATTCAAGAGATTGATTGTATTTCTTTTTCTGCTCTTTTTTTATATCAATTTTATGTCTTTCTTTATGAAAAATATGAGCTTTATGAACATAATTATGTGTAACAAATTTATTAAATTAGGGATCTTATGAACCCAATTCTCACCATGTGATGATATAATATCTTTTCCCAATTATAATATTAATATAATTAAATTATTTAATCTGATTTTTATGCTATTAATTGTTTGGCCAACAATTTATCTATAGAGGCAATTAAATAGATTTCAGAGAATTATTTAATTGTTTGTCTTGATTAAATAATATGCATAGTTTCTAGGCAGAGATATATGATTCTTATGTATGTGATTCATAATTGATGAACTTAATGAGTAGTATGCAATTTAATTGGCATGAGAGTGTGATTAAATTAATTACTATGTGGTGTGTAGTTTACTTCACATGTTAGGTTAGATTCAATTGATCGTGTAATTAATTGATATTATATTGGGGGGATTTTAGCGATTTGCATGTTTAGAAAATTGGGGGATTAAGTATTCCTAGATGTTTTCTCATCTATATTTTTATTTACCAAGTTTGATTTAATTAATTATTCTTATTTAATTTTTTATTTTAATTTTACTTCATTAAAATATAAAAAAACCAAAAAAAAAAATTTTATTTTTTTTAAGTTTTAAAAATTAATTTCCAATAAAATAATCTCCGTGGGAACGATCATTACTTATCATTATATTACTTGTTACGATATGTATATTTGCGTATTCATTGCACACACAATTTGTGTGGGGATCATTGTACAAGAGGAATTTGGTGAAACTAGGTTTGTTAGTAGTTATGCCAAAAAATGGTTTGACGAAGCAATGTAGAGGAATAAGAATTTTATTATGGAAAGTGGTATCGATTTAATAAAACATTGAGGCTAGATGGTTTTTTAATTATCTTTAGGTGGAAATCACGTTGATTGTTAGATAATTTTATGCGAATACTTTGAAGTTTAGGGATGTTAGAGTAAGAGGTGTTAATCTAGCTTTTGATATGTCGGTTGATAAACATATTTTTGACCAAAATTTGGCAATGTTTTAAGTATCAATTTTATATTTTATTATAGGAATTTATTACTTTGGAAGGGTTTTATTTTGTTTTGTAAGTTCATGAATATTTGGAGGAATCTAGGACCAAAATGAAGGTCTAGTATGTTAGAAAACCAAAATGGAATTTATTACTTATAAGTACAAAACCATTCTAGATAGTATGGTCTAGAATGTTAGAAATTTAAAACGTAGGGTCTCTTAAATTTTACTCAATTATAGGAAATAAAATCGGGAATTGGGTTTATTATAGAACATACTCTTTTAGTAGAAACCATGCAACCACTCGGACTCAAACCGAGATGCTCTAGCATTGCTTCCTTAGAGAAATGGTGCCAAAAGTGAGGGAAGCCCCATCCTCCCATTTCCATTTTTACATACCCAAAGGTTGAAAACCAACTATGTATCATCTACCTCGAGAATTCAATTATTTTATACGTCATTAGTCAGATCTTTTGTAGAAACTACCCGTAATAACCATGATCGTTGAGGGTACTTCTAAATAAAAAGAAAAATTCAATCATTTCAAATTTTAAATTCCATTGTGAATATCATTTAATTGGTTATACCCATGAGCAATTATCTAGGTAATCTCCTATACATGTTAACCAATTTAATAAGCTACCAAAATTTATCTGCCTCATTTTAGTTTGCTCAAGAATTTAAAAATTCACAATCGTTCTTTCAACCAAAATTGTTAGAGTGTTTTGGATAGTTTATTTAATCCATTTAGAAAAAATATAAAGGGATTAAAACCATTGTAATTCCTTTAGAGTTCGACCTCGTGGTTTAACTATGACAAGCTAACATTGATTTGTGCACTTGCAAGCATTTAAATTTTTTGCATCATCATCCATTAACTCATATCATGGGCTAAAGGATATAGAAAATGTGGATTATGATGATGATTCAAACCTTGACATTGAGAAGAAATGAAAATAATTAATGGTAAATACAAGTGCTTTGATGCCAAAATAGTTGACCAATATTTTCTGAATTCAAAAATAATTTGTTTACTCCAAGTTGATAATGACCACTCATTGTATATCTTGTATATCTGTGAATAGAGAATGGCCTATCCCATTGTTTTCCATCCAAATAGGAAAAACAATGGATGACGAGTCAATCATCGACTAGAGAATTTGGCAATCTACAAATATTTATCATACAATTACTTTTTACCCTCGTGACTACACTATGTGCAGTAGCCAGTTTAGGCTTTAAAATATATAAATAAAAGAACTAATGTTGAAGGGAAATGGCCCAAAGTGAAAAGATTTGAAGATTAAGCACCTGGTGCAGTAAAATGTCAAAAAAAGAATGGGATTGCCTTTGTATTGAAAATACCAAGCATAGGCATTGAGGCTATGGGCACCTTTATGGAATTTGGAAAACCAACGTGCACTAAGGAATTCAAAATACAATGCCTAGGCATTATGGCTATACCATTTACTATCGGATACTAAAAATTGCCCAATGTCTATTCATTAAAAATACAATGTCTTGGTTTGTGTCCTTTTTTGGCGAAAAAACCTTTCTTCAATGTTACATATTTTTCCAAAGATTCCTTCTAAAACTTAATCTATAATTACCATCACAGTTGTATTTTCAGAAACATACAACTAAAACCATCTTAAGAGATAAATATAGAACGAAGCTCCATTGTTAAAGTTCTTACAGGTCATGAAAAAGATCAACCAAGTTCAAAGGATTGGGTGATAGATGATCAATAATAGGTATAGTTTAATTGTTCTCTTCATCTTTCTTTAGATTTTAATAGTGCCTTGGATAATTGAATTGATTATGTTTAATTTGATTTTTGATTGGCTAATTTTTTGTGTAAAATATTAGCTTTGTTTTCATAAGTGGATGAAACTTTGAATGATTTTATTTTAATAAAGTTTAATTATATCTTGTTCCTAGCTTTTCTTACCTTTTCTTACCAATTATTATTGGCTATCTTAATTTGTGAAAAAAGTAACTACTTGAGAACTAGACATTAAACACATCATACTTATTTAAGTTGTGAAATGAACAAGAGTTTAATTTAATGACATAGACTTGTGTTAGGATGACTAATTGATTAATTAAAACCAAAAAAAAAAAAAATTGAGCTACTATATACATTACATATATGTAATTCTATGTACATGATATATATATAATATATATCTATATATATGAAGATAATAGATTGGTATATATCAAAATTAACTTATGTCTTCATATAGTAAACCTTATAAGTACAACAACCATACTAGATAGTATGGCCTAGTATGTTAGAAATATAAAACGTAGGATCTCTTAAATATTACTCAATTATAGGAAAGAAAATCGGGAATTGGGTTCATTATAGACCATACTCTTTTAGTAGAAACCGTGCAACCACTCAGACTTAAACCGAGATGCTCTAGCACTGCCTCCTAAGAGTAATGGTGCCAAAAGTGAGAGAAGCCCCATCCTCCCCTTTCCATTTTTACATACCCAAAGGATGAGAACCAACTATGTATCATCTACCTCGAGAACTCAAGTATTTTATACATCATTATTCAGATCCTTTGTACAAACTACCTGTAATAACCATGATCATTGGGGGTTCTTCTAAATAAAAAGAAAAATTCAATCATTTTAACTTTTTAAATTCCATTGTGAATATGATTTAATTGATTATACCCATGAGTAGTTATATAAGTAATTTCCTATATCATGTTTAACCAATTTAATAAGCTATCAAAATTTATCTGCCTCATTTTAGTTTGCCTAAGAATTTAAAAGTTCATAATCGTTTTTTCAACCAAAATTATTAGAGTGTTTAGGATAGTTTATTTATTTTAGTTAGAGAAAATGTAAAGGGTTTAAAACCATTGTGATTCCTTTAAAGTTTGACCTTGTGGTTTAACTATCACAAGCTAACAATGATTTGTGCAATTGTAAGCATTTAAATTTTTTGCTTCATCGACCATTAACTCATATCATGGGCTAAAGGATATAGAAAATGTGGATTATGAAGATGATTCAAACCTTGATATTGGTTGGAGAAGAAATGAAAATAATTAATGATAAATACAAGAGTTTTGATGCCATAATAGTTGAGCAATATTTTCTAAACTCAAAAATAATATGTTTACTCCATGTTGAAAACGACCACTCATTGTATCTATGTCAATAGAGAATGGGCTATCCCATTGTTTTCCATCCAAATAGGAAAAACAATGGATGACGAGTCAATCATCGACTAGAGAATTTAGCAATCTACAAATAATTATCATACAATTACTTTTTACCCTCATCACTACACTATGTGCTTAAGCAGGGGTGAAGTTCACTTCTGGTGAGGTGTTGTTACATCCGAGAACCTTTTGATCTTATCATACTTGAGGAATGTCACTAGTGGCACAAAAGTTGTATAATCTAATAGGAAAGCAACTTCGTCAAAATTGACAAAAAAAGATCAAATTAGCAAGCTGAATGAATAGGTGAAGTGATAAACCAATATTTGTCCTAGTATTTTGTTATATTTTTAGGAATTAATTTCACAATTATTTAAGAATTTTTCTACTTTAAATTATTATTATCAGTTTATAGGTTAATAAATATTTGAGAAGTTCGTACAAGTTTTGTAATTGTTTTCAAATATTTTTTGATTTTTTATCTATTTATGAAGGTTAGTGGTTGCATCTAGAAGTGATTAGGGATACATTAAGAAGAAAAGAGGTCTAGAAGTGTGAAAATGGGCACTGGTGGATCTATATAGAAGGAATAATAAAAAAACTAAACTAAAGCAAAAGGAAAGAAACCTAATGTATTTGGTCGGTTGCCTCATCCCAAGCAATTAATATATTTTTATTTTATGCCTATTAAATGATTAAAAAGATTTTTATTTTCTTAATTGTACTATTATTTTACACAAATTTATCTTTTTAGAATCATGATAATATTTTGTTATTTTTCATGTATTTTAGCTTCAAAAAAATAAAATTAATCAACACTTAGAATATATCTGAAAGCACCCCATTATAACTTTAAAAGCTTAAAATATAATATACGTAAGACATTACATATGTTCCAAAAACGATATACAAGAAAATATTGGTTTAAATTTGATCAGGTTTAAATATTGGTTTAAAAATGATATCATGGTATTTTACATCCCTTTAATCCATTTTCTCTCATCATTCTCAACTTTTCTTTAGGCATTTTTAATTTTTATTTCCTTAGTTTAAAGTTATTCTCTCAATTGAGAGTTGAAAATAATTATAGTTTTTTGTAATAGTTTAGTATAAATTCAATAAATAGTATTTGATAATTTTATTTGAAGGTTTTCCAATTATCGAAACAATATAGAAACTCTATATTTGGAAGGATACACTTGGTAGTATACTTATTATTTTCTATAAATCATTTTTTCACTTGTGAGTAATTTATAAATATATAAAATTTGTA
Source organism: Hippophae gyantsensis (assembly GCA_030763125.1). NCBI lineage: Eukaryota > Viridiplantae > Streptophyta > Magnoliopsida > Rosales > Elaeagnaceae > Hippophae > Hippophae gyantsensis. The sequence goes on along the minus strand of CM061028.1, from coordinate 43,896,015 downwards.
AATTAAGTTTTAGTACAATTAGGTTTTTGGCGTCATTGACAGGGAGGAATACTAGTTTTAAATTTTTATTAGGAAATATTAAAACTTTTTGTGTAGTAAATATTGTGGTTTTTATTTAAAATATTAAAATATCTTGGTTTTTAATTAATTTTAAACATTTTAATTTTTCTTTTATTTTTAAAAGAATACTTTATTTAATAATATTAATAAAATTTTAAAATTTTGAGACATTTGAAAAATTAAAGATTTTATTTAAAAATAATAATAAATAAAAAGTAAAATAAAAATATTATTTTTAAGTTTTCTTTTCTTTTATTTTTAAACTTTCTTTTCTTATATTTTTTTTGCTTAATAATAACAATAAAATTTTAAGACCATAAATTTTTTGAAATATTTAAGATTTTATTTGTACAAAGGAGGGACGTTAACATTAAATTAGGTGAAAAAATTGAATCATACTACGACATGCTTTTTTATGTGCCATGGCATTGGGGTCTCTATTATAAACGTTCTAAATTTTTGTTTTTATCTAGATATTCTTTGAACATCTAAATTTTTAGATATGTTTAAATTATTGAAAATAGCACCAAAAAGAAGTAAGAAAGGAAAAGAGGTTTCAACTTCTAATGATTGTGATAATTCTAAAATTTCAAGTTTTGAGGTTAAAATACGCTTTGAAAAAGCTTCAAAAGTGAATAAAAGATTTACACATGAGAGAGGGATGGAGTTTGATTCTAAACCTGAGGGGATTAAAGATGTTATAACCATCCTTAGATGAATTTTTTTTGTAAAAGAACGTAATGTTTTTATTGAATCCATTATTTGGGAATTCTGTGTGAGTGTTCTCGATGTTATAATAAAGTTTTAGTAAGGAATTTAATGGTCTCGTTCAGAGAAAATGATATAAATGCACATCATTACTTAGTAAATATTCGGCAAGGTATGTATGAAAATTATTTAAGTAATGTTGATTATAGAATATTATTAGAGTATTTGATTATACAATATGTTGAATGCATATATTGTTTATAATAATAAGAGATTTAAAGCAAAGTATTTAGATAAGCTGGTGTTTATAGAAAAAGGACAATTTTACTATAAGCAATCAGCCGCAAGATGCCTAACGATATAGGTACAATAATTCACCATGGAATAATTTTTTCTAAAACAATTACCGTTTTTCTTTTTCCCCCAACTAGTCACAACTTTATGTAAGAAAGCAGAGGTACCCCAGTCAAAAGGTGAAGTTGTTATACAAGTGCATTTTGAACTTGACATACATGGGTGAGCTCAATTCTAGTATGAATATTGTTCTAAGAGAAATAAGAGCTATTCCTTTATTAAAAATATCCAAGAAAGAAAATTTTCATAATTTTGATGAAAGATTGAACTATATGAAAGAATGCCAGCATGCCTATAGTAACCAACAAGCTGCATTCCTGAATCAACAATATCATGATCATGTGAAACATAAGTGGTTAATGTACGAAATGAACCGGTTGCAACTAATTCATCTTGGGGTGGATACAAGTCATTTAGGAACACCCAAGTATCATCATTATGATTTCACCTTTGTACCTCCAAAAATATTATGACAACAACTTAAAAAAACAAGGTTCACATGATACTTGGGTGGCGATCAAGTTTTTGGCATTACCTCCAAAAATATTAGAAATTAATAATTTTTATTTTTATTTTTTATTTTAGGTATTAGACAGGCTGGCATGCGTGTAGGGTGCTGAGGCACCCGACTAGGTGGAATTTACGGCCAGAATGTATGCTGATATAAGCCATTGATGCACGTGGAATTGCGATATGAATGGGCATGTTTGCGTTGAGACTTGCGGCGTGATGCGCGCGCGGTTGGGAAGTTTTTTCTATTTTTCCATTTTTCCATTTTTTTTTACTTTTTCTCATTTTTTTGTCAACATATTTGTGATGAATTGTCTCTAGTATTATTTTTCGAGTCTTTAAGTTATTTTTGAAGTAAAAATATTTGAAAAAATAATAAAAATACCCTCGATTTCAAAAAGATAAATTTATATAAAATATGATAAAATCATATAAATAGAAATCTTTTTAATCAATTAAAGTACATTAAATCATGATAATTTTAGTACTTTTTTAGCACTCATCATAACCTCGAACTAGCTTCTTGCTAGTCCCTTAGCAAGAGAAGCGGTAAAAACTAAAAATTAAACTATCCTAAATCACATATGTGTATTGACACGGTTCCATTTAACGTATGCAACAAGCCTTTAAGCCCTTAGGTATCCCTAGTGGACGAGTTTGAGCCTTAAGCATTGATTATTTCAACTTCCTAAACATTCATTATTTCTTATAATAATTAGTTGAAAATCATTTTCAAATTTTAATAAAAAATGTTTCGTTTTTATTAACCCAATTTTAGTGTTAGGAATCCGAATTGGATTCGATTCTATTCCTCACAAGTCAATACTCTCAATTCAATAAATCCTATGGGTTCAAGCACTCATACTAAGGCGTATACGAATAGAATTTATGTCTAGAAATGAACTAATAAGTCTGCATACTTATAAAAGAAGAAAAACTCAAAATATTGCATAATTGTGATCTCATGAAAGGAATCGAATGAATAAATTATAAAGATATCATATATATTATTTTCATGCATCAATCAAACTCATTAAGTAAAAATTTCAAATATATGTCTTTTCTCACAACTTTGTAGGCAATGACTTTTTAGGGATTTACTTCCTATAACTTTCTTTTGTAATTAGCCTTTTCTCACAATTCTGTAGGCTATCTGGGTCATAGTATGTAGATTGTACTATATATTATTTATCTCTCTATATCTTTTTTCTTTTTTTATGAGATTTTTTAACATTTTTTTTTAAAAAGTAGACCCATGTGCAGATTGTACATTTTTGTAGGATTTTGGTGAGTGGTTATTTTTGTGACTTTTCTGTTTGATTTTTGTTTAGGTAATCCTAAATATTTCTCTTTCTAGTATAAGTCATGCATGAATGAGATAAAGACATATACTATCAATTTCTACTTACATCATTTAATCTAAGCAAATAAAAAAATATACGTCACTCTATTAAGATTAGAAAATTCATACATTCAATGCTAATACCTATAAAGATCATATAAATTTTTGAAGAATACAATAAGTGTTTTGAGTAGAAAGAAAATATTTAACTCAGAATAAAGAAAATTAAGGCTGAAATGATATCTCACAAGGGTAGTCTCCACTATTAGATTCCTACACACCAATTTTGGGTTTGTTTCATTTCAACATTTTATCATACAATATCAGTTATGACACAAACTTACTAATTATCATATTACTTCATGATATGTTTTTGAAAATTAATCTAATAATGCAAAAAGATCAAATCATTGCTTAAACTTAAGTTTTAAGACATGATTATTTTTGCGACAAAAACTTGAACACTACTATAAATTACCTAAACACACAAATAAAGAAAATAACATACATATATAAAAAGAAAACAAATGAATTAAAAGAAACAATTAATATGAAAATACATAACTTAATAAACAAAATAAGGGCACATTGTTTATAAAAATTTTAAATTTTTCCTAATTTGTGTAACTATTAAATCCTATCACTTCCAACCTAAAATTTACATTTTCCTCAATGTAACAAATACAAATTGTAAAAAAAAGGATAGAAAAGTTACCAAATTGCTTTATGTATTAAAATTTTTGAGGTAGAACACTAGTTACATCCAACATCATATTTGAATCGTACAAACATGTACTCTAACACATCTTAACAAGCAATTATTTTATGCAATAAAATAAAAAAAGTTCTCATAAAATAAAACAAATTAATAAAACAAACTAAATTTCTTAAAATAAAATAACCTCTCAATGATGGGTTTCCTCCCATCCAGTGCTTAGTTTAATGTCTAAGCAAGACGCATCATTATGGTGCTAACGATTACTCAGCCAAATTTTGTGTGGTTCTTCTAAATAAGGCTTCACATGATGCCCATTGAGTTTGAATGTTGTTTGTGTCTTGGAATCCAATAGTTATATTGCTCCATCTGCAAATGCTTAGACAATTTTGAATGGTCCATCCCATCATAATCTTAGATTTCCTGGGAACAATCTCAGACGAAATTTAAATAAAAGAACTTTCATCCAAGGGTGAAGAGTCTTAGGAACTAGCCACTTGTCATGATAGAGCTTAGTATGCTCTTTGTATAATTTGGCATTCTAATAGGATTCGTTCCTAATTTCTTCCAACTCATTAAGATGGAATAATCATTTTTATCCTGCTTTTTCTAAATCCATGTTTAACTCTTTAATTTCCCAGTAAGCCTTCTATTTGAGTTCAACGAGAAGATGGAACGCTTTCCCAAAGATTAATCAATAAAGGCTCATCCCAATGGGTGTTTTGTAACCTATCGATATGCCCATAAGGCATCATTCAACTTAAATGCCCAGTCCTTCGTTGAAGAATGCATAGTGCATTCCAATATTCCCTTGATTTTCCTATTACTTACTTCTACTAAACCAAAAGTTTGAGGATGATATGGAGTAGCTACTCTATACGTGATGTACTTTTTCAATATTCCATCTATGATTTTGTTACAAAAATGGCTACCTCTATCACTTATTATAGCTCTAGGTGTTCTGAACCTACTAAATATTAAATCCTTCAAGAAACAAAAAACATTAGCATCATTGGTTTTAGTGGGGATAGCTTCTACCCACTTGGATACATAATCCACAATAACCAAAATATATTGAAAATCATTGGATGGGGAAAAAGGACCCATAAAGTCAATCCCCCATATATTGAAGAGTTCAACAACTAAATTAGATGTCAAAGGTATTTCATCTCTTTTGCTTATGTTTCTTGTTCTTTAACATCTATCACATTGTGCACAAACATATGAGCATCTTTCAAAATAGTGGGCCAAAAGAATCTAGACTGTAATACCTTTTGGGCTATCTTTTCACCACCAAAATGGCACCCGTAATGAAGTTCATGAAAAAAAGTCAAAATGCTCTTATGTTCTTCTTCAGGTACACATCACCAGATGACTTGATCTTGACCAATCTTGTATAGAAAAGGGTCATCCTAGATATAGTCCTTAATAGTTTTAAAGAACCTTTTCTTGTCCTGATATGAAGTGTTAACTCGCAAAACACCAATGGCAAGATAGTTTACAATATCAACATACCACGGGTTTGGACCTATTGAAAATAACTGCTCATCAAGAAAGGTTTCAACTATATCTTTATTACACTCACCTTTACGAGAATTGAAGTCAGAAATCAACCTAGACAAATGGTCAGCTACTAAGTTTTCACTACCTTTTTTATCCTTGATTTTTAGGTCAAATTTTGGTAAGAGTAAGACCCACCTGATTAATCTTGGATTTGCATTCGGTTTATTTAATAGGTATCTTAAAGTAGCATGATCAGAATGCACAATCACTTTAGATACTACTAAATAAGACTTGAATTTGACTAAAGAAAAAACTATAGCCAAGAACTCCTTTTCAATAGTGGTATAATTCAATTCGGTGTCATTGAGTGTTTTGCTATCATATTAAATGATATGAAAGTTCTTATCCATTCTTTGTCCTAAGATTGGTCTGATAGCATAATCGGAAGCATCACATATTATTTCAAAGGGTAAAGACCAATTTGGTGCCATAGTAACATGGGCAAATGTTAGTTTCTCTTTCAAGGTATTAAAGGAAATAAGGTAGTCATCGTTGAAATCAAAATAAACATATTTTGATAATAGGTTACATAAGGAACGACTTATTTTAGAGAAATCTTTAATAAATTTTCTGTAAAATCCTACATGTCCTAAGAAGCTTCTTATCCCCTTAACAGATGTAGGAGAGGTAGTTTAGAAATTAGTACAAATTTTTCCTTATCAACTTTAATACCTTTGTTTGAAATTATATCTCCTAACACTATCCCTTGTTGAACCATAAAATGAATTTTCTCCCAACTAAGGGTTAGATTGCATTCAGTGCATCTTTCTAAAACCAAAGTCAATTTATGTAAAACAATCATCAAATGAGTTTCAAAATATAGAGAAATCATCCATGAAAATCTCAATGAAGTTTTCCACCATGTCCGAGAAGATAGAAATCATGCATCTTTGGAATGTGGCGAGGGCATTGCATAACCCAAATTGCATTCTTCCTAAAGCAAATGTTCCAAAAGGACATGTAAATATGGTCTTTTCTGGATATTAAGGTGCTATGGGTACTTGATAATATCCAAATGATCCATCTAGAAAACAGTAAAATTTGTGCCCAATTAATCTTTCTAACATTTGATCAATGAAAGGAAGAGAAAAGTGATCTATTTTAGTACATAAATTTAGATTCCTGAAATCTATACACATCTTTCATCTAGTGATTATTCTAGTGGGAACTAATTTACTTTTGTCATTTTTAACAACTGCTATCCTAGATTTCTTAGGTACCATATGCACTAGAATAACCCACTTACTATCGACAATAGGGTAGATAATTCCTTCTTCTAACAATTTAAGAATTTCTTTCTTAACTACTTCTTGCATATTTGGGTTTAGTCTTTTTTGGGCCTCTCGTACGGGTTTAGCACCATCCTCCAAGTTGATCTTATGTATACACATCATAGGACTAATGCCTCTTATATCCTCGATACTCCATCCTATAGCTTTCTTAAACTTCTTAAGAACTTTTATAAGTTCCTTTTCTTGGGTTTTGGTCAAGGTTGAAAAAATTATCACTGGATAAGTATCTCCTTCTCCCAAAAACACATATTTTAAGTGCTCAGGTAAGTGTTTGAATTCAAGTTCAAGTGGATTGGCCTCTTTAGTAGATGGGGAACTGGATAGATTTAAAAGTGTACTAGATTTTTTCATTAGTTCATCACTATCTAGTTGTTCAAGGTACCCCTTAGTTTCCTCATCTAAATCCTCTTTGACCTCTTCAAGGGTAAGAATAGTTTCAAGCTTATCTTCTATTCTAGTTTGGGAAAAGATTCTTTGGACAAGATTATCGAAAGGGTCAACATCAAATATTTCATCAATGGCAGAAATAGAAGGAAAATATGAAGAATCAAAAAATTTAAAATGAACAGTCTCTCCTAAGACTATCATTGTCAAATTCCCATCTTGGACATCAAGGTTGAATTTTCATGCATATTTAGAACCATAAAGTCAACAGGTATTTGATAGGGCAGAAACGGCATCGCTACTCCTGCCGATAATTTGATTTTATATTTATAAAACTATCGCAAGTGCACGAATCATTTCGTAGAAAATGATAAGTATACTCCCAAGGTCGATCTAACGAAGGAATGTATGTGGTTTTTAATTTATTATTCAAACTTTTACAAACGAAATTAAATCCTAAACATCCTGTCACGATATTTTGGGGTTTGTGTTTTTAATGTACTTACATAAAAATAAACATAGATTCAATAAACATTTATGCAAATTTTATCATTTATAATGGTGGAGTATTTATGGATATAATAATTAAGTTAATTATGCTTGCTCATATTATTTAGGTTATTAAAGATATGAATTGATATTTATTGATTCTCTCTTTTTTATATGAATACCACCTTTGGTGGGGTTAGATATTCTTTGTTAACTAAACAAATTAATTAACACCTATGGGTGGGATTGATAACTAATTTGGTTAATTAAATTAATTCCTTTTTCTAAGAGATTGAAAATGAACCATTTAAATGCCACCTTTGGTGGGGTTAGACAGTTTAAACTTTATTCAAGGTGTCCAAATTAAACCTAAGAATTTAATTATCCGAGTACTAACTTTCAAGTTTTAAAACCACTATTGAAAATATGTTGTCAATACATTTTCAGATAATAATTCTTATAAAAACTTTTGAAATAGAGCTTCACTCTAACTACCGGGCGATTGTACCAACAAATAAAAGAGCACTACTCTAAATTAGACTGGATAACTAAACCTTAAAATCTAATTTTCAGATTAAAGTTTTTAATGAAAAATAATATATTTCTCTCTAACATTCTTAATATAAAATCTTGAATAAAAATAAAATCAATTCATTTTAGAGATTTTTACCTATTTAATATTTCACAAGCATAACAACGTTATTATTATATCATGTTTACAAACAGCCAGCACAGTTAAATTTAATCACAGACAAATTAAATATAACATGTAAGAATAAAGCATAAAAAATAACTACAAAGAAAATAAAATCCTTACAGAATTTCGATGCTATTCCCATTGCTGGAAAACCTCTAAGCAGAATTTGTACTCCAATTTGTTGAATCAAAAAACAAATAAATTACAAAAACATAACTAGTTCTACTCAAAAAGAGAAGGACTCTAAAACTAAGAAAAACTAAAAAAAACTAAGAAATGAGAGAAAGAAAGAGAAGAGAATATGTGTTTTGAGGTGTGTTTAGTTATGAAGAGAATGGGGGTATTTATAGGTGAGGATGGGAAGAAAAAAAGGGTGAAAAAATGATAAAAAATGATGGAAACGCGGAGTAGTGATTGATGACGTCATACTGATGATGTCATGCTGATGTGGGCATGGCAGCGCGTGCAGATGGGGCACAGATGGGTGCATACTAGGCGTAGGTGCTCGCATATGGGAGCAGGTTGGGCGTTGGCGCGCACAGATGGGAGCAGACTAGACGCAGGCGCGCGCAGATAGGAGCAGGCTGGGCGCAGGCGCGTACGGAGGGAAGATCTAGCACGTGCGTTGCTGGGCGCACTACGCGCAGTGGCCGGCGTGGCTGGGCAGCTGGGCGGCGCGATTTCCTCTTTTTTGACCTTTTTGACCCATTTTGTCCAATTTTTCCATATTTGTTGACTTTTCCTCATTTATTTTTGAATGTATTGCCTCCAGTATTCTTCTTTCAGTCTTTAAGTTACATTTTTAAGCAAAAATACCTGAAAAACAATAAAAATACCCGTGATTCCGAAAAAGACAAATTTATATAAATATATGATAAAATCATATAAATATATATATATTTTTAATTAATTAATGTGCATAAAATCATGGTAATTTTAGTGTTTTTTGAGCACTTATCAGTATTATCAATTTGTCTACCTGTACTAGCACATCCTCAACTATTCCCTTTGTATACTTAAGAGATCTATCTATAAGTTGAAGGGACATAGTTATGGGTTTTAAATATCCTAAATCGAGCTGTTAGGATATAGAGTAGGGCATCAAGTATATATTAGCACCTAAATCAAACATTGCTTTAGTGACCTTCTATAGTAATGTTTATGATAAAACTTCTAGGGTCAATCAAATTAGGGGAAAGTTTTTGCTAAAGTACAATGATAGAAATTTTGGATACTACTACTCGCTCATTTAGTTCATACATCCTTTTCTTAGTGTTCATCTCTTTGAAAAACTTAGCATAGAAGGGCACATTCATGATCACCTCTAATATTGGTAAATTGATATTTACTTTAGAAAGCATATTAAAAAGATCATAGAATTTCTTATCTTGTTAGGATTCTTTCAGCTAGTGTGGAAAAGGTACTTGTAGTTGGTGTGGTTTTGTTGTCATTTTAATTTTGGGGATGTCAAATGAATCCTCAATGAGTTTTTCAGAAGGCTTGTCAAGTTTAACACTTGTCTCTCCTTTTTGCAAGACTAGAATATCACCTTCTTTGTTACCTGAACTACAAGGTAGATCTTTAGAGATTTTAGGTAAACTAGTATTCACTACCTTACCACTTCAAAGGGTTCTTACATCCTTCGCTTGTTCGGGTTGACTGGGAAAATTTCCTAGTTCTTGCCTTTGCATTTGTTCAGCTAGTTGCCTAACTTCATATTCAATCCTTTTAACCAAAATATCCATGATGCTCAACCTTTGGTTATTCATCAATTGGTTGTCATGACTAACTTGAATAAAAGCATTCAAGTTATCCTTTAAGGTTGGCTTAAAATATTGATTTGGTAGGTAAAGGTCGTTTTTATTTTGCCTAAGTGTTTGACATTAGGTATAGGCTTGGAAATTGTTTTATATCCAATGATAGTTAGGGTGATTATAGGTGTTTAGATGATACATTTGAAATGATTTTACTTCCTCTATGGCATCCACACTAGAATCACAAGTATATAAAAAATTACGAGCATCATGCCCAATTGAAAAACACACTTCACACACCTCTTGATTTGGCATTTGGTGGGTAGTGAGAAGTTGCACTTGCTTAGTCAATTCAGTAAGTTGCAAGGTCATCTCATTATCGGAGCCAACTTCATTGACTCCTACTCTCCTTTTAGTACTCCTTTATTGGGAATTAGAATCCAATAGCTCTTAGAGATTATAGGTTTTCTCTGCCATCTTTTCTCCCACAGCACCTCCAACAGCATTATCAACCATGTATTGACTCTGTAGTGTCAATCCATCATAAAATAATTCGTTTTCTAGCTGTAATATAAAGTTATGATGAGGACATTGAATAAAAAGGAATTTTACTCTTTCCCAAGCTTCATGAAAGGGATTTTTGTCCATTTGAGAAAACGTTGCTATCTTCATCCTTAGATCAACATTCTTTTGAAGGGAATAGAACCTACCTATACACTTTTCATAAACTGCCTCCCAAGTTGTTAGAGAACCCAACGGTAGAGTAATGAACCATGACCAAGCTTTATCCTTGAGGGTGTAAGGAAAATACCTTATCCTAAGCTGGTCTTTATTAATTCCCTACAATGGAAAGGTTTGATCAATAACATAGAATTTTCTAATGAAATTAAAAAGGGTCTTCATTAGGGACACCGTAAAAGGAAGGTAACAAAGAATAATGAATCTTTTTTAATTCATAGTTCCCTACAGCTTCTTGCATTATATGCCGGAAGTTACATTGCCAATGATTGGCGTTGCATAGTCCTTCATCATTTTCCGCCTATTTCCAGCATTTCCCATGGCTATTTGTGGTTGAAATTGATCTCCCTCTTGTGTATCAACATTTAGCTCCTAAAAAATAGAAGAACTCTTTAAGAAAGATTTCTCACTTGACAAAATATATAGGCTTAAAGAAGAAAGATGTAGGGAACCTAATTTTTATTTTTTTTTATTTTTATTTTTTAGAGTGAAAATCTAAATTAATTAAGTTAAGTGAAAATCTAAGTTAAATGCATATTTTTTATGTTAAATTTAAAAAATGGACACAAATTTTGAAACAAATGAATTTTTGTTATTTCATTTAAATTTTATTACACACATTCTTAAAATAAAAACAAAAAAAAAACTAAAAGAAAGAGAAATACAATAATGGGTGACCTCTCACTTAAAACTAAAATTTATCTTTTTCTAGTAAGATGTTGCTAGGAGATTGCAGAATGAAAAACCCAGCTAACTATTCCATTTGGACTTCTACCTTTTTCATAGAAGCTTTCAAAGAGTCCAACCATTGATTGGTTTTAGACTGGTTATCTTTACAGACTTGAATAAAATAATTCAAGTTGTCCTTCAGGGTTGGTTTTTGGGAATGCTTCTTGGAATGGGTCGGTGGAATTATTGGCCTGGCTGATTTGAGCTCTTGGTGAAAGGCGGGTTTTTTTGCTTCCAAGATAAGTTGGGATGATTTCTCCACCCATGATTGTAGGTATTTGAATTAGGGTCAAATATTGGTCTCTCTTGATTGGCTCAAAAAACATCAACATGTTTAAGTCCAGTTGATGTTTCTCCTTGATATGGAAAGGCTTCAGTACCATGTCCTATGTTGCTACATAAACCATAATGTTCATTGTTGGTGTTGGTTTGCGTAGTGAGAAGGGGCACTTGCTTGGTCAATTAAACAAGTTGTTGTTAAACTTCATTATTGGAATAGATTTCATGAACTCTAACTTTTCTCACTCGTGAGATTTTTTGTTGGGAATTGAAACCCAACATCTCAAAAAAGTTGTACATCTCTGAGGTTTTCTTCTCTCCCATTGCTCCCCTAACAGCATTGTCAATAATGAACTGGCATTGATGCGTAAGTCCATCATAAAAGAAGTGGTTCTGCAACTATCGGGGAAAGTTGTGATTGGGGCATTGAGTGAGGAACATTTTAAACCTATCCCAAACTTCATTGAATGGTTCCCCTTCCATATGATAAAAAGTAGCAATCTTTGGTCTCAACTCTGATGTTTTTTGGTGGGAATAGAATTTTCCCATGAATTTGTTGTAAATGCCCTCCCATGTCATTAGAGAACTTGATGGGGAATGACATAAACTAAGCTTTTTCCTTGTCCTTCAAGGTGTAGGGGAAACATCTCATTTTAAGTTGATCCTTGTTTAGAATACTTAGGAGGGAGGTTTGGAATGTGGCATAAAAGTCCCTAATAAAGAAAACAAAATCTTCATTAGGTAGCTTATAGAATGAAGGAAGCATAGAAAAATGAATGTTTTCCAAATTATAATTCCAAGCAGCCTCACCCAGTTGGATAGGGGTAGTTTCCGTACCAATTACTAACTGGGAAAACTCTTTCATGCTGGTTTCCGTAACATGTGGGTTTTCTCCCATTTCTTTTGGTTTTGGTAGAGGATTAAGGCTTAGTTCTGTGTTTGGCTCAAAAATAGGCTGATGGTTAGAAATCAGCCTTGTGGATAGTTGTTTAAATTTATGAGTATTATCTATGTATGATGAAAGAGGGTTTCCTAAGGATCTCCTACCATGCATAGATTATTGAAAGCATAAATGTAAAACACTCGTCAAGAAAAAGAATAATAAAATAACCATACAAAAATTTAGAGAAAATATACATAGAATTTAATATAAAAATACTAAACAAACAATTTAATCCCTAAGTTAAATAACATAATCAATATTAACCAAGAGTGCTCCCAAGAAAGAATGGTGGGGTAAAGCCTCCTTAAAAACTATCCTCCTAGACAGAACAATGTTCCTAAGAAAGACTAGTGACAAAAAGGCTTCCAAGAACTAGTCTCCTAGACAAAACTCTCTTAGGTCTTTACTTTTCATGCTATTATACAAATATTTTTTTTATAATTTTATTTTATGAACCTACTATTCAAATCCAATATATTTTTTTAATAAATTAATGTAATTTTTTTATTAAAATTAAAATTAAAATTTTTAAAAATCACTATTATTTACAACATAAAAAGTTTTTAAAATTTTGATAAATAATTTAAAAATGCAATTCCTTCCCCGACAACAACGCCAAAAACTTGATGAACAGAATCGACATTGGATTAGTAATACCGATCCTACAAATACTTTGGTTTTATATTTGTAAAACTCTTGGAAGTGCACAAATCATTTTATAGAAAATGATAAGTATACTCCCAAAGTTAATCTAAGGAAGGAATGCAATCATGTATTATGCTAGAGCGTAAGGTGAAATGTAATACATCTTATAAAAAAGAATAAACAAACTCATAACACAATTATCCCTTTAATGAAAAAGAAAATATAATTGAAAATAAGTTTGGGGGTGTTGTGAAGTTACAAAAAAAAAAGATGTGGAATAATAGATATGAAAAGTATGAAAAAAGATGGTGTACTGAAATATCAAGTAAAAGCTCAATTGCAGTTAAAAATTACTTGATGATAAAAAAGAAGCTAAGTTGTGGAAAGAGCCTAAGTGTCTTCATTTATCGACCCCCAACCTAAGGTTTACATTACAACCATGTAAAGTTCTTATTGATCTTGAGCTAAGTGCATATTTATATTAGTGAGAAGGAATGTAAAAAATAGACTTATAAGACTTATTCTAAGATTGAGCTTATTAACATGCTCATATAGGTTGATTTTCTGAGTGTATTGAATGATATCATCTTTAGTACACACATACAAATAAATTTGTCAAAAACCTTGCATATTCTTGTATTGATGGAACATTGATTGATGCATATGTAAACCTCCTTATCATAGGATTGTATGAATTTTGAGAGAGATAGTTTTCGTAAAATATGCATTTACTAATAGAAGTATATTTATGAATATACAACCCATGTTATTTTCTTTCGTTGTAGTTGGCTTTACTTGAAGATAAGCAAAGAGTCAAGTGTGATGACCCTATAAAAGTAGAGCTAGTAGCGCATTTTTTTTACTTATTATTTACTTGTTTTATTCAATAATTAATATTTTTTGGGCAAAATATATTTAAATATAAACTTTATAATGAAAATGAAGAAAATATAATTTTTTTGATTTTTTGTGAATTGTTTGGATTATTTATGGATTCTTTATGAATTTTTAATGAGGGTCAATCAGGAGTTTCCACGTGGTGCCCCACATAAGCATAGAAGCTACCACATGGCCTACCATATAAATGACACACGAGTAGGGACAATGAATTGTGGATCATTATGAGTGAGGAGGATGAACCATATGCCACATGTTAGTAAAACATTCAATCTGAGTTCGAAGATTGGTCAAACAACACTACCACGTGTTGCCATGTGATTCTTCCTTGTGTTCCCCCTGTGCACCACACCATCCATTATCATAAATTATATTGTACCATGTGGAATCGACTCAACATAGGTTGACTTAGACAGATCTCTCATGCCACGCATCAAGCTTTGATTTGCCTAGTGAATTATGTGTTCCATGTGTCGCACTATGATTGGTTAGCATTGATGATTTTACTTGTATTGATCTCAATCTTTGATCTAAAGCTGATTTAACCGTCCAAATTGCACCTAAGCTATATTTAAGCCTCTAATCATCCCATAAAACCAAAGGGACCGCCATTAGGATAACTTTGATCAGTTTTTGTAGCTAAAAAGAGAGAAAAATACAAAAAAATTCAAATCGAGATACAATTTTGGTGGAGATTCAAAAAGAGGTTAGCCCCACACAATTGAAGAGATTGATTTTATTTCTTCTTCTACTTTTTTCTTTATCAATTTTTATGTCTTTATTTATAAAAAATATGAGCTTTATGGACAAAATATGTGTACTTAATTTATTAATATAGGGATCTTATGAACCCAATTTTCACCATATGATGATCTCATATTTTACCCCAATTATAATTATAATTTAATTATATAATTTAATTTAATTTTTATGCTATTAATTGTTTGGCCAATAATTTATTTATAGAGACAACTTAATAGATTTTAGAGAATTATTTAATTATTTGTCTTGATTAAATAACATGCATAGTTTCTAGAGAGATATATATGATTCTTATATATGTGATCTATAATTGATGAACTTAATGAATAGTATATAATTTAATTGGTATGAAAGTGTGATTAAATTAAATATTATATAGTGTGTAGTTTACTTGATAGAGGAATACATGCTAAGTTAGATTCAATTGATAATGTAATTAATTGATAATTATATTTGGGGGATTTTAGTTATTAACATGTTTAGAAAACTGGAATATTAAGTACTCCTAGATATTTTCTCATATATCCTCTTAGTTACCAAATCTGATTTAATTAATTAATTCTATTTACTTTTAGTTATTTTAATTTTGCTTCCTTAAAATATAAAAATACAAAACAATTGATTTTTTTTTGTTTTAAAAATTAGTTTCTAATAAAATAATCTCCGTGGGAACGATATTTTTTTATCATTATATTACTTATTGTGTTACATATTCATTGCACACACAATTTGTGTGACGATTATGAACTAGTTACAACTAAGTCATTTTGGGGTGGATACAAGTCATTTAATAACACCCAAGTATCATCATTATGATTTCACCTTTGTACCTCCAAAAATATTATGACAACAACCAAAAAAACAAGCTCCAAATGACAGAGAAGGAGCTCTAAATTTTGATTCGAAATTTTATATTTTAATGCATTTTATTTTGCTTTTGTTTTATTGAAATTTTTATTGTTTTTGGATATTACATTTGCTTTTATTTTATGTTAGTATTTTTTCCTATTATGTGAACATTATTTAAAATTATTAATTTAATAAATGTTTGTTGAAATTTGTGAGAAATACATAGTATTTTATGTTTTAAAACTTTTTTAGATTGATGGATGCCCCTACTATCCTTACCAATACTTGAGTTAGTTTAACAATGGATAAATTTTATATTCTTTACTCTTATCTTTAATTTACAATTATTATATTTAGGACAATGTAATTCTAGGCAGGTGTAGGGAATGTTACATTATGAAATTGTGTTAATTTGAAATTTTTGTTTAAGCATATGATCATATTTTTAAATTGATTAAAAAAAATTTATGTTCTTTTATTTATTTGATTGGATTAGGAATTTTTGGTTAATTTTTAATTTTTATTACAAAATGTAAGGTTTGTGAGTGTTGGGCTTATTCGTAAACAAAATATTTGTATGTAATATTAGTTTCCAAGTGTGTCTTTAAAGAATACATTTAAGAAAAATAAACTAACGAGCCTTAACAATCACATCTTAGATATATATCTATTCCATGCTTGCTAAATTTCATATTAGACACATAGAAACAATATGAAAATAAGCTACTTGATCGATCAAGCTATATTATATGTCGAATTAATTAATTATATGACTAGATCGATAGAAGGATTAATACTCAATTGATCGAGATTAATGACTAGATCGATCCATTTTGTGAGAATTAATTGATTGATAAAAGGGATCGATAGAGAACAAATTCAATCAATCAAATTATGTACTCGATTGATTGAGCTTTGATTAGATCGACTGAATGACCAGGGATTTGTTTTTAAAACCTATTTTTAATACGAATTGGATTGGTCTTTTATATTTTGTCCCTATTCCTTAAAAAATCGCTAAATCATTTTATGGACAAGTTGATAATTCTACGTTGACCAAAAGCGCTTCAAAATATTCTATAAATATAAACCTAAGTACACAATTGAAGCCAACCACAAAAGAGGTTAATTATGCTCATTCTTTTCATCTTTTAAACTAATTATTCTAGAGTTTCTAGTTTTTTTTTCAATTTATCTAATATATTATTTAAATCAACTAGCTAGGGTTGTTAATTATTGAATCTGCTCTAGGACACACACTCTCACTTGTGTTTATGTGCTAATTTCTTAGGTGATAATGATATGGGATCAATTAAATTGTGTAAGTCAAGTTTGTCAGAATTTTGGTCTAGATCCGAATTCCTTTCTTGTAGAGAATATGATGAAAGTAGTAGCTTGTAAGTAGATTACTTGAGGGCATTAGCTTGGTGGTTAGTTTGAGTCCTAATCTTGTAATTGGATACTAATTTTTCATAGTGGATAGTTTAGTCGTACTTTGGATCAGTGGTTTTTGAATATGTTATTATAATTTTCATTCATTCTAAAATATGATGCAACGTGTGTAGGTGGATGATGGATATGAGTCATACTTTGTGAAGTATGGAAAGTATTATTATATTTAGGAATATTTGTCAAAAATCTACACTTGGGCATAATATGGCATTTCTTACCACAATTATGATAGAAAAGCACAAACTTACTAGATTTTTCAATCACTTGTGCACCTATTATTTGTGTTTAATGGGTAATGTAAAGAGTATAGTTATAAGGCCTTATAGATGTGGTTTTTGATATTGGGTGTAGCTCTCATCCTTATAACCAATGTCATGTGTATCATTTAAGGAGGAAATGTTTGAAGCTTTGACAAATTTAGTTGATTTTAAAGAAGATGGTTAAGTGTTCTTGTCTACATATCCTAGCCCTCCCTTGTCTTTAGCTGGCTTTCCATATTATAGAACTTTGTTCAACCTATTAGCTCCAATTTTTAACCTCCTTATTATGGACATATGATAACAAATATTTGCTCATGTGATAACAAGTGCTCCATAGATTGTAGAAAGAGGTTTCCTTATGCATATGCATGCCCGCAGCATAGGCAACACATAGTGAATGCATATGGCATGTCACTAGGGCTATACACACAGCAAGCACATTACTCAGTAAGGCTATGTTAACATGTAGAATGTTGTACTGAAATGTGGTTTCTCTGTGATCATCACACCCGAAGTTTGTGCAATAAATACGCAAGTATACACATCCCAACAAGTAATATAATGATAAGAAAAGATCGTTCCCATGGAGATTATTTTGTTAGAAATTAAATTTTAAATCTAAAAAAATGAAAATCAATTTTTTTGTGTTTTTATATTATAAGGAATCAAAATTAAAATAAATAAAATTAAATAACAATAATTAAGTAAATCAATTTTGGTAACTAAGAAAGTATATGAGAATATATCTAGGAATACGTAATCCCCTAATTTTCTAAACATGCAAATCACTAAAATCCCTCCAATATAATTATCAATTAATTACATGATCAATTGAATCTAACCTAGCATGTACTCTTCTCTCAAGTAAATTATACATCATATAGTAATTAATTTAATCACACTTTCATGCCAATTAAATTGCATACTACTCATTAAGATTATCAATTGTGGATCACATACATAAGAACTATACATCTCTGAGTAGAAACTATGCATGTTATTTAATCAAGACAAACAATTAAATAATTCTCTCAAATTTATTTAATTACCTCTATAGATAAATTGTTGGCCATACAATTAATAGCATAAAAATTATATTAAATAATATAATTAAACTAAAATTATGATTGGGTAAAATATTATATCATATGGCAAAAATTGGTTTCATAAAGATCCCTAGATTAATAAATTAACTACACCTAGTTGTGTCCATAAAGCTCATATTTTCATAAAAGATGACATAAAAATTGATAAAGAAAAGAGTAGAAAAAGAAATACAATCAATCTCTTCAATTGTAGTTTTAATCTCATATTTAATCTCCACCAAAATTGTGTCCCCTCTTGAATTTTTCTGTATTTTTCTCTCTTTTTAGCTCCCAAAATTGACCAAAATTATGCTAATGATGGCCCCTTAGTGTTTATGGGGTGATTAGGGGCTTAAATATAGCTCAGGTGTGATCTGGATCATCAAATTAGTTTCAGATCAAGGGATGAGATCAAAGTAAGCAAAACTGATAGCACGAGCCAATCACAAGGTGACACATGACATTAAAAATTCACTGGGCGAATTAGAGTGAGACGCGTGGTAGAGGAGATCGCTCATAATCAATGCCACATAGTGCAATGTGATTCACAAAAATGGATGGCATGGCATACAGGTGGAACGCAACATGCAATCGGATGTCGATACATGGCAAAGAAGTTTGACCGCATTTTGAACTTGGGTTGAATGCCGTGTTGACATATGGCGCGTGCTTCTTCCTCCTCACACCTGACGTAATTTGATTCGCTATCCCTACTTACATGGCTTGCCCAATCCACTCCCTTACTTATGTGGCAGGTCACGTGATAGATCCTGATTCGGTCTATATTAAAAATTCATAAAAAATCCATAAAAATTCAAGAAACATTACAAAAAATTTTAAAAATTTTATTTTCACCCATTTTCACTAAAACATTTATAATATAATATTAAGTAAAAAAAGTATACTAATGAATTTTCTTTCATAAAGTCATCACTTTGCTCTAAAAAAGAGGAAATCACTTGTATTATATATATAACAGTAACATATGATTGTAAATTATGAAATTAAGTTATATAAGCTATGGAATTCTATAAAGAGAAAGGATTTTATAGGAGACCATTTCGTGGAATTCATCACTACTACAATAAAAAGTATTTAAGTCGTGGTTTACAATCTAGTATAAGAAAAAGCCAACTTAAATGAATTATAAGTCGTTTTGCTTATAAATTGACCTAAAATTTATAGTCAGTTCAAGTTAAAAATTGACTTTAAATAGAATTGAAATTAAAAAATAGTAAAACATCAAAAAATAATGTCAGTTGACATGTACAACTGATGCTACACGTTGATAGGTGCAAAACTACAAGTGCATAATATTGTAGTTTTATAATAAAGTGACAAATAGAGTATCATTCTTAGGGATTGGTAACTTACTTTTGACAAATACCAAAATTATGTTCATCTCAATTTTATCTAGAAAATTCACGCAGGTTGATATAAGTAAAATTTAAAATAAAATTAATTTAAAGAAAGATACGCAAAAGAAAATAAAGATATTATTCAAAGATCAAATTAATTGGAAGAAAACTTCTAGAAAATCGATTTCACCTGATCATTTCCTATGTTTTACTCATCTAGTTAATTGAATTTAATTCTCTCTGTTTGTTAGCAATATCCAAAAATATCTAAAAACCTCTTTCGATAGTCAATTGAAAATAATATTGTTCATTAATTTACATAAGAATATACAATTTAATAAAGCAAGAAATCATTAAGACCAATGATTTTTAAAACTACACAGGTTCATACAAGTCCTTCGATTTCAATATTTACCTATGCTGAAATATTTCAGATCTATCCTATAATTCCCTCTTTCGATAGTAAATCATAAGACTGAAATTATTTAATTAATTAGCTAGTGAATTAAAAACATTAAACTCGGAATAAATCAGACAAACATGAAGAGAAATAATTCAAATTAATATAGAAAATCAAGCATTGTTTGCAATTAAATTACTTCTTTTTTAGAATAAATAAAAATTAGTTCATGCTAAAAATTAAATTTAACATAAACGAATTTATCATAATTTTCTGAGAAGAATTGAAAAAAAATTGACTCGTAAAAAGAATTTGCTTTCATATTTTCTCTTGCGTTTTTGTTTCTCTTTCTCAATTTCAGCACTGCTTTTTCTATTTATTTTTTTTCTTCAGCGGCTGTCCTGCGTTCCTCTTTGCTTCTTTTTTTATTTTGTTTTCTTTCGCTCTTCTTCCTGGCGGCCCGTCCTCCTTCTATTCTCCATCTTCTATATATATATCCTTCCAAATATAAAATTTTGAATCTTCATTATCTTCAAATCTGTAATAAAATTTAAATAATAATAACAAAGTCTAAAATCAATAAAAAATAAATAAAATTAAACTAAAGTTAAAATTGAAAAGTGATAAATTATTTCAAATTATGCAAGTCATCAAACGTGGAAATTAGCGTTGGATGCACACGTAAATCGATACTATATTCCACGTGTAGCATTAGTTGATGCGTAGAACCAAAGCACGTGCCACATGTAGCATCGGTTGACACGTAGAACCAATCCTAAATGGCTTTTTTCCCTCTTCTTCTTCTTTACGCCTCCCTTCGATAGTTCTTACTGCTATCCCCTATTTTCTCTCTCATTATTTTGTCCATTTTCGACAACCATTTTTGGCGCTGTTAGTTGGGTTTTGTTCCTCTCCACTTTTTGATCTAAATCCACCCCCATTTTTTGAGCTTAACACTCAATATTATCTTACCCATTTTCCTACACTTTCTCACTTACTAGACATATTTTTCCTTCATTTTCTCACTTTTATGATTCTTGTAAATACTTCTATGAATTATTTTATACTTATTATTTATGTTTTATATTTTTATTTAATTTTTGAAAAAATTATTTCCTATTTTTTATGTATATAATATGTTATTGATTATTTGTATATATTTTTGTATTATTTAGGTTGTTCATTTTTGTTCAAGCTTAAAGAAGACAATTTTTTATTTATTTACTTTAACTAATTTCATGATATATATATATATAATAATAATTTATTCTTAATTTAAATTTTTTGTGCATATTATTATATGTATTAAATAATATTATATATCGTTAATATTATAATGAATTTATTAATTCTTTGGATTTTATGTATTTATTTTATATTATATTTTGATTGATATTCTAATAATTTATAAACTTTATATAATAAATTCTAAAATGTAATGGTAATTAATACATTTCTATTTATTGGGTACATATTTAATATGTTTGATGTCATTATTAGAAAATGGACAAATCTTAGATGTCAAAGTATAGAATTGAGCACGACTATATTCCTAGAGTTAAAAATTTCTTGAAATTTGCCCATAGAAATATAATAGTGAAATCAATATGATTTGACGCCCATGTGTTAAAGGTAAAAATAAAAAATGTCATTATGTTCATGAGGTTAAGTATCACCTTATTCGTAGTGTTTTCTTTTAAGTTATAAATCTTAGTATTATCATGGAGAAAATATTGATCATATGCATAGGGAAGAGATAAATGAGGATGTTACTGAATTATATACATCTTATCAAGATAGGTACACTATATATAATGTATAGATAGAAAATATGTTTCATGATTAGGAAGATGAACTATATGAGAATGACCCTGAAAACTTTAAAACACTTTTAGAAGATGCCAAAAAGTCATTGTATCCAAAATACAAAAAATACAGTAAAATGTTGGCATTGGTTCATTTGTACAATCTGAAGGCAAAAAATGGTTTTTTGGACAATGGATTAATAGAATTGCTAAATGTACAAATACATATGTTTCTTGAGGGTGAAGGAATATCTCAGTCAATTTGGCATGTAATATCATAAGATTCATGCTTGTCTAAGTGATTGCATTCTTTATAAGAAAGAATATGAGACATTAGATGATTGTATAATGTGTAAAGAATCAAGATGGAAGCATGCTACAAATAAGACAACATTTGAGATGGAAAGGTTCTTTGGTACTTTCGTCCGATTTCTTGCTTTCAAAGGTTGTTCAAAACTACAAAGACATTAAAGGTGTTGACTTGGCATCTACAAAATTGATCTAATGATGGAATGCTACATCATCCATTAATTTGCATCTAATTCATGAAATATTTGTCTTGCCATTGTTGATGATAAAATTAATCCACATAGTTCCCTTAGTGGAAGATATAGTTGTTGGCAAGTAATTATGGTAACATTATTGACATCAGAGCCAAAAAAACTCAGAGTTGATATTGATGTGTATTTGCATCCTATGATAGATGACTCAAAGATGTCATGGGATGATGGTGTAAATGTTTATGATGCACATAAGGAAGAATACTTTAACTTGAGGGGGGTTCTTTTATGGATAATTAATGATTTTTCTACCTATAAAAACTTATTAGGATATACAATAAAAGGGATGCCCTATTTGTAGAAATGACACCTCTGCAATTTATCTTGTTCATGGAAAAAAGATGTCTTATAAAAGACATAGAATATTTTCCCATCTGAACACAAGTTTAGATACCAAAAGAAACCTTTCAATGGTGAAGAAGATCATGATCCTATACCAAGACATTTTTAAGGATTTGAGATATTGAGGCGATTGAATGATATGACATTCAAACAATATGGAAAGATGAAAAAAATAATACTCATTGATGGAGGGAAATGAAAGAGGTCATTTAATAAAAGGGATGAAAATGAAAATGTTACTCAAATAGTAGAACGTGATTTTTGGAATAAAAATCAATACTTTGGAAATTACCTTATTGGAAATACCTATACATTCCTCACATCTTAGGTGTCATACATATTGATAAATATACATGTCTTAGCTTGATTGGTACATTACTTAATATACCTAGAAAAATAATGGATGTAATTAAAGCAAGATTGAATTTAAAGAAATTGTGCCTACGACTTGAATTGGTACCAATGGTGGAAAATGATAAGAATCGAACATACTTGCCACCAGCATCATATATAATGTCAACAAAAGAGAAGGTTGTCTTTTGTAAAATTTTCATGGGAATGAAGGTTCTTGGTGGTTACTCATCTAACTTAAGAAATTTTGTGTCTATAACCGATAAGAAACTTTATGGATTGAAATCATATGACTTTCATGTCTTAATGCAATAGATATTGCTAGTTGATGTTAGGTGAATTCTTCCAAAACATGTTCGATTATCAATAATTGATCTTTGTTCATTCTTCAATACAATATACAAGAAATCTATATCAAATGGCAAGTTTTAGTCTTAATAAAAAGACATTATGGAGAATTTGTGTCTACTTGAGAAAATTTTTCCTCCTTTTTTCAATATAAATTCACTTGTGTTCATTTAGTTCAAGAAGTTCAACTATGTGGTTCTATTTATTTAAGATGGGTGTATCCTTTTGAGAGATACATGAAAGTCCTTAAAAGATATGTAAATAATAGAAACTGTATAAAGGATGCATGTTGGAATGTTACATTGCTAAAGAGACTATTGAGTTTTGTTCTGAATACTTGTGTTGTTTGACTATAATTTGGAATCCTATGCACAAGTTATTCTTAGAACACGACATGATCCAAGTAGGTAACCCTATGCTTGGTGGAAGTAAGAACTTGTTCATTGATCACTCTTGATGGGAAAAAGCATGCTTAATTATTTTCGTAAATAACAATGAGGCACAAGCATACATAGAGTAAGTAATGGCAATGCATGTCAGGTTCACCCTTTTCATATAAAATAAAATTATTATTTACTTAACTATTAATGACATGTAATTGATATATCTTTCATAATATCACAAAATTCATTTGAACTTATTGAAGACCGATCCTCATCATAAAAAAAACAACATAGAAAAATGGTTGTATGATGAGCATAAATGAGAGCTTATTAATTGGTTTTGTAACCATGTAAGTGTCACATACTAGAATTCATTAGTGCACCTAATTAATGCTTTATAACTTTTTTTAAAACACATTTCATGTTCTTATATGCATAGATTCAAGTTGAACTCAACAAACCCAATCATAAAATAACAGGAACTATAGAATGGCTTACATATGGTTAAAAATTTGTTGTCAAATCGTATTCAAGTTTCAAAATTAATGGTTCTAGATTTACACAAAAGCAAGGTACAAAGTGCGAGTAAATTATAATAGTGGTGTGAAGATTGTTGCATAAACTTAGCAATTTGCTAGCTTGATAGTTTGTAATCATGTACTTTCTGATAGAATGTATTATGGTATAATTCAAAAAATTGGGGAACTCGATTATGAGGTCTTCCATAAAACAATATTCTTGTGTGATTAGGAGGTCAAAGACACTGTAAATGTTGGATATAAAATAGAAGATTTTGGATTTACCCTTGTAAACTTATCCAAGATAGGTCACATTGATGATCCTTCCACGTTAGCACTTCATACAAAATAAGTATTTATGTGAGCGATCAAATTGATATAAGATGGTATATTGTGTGAATGTGTCCACAAAAGAGTTATACAATTATGATGCTTTAGAAGATGATGGTATGCTTTATACGTTAGCAAATATTATTCAATTCTCAAAAAATTGCCTAATATATACGATGATCTAGTTAAGGACGATGATTCTTTGTCATGGATTGAAAATGATTGTAAAGAACTATTTGTATACGATCGACAACCAAATTAAACATAATGTATGTTCTATATATTATATTTTATTTCATCATTGTTTGTAGATATTTCATGGATCCTAGGGTGCCAGAAATAATAGATCCAAATGATCCATTGGGGCATTGTAAAAGAAGGGGTTGGGCTAATATACATGACGCTTCACTTAATACAAATGATAGAATACCTATTGAATTCGACGTAACTAGTAATCTATTGGGAGAAAATAGCCAACATTTGAAATCTTCTATCAATAGACTTGTCAAGTCAAGTATACCAATCAATATAAATTATTAGAGTAAAGTTGAAGATTGTAAAAAGTACATGATATGGAAAACCATTAATGTAAGTCTTTTTTGTTTTATAATTAATTATATATTATATCCTTTTTGTGTTATATCTCCTCTAAAATATTTTTTTTATAAAATTGTTTGAAAGTCCTTAATAATTGGTCTAATAAGTGCTTCAAAATTGTAAACCAGCCATGGAAGGAATACAAAACATCTAAGTTGGCAAGAAATTATGTGTTTCCATACTTGGAACCCCTTAATGGAGAAGAACTGTATAAAATCCTTAAAGATCACCTATGGATAGAACTCCAAGTATGGAAAGAGTTTGTGAATTATAGATGTATGAATGAATTTCATTAGGGAAGAACACCAAATTATACAAATGTAGAATATTCTTCCTAAATGTACTAGTACGTTCTTGAAGTTAAACAACAAATAGAAATAGTAAGTTGTTAATTTATAACTATTTTATATTTATTTTCCTCTAACTTAAGTTAATAAATTGTTAGTAAATTTATTTAATTTATATACATAGAAAGCTAAATTGGGTAGACTGGTTACCCGAGTTGAATTGTATATAGAAATAAAGACTTCAAAAATGAGGTCAAAACCAATGAATAAATAAGGAGAAGAACAACTCAAAAAGTTGGTCACTAATTTAACTTGATATAAAGTCCTTGTTATGATTTTTTCATATTCATGTAATAATATATTATATTCTTTGTTGCTTTATTATTTGTAGAGAAAAGTGCAAAAAAAAAAATATGCGTGAAATAATTGAGCAACTAGGAAAAGATTCCATATATTATGCATTTGGATGTGATCATTCTGGTTGGGTTGGGGGTAAGCCAATATACTGGTTACATAGAATTTTTTAATATTCCAAAATAAAGGCCTAAGATGGTCAATAAAGACAAGTTGAATAAAGTTAAAGAAGAATTGTACTTCTTTAAGGCTACTATATTGAGTGAGCTTGCAATTATAAAGATATTTCAAAGTTACCAACACTACTACAGAAATAGGCTTTAAAGTCGGTTCGCTGAACCGACTTTAAATTTAGTGACTTAAAATGTAAAGTCGGTTCATTGGATGAACCGAATTTACCTACCCATGAACCGACTTTACATACCGTATTTTTTTTTATTCTCATTTTTTCGTATTATTCAATATATATAGCATAAAAAAACTAAAATTTAAATAATAATACAAATAATTAAAAATTTAAATATATTTAATTACTTGATAATTAAATTTATTACAAAAACAAATAATGTATATATAATACATATAGTTAACTTAAATTACAAATAAAATAATGTCGTCAAAGTGTAATTATGCGATCGAGTAAGCTTGGTTGGCTTAGAATCTTGATTGGCCTTCACAAGCATTATGACAAAAAAACAGCTGATCCATATAACAATTCATATTCCCCTACATACACATGAGCACGTAAAACATCCATCAAACAAGCAGTCTAAACTTCAGACATACGAATAAAGAAATTAAATCATTATAAATATTACCATCAAAAAGAGATTACCACATACAGCGACATTCGACGAACTCATATTAGCACTTTATTAATCATTTGTCTATATATATGAAGTTATCTGGAATCTCTGCTAGTATTTTTAAATGATATATATAATGAACTCTAAATATGAAATCAAGTGTAGCTCTGATTTCTTACTTGGCTTGTGTGAGTTTTGGTGCCCTTAAACGGAACACGTTCATGGGCACTAAAACTCACATAAGCCAAGTAAGAAATTGAAGTTACACTTGATTTCATATTTAGAGTTCATTATATATATCATTAAAAATACTAGCAGAGATTCCAGATAAATTCATATTTATAAACAAATGATTAATAAAGTGCTAATATGAGTTCGTAAGGAAAGTAGGAAAGAGATATGAGTTCGTAAGGAAAGTAGGAAAGAGATATGAGATGTAGTTTGGGCCAAAAATAGGTCGATAAAACAATGCATCCCCCTAAATACATGAGCATATAATCATCAATCAAACAAGTGATTTCAGACACAGGAATAGATAGAGAAATTAAATCATTAAAAAATTTACTGTCATGTCGTCATATGCTATTCAAGATCATCAGAATCTTCTCCTGATTCTTCTTGTGATGATATAATTTGAAGCATGTGTTCTGCCCATTCCTCTCGTAAATCATCAAAAATTTGCTGATCGTAGCCCGTCTTGTTCCAACCAAAGAACTACATGTATTTAAAATCAAAATAAGAATATAATTTCATTTATTTACAAAAACAAACTCAAATATGTTAAAAAAAATTATGTATATGGATAAAAGATATTACCACATCATCAATTGGAATTTTCATATTTGTGATGATTTCACTCATAAACTTCATGACATAATAACCACACATGACTCCATTATTTTGTTGTGGAACCTACAAAATTTAAGTGTACATGAATTTTCATATCTTTATTATTCAATTGTAAAATTAATAAAATTATTAATATTGACTTATACATACCATAACTTTTGTCCATATAAGCTTATGAGATTTTTTGAGGGCAATGCCTCGAAACTTGTTCCACAACTTCCATGCCCTATAAAGGTTTAAAACGGTTAGTTTTTATTAAATATTACAAAAAATTATAGAAGAAACTAATATGTAACTATAACTCTTACATTTCAACAACTGCTGTTGTATCTTTACTCAGTTCTAGAGAAGCTGAGTCACAATACCAAGCATGATTATTAAACAGATCAATGATGACCAACATCCAATGATCTTGGCCTTGTTCAAACCTTAATGGCCAAGGGATTATCAACTTTTGATTTTTGTTAAGCATTAATGCTCTATCACATAATTGTTTAGCTCTGATGCTAACATCCTTCTCTTGATATTGATTGACATATGAAGAATCATAGAACATTGCTAAATGTGATGAGTGATTATGTTGAAGTCGATAATAACATGTCCTATATAAAAGATATATATATATAATTAGATAATATAAATATAATTATATATGTTCTACATAAATAAAAGAAAAATAAATAGATTGAGGACTCACCTTGTCCACACTTGAATTATACTTAAATCGATCATTTGATATTCAAATAGTTGCAATAAGCACTCGATCGATATATACGTTTGGCCGAGGTCTACACCAGAAATTTCTATAGGAAGTGGCACAATCCATCCATCATTTATGCTAGATGCCCTCCCAGCAATAGTCATCAAAGTGCCAAGATTTCTACTGAATTTTAACGCATAAATAAGATTATACTTTTTCCAAGGCTTCTTCTTGAATGACTTGGTGCGGGATGATTGGCCACTAGACATAGATTTAGCACGAGATACTTGCTTTGTATCTCTTAAATGTGCCGCATTTAAGAGATCTGGTATAATAGACTAAAAAAAAGTATTATATATGGATTTTGTTAGTAACAATATAAGATATAATAAAATAATAGTAGTAAACAAGTGTCATCTTTTAAGTTAAAAAATAGTACCACGTCAAAATTTAGAACAACTTGAATCGACGGCCAAGCCACATACTGTCCAACCGCCTCTTGGACTGTGGTAGCATCAGAAGGCACAGGTAGTGGACAATCATGAAACAATGATTGATCAATTACTATTCGCCAATGATTAGGCAAATATTGATTATGAATCATCCGATCATCGCTCAATTGTTGTACCGTTCCAATAGCAACATAGTCCGTTGACGAAGGATGTTTCAACAAACATTTCATATTCTGTAAAAAATTTAAGTGTTAAAAAAATACAACATATAATAAGAATTTAAAAATAATAGATTATATACAACAGAAATTAAAATCTTACCACATATGATTCATCAAATAAAAGAGGACTCTCATGTGGGTAGCTATTGGATGTACATTCTCACCAAGATGTTCATCTTGGTTTGATTTATGGTAAGAATGTGCAGATTGCATCGGAGAAAATGCACCACTACTTGATTGCATATGCATTCCTGGCATATAGTGAGGTATAATAGGATGGCTATATCCCATACTGGATGTAGTTTGAGCGCAATGAGATTGCATGGGTGGCATGCCTATCATGTATGGTGGCAAGCCTATCATGTATGGTGGCATGCTTGGCATGAATTGTGGCATGACTGGCGTGGAAGGTGGTATGCCTAGCATGGATGGTTGCATGCTTGGCCAATATGGCATGCCCTGGTTGTAGCATGATGCCATGGCTGACATTTGTTGTGATTGATGTTCTTTTAGAGTGGCAATCTCACTCATAACTGAAGCCTTAAAGGAGTTGAATTCTTCTTCAATTTTAGTATACTTCTCCTTACTTACCGTCTGAGGCTTTTGTTTTGGAATGTTAAAATACTCCATAGAACCATCATATTGGCTACCTCCCCTAACACGACCAGGATGCTCACGGCCGAATGCATGATAAAGCATCTCTTCCAGGCTCTTCGATTATTTCACCCCTGGATATTTTTTCTTGAACGGCTCTCTACAAATAATAAAGCCATCAAACATATCATTCATTATTATATCAATTATTAAATATCATTAAGACTTTTTATCAACCAAAATTACTAACCAACTTATTTAATTGTTCTTCTCCTCATTGAGTCATCGGTCTTGAATTCTTTGTTTTGGGGGTCTTTGTTTCTATGTATAATTCAGTTCGGGTAACAGGTCTACCCAATTCAGCTTCCTACATAAATTATGAAAATTTTATTAACAATGACATGAAATTAAATTGAGGAAAATAAATATAAAAATATTTATAAATTAAGACAAATTAATAATATCATTCTATATCATTACGGTTAGGAAGAATGTTATGCATTTGTACATTCTGATGATCTTCTCTAATAATTTGAAATTCATCTGTACGTCTATAATCCACAAATTCTTTCCAAACTTGAGGTGTAATCCAGGGGTGTCCTTAAGGAATTTTGTAGATTTCATTCTCATCAAGTGTTTCCAAATATGGAAACACATAATTTCTTGCCAATCTGGAAGTCTTGTATTCCTTCCATGCCTTATTTGCAATTTTATAACACTTGCCCTTCCAACTGTCATCGACTTTGTAACGATTCTGTAAAAACACAGTACAAAAGATTAGATATACACCTAATATAATATATATATTGATTATAAAATATAAGAGACTTACACAAATGGTTATCCATATTTTGAACTTTTTCTGATTCGTCAACCTCAGACCAATCATTTATATTGATTGGTATACTGGACTTTGCAAGTCGACCAATAGAGGATTTCAATTGTTGACCATTTTCCCCTATTGGATTACCAGTAGCATCAAATAGAACAGGTATTCTATCATCTGGGTTAAGTGGAGCATCAGGTATAATCGCCCAACCCCTTCTTTTCAAATACCCCAATGGATCATTTGGATCTACAATCTCTGTTGTTCGAATATCCATGAAATATCTGCAAACAATGAAGAAATATAAATTAATTGACAATTTTAGGAACATACATATATATAAGAGTTATTACAACAATATAGAACATACGTTATGTTTAAGTAGGTTGTTGATCATATACATATATTCCTTCACAATCATTTCGAGCCTATGACGAAGAATCATCATCATCATCAATTAGATCATCACATACATTAGGCAATTTATTTGAGAAATTACTAATATTGGTTAATGTATCAAGCATAGAGTCATCATCTTCTACAACATCACAATGGTAAAACTCTTTTTGTGGAGGCGTTAACACAACAGACCATCTTGAATCAATCTGATCGCTCACATAAAATACTTGTTTTGCATGAAGTGCTAACGTGAAAGGATCATCAGTGTGACTTATCCTGGATAAATTTACAAGGGTAAATCCAAACTCATCTATTTTATATCCCACATTGATAACATCTTCGACCCAATCACACAAGAAAACTGTTTCATGGAAGACCTCATAATCCAATTCCCAAATCTCTTGTATTATACCATAATATGTTCTATCAGAAAGTACAGGATTAGCATCTTTTGAACTAGCAAATTGCATAGTTTGTGCAACCATCTTCACCCCACTATTTTGATTTACTCGGACTTTGTCTCTAGCTTGAGTCGTAAACCTCAATCCATTTATTGTGAAACTATAAAATGATTTGACATCAAATTTTGGCCCATGTGCAAGCCATTGTAAACTTTCTGATATTTTATGATTGGGTTTCTTGAGTTCATCTCGAATCTATGTATAAAAAAACACAAAATGTGTTTAGAGCAAAGTTTTAAAACATTGAATAGATCTAGGAAGATACATGCATGAATTTTTGTTTGTGATACTTACGTGGTTGCGAAACCAATTAATAAGCTCTCGCTTATGTTCATCATACAACCATTTTTCTCCTCCTTTTTTTTATAACGAGGATCGATCTTCAATAAGTTTAAATGCATCCTGTAATGTTATTAAATATATATTAAATTATATATCATCATTAATAGTTAAATAAAAAATGATTTTTGCAATCATGAAACAATGAACATCACTTACTCTATATACGGTTGTGCCTCATTATTATTTACCAAAATGATTCGGTGTGCTTTTTCCCATCGAGTGCGATCAATAAATAATTTCTTACTTCCACCACGCATAGGGTTACCTACTTGGATCATGTGACGTTCTAAGAACAACTTGTGCGTAGGATTCCCAATTTCAGTGCAACCACTAAAGTATTCAGAACAAAACTCAATGGCCTCTTCAGCAATGTAGTGTTCCACCATACATCCTTCAGGTCGATTTCTATTATTTACATATCCTTTAAGGACTTGCATATATCTCTCAAAAGGATACATCCACCTTAAGTAAGTAGGACCACACAATTGAACCTCTCGAACTAAATGAACACATAAGTGAATCATTATATCGAAGAAAGAAGGAGGAAAATATTTTTCAATTAGACACAAAGTCTCTACAATTTCTTTCTGTAAAGAATTTAACTCGCCAATTGATATAGATTTCTTGCATATTGTATTGAAGAATGAACAAAGCCGAATTATTGATAATCGAACATGTTTTGGAAGAATTGATCTAATAGCAACTGGTAATAACTGTTGCATTAAGATATGGCAATCATGTGATTTCAATCCATACAGTCTCTTATCGGTGATAGACACAAAATTTCTTAAGTTGGATGAGTAACCATCAGGAACTTTCACACCCTCCAAACATTTACAAAACACATCCTTCTCTTTTGTTGACATTGTATATGATGCTGGTGGTAAGTATGTTCGATTCTTATCATTTTCCACTCTTGGTTCCAATTCAAGTCGTATGCCTAGTTTCTTTAAATCCAATCTTGCTTTAATTCTATCCTTTGTTTTTCCAGGTATATTAAGTAAAGTACCAATCAAGCTCTCACATACATTCTTCTCAATGTGCATGACATCTAAGATGTGACGAATGTGTAGGTCTTTCCAATAAGGTAATTCCTAAAATATTGATTTTTTTTCCAACAACCATGGTAAGTCGGTTCAAACTCTTTTTTCATTTTCACCCATTTCATTAGTTGACCTCTTTCGTTTCCCTACCTTAGTGAGTTTTTTTTTCATCTTTCCACATCGTTTGAATGTCATCCCATTCAATTGCCTTAATATCTCAATACCTTGCAAAGGTCGAGTTGCTTGATCATGATCTTCTTCATCATCGAACGGTTTCTTTTGGTATCTAAACTTGTGTCCAGATGGCAAAAATCTTCTATGTCTTCTATAAGACATCTTTCGTCCGTGAACAAGATAAGTTGCAGAAGTTCCATCACTACATATAGGACATCCCTTGTAACCTTTTGTTGCATGTCCTGATCAGTTTCCATAGGCAGGAAAATCATTAATTGTCCATAAAAGGACCCCCTTCAAGTTAAAGTATTCTTCTTTATATGCATCATAAACATTTACACCATCATTCCACAACATCTTTAAATCATCTATCAGAGGCTGCAAATATACATCAATATCAACACTGGGTTGTTTCGGTCCTGAGATCAATAATGTTAACATCATGAATTTTCTTTTCATACACAACCAGGGAGGAAGGTTGTATGTTACCATAATTACTGGCCAACAGCTATATCTACTACTGAGGGAACTATGTGGTTTAATTCCATCAGCAGCAATAGCAAGATGAAGATTGCGCAGATCAGATGAAAATTGAGGAGATAAATTATCTACTACTTTCCAATTTGGAGAATCACAAGGATGACGTAGCACCCCATCATCAGATCGATTATCTGAATGCCAAGTCAACATCTTTGATGTATATTTACTATTGAACAACCTTTGAAAGCGAGGAATCGGAGGAAAGTACCAAAGAACCTTTGCAGGCACGCCTTTCTTATGTGTTGTACTCTCATTTGTACCATGTTTCCACCTCGATTCTTTACACATAGGACAATCATGTAATGTCTCATATTCTTTTCTATAAAGAATGCAATCATTAGGACAAGCGTGAATCTTATGATATTCCATGCCAAATCGACTAAGAGATTTCTTCACTTCATACATTGAAGATGGCAATTCAATACCCTCAGGAAACATATCGACTAGTAGATTTAGTAATTCTGTGAATCCCTTATCAGAAAAACCATGTTTTGCCTTTACATTGTACAAATGAGCCAATCCCGACATTTTAGTGTATTTTTTGCATTTTGGATACAACGGTTTTTTGGCATCTTCTATAAGTTTATTAAAGGTTTCGGGATCATCCTCTCGTAATTCATCTTCAACATCATGAAACATATTTTCTATCTGTACATTATGATAAGATGTATGTAATCCACTCACATTCTTATTTATCTTTTTTACATGAATATTATCAATATTTTCTCCATGATAATACCAACATTTATAGCTCAATAGAATACCATTACGGATAAGGTGATACTTAACCTCATCAAATTCATGAAATCGTTCATTTTTACATTTAACGCATGGGCATCGAATCATACTAGTTCCAGTATTACTATTTCTACAAGCAAATTCCATGAAACTTTCAACTCCAGAAATATAGTCTTGCTCAATTCTACACTTTGACATCCAAGATTTGTCCATTTTCTATTAATGACATCAGATAAACATATTACTTAATTATGTATACAATGAATATATTTGAAGTATTATTATATATAAATTTCCTAATTATTAGAATATATATCAAAACATACATAATGCAAAACAATTATCATTTTAATCATTTTACAAAACCATTTCTATACAAGCAAAATAAAACAAACTGAATATTAATAAATCAAAAATTCTACTATAATTATTTATTATCCACGCACAGTAAATATATATAATCCATCAAAACCACAACATTTCAGATATTATTTCCACATAAAATAAATCAAACAAAATAAAAAACATACCTAAATCAAAAATTTATACAGAAAAAATTGCAAAATTCTACTATAATTATTTATTATCCACGCAAAATAATTATATATAATCCATCAAAACCACAACATTTCATATATTATTTCCACATAAAATAAGTCAAAAAAAATAAAAAACATATCTACATCAAAAATTTATACAGAAAAAACTACAAAATTCTACTATAATTATTTATTATCCATGCACAGTAAATATATATAATCCATCAAAACCACAACATTTAAGATATTATTTCCACATAAAATAAATCAAACAAAATAAAAAACATACCTAAATCAAAAATTTATACAGAAAAAATTGCAAAATTCTACTATAATTATTTATTATCCACCCAAAATAATTATATATAATCCATCAAAACCACAACATTTCAGATATTATTTCCACATAAAATAAGTCAAACAAAATAAAAAACATACCTAAATCAAAAATTTATACAGAAAAAATTGCAAAATTCTACTATAATTATTTATTATCCATGCAAAATAATTATATATAATCCATCAAAACCACAACATTTCAGATATTATTTCCACATAAAATAAATCAAACAAAATAAAAAACATACCTAAATCACAAATTTATACAGAAAAAATTGCAAAATTCTACTATAATTATTTATTATCTACGCAAAATAATTATATATAATCCATCAAAACCACAACATTTCAGATATTATTTCCACATAAAATAAGTCAAATAAAATAAAAAACATATCTACATCAAAAATTTATACAGAAAATGGGTATAAAAAAATTGTAATATTTTGCTCAAAAAAATAGTAGATCTGAAAGATAATGAGAAGAGAAATATAACTTACAAAATGACGTTACAAATGGTGGTCGGAGGTGGCCAGAAATTTAGAAAGAAGGTGGCGCGCGGTGTAGGAAAATGGAGGAGAGAGAGGAAGAAATTGGAGGAGAGAGGAAGGAAAATGGTTTCTGCGTAAAATTTGCCCGAAATCTGATTATATCATGTGGGTAGCGTCGGTTTACGTGGAGAACCGACGCTACCCACGTGGCTAGCATCTGTTGGCCACGTCAACCGACGCTACGTCCGACGTGGATAGCGTCGGTTTTACACCAAACCGACTTTAAATTCATTATAAGTCGGTTTTTTCCAAAAACCGACTTTACACAGCGACTTAAATACCTCTTTTTGTAGTAGTGCAAGTTGGGGCATCACAACACATGCCAAGCATGTCATCGTACTACAATCAAGGCATGCCTTATTGGATAGGCATACCACCTATGTAATCTCATGGCCAATCTATGTCCTTTGTGGAATATAGTCATCTTATTCGACCTATATATATGACAGGAATTCCCATGCAATCACATAGTAGTCCAGTGTCTCCAATGCAATTTGTGCATTCTTACCATTACTCACAAGAATATTTTGATGAGAATGTTCTTCCAATAGCGCATATAGGAGTCTTTTTCCATTTGATGAATTTCTCATGGTAAGATTTAAAGCTTATATAACATGAATATTATTTATTATATTTATTGTATATAATGCTTAAATGTTTTACAAAATATGAAATGTATGTTGAAAGATCCATCATTTACGGACTATGTTTCTATTGGAATGGTAGAACCATTGAGCAATGATCGAAAGGTTCACAATCAATATTTGATAACACATTGGCGAATAGTAACTGATCAATCATTACTCCATCATTGTCCACTACCAATGGCCTCTAATGCTACCATTCCAAAAGGTTGTTAGACAATATGTGGTTGGGCCATCAAATC
Source organism: Hippophae gyantsensis (assembly GCA_030763125.1). Lineage (NCBI taxonomy): Eukaryota > Viridiplantae > Streptophyta > Magnoliopsida > Rosales > Elaeagnaceae > Hippophae > Hippophae gyantsensis. Next base: position 43,859,415 of record CM061028.1, on the reverse strand, counting down.
AAGTTGTGCTAAAGTTTGACTTGTTATTATTTATTTTTACTTAAGATAAATCTTTTTTACTACTTGTATTTTTTTTATTCTAGTTGTATTATTACTAATATAATAGCTCTTGTTTGGTGTATTATACTAAAGTTGGTAACTGCCGTAAATTTAAGAGATGCAAAGGATGTAGCTAATGGCTCATTTGTATCTAGTCGACAATTATCATGCACCAAGTTATTCAAGAAGAATCCATGGAAAATTATAATTATAAGCATGCTATAAACTTCAGTAAACATCTTGGCTCTTTGTTGATGATTGTTGCGAGCAAAAATAGTATGAATGATGGATGGACTATTCCACTTCCTAAAGAATATCTGGAGTAAAAATTGGACAATATTATATATTGATTAAGTGTATATTGCAATTATTTGAGTTTTAAATGATTGACTTAAGTATAATTCAAGTGTGGACAAGGTAAGTCCTCAATCAGTAAATAACTTTCATTTATGTAGAGCATATAATTATATTTATATTATCTAATTAAGTATTTCATATTTCTTTTATATAGGTCATATTATTATCGACTTGAAGCTAATCACCTATTACATTTAGAAATATTTTATAATTCATCATATATGAATCAATATCAAGAGCATGATGCTAGCATAAGAGCAAAACAATATGTGATATAGCATTAACACTTAAGAGAAATCAAAATATCGTAATCCCTTAGCCACTAAGAGTTATTCTTAGTATTTTTCTTCTATTGTTCTTTGTGATATTGAATAAAGATGAAAATACTAACTCTTTTAAACTTTGATAGGGCACAAAAGCTATGGAATAATAGTAAGGACATTGTCCTTAAAAATCACATAAGCTTATACGAGATAAAGTTATGGTATGTGCTAGTGAATATTAAGAATGAATTTTGTTAATTTAATGAATTGTAAAATTGAATAATAAAGATGTTCGAATTGATAAACCATATGAATATGTGATGCCTTTTGGATTAGCCAATGCCCCTATTGCTTTTATGGACCTAGAATCAAGTAGTTAAACACTACCTAGATCAATTTTTCATTGTGTTTATCAATGATATATTGATTTATTAAAAAAAATCTATGAGTATGATGATCATTAGAAAATCTCTTTACAAACTTTAAGGGAGCATCAAGTTTACGTGAAATTTGAGAAAAATGATATTTAGCTCACTAAAGTCAAATTTATTGAGCATGTCATACCTATGAAAAGGTATTCATGTGGTTACTCCAAAAATGAAGGCAAAACTACAATGGGAAAAACTAAATATTGATATAGAGGTAAGAAGTTTTATATGGTTGGTACGATATTATGGACACTTCATGAAAGATTTCACAAAATGTTTTGTACCTTTAATGCAACTTATCCAAAAGGGAGTCAAGTATATTTGGGACAGAGCTTGCAAAGATGCATTTCATGAGTCGAAAGTACGATTAACAATGACAACAATTCTTATTGTGCTATATAGTACAAATCTTATATGGTCTATATCAATGCTTCATTCCAAGGTCTAAATGTGTTTTAATGCAAAATGATCGAGTGGCTACATATTGGTCACAAAAATCAAAGTGTACAACTAGGACTACATAACACATGACATGGAGTTAACAGTTGCAATTTTCATTTTTGAGGTGGAGATGTTACCATTATGGTGGGAAATTTCAAATCTTTTGGAATCATAAAAGTCTCAAATATATTTTTACTTAAAAAACATTTGGTCTCATACTACAAGCAAGGTCATATGAATACTAACAGTATCAGGCCTTATGAAGATGTGATTCAATGCATAGCAAGTAGCATTAATAGTCTCTACCTAAAAGTGTTTCATCAAACTTTTACTAGCGAACATCACCTTAGCCATCTCTTTAATAATTATATTTTTTCTTTCAACTATCCCTTTTTTGGGGGGGTCTTGGGAGTCGAGAACTCATTCTTAATACCCATTTCTTCATAGAAAACACTAAATATAGAATTCCCAAATTCTATAACATGGTCACTCCTTATTTTAATGATAATATCAATGGATTCAAACTTTTATATTGTAACTCGTTACATAAGGTTTTGAAATGATCAAAGAATTTACATTTTTTTCTTAGAAATAGCACCCAAGTATATCTAGAAATATCATCAATAATAACCAATATATACAAATCCCATTAGATCCATATGAAGAATTTGAAGAGGTCTTGTGGTACATAAGTATTGATTCTTCTCGTGCTAACTTCTACTTTTTTTTCCCATCTAAAAAGGACCAGAAATTTGTTCAGGTATGGAGGTGATAGATGGGAGACTCCAAATGAAATTGAGACTTGAGATTTTTTTTAGTAATTTTTAGTGCTCAAACTTAGCTTGCTACACATAACTTCAACAAGAGTTCCTATGAAACAATATTCATCATTAAATCTAATACCTTTGACCAAATTTCTACAAAACGCATCATACACAATACAATATGTTTGAGTAAAATTAAAGTGTATTTGTTTTCACAAATTTGGCTAATGCTAATAAGGTTTTCCTGGAGTCCTTCCACATAGAGTACATCCTTGAGCTCAGGGATACCAGGGACATGATAGATCTGCTATCATGGATCAACACCTTATTTCCATCACCAAAAGTAATTAATCCATTGTTTGTGAGAGTTAATTTGGTAAAGAAATACTTATTAGGGGTCATGTGTCTAGAGTAACCATTGTCAAAATAGCAATAACTAGAAGTTTGTACCTTCAAAGCAATATGAACCACGTTACAATTGACATCTTGATCATAAGTACCAATTTCAAGAGAAGATTTAAACTCATTCAAAATCAAAATTGCATCATTCTATAGAGTTATGGCTTCACTAGTCAAAGTAATAGAAAGTTTCAGAAGTTCCCCCACATAATTCACCATATCCCTATCATAAATTAGAGAGTCCTTTTAAGAGTTAAAGGAGGTGAAGTAACATAAGTTGCAAGAAATAAGGGAGAAATAGGGGCTTATAGAACTTATAACATCATTGATGGAGTCATCATCTAAAATCTCAATGATAGAGGAATTTTTTGTATAGTAGCCAAAGTAGGGGAGGAATGTACATATTTCAGTTTTAATAACTTGTCACAACAAGTATCTCCAAGGGACCACTTATTTCAAATTTCTATAGCTTATTTAAATTTTTTGGCAAAGTAATACTATTAAAGATGAAGAATATTAGCAATTTCATGTTTTTCTTAAAGGTTGGATTCAAAAAGAATGACTTTATTAGAATAAGCTTCAACACTAGCATGAAATATGGTTAGTTCAATATCACAACATTCCAATAAGGATTCCAAGATAGTATTTCCATCTTCCAAGATGCAATTTTCTTTCTTAAGTTTGGATATATCTTCTAAATTAAAATAAGGCTCGGAGGTGTGTTGATCTTTGAGAGCTTCAGACTCCCTATCCTAGATCCCCGCTCAAGCTCACTTATTTGAATAAGGAACTTTTCATCATCCAATAAGACAATCGGGAGAGACTTAATATGATTGTCCAAATTCAATTTAAAAATTTTCACAACATTATTACCGTCTAAAATGAGGTTGAGCAATTGATAAAATAGAATCAAATATTCCTTATATATTTTAGCAATGTTACTATGAATCTTGGTCATAACCTCTTTCAACTTTATATTGTCATACACAAGTTAGACATAGGAATCTTGAAGAGAGTATCATTCACTTTCACTAATGTGAGTTCAATAAGAAGAGCTAGATAGAGCATCCTCAGAGTGGAAAGCTATAAGAGTAGACCATCCAGGAGTAAAAACCCTTGTCTTTTCTAAATAAGATATACTATTCTTAGATGTGCATCCACCATATTTTTTTCTAGGAATTCCTATGCTTCATTTTTATGTGGTAACTAAGTTAATAAGAAGGTACAACCCTTAGTAGTTTAAATTACTGAGATGAAGTTATTCTTTATTACAAACATTGACAGGTTTGGATTCGACAACACCAATCTTAGACACATACATAGAACACATTCTATCATCCTCAATCAAAGACCAAACATCAGTTTTGTTAGATTTGATGTAGGAACATATCTATTATCTTAAGAAAAAGTAACATAATCCATTTAACATAGGTGGTTCACTAAAAAACACTTTTATATCATCCATTACAATAGATTTGAAAGAAGTAAACACATAGGGTATGGGGAAAGGATCAATACTAAAGCAATTAAGCCCAAAAGGGTGTAGCCACTTTGATACTAATTGAAAGAGTCCATGACCCAGTGCTCACCTAAGGTAAGGAGACACAGACTCCTAATGGAGTTGCCTTTACAAGTAGTGTAAAGAAGAAAAGCTTAAAATGGAATGCCCAACAAAAGCAGTAACAATACAATATTGAAACAATAGAAAACATTCAATAATAGATATTATACATAAACTGAAAAATAGATAAAGTATATAGAGCATTCTAATCAGAGATTAAATATAGTATATTTTAACATACACGATTCGAACTTATATTATACTAGCATCACAATAGTGCATGCATAACACATGATATAATGAGGTAAACCTACACAGATATTGTACCTATATGGTAATGTCCTAGGGTTGCTTATGGCAAGCACTCAGTAGCAAATAATGAACTAAATAATAAAGTAGTTATAACTCTGATAACAAATACAACCCCTATTATCTATATCACTAGGATCATTGTCCTAATTGCCTATTATTGCTCTTACTTACTACTTCCTCAACATCATGCTTTGAAATATGAACCAAGCTATCCTCTACATCCAATGACACCCAATTTGATGTGAATAGATATCACAAAATTGTAATCTGTAGAATAAACTAGCATAACCTTGCAATACTACTCATACAAAAATGTATTCACTCTCCACATAAAAATAAAAACTCACACTACTCTATCCTCACATGAACGTGTCATAATTACAAAAATAATTAGTGAATGTGGAATTCCAATCAATAGAAATTTTGAAAAAGTTTTGGATAATTTTATAAACTCAATTGCAATTAATGAAGGGGTATTTGTAGCACTCGATCAGCCACCATACCAACCATCTTGGCAGAGGTTGTGATGAGGGTGGTGGAAAGGTCTTTGGCAAAGGTGGTTGCAAGGTGCCAAAAAATTATATTTTTCTATTTCCAAAAATAATGAGTAAAATCCATAAATATCTGCACCTGAAACAAGCCAAACTCACCAGTATAAATTAACTTCGCTTGTCAAAAACCAACACTCCACCTAGCATACACACTACAAGAACCAAACCCATGGTTTCTATCCAAATTCTTGCATATAAAGTGTGCCTAACTATGTGCGTGTGTGAGTTACTAATTTCTAGTAACTAACCTTACATAGAGGAAGAGAAATAAACTTTGTAAAATAAACAAACACCGTGTTTTGTATGCGGGAAGCCAACATACAAATACAAGTACATAGGGACTTACAATCTCCAATTTTTCTTTTTGGAACAAGAAAATAATTCTGCTAGGCTAAATCAACAATTAATTTCAATGAAAATCACTCTTATGAAGGCTAAAAGTTTTTGGTAAAGAATGAAAAGGGCCATCGAAATGCAATTTTGATCTAAATTGGGAAAAAAAATTTAGCCTACTAATGCCTATGTTGAGAGAATTTTTCTCAAAACCCTGTCCACCCACTGACACACACTCACTCTCACAAACTCAATCTAACTACCTCAAGCCTTTATGCCAACACCAGAAGCTTTTGCGATTCAAGCCATTATTTCCATTTTTACTCCCAAGCTTTAACCATCATTTTTATTCTCAAGTTGATCTAGTATTTTACCCTATGCATATCATGTTAGTTCCTCAAAATTCAATTAAGAAAAGTAGCAGGCCTTACTTTTGTTTTGTCGCAAGAAAATAGAGGCCTTCTCAATATTATTGAATATTTGTATTTTGTTGTGTTGTTTTGAATTGTTTGAAATGAGATCCCTCCAAGTTTTAAGTTTGGAAGGTTAAGTATTCTTTATTTTGATTTGGTTTGGGTGGTGGTTTAAGTTTGAATTTTGGTTTATTGGTTGTGAATTGCTTTAACTGTTGATGTTTTTCAATCTATTGCTACTAGTTTTTGGTTATTTTTCTTTTAAAAGTTTATTTTATTGGTTTAAAAAGAACCTATTGTAGACTTAAGGATTGAACTTGTTTAAGGGTTAGTAAAAACTTTCAAAAACTTGTTTAAAGATGCCAACCCCATAAAAATTTGTACACTAGGCATGCTTTGATTTTGTTTTTGAACCTATAGAGTGTTAAAATTATGGAAGAGCCTAAGGCTTTAGAATTTTGTTGGAGAACCACTTAAGGCAAAAGCCTAGATATCTTTTAGCTAGTGAAATGATTTAAACCTACTTTGAATCGATTGTGCCTTTCCTGCCAACCTTGATTCATATAGTATCCTTAGTAATTTCCTTTTGAAAGTAATTATGTCCATTTCTTTCATAGCCTACATTATAAGACAACCATTTGATTTTTATCAATTCTTTACACTACAAGGTAAATATCATTTTAAGGATTGATTTAGTGATAAATTTATCATTTTGAGAAAATTTGGAGGAATGGAGAATTCTATAGGTTAAATTTCATTAGTTTGTAATTGTTTTTTTATATTTGCATTTATTTATTTTTATTTTTACTTTGTTAGTTAAAAAGAAAAGAAAAGAACATAAAGAAAAAGAGAGAAACAAATGTGGTGAAAAAAAGAAGGAAAAAAATTATCATAAGCTTGTTTGTAGTTTCTTAAGTTAAGTTATATTAAGAAAATTGGAAAATTATATATATATGAATAGAGGTTTGGTAGTATGTTGTGGTCATAAAAGTTAATTGCAGAAATATTTGGGGGTATCTAATTTGGTTATATTGAATGCTCAAAAGAGGCCGTTGGTTGATATTTAGGGTTGTGGATTATTGAGCCAAAATATATCTTGTATCCAACCATAACCCAAACCTTATATTATAGGCTTAACAAAGGCTTTTTGATCTTCGGTTGTTTGATTTTCTACATTAGTAGAGAGGGGCTCAAAGATCAACCTATGGGGATATGAATTTAGGCTTCATGATCATAGCATAGCTTAATTTAAGGGATCTTAAATGAATAACTATGAGCATCACAAACACACATTGGGGAGTATTTTAAATGAAGTTGAGATGGTATGAAATAACACTTGAGAAAAGTCATTTGGATTATGAATAAAAGTTCTTCCTTCTAACTTTATGAAAACAAGTTTCTTAAGTATATTGTTTTGCATTTTGGTTTTTATTAAGTATTCTTAGTTGCTTAACCTTTTGTTGTTCCTTTGTGGTATATATATAAGTATTTTATGGTTAAATTGCTTAAGGGAAAGCAAGATGTTAAGTTTGGGGGAGTTGTTAACTCTAATTTATTAGAGTTAACATTACTTTCACTATCTTAATAACTTGTTTATTTAGTTAAGAAAATTTACATAATGTGCTTAAATGAACTTTAATTGTATCTTTCTGGAATTGAGTGTGCTATTAAGTACAAAATATGAATTTAGCTTGTATTTCATTGAAATAATTAACAATTTAAAGCTTTTCATGGAAATTTAATTACTTATTTTTCATGGAATAAAGAGAACAAAAAAAAAGTGGTTCAAAATTTGCTATAGCTTTGTTGATGTAAACTTGCCCTGAAATTAAGCAGTGAAATAATAAAAGTACAAAGCAAGAGATAACTAGAGATGGTCATTTAAAGGGCAAAATTTGACATCTAAGAACTCATTTTTAGAAGGTATATTTGGGAGTTAGCATAAGAACTCCACCTTACTTTATTTCAACTTAAAAATCAAGACTTAAATAAAAGAATTAATTGAAGTAGCTGATGGAGGCAAGAAATACAACCGAAAAATCACAGCTAGATCTGAAAAACTTCGTATCATCTTTTTTGTCTTTGAGAAATGTAATAAAGAATGAAGATTAAGAGAAATAAAGACATGCTTGGAAAGGAATTTCATAAAAGAGTTTAACCAAGGAAAAGAGAAGACAAGAGGTTACTTAGTTGAAGTTTTTCAACTCTTTAGTTTTTGAAAATTATCATCTGAATTTATAGATTTTGATATGGATATTTCTATCTCTGAATTTGTAATTGATTTAGGGAGGATGATAAACTAAATATCTTTTAGTTAGAATTGTGAATGAACAAGCTCATATAATGTTTCTTTTATGAAATCTATGCTTTGCTACTGTGAAAATATGTTAGTTGTTCAAACTTTGTTTAATATGTGATTCCTAATTATTGCTTGACAATCAATTAATAGGATAAACTAAGACTAATTTTGGAAAGTTTAGTTGAAGTTGGTTTAAGCATGAATAATGTGGGTTTAGCTTAGGTCTAAGGATTGGGTTAAATTTACAACTAATATAGGAATATATAATTGTTTTACATAACCCAAAATATTTGGTGCTTGAATTTTAATTTTTATGTTTAGGTTTATATTGAAATGTACTTAATCAAACCTTAAGAGGTATAAACATGCATATTTGTAAAAATCCCTTGTAAATTCATGAATTTTTGTTACCAGTATACTTTGCTATAGCAAAGCTTTAGCATTTCTATTGAAATTTTGCAATGATTGCATCAACTTGTTTCATTTGCAATCCTAGCTATCTAAATCACTTCAATTTTTTTTTTTATCTTCCTAAGTTAAATTTCATTGTTTCTAAGTTGAATCAATTTATTACTTTCTATTTTACTTTTAACTCATTTATTTTTGATTACTTGACATATACAAAATTGATATTTATTTGTTAGTTTTTACATTAATTTCTAATATTGTAATCTCTATGGGAAATATATATTCTTATCATTATATTACATGTTTGCAACACATACACTTATGTAGCATACATTGCCCACTTTTCAAGCAACAATGAGACTATCACAATTTAGATCTATGTGAAATATAGTGGATAATCTTTAGATACTTCATTGTTTATGGATATGGAGTATCATATGTTGGGCTCCATGGACTATGGAGGTTATTTTTATGACATGAGCTTCAGTATGAATCAAGGCTAATACAAATGGTGTTGCTTATTGGTCACTAGGATTATTTTGTTGTACAGTTTTTGGAACTTGAGATCCACTATTAAGGGATGTTTTTATATCCTCATTAGGGTCTCATAAGCTTTTAAGGCAAAAATCATCATGGCCATTCGTGCGGCTGTGTATGATACCACCTTTGGGTTATAGAAACATTAATTGAAGGTAGGCTCTATTTATATTGCCACACTATTTTTAACTAGCTCAATTTTGGTGTCATATAGATGGTAATCATCTTAGCCTAACTTCTTTAAATAGAATTGATTACATGGAGTTCCATTATTCCCATGTTTATGGAAAGGGCAATGTTGTAGCTGATAATATAGCTTCTAAGGCTCCTAGTATTTGTACTATGATTTGCTGGTATGATGCATATAAGTCCTTTCATTTATTCAGAAGTTAGCAAGATTAATTATATGTTTTGTTGAGTATTGGTTTATATATTATTTTTTTCTCTTTAATAATATTTGTAGTTGAGTGGCTAGATGAGGAAGGTGTTATGAAGGTTTTACTCTACTTTGGATGTCCCAGGGCAGTTAATAAGGCTTATCACCTTTAACTTTTCACTTAATAGGAGCCGATCTTGTGGTCTGAATACTAAGTATGCATCATAGTTCTAATACTTTGTATTCTATTTGATTCATTTCATGCTTCAAATAATCATTTGAGAAATTGATAACCGTAAGTGGTGTGACACATAGGTAGAAGGGAAAGGAAAATTTTTTCTTATAGTAATCAAATTTGATTCTGTTTAGGATTTGTGATCTGATCTTATATATTGAAATGATGTCATTTATAAAGCATAATTACACAACATTATAGTAATAGTGGTTAACCCATGCATGACACATAATAAGTGAAAGTTTATAAATTATGGACCTAATTAACCTAGAGGGGGATGAATAGGTTATTTTTAATTTTTACTAATTTATAAACTTTCAATAACCTAAACAAAGTAGCCAGGCATGCAATCGTATGTAAACATAAGTGCGGAAATAAAATAATAACAAACGATATTTTTAGGTGGAAACAACCTAGGCCACAATCATGACCTAAGAGGAAAACCATCGGTCCACGGACCACCTAACTTTCCACTATGAAAATAAAATGTTCAAGTATAAATCGGTCTTATGCTACCCTCCCTAGGATATTGCCCCAATGTACTTTACTTACAAGCCCCTGCTCTGTTTTCACAATTTCCAATATTAGCGTGAGCGATTTCCAGACCAACGTTCCAATAAGCTTCCTGCCAATCAAATACGTTTCCAAAGTAACTACAAAATAGTTAGCACAAAATACAAGTGCACGTGTGTGTTCTAGAACGGATTTAATAATGAATAATCCTAACTAGATGATTCAAAACATATGTCATTTAAATTAAATCAACTAGCAAATCCTAGACCAAAAAGATCAAATATAAGTTCAATAAAAATAGCTTCTTTAAATATTAATAATCAAATCAAATAATTATGATATGAAAAAAACAATTATTTGATCTAACAATTTAAGAACAAAAATAAAGAAGAAGCCATAAGAACATAATATCAAAATATCATAAAAATAATTAGGCTTATTAATCAATCAAATATAACCACCAATATTTGATAGATTAACTAAATAAAGAAGCCTAAAGAATTATGATCTTATATTTTTAAAACAAGAGAGAGAAATTAAAAAGATTATAAGAATGCTCTTGTATGGTTAATTGAAACAATGAGTAATGAGTTTTATTTATAGGAAAAATTAAAACCCTTAATCTTATGTAATTGATAGATATCTTTTCTATTACAAATAGGATTAATAATACTCATTACTTAAGATAACTCATATATGATTGATAAATATCTTTTATATTACAAATAGGATTAATATTACTCATTAATTAAGATAACTCATATATGATTAATAAATATGTTTTCTATTACAAATAGGATTAGTATTACTCATTAATTAAGATAACTCTTATATAAAATAGATTTCTTTTAAAATAGATTTTATGCTATCTTTTATGATAAGGATTTCAAATATAATTTAAAATATATCTTATCTAATATCTTTTAGCATATCTTATTTCATATTTTAGCACTAAAAATAATGTTAGATTTATAAGCATGTACTATTAAATGCATAAATGTAATCCTATGTGTCATAGTTATCAAAGATATACCAGATATACCTGAAGTACAATTATCTGGAACTCGAGCATTTGTTTGGCTTTTCTTGATAGACTTGATAGCAGGCCTAAAAACAAATTTATAGATAAATATTTTGTCCACAAAAATAGCCAACACTCATAGTCCTTACAATAAGCTTGGCCAAAATTCATATAATTTCAAGAGAAATTTCAAACTCAATTTCTGCAAAAAAAAAATGTCTAACCACATATTTGAGAGAAATAGTTTCTTTGCAATTTATTTTCAATTTTTCTTATAAATAACTTTTTTTCATGCATATAAGTCATCTAGTTAGGGAAGTAGAGTTTGGTTAACTTGATGGACCAAGAACACCCACACTTTATGTGCATAATTGTGGGGAGAAAGTCTTGGAAGATCAAAGGCTTCAATCTCTTCTTCAAGGGTTAAAGTGTTCATAGTAGGTATGATCACTTATCATTATAATTAAGTTGATTACAACATACTGGAGAAGATCTCATTCTATAGGAGCCCATTTCTAGTATATTAGTTTTCCTCATCTCCTTATTTTCATAGCTTTGAATAAAAATACATTTGTATTTTGAAAAACTTAGATCTTAGTATAGGATATTTTTTCATCTAAATATTAATTTATAATGATTTATGTTATATTTATGCTCATTCTACATGTGTTTCATTGAAAGTCGAGATCTTGATCTAGATGTGTTGCTTCAAGATCTTAATGGTTACAAAATGGTATCATTGTTCAATTTCTCTTGAAAACATCTGATATATCAATTTAAATAATCAAACTCTTGGTTCAAGAATATCTCGATTCAAGAACCTTACAATAGAGAAAATTATTAAAGCTAAGTGTTTTTCCATATGTGAATGAATGTCATTGATTTTGGTATTATCAAATTTCACTATTGATGTATTTAGGCATTTTTCTTTAAATTTACATAGAATGGAGCAAACTGTACTCAATGGCTATAAATGGGTTTTTTATCAAACAACATTTTTTACCTACATTAGCCTTCTACAATAGATGAAGTGCTTTTACCTCTATTAACCTTTCTCCCCTTTGTTTTTTTTTTATTTTGTATGTTTCTTGTATTAGACCATATTTTATGGCATATTTTTGATTTCCAAACATTGCAAAAACTCATCAACTATCAATGACAAGCACCAAAAACGATGCCTCTACTCATAGTCACAAAAGAAACCACCTAGAATGTGCAAAAACTTGTACTGGGTTAGTTCTAAATGTATGCAATATTTAATATCTGAATGAATCCAATACTTGATGAACAATCAAGGTAAGGAAACGTAGACTCTATAAAGACTCACAGCTAACTCATAAGCAACGGTAAGAAACAGGTAATATAAATAAAACAGAAGTAGAATAAATTGAATAGGCAATAGGTAGATTAATTTAATACAACAAGAATGATAATCAGAATACAATAGGCATGCTACAAAGGAATGAAAGAAAACATTTAACAAAAACTAGCATATAAGCTTTCCTATTAGAATTTAAAACTAATATATTGGAACATAAACAATTGGGACTCAGATTTTACTAACACAAAAGCAAATCATGTATAACACAATGATATAACAAGGTTGACTCATATAAAATCCCTTTCATTGTGGTAAAATCCTTGGGTTGCTTATGAAAACCACTCAGTAGCAAACATTTCAGAGTTATGGGCACTAAAACTCATATAATACGTTTATGGGCACCAAAACTCAACCAACCCAAGTAACAAATCGGAGTTACACTTGACTTCATATTTAGAGCTCATTATAGCATTAAAAATACCAACTTGATTCCATATAGATTTGTATTTATAGACAAAAGATTAATAAAGTGCTAATATGATTTTGAAGGGATAAGGTTATTATTATATCACTTGGGTGTCGATGTGGTAATCTCTTCTAATAATCTTTTAACATATATATTTTATTTTTTGTGAATTCATGATATTACATTGGAATGATGATTCTTAATGGTTTCCTATACTTGGCTGGCCAGTGACTACTATGATGTTGCCATAAGGAAAGTACACAAGAGAGATGAGATGAAGTTTAGGCAAAAAACAAGTCCATAAAACAATGCAATCCCCTAAATGCCACATTTTTTAGTAGTGTTATGACCTTTTCTTTTTGTATTGGTTTAAGTAACAACATATATGTTTATCTTTTAAGAAGTCATGCATGAATGAAGAGATGAGTATATACTTTCAATTTTGACTTAACTTATTCAATTTAAGTAACAAAAATAAATATATGATATTTAATAATCCTAACATTCAAATCAAAGATCAACAAAAATCATCTAGCAATTTAAAATTGTTAAGAGTGTTTAAAGGAGTAGAAAAATATAATCACTGAGAATGTGAAGATAATGGCTCAAAATATATTCTCACAAGGTAGTCTCCACTATTTGATTCCTAAACATCGATTTTAGATTCATTATAATTTCAATATTTTGCCATGAAATACTAATTATGAAAACAACTAACTAATTATCACATTATTTCATGAAATATTTTTAAAATTAATTTAACAATGTTCATTTTCTTAAAATGAACTTAAAAGACATGATAATTTTGTAATAAATTTTTTTTAAAATAAACCAAAAACTCCTAATTCAATAAAAATGAATAAAATCATACAAAATCAATTAAAAATATAAAAATGTGAACATGTGATATAAAAATTTCAATTTAGCACAATTTTATAATATAACTTTTTCTTCCCACAACCTAGAACCTATATTGCCCTCAATGTAACAATTATAAATTAAAGACATATAGTATAGAAATACAAAAATTACTTACTTGTTGAACTTTTTCAAGAGTTGGTATGTAATTACATGTGCATCTATCAATCTAAACATAAAAATATTACATTGAAAGAATATTGTGTGCTTCTCACAAAACTAAATAAATAATTATAAAATTAACAATTCTAAGTAATGTTCACATGGCTAGATGCAAAAATAAATAAATAAATAAATTAATATTAATTACAATGATGGGTTGCCTCCCATCCACCACCAAATTTAGTGTGTCAGTAAGCCACTTCTTGGGAGGATCTCCATTTTCATAAATTAATAAACTCAAGTTCTCCTTGTGATTGAGTTTATCAAAATTAAAAAATCTACAAGTATGACAAGTTTATATAGTTATACTATTTAAATCATGTACCATGTTCCATAGATACTAAAAATTTATCCACTTAGAAGTAGGGACATGGTTGTGGGTTTTAGTTCACCCACTACTAGTTACAAGTATAATGAGTATGTATGACATTAAATTTACACTTTCACCTAGATCTAACATAACATTTACCTTATTTTTATTTTTAATCACCAATGATAATATTGAAATTAAATTGTTTTTAGAATTTTCGTAGGTTTATAGAAGAAGAAGAAGAAGAAGAAGAATTTGGCTCTTATTTGAAACGTAATTTTTTGTTTAAAAATTCATTGCAATAAAAATAAAAAAAATAGTGTATTTAAATAGGAACTCATATGAAACTATGTTTTTCTTCAACCCAATTGTACTACTAGAGCCCCATGTTGTGGTTAACAGAAGAACCATGCCACAACTCAGAGTTTTTTAAAATTGAACAAAACTACTAAACAAGAATAATAAAAGGAAACAACAATTAAAATAAACATAAAAAAGAAATAAAAAAAATAAAATAGAAACAAACAACAAAAGAAAAGAAAACTAAACAAGAAACAAAAATTTCTAAACAAAACAATTAGACAAAAAGACGTAATAAAGTAAAAATAAAAATAAAAGAATGATAAACTATAAATAAGGGAGGAGAAATGAAATGCAATAAACAACAAAAGAGTTAAAGTAAGTATATAAAAAAAATAACAAATAAAAATAAAAGAAAGTAAACAAAATTATTTACACAAAAATTTAGTAAATAAATTTTGGGACACATTAGTTAGATAATTGTGCTTGCTAAATATTATAATATATACTACATACTTTTCTTTAATAAACTTTGGTTTCAATCTTGACGATGAAATAAAACTTAATTCATTTTATAAAAATGTTCAATCCAATTTAATATTTGAAAAACATAAAAATATTACTAATATCCCATATTATTTATAATCAAACATGATTTGTTTAATAAATGATCAACAAATTAAACATATAGTATATAAAACAATACTTGGAGATAATCAGAAAAGAATATATTTAAATATACCTTCACGTAATTTTTAGAATTGCTTCAGTCTTGAAAAACCTCCTAATAATATTTCTATGTTATTTATTGAATAGAATCTAAACACTATTAGATATATTAAAATTTTTTCAACTCCCAATTTGGAAAAGAACTTTAAACTAGTAAAAGAAAAAGCTAAAAATCTTAATAGACTAAGAAATGAAAGGAATAAGAAGGATGAGGGATGCTTTTTACATTATGCTTAGGATCTTATTTATAGGTAAAGGAAAAGAAAAAAATTGTGGATCAATGATTTGGTGCCCTAACATGCATGATTTGGTGTCGTGGTCTGTACAAGTTATCAAAGGTTATATCACTCAATCCATTTCCCTCGCACCATGGCACACAAAATATTCTTGCCATGGCTCGCATCAATTCTTGGGACATATTTTAATTGTTCACTTTTTCCCCACGCCATGACACGAAAAAGATTCACTTTGAATCCACAATATTCCAAAGTACTTGGAATCCTTATTTCTTGAATATCCTTTTTTTCAATTTTTGAAACCTAAGTAATGTTTTTGATATGTTATCTTTTTATGCTCCAAAGTTGCAATGAAGAGCTTCAAGTATATTTATTCAATCTAAATCATTTAAATACAAGAAATACCTATACAAAACAAAATGTACCCATGATTCCAAAAAGATAGATATGTTTAAAGTGATAATAAAACAAAGAAAATACAAATCTATTTAATAATTAAACATGCATAAAATCATGATATAATAAGAGCTTTTGAGAACTCATCAAATGCTAGACAGTCTTTTTATAGTGGTGTTCAAGGAAATGATGATATTGGAGAGGGAGACGTAAAGTGTTGATCTCATTTGTTTTTACTTTCCATTATTGATGAGGACCCTCTAGGCAAAGAACACTAGGAATCCACAAACTCAAAGGAGTAGGAACAATTGATTTTCTAGGAACGTATTGAAGATGATTCGATTAGAACACTAAGGAAACAATTCCTTAAAACCTTAACCTTTGGTATGATCAGATTAGAACCCTAAGGAAAAAAGTCCTTCAAACCCTAACCTTGAGACACTACAAAGGATGATCACTCCCTTTGATAAGTCGAATTCAAGCATTCAATCAAGAATATAATAAGGTAAAGCAAGAATCTTTATGAAATAAACTTTTATTAATGAAATCATTTATCCCCTCATTACATGGCTACTATTTTTGTTTATAAGTAATAACACCCTAGATGAAATTTACGCTAAAGAAAAGAACCCTAGATTTAATTCAACCCTAGTGAGTCTATTTAGCTATGGATTGAGCCTAATCCATCCTTAAAGAATAAAACACTAAAAAGATTTATAATAAATAAGACATAAAAAAGCCCACAATTCATTAAAACACAAAATTGCTAAACATAAAAAGCCCATAATTAACTAAAACAAAAAATTGCTTCCTAAATTAATCCTTGCATCCAATTTGATATTCCAAATCTATCTCTTGTAGGACCTTGAGGATATTTGTAGGATCTTAAGAATATTTTTAGGATATTGAAAATATTTAGGATATTTGTAAATATCAACTTGGTCAGAACCTCAATCTCCATTAATTATTTTCTTTTACTTTAGATTATTTATGAACTTCTTTTTGTAAAGTAATGTTTGTTTAATGAATATGGGTTTGATGGTGCTATTTTCATATCTAATTGATTCTATTTTCCTTAATTCTATCTACCATGTTGCATTATTGTTAGACTTATTATATATTTGTTTTCTTTCTCTCTTGCATAAAGGGGTATTCTTCTAAATTTCTATGTTGAAAAAGGGTGAAGTTTATATGCACAACTATGTTTTTGTTTCCATATTATTTACTGCATGTATATATTGTCATCTGGCTTACATGCATTCAGGGAGAGTGTTGCATGAAGCCAAGGAGGGTTTTGTACTTTTCGTGTGTTGTTTACCTATCAGTGTTCACCTATACATTGGTAACATAATAGTATATAGTATTTGACTACACATTGGTTCTACATGATACATTCATAGGGTGTGTCTTTGTCTTATGTGTGTAGGTTACAGGTGTAGAGTGAAGTCTTCTAGCTTCATATGTGTTTATATGCAGTAGTGTTAATACCCTCGTGTTTCAGAGTAACATAGTGGATGAGTTGATACATGAAGATGGATGGAGCACATGAGATGGATGCACTTGGTTTAGATGTGTCTTTTGGGTTTTATTGTGCATCGATGCTTTCTTCTTGGAACAAATATCTTTAGGTCATCTTATGTCTGATATGTATTTGTATATAGTTGTACTATTTTTTGACACTGAAAGCTAAAGGGGGAGAATGTAAGTCCTAAAGGCCTTTGCATCATTGTTGGCTTTCTGTGTACAAAACACAGAGCCTATTTATTTTACTTAGTGTACCTATCATCCTTTGGTAAGGTTGGTTACTACATATTAGTAATGCATACATCTACATAGTTAGGTATACTTTGTATGCAAGTATGTTTATACACATCACATGGTTGGTTTTTATAGAGTGCATGTTTGATGCTTGCTCTCTAATGTTGTCACTAATGCTCTTTTTGCATTTTAGGTGCAAGTATTTATGCAATTTACTCGATAGTGTTTGAAACCAAAAAATGTAACCATTTAGCACCATGTTAGCAAGCTGGCCACCACCCTTCCCAACACCTTTGGCAAGCTGGTTGGTGAGGTAGCTGTCAAGGTGGCGATATAAGTTCTATAAATATCCCTTCATTTATCTTATTTCTTACCCATGATTTATATAGCAAAAATATGCACTGATTATTATATATATTTTCAAAATCATTTTTGGAGAGCTAAATTTTGAGTTTAGGTCATTTATTGAGCTTAGTAATCAAATCATAGGTTGTGTATGTACGTGGTTGGATTGTGTGTCTCCCGTACATGATTTGATATTAGTGGTTAGTTGTGTGTCCCTTGAAAGTATGAGCAATACATAGCATTGAGTGGTGTTAACTATGCAAGACAGTCAAGATTGAGTGTTGAACCAAGTTTGTTGGGGAAGTATTAAGTAAAGTGCAACGATAGGTAGTTTGGTAGGAGGTTTTAGCTTATAGAGACAATAGTGGTTTTATTATCTATCAAATTTGTAAATGTTTCATTGTTTAGTAAATTATTTGTTGCTCAGTGGTTGCTTTAAGCAACACAAGGATGTTATCACACAGATACGATCTTTATATGGGTTTACCTTCTTATATCGCTTATTATGCATGATCATTTGTTGGGCTCGTAAAATCTGATTTTGATGTGTGTATGTATCGATATATTGAAGCATAAACCCTAATTAGAAAGAATTTATTATTTACATAATTTTTGTTTGATATATATTATCTATTGTTATAAGTTATCTATTTTTTGATATTATATTATTTTATGTTTTTGCTATGTGAATTGTTTAAGTATTTCTTTCTTGTCTGTGTGAGTTAGGACTGAGTTCATAAGGAGTCTACATCTCCTTATTCTAGTAGCATACTGGGTCATGGAATCTTTCATCTCTGTCTGTTAGCATAATGACCCCCAGCATAGATTTGTTAGACTATGTGACCTTACTTGACGATTGGATAGCCTTTCACGAGAAAGCACTTTGAGTAGAGCTCTAGTAACCATTTTATCCTTTTATTAGAAAATTTTGTATGAGGATGCAGCTCACTCTTGGAAAGTTAATTCCTAATGGGTAAAGGTACATTCTTTGCCTCACCTTATTATGCAAAGACATCGCAGTGGAGTTGGAAATTCTCATGATCAATGATGCATATAAGTTGAAACAAAATCCCACGGACACGATGAGGGTTTAAACATTGTGCTCCCATAAAATGAAAATAATTAGAGGAAATACCTCTTCTTTGTTTCTACTTAGTAGGAGACATATGAGAGTGATGTAAGGCTCATAAGAATTTATTAGGGAAATATGAAGCTCATAATTATGAACATTGCCTCATACATAACCATATTATGCCCCGAGGCCAAGGAAAGTCTTGCCAGTATCTATAATTATTTCCCATAGCCTACACCTTGAAAAGAACTTTTAATGCCATCACGCTTTGTAGTGTATGGGTTAATGAGACCAAGCTTCATTCTTCCTGCTACCAAAATAATCTATAAGCCTTGAGCACTAGCTTTAGGTAGGACTCCACCCATTGATTTAGGGGTTGATTTGAAATAGTGATAGATGATGTTGGTATCTATCGCTGGTCCTTTTATTAGTTCATGCCTTTTCTTGATATTCTAACTTGTATTTCCTTTTTTTCTAAGTAATGCAGTTCAACCCCAAGTTCTTGCTTCCTTGATTTATAAATCAAAAATACATGGGTTTTCCAAAAGGCATGGGCTCTTCAAAAGGTGTGGGCTCCTCATAGGGTAAGAAGAGGAGCAAAAGCTTTAGAAAAAATGATCATGATGCCTAGTCCAGGCTAAAAGGAAAAATGCTATGGGCATTATTATTAAAGAGCATATTCTTCCTTATCAAGGTTTGGAGCTTCTCATTAGGCTTTCTCTAGCTTTCACATGCAACTGATGCTCGAGTTTTGTATTTATAAACTAGCTTACAAGTGAACGAATCACACTGACAGAAGTGACAAATATACTTCAAAGGTCGATCTAAAATTGAATCTCGTGGATTTTAAATAATTCAACAAATTCTAAAAACAAATTAAACCAAAATATTTTGTCATAAAGTTTGGGATTTTAAAAGATCTAAACTAATAACATAAAATTAAAGATAAATGATAGATTAAATTCACACAAATTATGGCAGACATACAATTCATTTAATCAATGGATAATTAATTGTATATTTGGCTAGTTAATTATGTTTGGTAATATTAATTAGGTTAATGAAATATAAATTAAGATTACTAATTCTTTCTTATATGTATAAATAATAACTTTGGTGGGACAATTATTCTTTATTAATTAAACATTAACTTGCTAACTTTTATGGGCGACAAATTAAACTCTAATTAAAATATATCTATTTCTAGGATATTATCAAACCATTTAATTTTCCATATTTGGTGGGACTGATAACTTTAAACTTTTATTCAAGCTTTCTAAATTTGTATTTATATCGATGAATTTGAGAACTAAATTTTAGATTTTAAAATTAATATTGAAAATATATCATCAATATATTTTTAAATAATAATTTTTATAAAAATTTTTGAAATAGAGTTTTCACTCTATACAATTAGTATAAATCAAAGATAAAAGTGCACTACTCTAAGTCAGATTCAGATTCATGTTTCTAATACCTAATTTTGATATATAAAAACTATTATTATCTCTAATATATTTTCTTTTTGCAAAATTCTTGAATAAAAAATAATGTGTTTTAATTGTTATTAAATATATTTACTTACTTTAATATTATACAAGCATAATAACATAACTAAAATCTCATTATTACAATTAGCTAGACAAACTCAATTTAATAAATGGTCAATATATTAAATATAACATTCAAATAGTTACATCAAATTATACTATAAATAATTAATATCTCAATTGTGTACATACAGATAACTCTTGCACAAATCTATTATCTAAAAAAACTCCTTTTACTACCACCTTTATTGTGAACCACCTAATCTAAATTGTTTATAAAATATTAAAAATATTTAACTCCCAAAATGAGAGAAGAACTAAAATATAAAAACTAAAGAAAAGCATAGAAAGCTTAGAGAGATTGAAGAGAACTGAAAGGGAAAGGGATTATTTGTAAATGAGGGGTAAGGGATTCTGTATAGCATAGAAAACCCTGCTAAAGAGAGGAAAAAATGGATTAGAGGATTGGGTGTTGTAGCATGCATTTCTTGGTACTATGCTATAAGCCAATCTATATGCGTTTTTAATCTGGATCTGAACGCCTTGCCCCGTGGCACACATAAATCATCATCGTTGCAAGTGTGTTGATGCGCTTCTAGAAAATCTTTTGTATTTAATACCCTTACATTGGTTTGGAACATATATAAGGTTTGCATATGTTAGTCTTTTATACTTCATACTTGCAATGGAGTACTTCTAGGTATAAATACCTAAAAAACAACAAAACATATCCTTGATTCTGAAAAGATAGATTTGCTAAAAAGATAATGAAATTATGCAAATATAAATCAATTTTAACACTTAAAGTGCATAAAATCATGTTTTATTTAGTGCTTTAAGCACTCATCTCACAACTCTTAACCAACTTCTTGCTATCCTTTTTCAAGGAAAGTAAAAAAGTAAAAACAAAAAATTCTTAAATCATTTCTATGAATTACCACGGTTGTATTTAGCATATGTAACAAACCTTTAAACTTTTAGATTTCCATAGTATATGAGTTTAAGTCTAGTAAGGGATTTGAGAGGTAATACCCACAAACATTAAACTAAAATGTAAAAATTTAAAAACAAATAACAAAAATAAACGAATAAAAAACAAACTAAATTTTATCAAAGTAAAAATTTAACTAAGTAAAAAATTATAAGTAAAAATAAAATAGCAAAACTTCCCATGGTTTTAATCTATTTTAAGTTCACAACTAAAATTCAAAGCATAAGTTATTTTAACATCCTGAACATTCATAATTTATTGTAACAATTAGTTAAAAATCATATTCATATCCATATGAAAAATACATCAATATTAATTTGTCCAACTTCAATGTTTTGAATCTAAATACACTTCAACACTAAACCTCAATAGTCATACTCTCAATAATACTAATTCTATGTGTCCAAGCACTTTTTGAAAGGTATATGTGAATAAAGTTTATGTAAAAATAAATAAACTAATAGGTTTGCATATGTTCAAAGAAGAAAAAACTTAAAGTAGTGTTGTAATATTGATCTCATGAAAGAAATCGAATGAAATAATTTATATAGGAATAACATATTATTTTCTTACATAAACTAAAATCATCAAATACAATTTTTAAGATAAATGTGATTTAGAGATGAAGAAAATATAATGACTTCATGGAGATTTATTTCCTATTTTTCTTTTGTATTTAGCCATTTTCAAAACTTTGTACGATTTTCTAGGTAATAGTATTTAGTTTGTACTAGTCATTTTTCTCTCTTCTTCTTATTTTACTTTCTCTCTTTTTTTAGATATATTTTTTTATAAAGAGGACTCGCACACAATTTCAAGATATTTTTGTATGATATGATGAATGGCTTATTTTTGGTTTTTCTTTTGTATTGGCTTAGCTAACCCTATGTATGTCTCTATTTTAGAAGTCATGCATGAACGAAAAAATACATATACTTTCAATTTCTACTTATGTCATTCAACTAAAGCAATAAAAATAAATGTATGACACTTTATAAAATGTAAAAATCCTAGCATTCAATGCAAAACCTATAGATATCATTTAACAATTTGATTTTTTAAGAAGAGTATTTAAAAAAGTAAACAAAAAAATAGTATCACTTGAATGAGAATATAATGGCTCAAAATATTCTCATTGGGTAGTCTCTACTATTTCATTTGATTCCTAAACACCGATTTCAGGTTTATTGCAATTTCAACTTTTTATCAAGAAATAAAAATTATTACAAAATGAAGTAACTATCACATTACTCCATGATATGATAGAGAAATTAATCTAACAATGTAATAACTTAATCATTTACTTAAAATAACTAAAAGACACGAGAATTTGGCAAGAAAATTTAAAAATAAACCTTAAATTCATAAACCAATAAAAAAATAAAAGCAAACAAATAAAAAATATGAAAATGTAAACAATTTTACTAAAAAAAAATTTAAGAATTGCTTTAATTTATTTAGATGTAATTTGTCCCACCCTAACCTAAAACTTACATTGCTCTTAATGCAATAATTACAAATTAAAGATAAAAATTAAAGAAGAGAAAAGTTATCCATTTGCGAAACATGCTTAAGTATTGATGTGGAAATACAAGTGCATCTATCATTCTAAACATTTTTGTTATAGGTAAAATATTGTGTACTTTTTATACATCTTAACAAACAATTACAAATTTAGCAGTTTTAAATAGGAAATAAAACAAACTAAACTATAATAACATAAAACAAAATAAAATTGAAAAATAAAATAAAATTAAAGTTAAAACAAAGGTCAAAGCTCAGTTCTTTATGTCTTCCTATTCTTTTTCAAATCAAATAGCATTTGGGGATGAGAAAATTTATGAGGCTTTGATTTGGATAATGTTTTATAGGGTTTTTAGTTTCATGACGTGATGTGAATAAAATATAATCGAGTGTATTCAAATAGAGACTCGTTCATCATGGTGCACATAACATTCATGTTATGGTGCAAAAAACTTTTTCTATACAATTTTATTACAAGAGCCCTATGGTGCGGTTCGTAGAAAACCATGTTGTAGCTCAAATTTTTGTTTTTTTAAAGAAATTAAACAAATATACTAAACAAAAACAATAAGAAAAAGTTACAACAAATAAAATAAAATAAAATAAAATAATAAATCAAAATCAAAACCAAAATCAAAACAAAACAAAATAAAATAAACAAGAGGTAAAAATTACTAACCGAAAGTAAAATAAATAATAAAAAATAACAAACAAAAATTAAAGTAAAAATAAAAATAAAAGCAAATAATAAAGAAAACAATAAAAATAAAATAAAAGAATGAAAAACAATTAAAGAAATAAATAACAAAAAGAATTAATGTTTTGTGAATTAATTAGGTTAATGAAATATAAACTCAAATTATTGATTATTTCTTTCATGTATAAATAATCTTTGGTAGGACCACTAACTTTTTATTAATTAAACATTAAGTTGTCACCTTTATTGGGACCGAAAAATTAAACTAATTAAATTATACTTATTTCTTAGAAATTATCAAACTTTTTAATTTGACACCTTTGGTAGGGCCAACAACTTTAAACTTCTATTCATGCTTTATAAATGGGTTATTAGATCAATAAATGTTAGAACTAACTTTCAAATTTTAAAATTATTATTTAAAATATGTCATCAATATATTTTCAAATAATAATTCTTATAAAAAATTTTGAAATATAATTTTCACTCTAACTATACAATTAATACAAACTTAAGATAAAATAGCACTACTCTAAATTGTTAGAAAAAATCAAAGAGTCCATAACCCACTATATGACTAGGGTTAGGATATACAAAATCCTAAAGGATATGGCCCTAACTTGCACAATCAAGGAAATAAACACTTACACAAATCACGCAACAGAATCACAAATAATATAATATCAAAAGGCAGATAACTGAATAACAGATGTCATATATCAAAGTAGAAAGCCAGTAAATAACAAATGCTTTCTAATTAGAGCTTATGCTTCAATGTTGAGACATATATACAACAAACTCAAATTATTCTAACTAAATAAGTGATCATGGATAACACTCGATATAACGAGGTACACCCATATAAAGACTATATCCATATGATAACATCCTCAGGTTACTTAAGGCAACCACTCAACAGGAAATTATTAACTAAACAATAAACAAGTTACAACAATAAGAGAAAGTAAAACCACTATTACCTGTATCAACTCCATCCAAACTACCTACTACTACTCTTCACTTGTTGCTTCTACAACTGTTTGATTAAAGTCTAGAATCTGAATCTCCTATATAGCCAACACCACAAAATATGATATGATTATAACCAATGATTTGTAATTTGAAGTGTATCAACTCACAACCTCACAGGACACACAGCCTACTATTAATGTCAAATCGCAGACAAGAAATACATAGTCAAACCAAGTACTCATATAGATAATGATTTAATAACTAACTAGAAAAACAACGAACTCTCAAATGTTGGCTCTCCAAAATAATTTCAAAAACAAAATAAATATATCAGAGTAAATTTTGACAAAGTTTTGTTTCTTAAACAATGGGTCAAAATGCACACCTTGCCTACGACCTCACCAGTAACCTCACCAACAACCTCCCAAGGGTGATTGTGAGGTCCATGATGAGCTTGTTGGCAAGCTACTAAAAAGTTGAATTTTTTCATTTTCGAAAATGCTAGGTACAATCCATAAATACCCACATTGATAACACGCTACAAACCACAAGTAAAAAACGTTAGCTCGTGTACTCACTCGATTACCAAAAACCAACACTCTACTTATCATGCACACTACAAAACCAATATCATACTACATGTAAATATGCTTGCATTCAAAGTATACCTAAGTGCATGTGTGACTTACTGGTCTATAGTAACCTACCTTACACAGAGGAAAACAAATACAATAAGTAAAATAAAACAGACATCAAGTTTTGTACAAGGGAAGCCAACACAAAGATAGAAGTACTACGAGACTTACACTCTCCCTTTTTGGCTTTCTATGTCAAAACACTACATAGCTAGGTATAGAAACTTGTCAAATATGAGATGATCATAAAGATGTCCTAAAGTTGTTTGTTCCCATGAACAACACAACATCACATACTAAAACCCAAAAGACACACCTACACCAAGTGCATCCATCTTATATGCTCCATCCATCTAGTAAACAAGAGGGTCTTAGAATCACTATTCATAACACATTAGAAGCGCAAAGACTTTACTATACACATTTAACCTATACACATTCCCTGTGGACATATAATGTAGAAACGGTGTGTGAAGTTAAACCACATGCTATCGTGCCCCTACACAGGTACACAATGATAGGCACAAACACAAGTAAACATGCACAAATCCCCCTAACTACATGCATCACTTTCTCTAGAAGCATGCAAGTTAGACAAAATTATATAGTGTAATTCTACATTCACAGCCCATGCAACATATAGCATGGCAATAAGCATATAGTTATGCACAAGACATACACCTATATGTCATGCATTCTAGCAACAGTTATTAGACAATGAATGACAAGAAAGTAGCATGCAAGATGGAAAACGCAAATGTAGACATATGAAACCAAAGATTGTATACAATGCATGCAACATGTCATACTAATACTTCTATTTATGCATGGTTTATCCAATGATAATTCAAAGAGAAGGAAGCACCATATGAGCGCATAGTATAACAAAAAATCATAAATAGAAAAAACAACATGAAGTAAACCAAAGACGTCACTTCCCTTGACACCAAACATAAGATTTACACATATCCCCTTACAAGTATGCATGTGATATAATAAATAAGTTATGCATTCTACTTGCGAACCCCCAACATAAAGGAATCTACACACAGTAGTTAACATGAAATACAAAATGAGAGAAGCATACAAAACATGTTCAATGAATTAGAGGGTCCATGGAGGATAAGAAAACCATTCAACATAAAAATCCACATGTCCATCATTCCATGGTGTATTCATATAAGGGTATGACTAAATTTTTGATGCCATGCATAATGTGTTATGCAAAAAAAATTTACTCTATATGCCATCATTATGTGCTTATGAAAACCAAGAAAACTAAAATATAGACTCAAGTTGAACCAAGCTTCACAAGTCCACAATTAGTCCCTCTCTCTCCCCCCACTAATACAAATGTTAGCAAAGAAGAAATTAAAAGGTCTTTCAAAAATTGTAATGAGAAGCTTAGGTAAAGGAAAGGAAGAGAAGACAATTAAGCTTCAACACTTCCCTTGTTAATTCAATCAAAAAGATAAGTCCAAAACCAAGATAAATATACCCTCAAATAAGGGTTCTCTTCTCTTTATTTATCAAACTTTAGCCAATGAACTTGAAAGAGCAATACACAAATAAGATGTTTATGCAACACTACCTCAACATACTCAACATTTCACTTTTTCTTTTTTTTTCTTTCCTCCTTTCTTTGGTTTTTAGACAAACAAATCTCAATACTTTTTTCCCTTTTATTTTCTCCATATTTTCCATTTTTTTAAATATATTCAACATTTATTTAACACCCTTCTTCCCCCCTCCCCACCACTCTTGAAAAAGAAACCAAGTGGGTAAAGTAGACAAACCTATAATAGACAAGTTCAACAAAAGGTGTAGAAGGTATGTGGGAATAAATATTTGGGCTAAACCAGTATTTAGGAGCAAGAAATGAAGGGATAAAAAATGCCACAAAGAAGGGAGACTAAGATATGAGAAGAGTCAAAGATTCAAGGATGACCTAAATCCTCCTATCCTAGAAAACATAAGATTTTTCCTCAAGAGATACTAAAGGTTTATTTTAGAGCTTCTTAGAGAAATACAAATCATCAAAGCAATAGATCTACCCAAATGTCTCAACAATGACCATACAAATTGACAAAGATATAGCAAGTGTAACGAATTGAAGAGACATAATTATGAGAATTGAACATGAAAAATTTAGCCATACATGCTCTCAAGGAATAAAAATGTCAAAATACCTATATTTCAACTTAGGTCAAATCCATGTCAAACAAAAATCAACATGAACCTTCTAGAATTTATCTTACATGCAATAAAATAGCAAAGAGTAGTGACATCAATGTTACAAAACCCAATAACAATAATTTAGAAGTGAGAACATAAGGAACGTCTTAAAGAAGATCAAGGCCAATGAAGAAGTGGAAAGTGCCTCAAAAGAGGCAAACAACAAAATTCACCTCATTGGTAGTCAGGAGAAAGAAGGGAATAGAATAATTAATGAACAACATAAGCAAAATAAATAAGAGAAAAAAGAAACAAGGGATGTTACAAAAACATCTAAGCAAGTGAAAAAAGAATGGGCTTTAACAAAGAAACACAAGACATGATTGGATAGGGACAACAACATAACAAACAGATGTGGTAACAAATCTCCCAAGTTTAGATAAAGCATTGCAAATAATTCAACAATCCTAAAATTAGGTAAGTAAACCATATGACATATAGATCCACAAGGTAAATTAGAAAAGCACAGAATAGTGAGTCATACAAAGATACAAATATGAAACAATACCTCAAAAATCTCCAAAGATACACATAAAACACAAGAGAAAGAACATAAGGCAAAATTGGAAATAACACTAACAGGAGATAGATAGAGGACCAACACACAACATACTAAGCACATGAAATAAAACCTAGTAAAAACAGGTGAAATGTAATCTATATGATATGGCATATGAAGGATAAGATACTCGATAGCAAAACCCTAGTGCTTTGACTCTACATGATGGTCATGTCATATGATGAGTATATAAAAAGCCATAGTGGAAGAAATAGGCAATATGCAAGACAAAATCACATAACAAATATGTTAAAGTAACTCGCATGTGAATGAACTTGCAAAGGATTAGTTAAACACATAAAGCAACAAATATAACATTTAACATTATGTGCATGCTAATGAAATAGTAAGAGAGAGGTAAGAAAAGTGTTAAACATACAAGCATAAACAAAAAGATATATATTCACATATAAAAAAATGACAAACAAAGAGAGAAAAGAAACTAAGAAACTCAACCCCAATAGATCACCCAAAAATAGTGATCAAACTACATCCCTCCATTTAAAGAATTTGTGAGGGGCAACAGAACTTACAGATAGTCTCTAACTCATATGAGCATGAGGTGTATATGGGACTTGTGATCTATTTTGTTTACAATTTTTGGAAAATTCAATTGAGTCATCCATATAAGATAGGCAAGGAAAACTTTACAAGGTAGATTTATTTCTTTCTACTTTGTGCTTGAGGTGCATAATGCAACTTGTAAGAACATACTCAGATTAGTCATAGTAACTACATCCAAAAAAATGACATGGGGAAAATACTAACTACCTAGAAATATGGCCAGTAATGTTATAACGATAATAGGTACATACAGTGGAATTGGGAAACTAGGGTCCTTAACTTTAAGAAGTAGTACATGGAGAAGAAGAGAATGAAGCTCTCACATTGACTTTCACAATAAGATGAGTAATCAATTTTTGATAGCATTGTCTAAAATACCCAATTTCACCATAATGGTGAAAAGTGGGAATGAAAATAGGTAAAGGTAGTGGGCCATCACTGGAGCGATGAGAAGTGTTAGCTTTAGGTGAAGGGTTCACCTTGTTAGGAGAAACAGGCTTAAATGACAAAACGGACTTACTTTTTAGGTCTTTGGAGACAGACTTCATCTTTAGCTCTTGATTGGTTGGTTTTACAAACTTAGTGGTACCCGTTAGTGAAGTAGAACTCCCACTATCATAACCAATGCCACATTTGTCTCCAAATGATTTTGTACTACTGAGGGTTTCATTCAAATTCCTCAACTGAGCTATCATCTTGTTGATAGTAGAAGTAGAATGAGCTAGCTCTTCTCACAGACACTCAGCTTATCCTTCAATGCATTAATCAACTCTTCCTTTTCATTAAGGAAGTTTTCAAGGTATGTTGCAAAATTGTTTAGTGCCCTACCTTTCTCATTTACTTTTTCAACCTCAGCTTTCTTTTCCATAAGAAAGTAAGCCAAATATTTTTGTGCACTCTCAAGAACTATAATCTGCTTCTTCAATATTTTGATCTCAGTATATTGATCAGTAGAGGGATTAGGACAAAAAATAGCTATATAGTTTTGGTTGAAGTGGAAACCTTCAAATTTTCCTTAAGTTTCTTTACTTTCTCATGCTTTGCCTTAAATATTTCCAATAAATCATCATATTTATTTTTAATGACCTCACACTTATTTGTGAGATCATGTTGCTATCCACCAATAGAGGACTTCCTTTCCTCAATAGTTTTCTTCAATACTCTAACCTCATTTTATTTTTCATCAAGGCTCTTCATAGCTTCTCTCTTATCCTTTTTAGACTAAATATGCTCTAATAGTGAAGCATTGTAAAAATTTTGGCAATTCATCTTTTTCATCTTCAACTTCATCATCTTTAGCCGTCTTCTCTTGAATATCTGAGGTAGTAGTTAGAAGATCAATGATACTATTAGAGGGAACAAAGGCCATAAAGTTAGCATCATCCTTATTATCACTACTGGTACTATCAATAATAGTTACCATAGCTTTCATTACATGTTTCTAAAAGCACTAAGTAGCAATGTTTACTTTCATTACATATTCAAAGCATCTTATTTTATTCAAGTGACCTTTACTTGGTTTCTCATGACCATTTTCTTATCATCATCTCAAGTAGATATTATGGTTTTGGAATTGGAAGTATGTCTCTCAATATTCCCAAAAGAAGGTTTCTTCTTCTTGAAGAACCTAGTAAATCTCTAGGCAAGGATTTCCATTTCTTCCTCATCAGGGTCAGAACCATCATTATCACAACCTATGATAAACAAATCTTTGATTGGTTCACTTCCCATAGTAGTCTTAAGGGCTAAGGTTTTTCCCTTTTCTGAAGTAATTTGATCTTATCTTATTAAAAGGTGATGTACTTTGAAGACTTGCAAGTCACAAACTAACTTATTAATAGTAAGTTCACTTAGCTTGTACATGGACTCAAGCATAGATGATTTTCTTAATCTATTTTTCATCGCTAATAAGTTTATCTAAGTTGTAGGAACAATTGACCATGTTGGATAGGTATGCATATAATTTTTCAAAGGTTTCATCCTCTTACATGATAAAAAAATTTTAAATTCTAGCTCTTTTTACTAATGAAGTACCTTCATTAGTGGTCTCCAAGATGTCCTATGCTTGTTTTGAAAAAGTACAACTCTGAATTCATTAATATTCATATGGTGAAACAATTATGATGATGGCATAAAATCCCTTATTATTCTGTTTAGATTCCTTACTCCCATCTTTAGTTCACTCAATCATGGGTTTAGGAATCACAGTGTTATTACATAGGGTTTTTGTAGGATACATCCAACCATTCTTGACAAGGAACCACACTTGGTCTTCTTGGGACCACAAAAAGGCCTTCATTTGTGATTCATAATTGGCATAGCTCAGTCCATTTAAAAGTATAGGTCTACCTACATTATCTTCTTCTCCTAAATCCATCAAAGAGATAGTGCATGCAACAAATCACGTGAACAGAAACAACATCAAAATGTTAAGCCAAAAAGGGTGCACTCGCTCTAATACCAATTAAAAGAGTCCACGACCTAGTATACGACTATGATAAGGAGATACAGACTCATAAAGGACTTGGCCCTAACTCACACAAATAAGGAAATGAACACTTATACAAATCACGCAACATAACCACAGATAGTATAATATAAAAAAGGATAACTGAATAACAGATATATATACCAAAGCATAAAGTAAGTAAACAATAAATGTTTTCTAATCAAATTTATGCTTCAATATGTTGAGGTATATACTAAAAAAAACTCAGATTATACTATCTTAATAAGAGATCATGCATAACACTCGATATAATAAGGTAAACCAATATAGAGATCTATCTATATGGTAACATCCTCGGGCTGCTTAAGGCAACCACTTAGTACCAAATAATTCACTAAACATCAAATAACTTACAACACGAATAGAAAGTAAAACCACTATCGAAACTGCCTACTGTCATTCTTCACTTGTTGTTACTACAACTTTTAGGTTCAACTCTCGAACCTGACCGTTCTCATAGCCAACACCATATACTGTGGCATAATTTGTAGCCAATTATTAGTATCTTAAATTGTATAAACACACAACCTCATAGGATACACGGTCCAATATTTATATCAAATCATATATGGGATAAAAATAGTCAAATCACATACTCATATAGATAATGGTTTGATAACTAACCACAAAAATGACCCACTCTTAAATGTATACTCTCCAAAATAAATTTGAAAATAGACAAAAATCTCAAAGTGAATTTTGGCAAAGTTTGGCTCTTAAAAAATTGGTAGAAAGATGACAAAGTAGTGGGGTATTTATAAGGCTCAAAATATACACCTCACTAGTCACCTCGTCAAGGGTGGTGGTGAGGTCCATGGCGAGCTTAATAGAAAGGTTCTAAAACATTTCATTTTTTGCTTCCAAAAATGTTATGTACAATCCATAAATACCCACACATGAAACACACCAAAAACCATAAGTAAAAATGTCGACTTGCTCGTACACTCGCTTTCCAAAAACCAACACTCTACCTAGCATGCACACAACAAAAAACAACCCTATGGTGTGTGTAAATATGATTGCATACAAAATATGCCTAACTATGTGTGTATGTGACTTATTGAACCACAATAACCAACCTTGCTTAGAAGAAGATAAATACACTAACTAAAATAAAATAAGCATCGTATCTCACACACAGAAAGCCAACACATAGACACAAGTACAAAGAGACTTACAAAAAATATTCACCTACTTTAATATTACACAAGCATAATAACATTACTAAAATCCAATTATTACAATTAGCCACACATGCTCTATTTAATAAATTGCCAATATAGTAAATATAACATTCAAATAGATACATCAAATTATAGCTACAAATAAAATACAATTAAAGTTAATACCTTAACCATATTATTACAAATAACTCTTAAACAAATAATTATCTTGAAACACTCCTTTTATTGCCACTTTTATTATGAACAACCTGATCTAAGTTGTTTATAACATAAACATTAAAATTGTTCAACTCTCAAAATTAAAGAAGAACTAAAGCCTAGGAAGAAAAGCTTAAAAAGCATAGAGAAAGTGGAGAGAGATGAGAAGGAAAAGGATTGTTTATAAATGAGGGGTGGGGGTGTTTATATAGGGTAGAAAATGCTACAAAAGAGATGAAAATGTGGATTAAAGGATTGGGAATCTCGGCATGCATTTCTTGATGCCAAGGTATTAGCCAGCCCTTAAGCATTTTTAATCTGGTTAAATGTTTCACAGTATGGCATATATAAATCTACGTCATAGCACGCATGTTACTAAGCTTCTAGAAACTCTTTTGTACTTCACACACTAACATTGGTTTGGAACATATGTAAGGTACTTCACACACTTACATCGGTTTGGAATATATGTAAGGTTTACATATGTTAGTATTTTATACTTCTTGGTTGCAATAGAGTGTTTCCAAGTATTTTTCTTCAGACATTTCTTAGTTGAATCAATTTTGAACATTTCAAGTGCATAAAATCATGTTATATTTAGTGCTTTTAAGCACTCATCAGCCACCAAACACAAATTTTAGTATCCTTGGGCCAACAAACACCACCTTCAACTGCTCGATACTTGAGGATAGGGATCATTAAAGACTTAATCTGGAGTGAGATTAATGGTGTGGCTCTTTACAAGGGTCTGGTTCGGTACCTCCTATACATGGCTAATGAGTAAGAGATTGATGTCATAAGTGAAAATGTCGATCTTGTTGTTGTTATGAGAAGGCTTATTTTTCAAGTAAGTGTTACTTCAAACTTTTATATTGAATAAGTATTTTATTTATATATCTCTCTCCCATTCTCATCTTTTTTGTAGTCTTAATTATTGCATGAGCTTAGTAGAGTGAGAAATGTTGAGAAACCCAAGATTGGGCTCAAAAAAGAGAAATTGAGTCATGTCTCTACTCGAGCCAAGATGGTCATGCTACTTGCCAAGGCCAATAAATGGGATTGTTAGGCCATTGACAAAAAGGAGAAATTGACTTGTGATGCTAATGACCTAAATGAATATTCAAGATAGCTCGAGGTAACTAAAGAAGATGAGAAAAGGGTTGTGGCTAAGAATGAAACTTATAAGAGTGAGCTAGAAGTTGCCACGCTTGAGTTGGAAGAAACCATGCGTGAGTTTGGAAAAGTTAAGTGCAATATGGGTCCTATTATCGAGAAAGTAATAGAGATCATCCACATTGGCTATAATATAGCCATGGAATCTTTTAAGGAAGAGGCCAAGAAGAATGACCTTGGAAAATTTTATTCCATAACTTTAAACATTCTAGTCATACCAACATGCTCACCCTTTCATACTCAAATAGATGATAAATAATCTAAGGGAAATGAAGATGACATCAAGGTGGGAGATTGAGCCAATAATCCTGGGGATGTTTAAATTGTATAATAGGATTAAGCTAAGTTATTTTTGTAAAGCTCGACCACCTTATTTTTTTTATAGGTTTGGCCTTTCTCTATTTTTTTATTACTTTTTTGTAATACGTTCAAGCTCCTTTGTAAACTCAACCTTCCTCTTTGAATTTTGAATATAAATTATCATTTTTAAAAAATTGAATATTTTGCTTAATTTATGCATATGTTTATACATATACACACATATTGAGACTTATTTATAGCACATTTATTAATGTTAACCTACTTCATTGTATTTTGGACATTTCTTTATTTGATCATCTCAATGCCTTGCCCTATATAAGGTAATGTGTTTACTTGTTGAAGCACATTGTTATAGACAATTTTAGTTCTTTGAAATATTTAGAGCACTAACCTTATATTTATTTTCTCAAGTGTCATGGCCGCTGATTAAGCAATGCGATATTTAGCTCAAGCCTTAAATCAAGAGAATGTTAGGCTTGCCACTAAAGTGATAAAATTAAGGACCATGTTAGCTCTCATCAATGACAAGGCTTTACTTTATGACCAACTCAAGTGTGAGCTCGAGCTTCATAAAGAAGAATTGTTCTAGATACAAGCATGCAAAAGGAAGACTATGACAAAGATTACTTCCCTGGTAGATAGTGAAGCTTATTGGGCTAGTTTTTATATAAAGAGAGGTAAGGGTACATTACTCAAAGTTATGAATGTTATTGAGGAATTAGAAGGATTAACCATGAGCACGATCATGTTCTCAGTATAGTTGGGCAAGGAGATTGTCAAGAAGTATGTAAGATTTAGGCCAAGCTTTTTCCTTTGGTGAAGCATACAGAGGATCCTGACCTAGCCCTATAGCTAAATTCCTAAATGGTTTTTGAAAAGATGATCTTGTCTCGAAGCTCATTATTTATTTATTTTTAATCAAGTATTTATTGAACTTAAAGGCTTGGTCTATGAATAAATTTTTGTTAGATGATTTTTTCATCTAGCCTAATTAGTATACCTGATTCCTCACTAAGGTAATCAGCTTGCACTTTGATTTTTTTACTAGAGCACTCTACCTAGTTCCTAAATGAGCTGATCAACTGATGGCTTAAATGATGGGTTAGCTTGGTTAATGTAGCTGGTGATACTAACTTCTTAGAACCAAACTTGTGCCTAAGCATTGTACTTTTTTCTGATAGAGGTGATCAACTCATGGCTTAAACATTGGGCTTGCTTGGCTACTAGAGCTAGTGATAGCAGCTTCCTTGGACCAACCTTTTTTTGATCATTCTACTTGGTTCTTAACCGAGGTGATCATCTTGTGGGTTAAACATTGGTCAAGATTTATACACCAAATAAAAGCCATTTCTTATAAAACAACTCTATTAAAATAATACGTTTTAAAAAATATACTTTTAAAAATGTTAGGGATTCCAAATCATGCTCTCCTTTACACCTTGAATATCGTTTAACATGTAGGCTCTACCTGGTATTGCCACTTTTATTTGGTATGGGCCTTCCCAATTTGCACCTAACTTTCTTATCACTTTCTAGTTAAGGAAAACTCTTCTAAAAACCTAATCATATTGGGAGAATGACTTAAATATTATTGCTTTGTTATAGTAATATTCCACACCTCTCTTATACTCCATCATTTTTCTTAAGGCTTCATACTTTTTTCCTCTGTTAGTACTAAATCAAATGCTATGTCTAAAGCATTCTTGTCCTCAGTTAGAGATGATCTCATAGTGGGTACTCTCACTTCTATAGGGATTATGACTTCTATTCCATACACTAGGGAAAAAGGTGTTTCATTAGGGCTACCTTAAGGGCTAACCTTGATGGCCCATAATACACTCATGCACAAAATTATTGTGTATACATTTTGTAAAATTTATAAAATAACTCTCAAGTTCACAAATCACTTATAGAAAATGATCATTATTATTATAAAATAGATCTAAATAGGAATCATGTGGTTCATAAATTATGCAACAAATTCTTAAAAATGAAACTAATAACTTAGCATCTTGTCACGATTGTTTTGGTTGAGTATCTAAATTGCTAATATAAAAATAAGAATAGATTCAAAAAAACATTTAGGAAAATAAAATTTTATCATACAGTTGAGAATTTATGGAATATATTAGTTAGTTAATCATGTTTGTTCAATATTAAATAAGTTATTAAAGATATGAATTAAGATTATTGATCTCCTTTTTTAATAAAAAACTATCCTAAGGCAAGCATAAAAATTCTTTTGTTAATAAAAAACTAATTAATATCCTAAGGTCGGTATAACCAATTGATTAATTACTAAATTCTAATTTATCTCTAAGGAAATAATAAACCATCTAATTAATGTCAATGGCAAGGCATGTAAGTTAGACTTTCATTCAAGGTGTTAAAGTTGGTTTTATGAATTAAGTATATAAAACTAACTTTCATATTTTAAATCTATTGTATAAGATATGTCGTCAATATATCTTCAATAATAATTCTTAAAAAAATCCTTGAAATAAAACATGCCTCAAAATATATTTAGACTATAATTGACTAATATCAGTGAGAATTGCTCTAAATCATAATGAGATAATTTCAATCCTAAATCTGACTCTCTTATTTATTATGAAAAATATTTCATCAATATATTTTTATTTACAAAATTTGTTTTAATATTTATGAAGAAATAAAACTTAATTCATTTTATAAAAATGTTTAATCTACTTTAAAATTTTACAAGCATAACAATATTACTAATATCTCATATTTATAACCAGATATGCATATTTTAATAATTGATCATAAAATTAAATATAGCATGCAAAACCAAACATAAAGATAATCTAAAAAAAATATTTGAAATATATCTCAACAAAATCTCTATATTATTTCTGTTTCGAAAAACCTCCAAACAAAACTATCGTACTTATTCATTGAATTGAAATTAAGCTATTACATAAACTAAAATTATCTCAACTTTCAAATGAGAGAAGAACTTTAAACTACTAAAAGAAAATATTAAAAGCTTAAAGAGACTAAATAAATGAAAGGATTGAGAAGTATGATGGATGATTAAGGTGCCGTCACACACATGTTTTCCATGCCATAACCCACAAAGGATTAGTGACAATTATATTGATTCCAAAAGCATTGCACCACAACACATAACAATTCCATGCCATGGCACATGTTGTTCTTCATAACTTTGTTCCCTTATTTTCTTGTATAACTTTTTATTGGTTTGGAGCATTTACAATCGATCAATTTTATCTTTTAAAGTTAAAAATACCTAAAAGTAACAAAATATATCTATGATTCGTAAAAGAAATTTTTTAAAAAATAATTGTAAAACAAAGTAAATACAAATATTTTTAATCATTAAACATGCATAAAATCACAATATATTGATGATTTTTTTAGCACTAATCATACACTAGGCAGCTCATCCACCTATTTCCCTTTAACAATCTCCAACTTATTTTTTAGTAAGTTTAATATCACTTTATTCACAAATTCGGCTTGACCATTTTCTTATGGATAGTGTGGAGTTAAATGACACATTTTGATGTTGTGTTTGGAGGCAAACTTTATAATATTGTGGACAATAAGTTGTTTTCCATTATCAATGACAAGCTCATTAAGCAAACTAAAGTGGTATATTATGCTCTTCCATATGAATTGAATTACCTCCTCTTCCCTTATTCTTCCTAGAGGATCAACCTCTATCCACTTTGGGAAGTAATCTATGGTGACTAATAAGAACATCTTTTGACCCACCCCTTATGGCAATGGTCTAACTATATCAACTCCTCATTTATAGAATAGCCATAGGTTGACAACATTAGTCTTCTTTGTTAATGGTATATCAAACAATGGAGCGTATCTTTGACATTTATCACAAGCTTAGGTATGCTTCATACAATCTTCTAACATTATTGGACAATAGTAACCATATCTCATGATCTGTTGTGATAGCTTTCTCCTACTTGAATGAGAACCACACTATCCTTCATGGGCATCATACATGACTCCATTGGAGCAGTCTTTAGCTATATATAGGAGTCCAAGTCTGAGGACTATGCACATGCATAGCTTTTCACCTTGTACCATATAGTTTCTAACCTTTGACTTGATTTCCTTCACCTTTTTCTTATATTTAAGTAGACTCTCATCTTTGAGGAAATTAAGGAGAGGTGTAAACCATGCAGTGATAACATCGAAGATGTTCATGATAATATTTTTACTTCTTCTATACTAACCTCTATAAGAATGGATACTATGATTGTCTTGTTGTGATTAGCTTCATATACAACCTCTAGGGTGGCTAGGACATCATCATGGCTATTACCACTTCATGGTATTTTCTTAATCTCAAAGTTAGAAAAATTTGAGCTTTCCCTTGTCAATCGTTCTACCTATGCATTTCACTGTCATGACTCCAAATATGGATATTTCATATTCTATAACATTGCTCGTTACTTGAAAATCCATTCTAATAGAATATTCAAAACAATGTCCGTCATAATCTAGTATTACAACCCTCAATCCAGCTCTTTTAAAAATATATGTATTCTCTCTTAACAACTCGAAGAATGGGAGACATTTGTGGGTGCAAATGGAAATAAAATTGTAGAGTGCTTCAATTATTTCATTTAATTATTGGATTCCCTTCAAGTCATTGGGTGGATTCATTGTGATGAAGGTCTGGATGTACTTTAATTCCAAGGACAGAGAAAAGTTATCCCAAGAGCTTCCCTGATGTGACACAAAAACATTCTTTGACATGGTCCCCTAGCTGTATGAACTTGATCACCATATCATTTATGTATGCTTCCATATTTTTTCCCAACTAATCTTTGGACATTTTGTTAACCAATGTTGGTAAGTAGCCCTAGTCTTCTTTAAATCAAAAGTCATTCATGCAATAGAAAGTACCTTCTTTGATGAAGGATGATGCTTTATTTTTTTAGTTTAGTTTTTTTTTTATTTCTTATGTTTCTTATCTCTAGTTGAAACACTTAGAGGCAATTTTCATATGAACTTTCATCCCTCAAGTGCCCTCTATTCTTTTTTTCTTTTAGTTCATATTTAATTTTGAGACATTGAGGACACTACCAAATTTAGGTTGGGGTAGTGTCACTTTATGCACACTTTTGATATACATTGATGCTAGTACTTAATTTAAAAATGTGTTATAAAAAATTCTTTGATTATAGTAATTTACAAAAATAATTTTGCATTATATGTTTAAAATGTTCAAATGAAAATATTTGTCCTATTGTCTAGGTGTTGATTTCAAATTGTTTGGTTTAAGTCACATTTTCTATTTTGATTACTAAATAATAACTTTAAAAATATTTTATGCATGTTATTAAGCTTTGTGGTAAGATGGATGCTTAATACATATAGCCTATAGAATTTTCATATTTAAGTGTATATTTTTGTGATCTCACAAATCTTTGTAGGTGAATAGAGAGAATTTAGAAGATAGCTTATGAACTTTCATTAATCTTTTGAATTTGTTAGTTGATGTTTAAAATATCATTTCTTGGTTTGTGGAATGAATTGGTTGAAAAGCTAAAAGATGATATTAGTTAAAAAAAAATGAGATGTTTTTTTTTTTTTGAGAAAATATCGTAGTAATTATGCTCAATCTTTTTTTATATTATTCTTGTATTAATATTTCCATTAAAAAAATAAAAAAAACAAAAGAAAAAAATAAAATATAAAGAATATGTTAATTAGTTTAATAAATTTCATATTCCTCATCTTGGAAGATAAAAAAGTTTTCATTGATTCTTACTCTATAGGAAGAATTTTTCTCATCATGATTCATTTATATTGTATTCTCATATAAACTAATTGAAATTATAAAGCTAGTTTGTTATAAGAATAGTTGAATTTTAGGAAGTCTACTTTCCTATATTTAGATCAATGCTTGCTTGTCTGTTGGTCCTTAAAAAATACCTATATCTTGAGTCCTTCTTTGTTTTCCAACTCCATGCATGAAATTCCTAGCCCTTAAAAATAATTTATCTCTAAGGACATGGAGTTTAGGCTTTTATTTGAACAAATTCTCAAGACTATATGTGCCGTGGTTTGTGGTAATAAGACTTTGCCTTAGTTCACAACACAAATTTTTAGAATTTATAATTGCAATAATCTACATAACAATTGTGATTTTTAACTAATTTTTTGTTTGAAACACTTAGGAGATTTTTCTAGATTTTTATTTGGGCTAATCATCATTATTTTTTATTAAATGTGTGTTGATTGGTAGGGATTAGTAATAAGTTGGTTGGTAGTTGGGATAATATCATAAAAATGCATATGTAAAATGTGTAAATTAATTAATATTTAAAATTCAAAGAGTTTAAAATTAATAATTAACTATATTAATTTAATAGATATTTATTTATATTAATTATAATTATTTTATACTTGTAGGATCAACAAAATCAGCAAAAGAATATCAAAGAAATCAACATTTGAATTTCACAACATATCTTCACTAGATTTCATAAACAAGCTGCAGAGTTTGGATCGTAACTTTGATTTGTATATCCAAATAAGATAATTCAAGTTTATAGGAAAAAAAAAAGAGATTTATCTACAATTTTATATTTCACAAAGAATATTTAGATCTAATTATTTAAACCCAAAAATAAGCTTAAATCTGAAATATAAGGTATTTAAATGTCTGTTATTATTTTATGATATATCTTTTTTGTATGAAGCTCCAAATTAGATAATTCTTGATCCTCTGAAATGATAAGAGATTTATCTACAACTTGTATATTGAAAATATATTTTCAAACCAATTATCTTCAAGGAGAAAAGAACTTGATTTTATTAGAATATAACAAATGTTCACACTCCAACACTATAAATAGATGGAGTTTTCAACACTTGAAAAGCATTAGAAAATTACAAAGAGATATTACTTTCTTATCTCATTCTTTTTCTCTAGAATTTGTGGGAATGATTTATAAGGCTAG
The DNA here is from genome assembly GCA_030763125.1 of Hippophae gyantsensis. Taxonomy (NCBI): domain Eukaryota; kingdom Viridiplantae; phylum Streptophyta; class Magnoliopsida; order Rosales; family Elaeagnaceae; genus Hippophae; species Hippophae gyantsensis. The sequence continues at coordinate 43,818,057 of CM061028.1, read as the reverse complement.
AGTTAGAGTAAGGTTAGAAGGGAACTTAATTGTGTAGTTGTTCTATTATTATTTTTTATTCTTATAAGTGCCTTCTAGTTACAACTTTGATTTGAGAAATTATTTTGTTTATCTTTTTCTATATTCAATATATTATATTCGTCAGTTTCATATAAATTAAATAATGCATTTTTTATGTACAATTTTTAATTTATAATTAATAATTTATTTTATAGTTGATCTTTTATTACAATATTATCATTTTGATATATTATTAATCTTAGATAACTTATAATAATAAATCTTACTTTTTAATGAAAATATTTTCTCAAAAAAAATACATTAGTTTTTGTTATTGATCAACATTTTTATATCTTCCAATCATTTATTTGAGATGTGAAGCAAGCAATTGATTAGTAAATAAAAATCAAAGTTGATAATATTAAAATTAAATAAATGAGTGAATCTCGATGCCTTATTATTTAATATTAATTTCCTTCTCTTTAAAAATTCTTCTCTTTAATTATTGTTATTTTTCTTTATTTTTCAATTATCATTTTTACTTACTATTCTGTGATAACCTTTTTTGTTAATTTATTTTGCTCCCCTATGGAATCCACACCTAAAGATATACTACGAAAACTGCTTAGCTAAAGGTAATGATTTTGAGTGTGACAATGATGAGTGCTCAAAAAGCACTAAAATTACCATGATTTTATGCACATTAATTAATTAAAAATATATATATTTATATGATTTTATCATATATTTATATAAATCTGTCTTTTTAGAATCACGGGTATTTTTATTGTTTTTCAGGTATTTTCGCTTAAAAACGTAACTTAAAGACTCAAAGAGGAATACATCACAAATATATACATAAAATAAATGAGAAAAAGTCAACAAATATGGAAAAATTGGACAAAATGGGTCTAAAAGGTCAAAAAAGAGGAAATCGTGCACGCAGCCGCCCAGCCGTGCCGACCAATGTGTGCAACGTGCCCAGCCGCGCTGAGCAGCCGTGCGCATCGCCCATTCCGCGCGCGCCCGATCCCACTCGCTGCATTTCCCTGTCCGCGCGCCCCTGATCCACTCTACGTGTGCCACTGCCCATCTGCGCCCAGTCCACGCGTGCCACTGCTTATCTGCACCCAGTCCACGCATGCCGCTATGCCCATCTGCCCCAATCCGTGCGCGCCACCGTGCCTCACACCAGCATGATGTCAGTAATGATGTCATCATTCACTACTCCGCATTTCCACCATTTTTAATCATTTTTTCACCCACGTTTTCTTCCCCTCCTCACCTATAAATACCCCCATTCTCTTCACTTCAAATCACACCTAAAAACACATCTTCTTCTCTCTTTCATTCTCTCTATTTCTTAGTTTTTAGTTTTTCTTAGTTTTTAGCTTTTCTTAGTTAGTTTTTCTTAGTTTTAGAGTTCTTCTCTTTTTGAGAAGAACTAATTATATTTTTGTAATTTATTTGCTTTATGATTCAATAAATGAAAATGCAAATTCCGTTTGGAAGTTTTCCAGCAACAGGAATAACATTAAAGTACTGTAAGGAATTTATATTCTTTACAGTTATTTTTTATGTTTTATTCTTACATGTTATATTTAATTTGTTTGTGATTAAATTTAACTTTGCTAGCTGTTTGTAAACATGATATAATAATAACGTTGTTATGCTTGCGAAATATTAAATAGGTAAAAATCTCTAAAATGAATTGATTTTGTTTTTATTCAAGATTTTATATTAAGAATGTTAGATAGAAATATATTATTTTTCATTACAAACTTAAATCAAAAAATTAGATTTTAAGGTTTAGTTATCCGGTCTGATTTAGAGTAGTGCTCTTTTATTTGTTGGTACAATCGCCCGGTAGTTAGAATAAAGCTCTATTTCAAAAGTTTTTATAAGAATTATTATCTGAAAATATATTGACAACATGTTTTCAGTAGTAGTTTTAAAACTTGAAAGTTAGTACTCGAATAATTAAATTCTTAGGTTTAATTTGGACACCTTGAATAAAGTTTAAACTGTCTAACCCCACCAAAGGTGGCATTTAAAGGGTTCATTTTCAATCTCTTAGAAAAATAAATTAATTTAATTAACCAAATTAGTTATCAACACCACTCATAGGTGTTAATTGATTTGTTTAGTTAAAAAAGAATATCTAACCCCACCAAAGGTGGTATTCATATAAAAAAAGAGAGAATCAATAAATATCAATTTATATCTTTAATAACTTAAATAATATGAGCAAGCATAATTAACTTAGTTTTATATCCATAAATACTTCATTATTTTAACAGATAAAATTTTCATAAATGTTTATTGAATCTCTATCTATGTTTATTTTTATGTCAGTAGATTATAAACACAAAACCCAAAATATCGTGACAGGATGTTTAGGATTTAATTTCGTTTTTAAAAGTTTGAATAATAAATTAAAAACCACATACATTCCTTCCTTAGATCGACCTTGGGAGTATACTTATCATTTTCTATGAAATGATTCGTGCACTTACGAGAGTTTTATAAATATAAAACCAAAGTATCGACAGGATCGGCAATGCCAGTTCTGCCCATCAAGTTTTTTTTTTTTGCAAATAAAAATAATAAATAAATAACATATAAAAAAAGGTTTAATGGCCTACCTTGCATTTAATGCTTAACTCAACTTCTTGGTAAGACACTTCTTAAAGAAATTGCAATTTATATAATTTAATTCACTCAATGTCCCTCACGTCATTAAGTTTATATCAGTATATACTTGAAAATGTATAGTCTTTGTGCCAAGATTATCATTGATAAACTCCTTTAATAGACATTAACAACTATTTTGACATAAGCGTAAAAATAAGTACACCATGTTCTTTGTCCAATTTCAGGGTTTCTTATACATTTTATTTCTTAAAATATACATGTATGATAAGATTATGTACAAGTGCCTTTAAAAACTTCACCATTCCCTTTAGATATATTGAGATTTATCTACTAATTGAGGGATATGATTCTAGGTTTTATATTAACAATCTTAGTTGTAAGTATAAAAAATATGACATGAACTTTACGCTTGCACCTACATCTAACATAGTATCTACCTCTTATTTATCACCAATGGTAATATTGACATTAAAAATTCTAGGATCTTTGGAGCAATTTTTTAAAAAAAAAGAACTTTTAAATAAAAAATAAAATATATAAATAAATAACAAATAAATTAAACAAAAAAAGAGAATAAATAATAAAAATATGAAATAAATAACAATAAAAAATAAATATATATATATAGATAAATAATAAAAATACAATATATATATATATATATATATATGATACAAATACTTTATGATACATACATTTATTATAAATAATATATGTTAGATGATTACAATAAATTAATAAAATATATTATATAAGAATTTAGTTAGTAAAAAAATACTAAATAAAAAAATGGTTAACAAAAACATAAATAAAGTAAAATAAAAATAAAATAAAATAAAGTTAGAAAATAAAAAGTAATAAAAAAAAATTGAATAAAGTAAAAATTAATTAATATTTAATTCAATAAAATACAAATTTTAGTTTTATTCAAAATTCAATTTTTCTCTCACTAAAATATTATTAATATTTTGACTCTTTTCAAGGCAACTAATAAATAAGATTTTAAAGATTTTTTTAGATTTTTTTGAATTTATAAAACAAATTTGAATTATTATTTATATTTTGGAAATATGGTAATCAACTAATAACTAAGAATTGCTTTTAGTTTGAATTCATATTTCAAAAAACAATTATTTAATTTGAATTAAAATCTTAAAAGAAAATTATTTTTTATTTAAATGTCATCTAAGAAATGAGCTAATACATTTTTTATTTTTGAAACTTTTTTTAAAGAAAATAGAAATAAAAAATATTTACAACATGAAATTTTTTAAAATTTTGATAAAAAAAAATTTTAAAACGCTATTTTTCTTCGACAACGACGCCAAAAACTTGATGCTAAAGTTTTGTTTTTTAAAATAACTCATAAGTGCACGAATTAATTTGTACAAAATGATAAGTATATTTCCAAGGTTAGTCTCAAAAGAAATCATATGGCTTTTAAATAAATCAACATATTCTTAAAAATAAAAATTAAACTTAAACATTATGTCACAAAGTTTGGGTTTATAAGATCTAAACTAATGATAAAATTACAGATGAATTCAACAAACAATAAGAAAATAAACATTTGAACTCAACAGATAATTTATGGTATAGATTAGTTATTTAATAATGCTTAATCAATATAAATTATGTTATTAAAGATATAAATTAAGATGATTGATTCCCTCTTTTTGTAAGGAATATCCTAAGAAAGATATAAGATTCTTTATAAATTAAACCTTAACTTGTCACATTTGGTGGGCCGATATGTTAATTCTTAATTAAATTATGTTTTTTTCTTTAAGATTAAAAAAGCATTTAATTAACACGTTTGGTGGGACCGATAATTTAAACTCTCATCATGGTATCTAAGTTATATTAATGATTTAAGTACTTAAAAATAAACTTTTAGATCTTAAAACTACTACTAAAAATATGTCATCGGTATATTTTTACATGGTAATTCTTTTCAAAATCTTTGAAATAGATTTTTACTCTAACTATACTATTGATATTGATGACTTTATGAAAGTAGAGTTATTAACGCACTTTTTTATTTAATATTTACTTGTTTTATTTAATAAATAGTACTTTTAAGGCTAAAAGTATTAAAATATAAACTTTTTAGTGAAAAATGATGAAAATATAATGTTTTGGATTTTTCTGGAATATTTTTAGATTTTTTTATGAATTTTTAACGTAGGGCTAATCATGAGTTCCCACATAGCCTGCCACGTAAGTAGAGAAGCTGACTGACCAAGCCTCATATATGCCATGCAAGTAGGGACATCAAATCATGTTATGCCGTGTATAAGGAGGACGAACCACGCACCACGTGCCAGCACGACGTTCAATCTGAGTTTGGAGATCGGTCAACCCACCTACCACGTGTCGCCACCCAATTTCTCGTCGCATTCCACCCATGCGCCACGCCATCCATTTATACAAATCACATAGCATCACGTGGCATTGATTTGGCGAGCGTTGACTCTTACCGGTCTCCCCTACCATGCATTGGACTCTAATTCACCCAGTGAATTTCCCCTACCACTTGTCCAGATTTGTTAGCGTTGTCAATTTTGTTTGTTTTGATCGCAACTCTTGATCTGAAGCTGATATGACGATCTAAATTACACCTGAGCTATATTTAAGCCTCTAATCACCCTACAAATCCTAAGTACACAATTTTGATCAATTTTTGGAGCTAAAAAGAGAGAAAAATACAGAAAAATTCAAAAAGAGACATAATTTTGGTGAAGATTTAAGAGAAGATTAATTCTACAAATCAATAGATTGATTGTATTTCTTATTCTACTCTTTTCTTTAGTAATTTTTATGTCTTCCTTTATGAAAAATATGAGTTTTATGAACACAATTATGTATAGTTAATTTATTAATCTAGGGATCTTATGAACCCAATTTTCACCATGTAATGATCTAATATTTTATCTCAATTATAATTATAATTTAATTATATTATTTAATCTAATTTGTATGGTATTAAGTTTTTGGCCAACAATTTATCTATAGAGATAATTAAATAAATTTGAGAGAATTATTTAATTATTTTTCTTGATTAAATAACATGTATAGTTTTTAGGCTGAGATGTATGATTCTTATGTATGTGATCCATAATTGATGAACTTAATAAGTAGCATGCAATTTGATTGGCATGAGAGTGGATTAAATTAATTACTATATGGTGTGTAGTTTACATGAGAGAGGAATACATGCTAGGTTAGATTCAATTGATCATGTAATTAATTGATAATTATTTTAAAGGGATTTTAGTTATTCGCATGTTTAAAAAATTGGGAGATTAAGTATTTCTAGATATTTTCTCATATATATTTTTAGTTATCAAATATGATTTTATTAATTAATACTATTTACTTTTATTTATTTTTATTTTGCTTTTTTAAAATATAAAAACATAAAAAAATTGATTGTTATCTTATTAGTTTTAAAAATTAGTTTCTAATAAAATAATCTTCATTGGAACGATATTTTCTACTCATTATATTACTTGTTGCGATATGTATATTTTCGTATTCATTGCACACATTTCGTATATGGCGATCAAGTTTTTTGGTACCGTTACGAGGGATTATAAATATTATAAATTAATTTTTTTTATTTTTTTTATTTCAGTTATTTTTTAATTTATTTTTCTTTACTTATTTTTTTTACTAACTTATTTATTTCTTTCTTTTATTTAATTTCTTTATTTCTTTCTTTATTCTTTAACTTTAATTTATTTATTTAGTTCTTTATTTTTTATTTTTTTATTTAGTTTTTATTTAGACATAACAGTCAAGTCTATTGCATGAGCAGAGTTCTTGAAAGACAAATCTTATCTTTAGATCTTGAAATTGATTGTACTTTGAGATCAATTAGAAAACAATAAGTCACCCAAGAGGAAGAAATGGCTAATCCATTAGAAATAAACAATAATGAGCTAAACTTAAATAATCAAATGCTTTTGATAGATGATAAAGATAAAGATATGAATGAATATGCAATATCTACGTTGGAAGGGTTGAATCCAAGTATTACAAGACCAAATATTCAAGCTAATCAGTTTGAACAAAAGCCAGTAATGTTTCAAATGCTACAAATAGTTGGACAATTCAGTGGATTACCAACAAAGGATCATCATCTTCATCTCAAATTGTTTATTGAAGTTGTAGATTGATTTATGTTTAGTGGTGTGACATAGGAGGAATTTAAGCTTAGATTGTTCCTTTACTCTTTGAGAGACCATGCTCGAGCTTGGCTAATTTTTTTGCCACCTGATTCCATTAAAACTTGTAATGGTTTGGAGGATAAATTCTTGATGAAATGCTTCCCACCAACAAAGAATGCCAAGCTTAGGAATGACATTACTTTCTACCAACAATACAAAGGATAATTGTTATATGAAGTATAGGAAAGATTCAAGGAATTACTAAGGAAGTGTCCTCATCATGGTATTCCTTCTTGGATTCAAATGGAGACTTTTTACAATGGTCTTAATGCTTAAACAAGAACAATTGTTGATGCATTTACTAATGCAACTTTGCTAGCCAAATCTTACAATCAAGTTTATGATTTACTTGAGAAAATGGCTATCAATAGTTATCAATGGCCAATGGACAGAATGACAACCACAAGAAGAGTAGTCGAAGTGCATAAGGTAAATGACATCACAACACTTACAGCTCAAGTGTCATCTTTAGTTAATCTTTTGAAGGCTCAAAACTCGACAGCGAGTATAAAACATGTCCAAGATTCAAGAGTGTCATGTGTGTTTTGTGGAGGAGCTCATTTGTTTGATAATTGTTCAAATAATCCTGAATTTGTATTCTATGTGGAGAAAGTGAACCGAAACAATAATCCATACTCAAACACATATAATCCAAGATGGAGACAACATCCAAATTTCTTTTAGCATAATAACAACAGTCAAGGTGGTAATCAATTCAACCATAAATCATTTCTACCACCTTATTTTCAACAACCACAATAATCACAAGCCTAAGAGAATAGGTCACCTACTGAGGACAATACAAATGCTTTAATAAGGATGATGAAATACTTCATCCAATCAGTAAATATAAAAGTGTCCACTCAAGAGGCTTCAATTCAAAATTTGGAGAGCCAAATGGGGCAACTTTCCAAGGCCATAAGCCAAAAGCCTCAAGGTAACCTTGCAAGTGACATAATTGTAAACCCACGAAGAGAAGGTAAGGACTAGTGCAATGCCATAACCTTAAGGAGTGGTAAAACTTTAGAATAGGAACATAAGACTGAAAAGGGTGAGGAGAAATAGGAAAGTAACAAGGATGAGGAGGAACTAGTGGATAAAGAGAGCACTGAAAAGGAAATAATTCAGTCAAAGAAAAATAACCTTTACAAACCCACTATTCCTTTCCCTCAAAGACTGCAAAAACAAAAGTCAAATACACAGTTTTCAGAATTTCTGGAAGTCTTCAAGAAGCTGCACATAAACATACCATTTGTAGAGGCACTTGAACAAATGTCATCATATGTAAAATTCATGAAGGATATACTATCAAAGAAAATGAGGCTTAGAGATAATGAAACAATAACCTTGACTGAAGGTTGTAGCACTATCCTTGATAGAAAACTACCACAAAAATTGAAAGATCCAGGTAGTTTTTACATCCCTTTCACTATTGGGAACATCCATTTTGGCAAGGCACTATGTGACTTAGGTTCTAGCATTAATCTCATGCCCTTATCGGTCATTGAGAGATTGGGGTTGGTAAGACCAAACCTACTTCAGTAACATTACAGATGGCAGACAGATCAATTAAGAGACCTTGGGGTGTTGTAGAAGATTTGCTAGTAATAGTAGACAAATTCATCTTTCCGGCAGACTTCATTGGGCTAGACATGAAAGAGGACCGTGACATTCTTATAATACTTGGTCATCCATTCTTAGCAACCAAAAGGGCACTCATTGATGTACAAAAAGGTGAACTTACAATGAGAGTGCAAGATGAGCAAATAATGTTTAAATTTTTTAAAGCATATGGACCCCCTGACATTGATAGTGCTAATGAATGCTTAAGGATAAATATTACTGAGTGTGGGGACAACTTAAAAAAAATTTGAGTCACGCACACTTACGAATGTTACACATGATGCTATGAACAAGGACATAAACTCACTAGAAAACAACTCAACCTATTATTAACTTTGAAATTCTTGCATCGAAGGTTGATATTATAGATTGTGTGAACTTTTTGGAGGACGCACCTCTTATATGTGTATCAAAGGTGATTATGAAAAATTTGGAGATAGGATCTAAGCTCAAACCATCAATTGAAGAGACACCAATTTTAGACCCTACACTTTTACCCTTCTATTCCCAGTCAAGTATGAAAGTATAAGAGTCCAATAGAGAAGTGAAAAGGATGTTAGAAATACATAAATTAGATGAGTTACGGTGGAGTGCTTATAAGAATGCCAAAAGGTTAAAAAAGAAAACAAAAATATGACATGAGAAGAGAATTGAGCACCATGTTTATGAACTAGAACATAAATTATTATTGAACAAACCAACACTCAAATTTTTTCCAAGCAAACTCAAAAGTAAATGGGTACAAAGGAATGTGCCTTAGGACTTGATAAGGCTGTCTAGTCAAGGACGTTAAATGTGATGCTGGTTGGGAGGACACCCAACTTTATTTTATTTATATTTTCAATTTTTTTGTAGGTGAATAAATGTGGAGAGCAATGGCGCAACAAAAGTGAGCATTTTCAGCAATAGATGTGGTGTGCCATGACTACGAGAGTTTTTTTTCTTTTACTTTTTCATATTTATATGTACATATAGGGGACAATGTGTAATTTAAGTTTGGGGGAGGGAACTTCATTCTCTACATTAGCATTCATACATTTTAAATTTTTAAGGAATATTTTTTTAATTATTAAGATTTTTTTAAATCATGACTTGGGTAGAAATTGATAAATATATGAAAACTAAATGCATGCATGCTTGATATGAAACACATGAACTCCATGACAAAAATTGGTTGTCATGACTAGGATAAGGAATGTAACATATTTACATTAATCATGTGATATGCTTACTAGTTTTGATTGGATTGATTCAAATTCTTATGCAGATATTCATGATTAATTTTGGTGTTCTTATTGAGAGAAAACTTATACTAAGTTATGCGAGTCGATGAGATGTAGCAAGTTTTAGAATCTATTTGATCATCCCTTTAGGAAAATCCTATATAGTATTTAGTAAGAGAAATGATTTAAGCCTTATTTGGATCGATTGAACCTTTCAAGCTAACCATTGTTTATATCTTTAGTCACTCATTTGAGCCTAACAAAGAACCTTTCATATCTTTAAGCCACATTTAATGCCTAACTAATAAATATTACCATAACCCTTGCACCTTTAGCTTGTATGAAAAGAAAAAAAATGCAATCATGTGTTGTGCTTTAGAGTAAGGTGAAATATAATGTACCCTATAAAAAAAAGAAAAAAGAAGAAGCAAAACTCACAACATAATTACCCCTCTAAAGAAAATAAAATATAATTGAAAATAAGATTAGGGGTGTTGTGAATTTACCATAAAAAAAAAGAGATGTGGAATAGAATAATATGAAAAGAATGACAAAAGAGGGTGTATTAAAATAGAGCTCAATTGCATTTAAAAATTACATGATGAACAAAAAGAAAACTAAGGTGTGGAAAGAGCTTAAGTGTCTTCATTTATCGACCCCCCACCTATGCCTTACATTACAACCATGTAAAGTCCTTATTGATCTTGACCTAAGTGCATATTTATATTAGTGGAGAGAGATGTGAAAAATAGACTTATGAGACTTGGTCTATGATTGAATTGATTAGCATATTTATATAGGTTGATTTCATGAGTGCATTAGATGATATCATGTGCACTATACACACACAAATCAATTTTTCAAAAACCTTGCATATCCTTGTATTGATGGAACGTTGATTTATGAATATGTGAACCTTCTTATCATAGGATTGTATGACTTTTGAGAGAGAAAGTTTTCGTGAAATATGCATGTACTAATAGAAGTATATTTATGAATATACTACTCATGTTATTTTATTTAGTTATACTTGGTTTTACTTGAGGACAAGCAAAGAGTTAAGTTTGGGGTGTGTTGACTCTACGAAAGTAGAGTCATTAGCGCACTTTTTTACTTAATATTTACTTGTTTTATTCAATAAATAGTATTTTTTTAGTGTAAAAATATTAAAATATAAATTTTTTAGTGAAAAGGGATGAAAATATAATTTTTTGGATTTTTTACTAATTTTATGAATTTTTAACGCAAGGCCAATCAAGAGCTACCACGTGGCCTTCCACGCAAGCAAAGGAGTTGACTCGGCAAACCACGTAGATGCCACGCAAGCCAGGACATAAAATCATGTTATATTTCGTGTGAGGAGGATAAACCACGCACCATGTATTAGCACCCAATTGTTCATCGCATTCTACTCGTGCACCATACCATCCGTTTCCACGAATTACACTGCACCGCGTGGTGCTAACTCAGTGAGCATTGACTCTAATCGATCTCCCCTACCATGCATCGCACTCTGATTCACCCAGTGAATTTCCTCTGCCATGTATCGCGCTATGATTGGTTAGCATTGTCAGTTTGATCGCAACCCTTGATTTGAAGTTGATCTAACGATCCATATCACACCTGAGCTATATTTAAGCCCCTAATCACCCTATAAACCCTAAGTGCTCTACATTAGCATAATTTTTGTTAGTTTTTTTAGCTAAAAAGAGAGAAAAATACAAAAAAAATCAATATCGACACAATTTTGGTGGAGATTCAAGAGAAGATTAATTCTACAATTCAAGAGATTGATTTTATTTCTCCTTCTACTTTTTTCTTTAGAAATTTTTATGACTTCCTTTATGAAAAATATGAGCTTTATGAACACAATTATGTATAGTTAATTTATTAATCTAGGGATCTTATGAACCCAATTTTAACCATGTGATGATCTAATAATTTATCCCAATTATAATTATAATTTAATTATATTATTTAATCTGATTTGTATGTTATTAATTGTTTGGCCAACAATTTATCTATAGAGGCAATTAAATAGATTTGAGATAATTATTTAATTGTTTGTCTTGATTAAATAACATGCATAGCTTTTAGGACGAGATGTATGATTCTTATGTATATGTGATCCATAATTGATGAACTTAATAAGTAGCATACAATTTAATTGGCATGAGAGTGTGATTAAATTAATTACTATATGGTGTGTAGTTTACTTGAGAGAGGAATACATGCTAGGTTAGATTCAATTGATCATGTAATTAATTGATAATTATTTTGGGGGGATTTTAGCGATTTGTATGTTTAGAAAATTGGGAGATTAAGTATTCCTAGATATTTGCTCATACATCTTTTTTGGTTAACAAATCTAATTTAATTAATTATTTCTATTTACTTTTACTTATTTTAATTTTGCTTCCTTAATATAAAAACACAAAAAAATTGATTTTTATCTTTTTAGTTTTAAAAATTAGTTTCTAATAAAATAATCTCCATAGGAGCGATCTTTTCTTGTCATTATATTACTTGTTATGTATATTTGCGTATTCATTGCACACACTTCATATGTGATGATCAGATATAAATCAAAGATTTAAGAGCACTACTCTAAATCATATTCATATAATTAAATTATAAATCTAACTTCCTTGTTTATTATGAAAAATAATTTGTAAGTATATTTTTTTCTTTTAAAAACTTCTTTTAAATGAGTGTTGACAATATTTATGAACAAAACATTAGTATGTAATATTAGTTTCCAGATGTATCTTTCAAGAATATTATCAAGCCAAAGATACTATCAAACCTCAATGATCACATCTTAGATATATCTATATTTTCCTGTATGCTAGATTTCATATCACACACATAGAAACTTCAAATAGGTCACTCGATCAATCAACTAGTGACTAGATCAATCGAGCTGAATTAATATTGGTTGAATTAATTTTTAATATGACTAGATCAATCGAGGTATTAACTCAATCAATCAAGCACTAGATTGATTGAGATTCATGACTAGATTGATCCACTTATTTCTAAATTAATTAATTTTTCACTAGATTGATTGAGATTTAACTAGATCCAACAAAATTTTCATAGTTGATTGATCGAGCTTAACTAGATTGATATAACGGCTATACTTGATTGATCGAGCTAAGTTTAGACCGATTGAGTGGTCAAGTTTTTAAGTTTGACCTAACTTTTACTCGAACCAATTTGTTTTATTACTATATTGTCCTTATGTTTTAAAGCTTTTTTTAAATATTTTCAAGCACATATATGTAATAGACCTTTGACATAGGGTTTCTACTCATGCTATTTAATCATACCATTAGCTCACATTTTTTTCAACCACATTTAAGCATTCTCTTCTACTTAATATCTTTCTCATTGTTTCTCAAAATATTTTCAAGTAGGCTTTTTCATTGAGTTTATTTCTCTAACAATTGTGGTTGTGTTTGATTAATTAACAAGCAAATAATATTTGTCATATTATGCTTATAACAGATTGTTCTAAGGTTGCTAATTGATTTTGTTTTATATGTTTATATGTTAAATCATCTAGTTATGGTTATTCATTATTGAATCTATTCTAGGACACCAATTTACACTTGTGATATTGTGATAACTTTTGATGTTCCAACTATACCATTCTTGTAGAGAATGTGCTGAAAGTAGTGGCTTGTAAGTAGATTACTTGGGGGTATTACCTTACTGGGTAGTTTGAATCCTAACCTTGTAATTAGACCTTATTTTTCATAGTGGATAGTTAAGTGGTCCAGTGAGCTGGTGGTTTTTCTCTAAGGTCATCGGTGTGACCTAGGTTGTTTCCACTAAAAACTCTTATGTGTCAGTCTTTATATTTTTGCATTACTTTATTTACACGTGATTGTGTGTTTGGCCATTCTTCAAATTTTTAATTTGTTATACTTTCACTGATTATCTTTTCATAACCCTTTCTAGCTAACACGATCCATAACTAAACAAATTTTTCTCTCTCAATTGATAACAGAGCAGGTCATTAAATAAACTTAGTGTGCCTAGGATCTTGTTATAGATCATTGTTGTCTCTTTTGGAGAACATAAAACGTGCAAGTATACACGGTCACAAGTAATAAAATTTGATAAGTGAGTTATCGATCCCACATAGATTTGTCACTACAGTTTGTTGAGTACTAAAATTATTTCACTCTAATTTTATCCAAAACAGTCGTTAATTGGAACAAGTTAACAAAAGAGTTTATAACAAAATAAAAGAATTCTAAGATTGCAGTTTTTCACCAAATTAATCCACTCGAATCATATTATTTTCTCTTGATTTATATTTTTTTAGTAAATTTAATTTGTCAACCAAAAACTTCTAAATTTATCCATACATCTCTTCCGAGCTTCGTATAGACACACCTCAAATGGACACACATACGATAAAGGTATATTCATATCCTTCATATATACATGTTATTCTATCTATGAGCAATATACACAAAAATACCTCTTCCAAGTTTATTTGAGTGCCACAGATCAATTGATAAATTTTCCAATAATCAAAAGCATTAAGCACAAATAGAATAAACAAATTAAAAGTCTTATAAATCTTTCAAAAATAATTAAATCCAGACTTCATAAATTTAGATAAAACGCAATCCTAGAAAAATTAAATTACTTCATAAATAAAAATAAAAACTACAGTAATTAAGGAATATTAGATGAAGTACAAAAGAAAATTAAAACATCTCTTTTCCTAAATTTTTGGCACACGCAAAACACAACAGAAGCCAAAAATGGCTTCTATGTGTTCCACAGTCCAACCCCAAAACGAACCTAAAACCAAAACTAAAACTAAAACTTCTTTTTCTAGCAATAAATGCCCTATTTATAGCTAAAAAAAATACATCAAAAAAATATTTTTTTTATTACAACAACGCGTAAATAGTGGGGGAAAACAAAGAGACACGCGTGGAAGAATATTTATCATGCAACAACGTGCGTAAATTCTGATTTCTTTTTAATTCAAACCGTGTGCCACGTGTCAACATATGATTAGATGAAACAAATAGTGGGACACTTGGCAGCCTTTAATTGGTAGGATGAACGGGAGCACGAGGGATGCGGAGTAGGGGATAATGGCACCAAGACATGTGGGGAACAACTACTGGAACGCGTGCATGGTTCCGCGTTTTTGTGTTCATCAAAGCGTGCCACGTTTCAATACATGATTGGCTGAAAGAAATAGTAGGACACATGGCCGACTCTAAATGATTAGAGGGAGAGATTGCACGTGGTTGTGCCGCACGGGATCAACGCCTGCGAGACACGTGGGTCCCACCCTACACGTCGGCCTGCGCAGTAGGTGGGCCCCACGTGGCGCGCCGAGACGTGTGGACCAGAAAACCCGTGTCCACTCCCTTTTGTCGCGTTTGCAATTCACGTGCCTCATCGTATCCGTTGATTTCCTGATCGAACGGTTGGTGTCGCGCGTTGGTGACTGCGTGCGTGGCCTTCTTTCCTGCACAGAAAATAAATTTCCTTAATTGCATTTTAGCCCTCCAATTTAATTCAAATTATATTTTAGACTTTTATTAATTGCAATTAAATACTCTTTTATTTTAAATTATATTTTGAGACATAAATTTGCAATTAAGTACGTTTTCGATTCAAATTCTTTAATTTTCTTCAAAATATATTCCTTAACAAATAAATAGTAAATATTAATTTATTCAACTAAAATTAACTAAAAATGTCAAGAACATAGCAATTATAATTAATAAAATAGATGAAAATCACTATATAAAATACAGTTATCACACCCCCAAACTTAAGATTTTGCTAGTCCTCGAGCAAAAGGAAAGAAATAAAACAAAGATAATTGTATTTAAAATAGTGATTTTGAAAATATTTCTTTTTAGTCATTTCAAATAACATAACTCAAAGAAATAAAAGAATTTTATCTAAGCATTAAAATTAATCTAAAAGTATATTATATTTTCACAATGAATTTTAGTGTGTGTGTGAAGTCTTTTCATATTTTATCACATGTAAACCAAATCAGTTTATGCAAATATGAACACAAATAATTTTTAATGAAATCAAAAATCTCATAAGTTTATTTTTCATTTCTCTATCCACTAATGTAGACAAACATAACCAAAAATCAATAGGACTTTATTAAACTTGTAATGTATGGCTTAAGTAAAGGTAGGATAAAAGATAATATTTAACTAACTTTTCCCAAACATATCATTTTAGGATTGAAACAAGATACCTTCTATGATCACAATAAATACTTCCCAATTTGAAATTTATCATCACATACAATAATCATTTTTTTTCGTTTTTCCTTCTTCTTTTTTTCTTTTTCTTTTTTTTCCTTTTTTTCACAATCTATTTTTTTTCAGTATCTTCTTTTTTCCGATATATCTTTAAATATTTACTAACAATTTTCACATGTTAGTGAGATAAGAAAAACAGATATATTTGTACATATATATATTTTTTAGTAGGCTTTGGAAATGAGATAAAAATATATATATATATATATATAAATTTTGAAGCTCAAAAGGGATATACTATGGATAAAGCATGTGAAGGTAGATAGAAAGGCTCAAACGATCCAAAGATGACCTAAATCATTTTCTTAGGTAAGTGTTATCTAGAATTTCGCCTCGAGAGAAAATCAAACAAATTCTAAGAAGTGTGACACTACAAATTTCAATTGAATTGCATACTCACATAAACTTTCTCCAAATTACCATAGCAACTCAAAAATCAAGACTAGTGCTCATAAATATTTATTCTTGTAAAAATGAAACATACGTAAAAATTATTCATAGCTTAGACAATATTCAAAATTTTCAAGGAACTATGCATCATTTAAACCGAAGAAATAAAAATAAATTACCATTCAAAGCAAAATATCTTCAATCAACCAAACAAATAAAATTTCACAAGCAAGAATACCCAGAAAATATTTCAATTAAGTTCAATATCTCTACCACCCCCAAACTTAATATACACATTGTCCTCAATGTGTGAACATTAAAGAACATATGAGATGGGTTTAAAGAAACTTCCTGATTTGGTTTGAATGGTTAAAATACAAAATAGCTTCATTTTCTCCAATTTGCACCTACGAAAAATAAAATAAAATAAAATAACAACATAAAGAAATATAAACTAATACATGTCAAAATAAAAAAAATAAAACTCATGGGTTGCCTCCCGAGAAGCGCTTAATTTATAGTCGTCAGCTTGACTTCACAATTTTTTTTCTTTTTGTGAGTTAAGATTTGTGTGTCAAACAAAATCTCAACTTACGACAAAATTGAAAAATAAATTAAGCGAGCAACAATAACCATAAATTTTTTTTAATTAAAATCAGATTGATTGGTATTAATATCAACACTAAAAATAGTAAACAAATCCCCGGCAATGGCGCCAAATTTTTTTGTCTCTTTTGGAGAACATAAAACGTGCAAGTATATACGGTCACAAGTAATAAAATTTGATAAGTGAGTTATTGTTCCCACGGAGATTTGTCACTACAGTTTGTTGAGTACTAAAATTATTTCACTCTAATTTTATCCAAAATAATCGTTAATTGGAACAAGTTAACTAAAGAGTTTTATAACAAAATAAAAGAATTCTAGGATTGCAATTTTTCACCAAATTAGTTCACTCGAATCATATTATTTTTTCTTGATTTATATTTTTTTAGTAAATTTAATTTGTTAACCAAGAACTTCTAATTTTATCCATACATCTCTTCCGAGCTCCATATAGACACACCTCATTAAATTAATTCACTATATTTCTATAAGAATTAAATTCATCAAGATTCATTACGTTCTAAGTTCTCAAATGGTCACACATACAATAAAGATATATTCTTATCCTTCATATATACATGTTATTCTATTCATGAGTAATATACACAAAAATGCATCTTCCAAGTTTATTAGAATGCCACATATCAATTGATAAATTTTCCAATAATCAAAAGAATTAAGCACAAATAGAATAAACAAATTAAAAGTCTTATAAATCATTCAAAAATAATTAAACTCAAGCTTTATAAATTTAGATAAAACGTAACCCTAGAAAAATTAAATTACTTCATAAATAAAAATTAAAATTACAGCAGTTAAGGAATATTAGATGAAGCATAAAAGAAAATTAAAACATCTCTTTTCCTAAATTTTTGGCACACGTAGAACACAACAGAAACCAAAAATGGCTTCTGCGTGTTCCACAGTCTAACCCCAAAACAAACCTAAAACTAAACTAAAACAAAAACTTCCAAACTATCTTAATAATCCTCTATTTATAACATCAAATTTCTAAAAAAATACATTTTAAAATATATTATTCTACACGCGGAAGGGACAAAAATGTATGTCAAAAATAATAAATTAATCTGCGTGGGGGACAATAATATTGAGATACGTAAACACGCAAAATAGGGAACATGTGCCGTTTCTTGTTTCTTTTCAATACACGTTGCCATGTGTTGCGTACTGATTCACTGCAAGATATAGTGGGACACGTGGCAGCATTCCATTGGTAGGAGGAAAATGGTTGCATGTGATTGCGACGCACGAAATCATGGTGTGCGAGACATGTGGTAGACGTAGGCGTGGCTAGAAACGTGCACCGTTTTCCATGCTTTTGTTGTACCCAATATGTGCCACGTGTTTGCTTCTCATTAGCTATAGGAATATTGGAGACACGTGGCATTGTATCATTTGTTGGATGGTTAGGGCGCACGAAGATTATGTAGACTACATCGCACAGGATCATGCCTTTTGGCAGACGCGTAACAGACACGTGGGTCCCACCCTTCACGCCGGCTTGCGTGACAGGTGGGCCCCACTCAACGCGCCGAGCAACGTGCACCTGAATAACCGCGTCCACTCGAGCTTGTCGCATCTGGATTCCACGTGCCTCATCGTAGCCATTGATTTTCTAATCGAACGGTTGGTGTCACGTGTTGGAGATGGCACGAGTGGCCTTCTTTTCCTGCGTAGAAAATAAATTTCCTTAATTGCATTTTAGCCCTCCAATTTAATTCAAATTAACTTTTAAACTTTATTTAATTACAATTAAGTCATTTTTAATTTAAATTAACTTTTAAACTTTTGTTAATTACAATTAAGTCTGATTTTAATTCAAATTATATTTTAGACTTTTATTAATTGCAATTAAACACTCTTTTCTTTTAAATTATATTTTTAGACATAAATTTGCAATTAAGTACGTTTTCGATTCAAATTCTTTAATTTTCTTAAAAATATATTCCTTAATAAATAAACAGTAAATATTAATTTATTACATTTAAAATTAACTAAAAATGTCAAGAACATAGCCATTATAATTAATAAAATAGATGAAAATAACTATATAAAATACAGTAATCAATCATTTAAGATATAGTTCTTCCATTACCCATGCAACTTACATTGATGGGTCTAATTATCTATATTGGAAGGCTTGCATGAAAGCCTTTTTAAGATATTTAGATGAGAGTGTTTCAAACTCTGTGCTTTATGGTTGGGAACCACCTATGGATACCAAAGATAACATTGTCACTCCTAAACCTAGGAAATATTGGACCATTGAAGATAGAACTAGTAGTAACTAGAATCAAAAGGGTATTAATGCTATTTTTAGTGTTATGTCTACTGATGAGTTTCATCGTATTTCCATATTGATACTGTTAAGCAAGCTTGAGATATTTTAGTAGTTTCTTACGAGGGTACCTCACAAGTAAAACATACAAAAGTTTTCATGCTTGGTACTCAATTTGATAATATTAAAATGAAAGAAGATGAAACTTTTTTTGAACTCTATGCTAGATTATGTGATATTACTAACACCTCTATCAATCTTGTAGAAAACATTGATGATTTCTTGACAATTTAAAAGATTCTATGCTTATTATCATATCACTTCCATGCAAAGATTACTTCCATTGATGAAAGCAAGGATGTGGACACCATCAAAATAGAGGAACTCATTGGATCACTTTAAACCTTTGCGATGAGCTTTCAAAAACTTCCAAAGAACAAAGGTATTGCTTTTAAAAGTGCTATGATTGAAGAAAATGACAATTGGACACCATGCAGTTGATTGGGCACACAAGAAGAACCAAACTAAAAGAGCTTTATGCTACACTTATTGACTCTTATAGTGATAATGAAAATCCAATTGAATTAGATAACTATTTGGCATTTATGGCAACTTCAGGTAGACAATTCAATAAGTTTGACACTGATTCAGATAATGAGGAAAGTAATGCTAAATATATACTTAACAAATTTAAAGTCACTAGTATTAATGAAATATTCACAGATTATGTAAGATACAAAAGGAAAGTAGCTAAACTAAATGAAAAACTTAAATCATTTGAAATAAATTCCTCAATTATAGAAAAATAAAAAAATAACTGTCTGAATGTACTAATGTTTTGAATTCAAGTATTGCAAATGTTAAATAGAAAAACAAGAATCTTATGTAAGAACTTCAATAGTCAAAGGAAGCAACAAGGAGGTTAACAATTGGAGTTAAAAGGTTAGGTGTCACAACTGCATTTACCTCAACCATTTCAGCCTTTTGCAAAATGGAATGCAAATATTTGGATTGTTTAAGTATCAAAGTGCCATCACTTTTCTTGCATACTTCAATAAATAGTGCAATTCACCTATGTCTTTTAAAGAAAAGTTTTCATTTAATAACTTGATAAACTCATTTTCTTTGACAGGATCAAAACTTGTAATGATAATGTCATCTACGTAAACAAGAACATAGATTATGTCAGCCAAATTGACAAAAATAAACATGGAGTCATCTACCTTGGATCTCACAAACTCGAGTGATGTTAAACCGGAATTCAATCGCATTCAATGAAATATGAGTTCATCACTTTAGATAAATGTGACAAAGATTTCGAATGAGTATATAATCTCTTAAAGGACATTCCTAAATGGATAGTTAATTGACTATTGACATGACACAGAGCCATATATACAATGGTAAGTCTTAACATATACATCATATGCATCCAATAAGGTAAATATATTTTCACAATGAAATATTCAAAAGATAATATCCTATGCAAGTTTAGAATTGTTGAACTTTATTTTCGTTTCAAAATTAATTTGAATCGTTGTTTTAAAATCTTTGAATTTTTTTAATAATAGGTATTGTTAGAAATATTAAATGAAAATCGGTGGAAATGGTATTTTAATAAAAGAAACGGCATATTCGAGTTTACCCGTTTGGTCTTCTCTCTAATGAGTGAAGCGACACTTTTATTTTTAACTAATTTGATTTCAGTTTCTAAAACCGTTTTCTTTAAATTCATTTTGCTTTAATGGTCCATTTCTATTCAGCAAGCTCTATATATGTTTATATGATATGTCTACTTTGAAGTGTACAAAAATAATAGAGAAGGAAAACAATCAATTTTTTATATTTTTTATTTAGTGTTTAAGTTCAAAAACTTAATTCCTTAGAATAATAAAATATGATATAAATATATTACTATTTAATTGTTATATCGTTGAAGATATTTTTTCACGGTTATCAAACAACCGCAATAAATTGAGAAAAATTATCTTAAAATGGGCCTCAATCATTCTTTATTTATGTTTTATGTCATTTAAATTATATATATATATATATTTATATAATTTTAATATAATATTTATTCATATATTATTTCCTACATTTTTAAACCCACATTTTTTCCTTTTTTCTCTTCTTTCTTTTCCCATTATATCAGTCATAACATTTCTGTTTATTTCATTTTATTTACCGATTATAATAGGAAAAAAAAACCCGTTACACTGGCATAAGACTAAGTTTGATAAAAAAACACACTTAGGGTTTTTAAGTGTAGTTTAGTCGACTCTAGTTAGGGTTATCAATTTTTTAAGATAGGGTAAATGCTTGTGGGAATTATTTAACTTGAAATAAAAATAGACATAATAAAATGAGAAATAAAAAATAAAAATAAAGATTCATATTTTATAGCATGAGGTAGGACAAGAACAGAAAACATATTCCTCATCTCATTCTTCGAAATTATATATCATATTTTAATAAATATATAAAAATTAAATATTTTTAATTTTTTTATAAATTTAATTACATTTAAACTCAAATTAATCATAAGTAACACATTATATATTTTATATCTTTATATTTTTTATTCTATTAAAACATCAATGATTTTTCTTTAATAACTCAAAATATTTATTTAAACTCTAAAAATCTAAAATCTTATAATTATTTTATAATTTATTTTTATTATTTTAAATTATTTTTTAACAAAATACTATCAATATTGTTTAATATAAAAGAATTATGTATTTCTTGTTACCTGTATTTTATTTTTCTCTTTTTCACATAAATATTATTTTTTGTTTCAAAATTTTAATTTTTTCAACATAAAATATTTATTATTAGTTTATTATTTTTATAAATTTTTATTTATAATAAAAATATCACAAATTATTTATATATACTTTTATTATAATAATATAAAATAATATTGATTGATATCTTTTTATTATTATTTTTAATATCCTTTTAAATTATAAGTTTAAATCATATTAAAATATCTATTGATAAAATAAAGACAAATTGTTTAAATAAATCATCCCAAATCATTGAATAAGCTTATCTAATAATGGATATTTGTATTTATGTTAGTATTAATTAATTTTAAATTTTAAATTACGATTATATCATATAATTAATTTATATTATTTTATGATTGAGATGATTTATCAATGTCATTTGTTACATTTAGGGGTGTACAAAAGATCCGATCATTCAATTAATCCGATCAATCTAATATGATCCATTAATTTTTTGACAATTTCAATTCGACCATCATATCAGATCGGATGGAAATTTTTTCAATCTGTTAAGTTCTGATTGGATGACAGATTTCACTATCTATCATCTGATTCCATCCGATTCAACCTAAAATACTTAAATATGTATTTATATTTTATATATTAGTCATATTCTTATCGGTCATTCCTATATTATTCATATTTTAAGGTTTTTTTAGCTCAAATAAGTTTATACTATGTGAAAATTTAAATTTTTTATTCAAAAATATCAAAAATAGAGTTAATTAAGTTTATTAGTCAGATTGATCGGATTCAAATGATCTAATCCAAATATATTACGGATCGGATTTGAAAGG
Source organism: Hippophae gyantsensis (assembly GCA_030763125.1). NCBI lineage: Eukaryota > Viridiplantae > Streptophyta > Magnoliopsida > Rosales > Elaeagnaceae > Hippophae > Hippophae gyantsensis. The sequence goes on along the minus strand of CM061028.1, from coordinate 43,795,105 downwards.
TGATCGGATCAAATGAATATAAAATCAACGATTTCGATCCGATGTACACTCCTAGTTATATCCATTTGTAATGGGAATGGGCTCCATTAATGATTATTTTATCAATTTTTCACCAAATGAAGGGTAACAAAGACATTATTTTTGAGATAAAATTAAATTTCTTTAATAAAGATTAAAGATATAATTTGGATCAAAACTCATCTATTTAAATACATTAGGCATTTCTCTTTAAAGTTTCATAGAATTAGGGTTGTCAATGGAACGTAGTGGGACCAAAGACCCCTCTTTATTACCGATTTTTCATCCATAATTTAGAATTTAGTTATTATTATCACTTAAAATCCTTGCAATAATACATCGAATATCCCCAATGGAGATCGGGAATCCCCAAATGAAAAATGGGGATCCAAGTAATTACCAATTTCTCATCCATAATTTAGAATTTAGTTATTATTGTCACTTAAAAATTGATAACCTTAAATAGAGTTGATTAATACACTGAAAGACCCTAAGTGTGTTTTTTTTATCAAACTTAGTCTTATGTTGGTGTAATGGGGTTTGTTTTCCTATTATAATCGATAAATAAAATGAAATAAACAGAAATGTTATGGCTGATATAACGGGAAAAGAGAAAAGAGAAAATAGGGGAAAATGTGGGTTTAGAAAGGTAGGAAATAATATATGAATAAATAAATTAAAAATAAATATTATATAAAATTATATTAGAATTATATATATATATATAATTATAAATAAAAAATTTAAATGACATAAAACATAAATAAAGAATGATCGAGGCCTGTTTTAAGATAAATTTTTTTCGTTTATTGCAGTTGTCACACAACTGTGAAAAAATATCTTCAACGATATAACAATTAAATAGTAATACATTTATATCATATTTTATTATTCTTATGAATTAAGTTTTTAAACTTAAACATTAGATAAAAAATATAAAAAATTGATTGTTTTTCCTTCTCTGTTATTTCTGTACATTTCAAATTAGACTTATCATATAAACATATATAGAGTTTGCTGAATAGAAATGCCATTAAAACAAAATGAATTTAAAGAAAATGGTTTTAGAAACTGAAATAAAATTAATTAACAATAAAAGTGTTGCTTCTCTCATTAGAGAGAAGACCAAACGGGTAAACTCGAATATGCCGTTTCTTTAATTAAAATACCGTTTCCACCGATTTTCATTTAATATTTCTAACGATTCCTATTATTAACAAAAATTCAGAGATTTTAAAACAATGATTCAAATTGATTTTGAAATGAAAATAGAGTTAAACAGTTCTAAACTTGCATAAGATAGGTTGGTATTATATTTTGAATATTTCATTGTAAAAGTATATTTATCTTATTGATTGATCAGTAAAGATAATATCCTTGAACTATTAATGTTTATATAAGCAACAATATACTTCACACATGAGTCATTTATGACACAATTTAGTTCTTACTGTTATGTTCATTTTGATCATAAATATACGCTTAGTTTTGTGAGAGTTTCTAACAAATTGAGTACTACACAATTCTCTTTTAAAGAGGCCTCGCTTCTCTCTCATATAGGTGATCTCTTATCTATTAAAATAATCTGCAATCGCATACTTTGTTTGATATTCTCTTCATAAAAATCATTAAAGTCTTAACTTAACTTATATCTTACGGGTATTATTGTATTATAGGAATGGACTTGAGGATAAACCCTTATGTCTTTACAACTAGGTTATCTTTTTGAACCTAGATGTTGTGATCTTAGTCAATTAGGTTGGTTTTCTTTGAAAATATTTATTTATTCATGAATTTTAGTCTTATTCCTCTCGATGACTTATCAATTACTCTCAATTTAACCCTTTGATTGGTAGATCTGTTATGTTATCATTTTCCTATTCTCCTTAATTATGTACATACTTTCTCGTTATTTTTTTTTCCAAAATCTACATAATAATAAAATTATTCATAATTTTAATATTTTCTTTATTTTATTTAAATTATTATTATTTAAAAAATAAAATATTTAAGTAAATTAATATTTTGATTTTAATTTTTAGCATTTATTTACTAAACATACAAAAGATGAATGAGTATACATTTGCTTTTCTTTCCAATCTTAAATTATCATTTGAGTGTATTAAGCAAAGCGAACCAGCTTAAAATTTAAGATACTAAATTTTATCTTCTCTAAAACTAGTTGTAATTATTTATTTTTTCATCAATTTTTAGATTTTTCTATTGTTAGGAAAGTTAATATTCAATTAGAGTCGACTTTCTTTACAATTATGTTTTCTTAATTTTTTTCAATTTAATTAAATAAAATTGATCATGATTTATAATTTTTTTTAATCATGATTAGATTTGGAGTGACTTTTCTTTGCATACAATTTTTTAGTGGGATTTTTTTGTTTGTTTTTATTATTAATTGTTTATGTATTTTTTATTTAGATTTAATTTTAAATATAGATTTTTTTTGTTAAAGATAGTAATATTTTGAGAATAATGCTAATAAAATCAATGAAATTGGTCTAATACATTGTTGCACTTTTTGTACTAACTAAAACAAATAAAAACAATGAGATAAATATTGGTAGGAATAGATATCACCAAAATGATACAGAAGAATGAATGTTGATGGCTTATTATGTTTATTTATTATAATTGATTACTTAATTGAAATTTATTTATATATCACTATTATAAAAAGTATATATAATTTTGATTATAAAAATTGATGCTTAAGTGAGAGAGATAACGACCTATGATCTCGATTATTAGAAAACCAAGACCATAGGGTGTATTTATGGCCTTGATTATATGCTAACCGAGGCCATAGGTGGTACCTATAACCTCAAATTTTTAATAACTGAGGTCATAAGGTATACATAAATTAAAAAATATAATTATATATTAATTATAATATTAAAAATTAATATAAATTATAATAAATTTATTAAAAACAAAATTAAAAATTATATTATATTAAAATTAGAAGTATAATTACATTCGAAAGCTTATTATACACTAAAAATTAATAAAGTACAATAGAAATAACTTAAGCATAGTATTTATTTTTATCTATTTTGAGACTCAAAACACAGTTTGCCTATTGCCTAATTCGTTGGTGTACTAGTACCCCTGGTGTGCTGGTATACTAGTGTGCCTAGTGCCTGGTGTCTAGTGTGCCTAGTGCCTGGTGTCTGGTGCGCCTACTGCGTTGGTGTGTTGGTACGTTGTAACAACAGATAAAATAAGAATGAATCATAAACACAATGTATAATAGAAATAACATTTGATAAAATAAGAATGAACCATAAAAACTGTTTACAATAAACTCAAAATACAGTCTAGCATAGCATAGTAAGCAAGCTATACAAACAAGTAATAAGAATGAACCATAAACACAGTGTACAATAGAAATAATTTGAACATAGTATTTATTTTTATCTATTTGGAGGCTCAAAACACAATGTACGTAGGTATTTACCAAAAAACACATGTCTTCCTTATTTATCATTCACCTTTCCCAAAACTGGGATTTTTATCTCCAAATTAAAACGTATACTACATATAAAAGATTAGATGAAAAGAATAAAGAAATATAGCAACAACAATCTGTAGTTTAACTATTGAAATAATCTAACAAAGGACTTTAAGAAAAAATTACCATAAATGAATTGTTATCAGCAATAGCTTGTGTGGTTCTCTCATTAATGAAGCTAATTAAGCATAACTATAGTGAGATAGTAAAAGGAGACACTGATAAAAGAAATAGACAATCCGAAATTTTAATAGCACTGACCCAAATGGAATTAACTTGCTTATCTGAGGCTTTCAACGTTTGTTCAATTAAGACGTTCATTTATGTTTTCAATTCTGATCATCCAAAGCCCGTTCAAATTACATTCATAATAGCCACAGTGGCCAACAAAAACTTCTTTGGTGAAATTTCTCTGCAATAGAAACATGAAAATATACAATTACTCATTACAAGATAATTGGTGAATAATATATCAATAAATTTTTCTAAAAATATTGTTTTTGGTCCTCTCTGTTTATTGTTACAGAAATGCTAGGGTGAAACAGGCACAACACCAGCACCAGCTCACTAGCACCAGTGCACCACCCCAACGAACCAACAATAACATACCACCCTAGCACACCAGTACCAGTGCACCACCCCAACGAACCAACACCAGTACCAAGCCAAGCACAGGCGACTACACGTTCCATAAACCATACCAAGTAACCTTCCTAACAAATTTTCATAACCTATCTAAGAAATATCCCGCCTCCAAATTTCTCAACGTAAGCAAGCCTTTAGGCAACTAGAAATAACCTTTACGTACCGATATAGATTTGGTATCGAGAGTCATTTATAAAGGAAAAGATGAGTTGATGTTACCAGAAAGATTCAAGCAGTGGCCAAGGAACTACTATGACGAGAGTGGAACAGAGGTTGGAACGTGGTGTGAGAGTGGAACAGATGCTGGAACACAGTGCAAGAGTGGAACAGAGGCTAGAACGCGGTGGCACGAGAATGAAAAATAGGTTGGAACGCGGTGGCGCGAGAGTGAAACTCGACACGAAGGTTTCGAGTAGAGAAGAGAATATACACGATGCTAGGGTAAAAGAGAGAAAATTGAAAGGAAAAAAAGAGGATATTGAAAGAAAAAAATGGATAAAAAAATTTGGTATTTAATATAAAAGAGAGGAAATTAAAAAAATAAAAAATTGGTAAAAATATTTAGTATTTGGTGTAAATTAAAGAGAAAAATTTGGTAAAATATTCTCGGTTTTATAACAATCGAGACCAAAATCCTATAATCTCAATTTTTTTAATAATTGTGACTAAATATTCGAGACTATATATATGTATTTTAGTAGTGTATCCAATTTAAATGAATAAGTTTGTATTTTTTAAGACAAAAATTTAAAATTTTATTCAAATTTGAGATTGATGTATAAACCGGAAAAGCTATTTAAAGCAAATACACTTTTTTTCCCCTAGCTAATAAGTTAATATACAAAAACGTTAATAGATAACCTCTTAAGTTTAATAATTACCAAATAACTAAGCAGTACTGATTACATAAGTCTCAATATCAACAAATTCAAGCTATTAGCCAATTAGAAAACGATTGATTAAAATATTTCTATTTATTTTTAGGTTTCATACCATCCGTCGGTTTGGTTAGAAGAAAAATTAGTTGGAATATTTTAAAACATTAAGTTTGGTGGGTCAATTTAATTGTGGTATGTTAAACGACACGTATGCATATAGGTGATAGACTAAAGCTTTTTTCAATTTTGTTTTATCTAATAAATTACAATACTTTATTGGGATATGCACAAATATTTTTATAAATAATATTTAAAAAAAACAATATAGAAACGGAACAGTTATAATCATGACCAAATTAGTATCATATAATAAATAAACTATTAATAGTAAAAAGTTGTCTAACATATATAAAATTTAGATTAGAAAACTAAACCTCTCAGCTACCCTATAAAAACTGAAGCCAATTTCATATCAGTATTATTAGTACTTGAAAATCAATATTCGATTTAAGAGAGAGAGAGAGAGAGAGATGGAAAGAGAGTGTCATCCTTTGTTAAAGGGAAGAAAAATAAAAGTAGAGAGAAAATACAATCATGTGTTTTCAAAGACGGAGATTGTTACACTTGCTAGCATATGTGAGGTCTTTATACCTTGTTTGCCTATGAAATCTTCTGAAGGAAAAGAAGAGCAAGCAATCAATGCTGTGCAGGCTTTCTTTAAATCTTCTGCTTCTCAAGATCATATTCCGGATGAGGTACTTTATTCACGAATATGTCAAACTATAAAATATTGAATATTATTATTTGCTTTACGTTTATTGACATTGTCAAAATATACTTTTTAATTCAATCGAAAAGTCTATAATTGTTTTTTTGTTCAGATCAAATATTCTATCATTTTTTAAAAAAGCATTACCAAATTATGTATATATATATATATATATATCATAAAATTAATTATTTAAATTTATGTTAAAAAATTAAAAATCAAAATTATTAACAAACACGAAATAAATAAATAAATAGTTGAAAAAGTAATTTTAAATATAAAATAAATAAATGGACAGGTGGCAGAGCTTTTAGTAAAAAAGGCACAAAGAGAGGTAATGATAGTCGTGAGATTGGTGCTATGGCTACTAGCAATTAGATTGGGAACTTTGTTACTATGTGGCTCTCTTTGTTTCGGGGGTAAATGGCCATTCATCAACAACTTTTCACTGATGTCTTTGGAAAATAGAGAGAAGGTTGTGCAAAAGTGGTTTAGGCACAAGTTTTTGACTCCAATCAGAAGTGCTTTTGTATACATCAAGATTATTTGTGTCTTCGTCTTCTTCTCTCGGGTATGTTTCCTTAAAATTAATTGTTATTAATATTTAGGCCTCTTTTTTTTTCCATTCCCTTTATTTTTTATCTTTTCTGTTATTTGTTTGACATTATTAAATTCAGAAACAAAAAAGTAAAAAAGGAGAAAACAATTAAGAAAATGATATGGTAACTGCCCATTTTTTCAGCCGTGTGATGCGAGATTTTATTTAAGATAGTAATAATCCAATTAAATATACACCTAAATCTTAGAAGGGAGCTTACTGCTTCAATATTAACACATGATATAACCAAAGGTAGGCTCCAAGTAGTCATGTGTATTTTTCGACCAGCCTTATGTCAATTGCAATATTTGTTAATGGCTTTATATTTTTAAAAACACAAGAATATTAAAGATTAGATAATTAATATTTTATAATATGAAAATAACAATTATTTTATTTTTTATGGTATTAATTATTTTAATTAAATCAATAATTACTCTTAAGTGTTGGAAAAAAATGTAATTAATTACTACGATTGGATCTTGCTCCAAATTTCCTTAAAATGAATCATTATATTATCATATCTTAATATAATAGTTTTGTGACAACTAAGTTTGAACTCATTAAAAAAAGAACTATTTATTTTAATATTTAAGTGTATAAGATATCTTCTTTCATAAATAAAGTTTGAATTTTAATTCTCTATCCCTTGTTAAACATGTGTGTATGTAATGTGATAAAAATATGTTTAAAATATCTTTCTAAATTTGCTTAACATATCTTTTTTATAACATAATGAAGATATGTTTTTAAAAATGATAAAAAATGAAACTTGTTAAATAAGTAAGCAGGTTAAGAATATTTGGTTGAATTTGGTTTATGATTCAAAAATAATTTTCTTTTAAATAAAAGATATAATCTAGAAATTAATTGAATATTTGAGTTGTATTTATATTCAAGCACTCATTACACAACATGTTGACACCTCTAGATTTACTATTTTCAATATATAGTTAGTGTGGTGAATCTTATCACTATACCACCTAAGCTATCACTTAGTATTTTGAGATGAAAAACCAATAGTGCTAATAAAAAGATCCTTTATCTAGCCATATATATTTTTAATGATATTGTTAGGGTGGATAATAATATTAGTTTTATCAATTTGAGGTGTTAATATCACCAATTTTTAAAAAGATAATTATATACAAATACTTTATCGTTGTTGGTGTAGATGGAGAATTGGAGGGTGACAATTATCACATTTATGATCAAAGATGATAATTTGCTTTCACTTTAATTAGTTTTGTTGGTAACATCAACAACTATTTCATTTTCGGTAGCTTTCTGCGTATTTGGGGAATTATTAATGCAGTTTTACAATTTCTTTCTCCCGTCTTTCAATAATTCCATTTTCCATTTATTCTCGTATGTTCTTTATTTAGAATTGAACCACTTTTTCCTTGGATTATATAGTTAATTTTTAAACTTTATCAAATTTAATATTTTAGTGTTTTAATTTTGTATTCTTTAAATATTACATTTACTATTTTTTAAAATTTAACAATTTTAATCTAAATTTAGATATAATAAACTAAATATGTTAAAAGTTAAAAGTTAAGTTACTAAATAGTACAAAAATAATTTTTTTAAAAATGTTAATTCTGATTGTTATAGTGTCGTTTAATATAAATTTTAAATTTATACTAAATGTGTTAAATAAAAGATAACAGGACGTAATATTATAAAAAAAAGTTAAAAAAAATAAAAAAGTATAGATAGAATTTGAAAAATAATTATGTAATATAACATTTTTGTTTTTTATATCATATCAATGACAAAATAAAGATATGAAAAATAAACTTAAATTTGACACATTTTCGCACATATATTATTTATATTGCATCACAAGGTACAATTATTTTAAAAATATAAAAGCGCCGGGTTCATTTTTATATAATACTAGTACGTAACTCTATAAATAACTTGCTTGTAAATTTGTGCGTGGTTGATGTTCTTATAAAGATATATATAACCGATAATACAATATCTGCACATGGTCGTGATAACCTTTCCACTTTATATCAGTATTATAGCATTCGTTAATGAGTTTGCACATTACCATAGTAGTTTAGTCCTACAAGTGCTGTCATATATTTTGTTTGATGTGGATTCCAATCCCATGATTTACAGTATTCAATGCGTATGTATCCCAGTGTCGATCATAGTGGAAATATTATTTTCCTCTTAATAATGTTTCCAGTAGTAATTTATTCATACACAACATGATCTTTGTGGATAGCTTAGCTTCTATACAGAAAGAGAATAATAATAATAATAATAATAAAAAAGAGTTCGAATTTTATTCACAATAAAAAATGAGTAAAAAATCTGAAGTATTCAATAAATTTGCATTTAATAGGTTAATGAGAATGGAGAAAACCCAACATGGAAAGCCATTGGTTACAATGTAGATAACGATGAGAGCCATGTTGAACTACTGAATATAGAGAGACCTCTTCAAAAGGGAATAGTAGAATTTATTTATGAAACTGACTCAACTCTAATGCAATCTCTTAGTAGAAAAGGCTTAAAAGCTTCACATGACACAAAGAAGAACATTTACAATATTGAATGTGATGTCGTAATTGTTGGATCTGGCTGTGGTGGAGGTGTTGCAGCTTCTGTTCTTGCAAGTAGTGGCCAAAAGGTTATTGTCCTTGAAAAAGGCAACTATTTTACTCCTTTAGATTATTCTTCTCTAGAAGGTCCTTCCTATGAGCAACTTTACGAAAATGGAGGAATTTTTGCAACTATTGATGGGAAAGTTTGCATTTTGTCTGGATCAACAGTTGGTGGTGGCTCCGCAGTTAATTGGTCTGCTTGTATAAGAACACCGAACTCTGTGCTTCAGGAATGGTCTGAACAACACAAGCTCCCATTTTTTGGAAGCACACAATATGTTTATGCTATGGACTCTGTGAGTCAGAAGATTGGTATTACAGAGAATTGTCAAGAACATGGATTCCAGAATCAAGTACTTCAAAAGGGGTGTCAGAATCTTGGTCTTGATGTTCAAAATGTGCCAAGGAACTCTTCAGAGTCTCATTATTGTGGTTCATGTGGTTATGGTTGTAGGAAAGGTGATAAGAAAGGGACTGATTCAACCTGGTTGGTAGATGCAGTTGAACACGGTGCTGTGGTTTTAACTGGTTGCAAAGCAGAGAGATTAATATTAGAGAAGAATACAAATGTTGAAAGTAAAAGAAACAAGAAATGTTTGGGATTGATAGCAAAATCTTTGAGTAGTAACATCACAAAGATGCTGCAAATTGAGGCCAAAGTAACAATATTAGCATGTGGTTCTCTTTCAACACCACCTTTAATGATCTCTAGTGGACTGAAGAATCCTAACATTGGTAAAAATCTTCATCTTCATCCTGTTTTAATGGCTTGGGGTTACTTTCCTGAATCAAATTCAAAATTTATAGGTAAAAACTATGAGGGTGGAATAATCACATCAATCCATAAGGTGGTTTCTGAAGACTCAAATACAAGAGCCATCATCGAAACTCCTGCATTAGGCCCTGCATCGTTCTCTGTATTATGTCCTTGGACTTCTGGACTTGATATGAAGAACAGAATGGTTAGGTATGCAAGAACAACCCATTTCATAACAATAATCAGGGATAAGGGTTCTGGAGAAGTTAAGGCAGAAGGTAGGGTAAGTTATGAGTTAGATACATCAGACAAAGAGAATTTGAAGGCTGGACTGAGGCAAGCATTGAGGATAATGATAGCTGCAGGAGCAGTTGAAGTTGGGACACATAGGAGTGATGGGCAAAGAATCAGATGTAAAGGTTTAAGTAATAATGAAATAGAGGAATTTCTAAATTCAGTTTATGCAGTGGGAGGGCCATTGACACAGGAAGAGAATTGGGTACTATATACTTCTGCCCATCAGATGGGAAGTTGTAGAATGGGGAGTAATGAAAAGGAAGGAGCAATTGATGAGAATGGTGAGAGTTGGGAAGCAAAAAGTTTATTTGTTTGTGATGCTAGTGTTTTGCCAACTGCAGTTGGTGTCAATCCCATGGTCACTATCCAATCAACTGCTTACTGTCTGTCAAAGAAAATAGACGAGTCTATGAGAAAGCTCTCAAATGGTAATTGATCTACTTGTATTGTTAATCCTATACTTGTGCATACGACATTGTACAAATACATAAAAATCCTCATATTGGTGCCCATTGAAGAAATTTTTCATTTTAGGAACATTCTGCTATATAAGAATATGTTATATTTGTTCTTTAGTGGTGCTCATTGACGAAATTTTTCATTTTAGGAATATTTTGCTATATAAGAATATGTTATATTTGTTCTTTAGTTCAATAAATTGTCTGACGTAAAAGTTGATATTGCAAAAATTTCTACTTTTTTAATCAAGTTGTGAATCATATTATTTGGATCAAAATCTGTGGATTAAAAACTGATAAAAGTTGTGTGTTTCGATCAATTTCAACGCTGAGTTATGTGTTAATCTGGCATCCTAGCAATAAGGTGCAGTTTAGTATAGGATGCAGTAGCAATTACCACTTTCACTGTAATCTCAAAACAGGAGTTCAAAATAAAACTTAAGCATTCAAGGCATAACCAAGTACATAACATTGGAAACAAAATCTCAAGAGTAATAATCTTTTCGAGAAATTTTTTTAATTGTCACGTATTTTAATCTTAAAAAGTTAATCTATTAGACGAAGACACTCATATATCATATAAATTCTAGCATAACATTATCTTTTATTAATATGAGACTTTCATTTTCTTTAACATTTTCTTTCAAAATATGAGTCATTATTTTTTTTTGTGAGGAGATCTTTTTCTTCCTATTGATCGACTGAAGCTTGAATACCATATGTTGCAAATGACACTCAAATCTCCCTCAAGAACACATAAATGCAAACAATCACATAGCGTGAAAACAATAATAAAAATAATCAGAAAGTAAACGAAAGAAATAACACCAAAGATTTACGTGATTCGAGTACTAATATCCTAATCTACTGGAAGAAGAGAAGAACAATTCACTATCAAAATAATCAAAGTTGCAACAATGTATAGCACACAAGAACGAACTAGACTCAGGACTCAATCGAACCCTATAGTGATATTATCAACTATCTCTGAACCTTAAAAAAGTATTCCTCATAGAAGACAAGTTCTTTAGACAAACGAAACCTTAGAAATCCTAAGGAGAAGACAAGTTCTTTAGACAAACGAAACCTTAGAAATCCTAAGGAAAACCAGAGAGAACATGTGAGGAAGAAGAGATAAAGAGAATGGACTAAAACCCTAGAAGAGAGAAAGCAAAGAATATATAGTCATTGGTCACAATTACAGAAATGCCCCTATAGATTTAGGCTCAATTGCATAATCATCCAATGAATCTAGCCCATAAGCTTGTTAAAATAAAAGGCTAGCAATAGCATTAAGTCTAGCCCAAAATAAATATTTACTATAATATGTGAAGTTACTAAAATAAATCTTATCTTTCAATTTACCAAATTATCCTTGTATGCTCATGACCCACTTTGACAATAAGTGAAAATTATAAAACTACAATACTCCACCTTGACACTAAGGCAAAGTGGACTGCTTTGCTTTTTCCCTTACCACACACATTCAAGTGGTTTTGACTTTAACCAAGTTCATACAATGGTAGAATCTGGTAGTGGGTAATGTTTTGGTGAGCATATAAGTGGGATTATCTTTAATAGATAATTTATCTATTTTAACTAAACATTTTGCTACAAAAAATCTTATAAAATGAAATTTTACTTCAATATTTTTATATCTACTGTGGAACATTGGATGTTTGGAGAGATGAATGGCTAATTGATTGTCACAACACACTGCTCATAATGTGTCTTCATTGGCAACCATGAATTGCCTGGTAATCCCATTGAGCCAAAGGCTCTCCTTAATAACATTAGTGCAAGCTATAAATGCAACCTTTGTTGTAGACAGTGCCACTATAAATCAAAAGTTACATTTCAAACTTAAGGATTTCCAAACAATGTGAATATGTATCAAGATATAAATTCTTCTTTTATCTCTATCTGTTGCATAGTCTCCCTGCACAACTTGTAAACTTAATAGTCCTCTTTTATACACCAAACCAATACATAAAGTACTTTCAATATATCTCAAAATCCACTTTGCTCCAAATTAGTGGTGTTTACCAAGATTGGACATGTATCTACTTAAAACACTCACAACATATGGAAAATTAGGTCATATGCAAACAACAACAAATATTATAGATCTAACAACACTAGAATATGGAACTCAAGACATATATTCTTTTTCTTCACTAGTGTTTGGACAATCATGTAAAGACAAGTCGAAGTGTACACCCAAAGGAAGTTGAACAGCTTAAGCATAAAGCATCTTTTCATAACTCTTTCTAAATAAGGTCTTTGTGAAACACATAGTGTACCAGATTTTTCATTTCTACTTATATTCAATAGAGGTGAATTTAGCTATAGGTGAAAAGACTTCAATCTAATCAACACCTTTGCTTTGATAAAACACTTGTGTAACTAATCTAGCTTTATATTTTACAAAATTAGTACTATGCACATCCTATTTTCCCTGAAGAGCCACCTAAAGCGAACCATTTTAACGTTATCAAGTTTGTTAACAAGAATCCATGTTTATTTTTATTCAAGGAACTCATTTCATGACATATAGCATCAAACCATTTATCACAATCAGGACAATTCATGGCATTAGCACATGACTTAGGTTCAACATCATCAATTTTTGTAGCAGAAGTAATAAGGCTAAGTTACCATACCTGAGTGGAGGAGATATGTATATCTTTTCCCTATCTCTAGCCAATTGATAATTAGAAAGCTCATTAGGGTTATCTGAAGGCTATTAAGAGTCTCAACATCCCTATTTTAAATAGTATTTGTTTCTTCAGAACGAGAGATGGTAGGTGCCTCCATCTCAACCCCAGATATATCAATATTATATTGAGGGATTGCACCTGTCTCCACCTCGATTTGATCATCATTTATAAAGCCATTAGGACCAATGATATCTTTATAAACTTATTTTTCATTGAATATAATATCTCTACTAATAATTCATTTATTTAACCCAGGGCACCAAAGTTTTTTTCCTTGACACGCTTAGAGTATCCTAAGAAAACACGTTTTGGAGATCTAGGTTGTAACTTATCTTTTTCTATTATGAAAATATGCTATGTAACCAATTTTTTTAATTCCCATAACTAGTAGGATGGTCAAACCATACTTGTTCAAAGGTCTTAAAATCTAAAGTAGAGGAAAGGCATCTATTTATAAGATGGGCAGGCATTAGCTTAAAAGGTTTTAGGTAGACTAGAGTAATAAAGCATGCATCTAATCCTTTCAAGGATTGTCCTGTTCATCCTTTCAACTAAACGATTTTGTTGGGGTGTTCTTATTACAGTCATATACCTAAGAATACAATTTTCTTTGCAAAAGGAATAAAAGATTCATTAAAAACTTCTAGACCATTATCAATCCTAAAAGTTTTAATACCTTTTCCATATTGCTTTTCAACTATGTGTTTCCAATTCTTAAAATTTATTAAAGGTTTTGTCCTTTGTTTTAAGAAAATAGACTCACTTTTCTAAAATTGTCTTCAATTAAGGATAGGGAATATCTAGACCTAACTATGGATTTAGTAGAAGTAGAATCCCACAAATTAGAATGACTCTAAATTATGCTTAGAGATGTGAATGCCTTTAGTATACATAACTCTTGTTTGTTTGCCTAAGACATAGTGATCATAATACATTAGACTACCTAAAAGTTTGTCTTTAAGAACACCCTATTTAAACAAATATACTAAACTTTTTTCACTTACATTCATAATATGTTATGCCATAAAAAGTTAATTTATCATTTTGAATAGAAGCAACAAAATAATTATCATTGTCTACCATTCCTAACAAAATATATAAACCATTAACTCTATTTGCTTTAAGGGCTACTAGTGAGCCACTAATAACCTTCATAGTTCCTTTATCTATCATAACAGAATAACCTAGGGAATCTAAGATTCCTATTGATATTAAATCCCTTATTAGTTAGGGTACATACCTCACATCTTCTAGAGTTCTAACAGTTACATCGTTCTACACTTAGCTTAACCAACCCAATCCCTTTTACCTGGCATTAATGGTCATTCCTTAAGAAGACTCTACAAAGATTACACTCTTCTAGGTTGGTAAATCAATGTCTATTAGGACTTATGTGAAAAGTACACCATGAATATAAGACTCACTCACTCTTTTACCTTTCAAAGCTAATTTATAGCACCTCTAAACTCTCACAACCCTCAGAGACTAAATCAATATCACTATTATTATTGGAACCTTCACTATCCTAATTCTTCCCTTTCCACACATGTCAATCTCTCTTATAGTGTCCCTCTTTTTTACAATAATAACACCTAATTGATTTCTTAGTCCTATCCTTTGACTTCCCCTAGACTTACCCCTATTTCCCTTTTCTTTCTTATTAGATCTGCCCTAACTTATAAACCATCATTAACATCTGATCTTTCAGTGGTCTTCATTTCTAAATCCTTTGACCTTAAATTGGAGATAATTATATCAAGATAAAGTTTATCTTTACCATACATAATGTCATATTTGACTTCTCTATACTTCTTCAAGTAAAGAATTTAAAAGAATTATAGCTCGTGTCTCATCTTCAAATTTATGGTCAATAAAAACAAGATCACTAGTCAATCTTTTAAATCATCAAGATTTTGTTCATGATTTTTAGACTGATCCATTTTAAATATATTGAGATTATGTTTCATATGTACTTTACCATACAAACTTTCTTTAAATATAAATCATCGAGTGTAGACATTATTGAAACTATTGTAGTTTTCTCGGATACTTCTCTAAGTACCTTGTAGAGAGATTTAAAAGCAATGTTGTAAAATTTTTTTCTTTCAACCTTATTTTTAGTTTCATCAGTGGCCTTTTCTAGTAGTTTATTAGCATTTAAGGCAACGAAATGTCCTCTTGAACCAAGAGGGATTTTATTTTCTTTTTCCAAAGAACAGAGTCATCAGACTTATCAAAGAGGATGATCTGGTACTTTAAGGAAAGAGCCATGCCACAGAAAAGACAACAAGAGAATGAAGAGACTAAAAATTGTTTGTGAACACGAGCGAACCTTAAAACAAAAGGATTTCACGAGGGAACATAAAGAAAGGCTTTGATACCAGATTTGTTGGGAATGACATTTAAATATTTCTCAAGAACATATAAACACAAACAATTACATAGCACAAAAACAATAATAAAAACAACCATAAAGTAAACTTAAGAAATAACACCAAGGATTTATATGATTTGGGTACTAACACCCTAATCTACCGGAGGAGAGAAAAATTATCCACTATCAAAATAGTCAAAGTCATAACTTCGTACAAGATATAAGAATGAATCAAACTTAGGACTCAATCAAAACCTAAAGTGATATTACAACCATTTGTGAACCCTAATTTAGTATTCCTCATAGAAGACAATTTGTTTACATAGAGGAAATCATAGAAACCCTAAGGAAAACTAGAGAGAACATAAGAGGAAGAAGAGAAAGAAAGAATGGACTAAGCGACTCAAACACTAGAAGAGAGAAAACAAGGAATATATAGTCGCCAGTTATAATTACATAAATGCCTTCCATAGGCTTAGGCTCAAATGCATAATGGGCCAATGAATCTAGCCCATGAGCTGGTTAAAATAAAATAGCAACAATAGCATTAGGTCCAACCCAAAATAAGCATTTAGTGTAATATGTGAAGTTACTAAAATAGCCTTTATCTCTTAGTTTCCCAAATTGTCTTTGTATGCTCATTACCTATTTTGACCTTTGGTGGAAATTATAAAACTACACCATGTATCCTAGAAGATTAACCAGATGGTGATAAATTCCATATTTGGTGATAAATGGTAATAACTCAAGAATGAAAAGTTCTTTTTTTACTCCATGTCATATACTTGAATTAAATTACTAATTACCTTAATTTCATGCTTTTTATTTCTCAAAATAGTAGATTGACATATAATAAAAAGAAAAAGGAAAAGGAGAGAAAAGCTCTTCAAAAACCTATGATACATACAAGAAAATTCAAACTAAAATACAAAAATGTACAAAAACATAATGACATCGGACATGCACTTTCTTCGTTACAATTGGTGCCGTATGCATAAATACTTTAAACTACTTATGTGATTGAAAAATTGTGGGATCATAGACTTGTTAATTAGAATGTGGATCCTCTCTTTTTCTACTTTTTCTTTACCCTTAGGCAATTAACTTCTTGTGGAATTTTGTACATATGACTAATAATGTCAGTCATTAGATTCAACATGTTGAAATGGTAAAGGAATTTTCTTAACTACCCTGCAATTCCCCACATTGTTTAAATGCTCATTCTCCAACCTATGTTTATAGATGTGTAGGTCTTGGTTATTTCATTGACACAAATTGAATATTGACTCACAAGATAGCTAATATAAGCAATACATAAGTGAGAAAGAAAAGTATCAGTAAAAATTCCAAATGCCATCTTCAAATAACTTCTAATGATGCCAACTAGTCCTACATGGAACTTCATATCAATTTCTACCCAAGAAATTATTAATACCATGTTCAAAGCCTGTAAAATTTGCATTCTATTAGGATTTTATCAATGAGTTAGAGTTTAGAATATATATATATATATATATATGTGTGTGTGTATATATATATATATATATGTATATATGTATATATGTATGTATGTATGTATGTATAAGCATAAAAATTGTGCTTAAGCCAGACTCTTGAAATGCCTAGTCTTGGTATAGTTACACGAGACACGAAGTTTTGCTCGTGCCTAGAAAGTTGATCTAATAAGCATCCTTACTAGTTCAAAATACACTGAAGCATTGAGGAACTGACCATATGCTTGATCTCTTAATGTGATTGAGCCTATGTTAGATTATATATTTACTATTATACACCCTAACACCTTGTAAGCATGTACTCCTATGTAATTGACACTTGTGTATATAATATCCTATATAATATGAACTTAATAATAGATCATCACACATTATTCTCATTTTTGTGACTTCTTTCTAGTTTCTCCCTCTAAAATTGGATCATCCCTAAATATTTTGGCACCCATTGTGTGGCTCAGGATTTAAAGGTCAAACTTCTATTTTTGACACCAAAAATTTTAGGATTCATCCCAAGTTTTTAGATAGAAATCCTGGTAACAAACATTTCGATTGGTGCTCTTACCAATTATAGCTACCATGGTTGGAACTTGAGATAAGGAAAGATTGAGACTAGCTAATGAAATGATTCAATAGGATAACATTGCACCTACACATAAAGATTGAACTACACCATGGGTCTATTTATTAGATGAGGTCGACCCTCAACAAGAATTGGTACAATAACTTCTCGAGCTCACAAGATAACTCAAGGAAATGAGATGAGAAAATAGATCATTATGTGCCCATTCTAACACAATTCCACTGCTAGGTCAAGCCAATGAATTGGATAAGGAGGTCAAGCTAATCCCAAGGAGAAATGAATATGCGAGAACTGAAAACATAGTGGTAGGTGTCGAGCAAGATAATGCTAGGGCTGAGGCATAACCAATTCAGTTGAGACAAGATGTAACCCAGTACCATAATGAGTAACTACATGAGGAAAGTAGATTTTTGGAAGCACATTTACAAGCTCTCGAAGTAACCAATAGAAAATATGACTAGGCTCTCAAAGAAACACACAAGAGGTAGGACAAAGGTAAAATGTACTATGATGTTGACAGATATTGTGAGCAACTTTTTATTTCTCCTTTCTCTAATGATATAGAGAATAGAAAACCACTCATAAAATTCAATACCCTAAAATGTCCTAACTATCAAAGAATGAAGGATCTTGTGACTCATGTTCTACATTTCATAATAGCTATGGCTCATATAAGTGTCCCTCAAGACAAAAGAGATGTTATGATGTGCAAACTCTTCATAGATACCTTATATGATGATGCATAAAAATGGTTTAACAACTTGGCACCTCATACTACAACTTCTTTTGCTCAATTTTCCAAGTTTTTCATCACCAATTACGCCATTAACAAGCTCATGAGGAAAGAATCTAATCCTTTTTTTCACAATCACCTTGGGTAGTAATGAAACAATAGAATAATACATTAGAAGGTTTAGGGAGAAAAGTTGGATATTATGGACTATCCTAGTTCTATAGCAATAGAAGCTTTTAGACAAGGTTTGTTGAGAAATTCATATCTATTTTTTGAATTGACCAAGACTGTACCATATATAGTGGATGAGGCTTATAGAGACACCATAAATTTTGTTAATCTTGAAAGGGAGTTGAAAATTGACAGAAAAATAAAACATTTGTGGAAATTGTGTTGGAAAAATAAAAGAGATAAGCCCAAACAAAGTGATTCAAGATAAGTTGTTGACTAAGAAAAACAAACATTTTTCCTTGAATAATAGAGAGGGAGGTCAATAGTCTAGAAATCCTGAACCTTGGGGTAGATCTCTGTCACCTTTTAGAGGTCCACCTTTAAAAGTAAGCTTATCTCAAGCTATTATAGGATGGAGAATGAAAAAAATGATAGATGGTCACCAAAGATGAAGACACCCTTAAGAGATCGATCCAAGTGGTGTGCTTTTCACAAAGACATAGGGAACTAAACTCAAGACTACAAGCACTTAATGAAAGAAATAGAAGATCTATTGTCCAGAGGATATCTAGGAGACCTTGTGGGAAATGATAATAGAAGAGAAGATCATTAGTCTCCATAAGAAACTTTGAGATTGCCTACTCTACCTGTTAATAAAGTAGAACCACGCAATGATGATAATGTGAGGACTATCCATATTATCTATAGAAGACTTGGACTTAATGGGGCCACCAATAACATGTTTAAGAGATATGATTTAGAGATGCATGGTGCTCCTCATATTTATAATTTTCATAATGGATCACATTCTATTGCAATCACTTTCACCAACTATGATGAGATTACAGTCTCTTATAAGGATTCTCTAGTAGTTACACTTCGGGTAGAGTCATGTGACGTTTGTAGAATCTTGATTGACATTAAGAGTTCAATGGGGTATTCTCTTCCTAACAATAATGAAAACATAGGGTAAATGATGGTCATATCACTAAGAAGGAATTGCCTTTGGTTGGGTTCAATAGTAGTACCACGTATGTTGTTAGAACTATGGTGCTGCCAGTTATGGTAATCGAGTCAATTGTCATGACCAACTTTGTGGTAATTAATGTCCTAGCTCATTACAAAACAATTATGGGATGACCATAGATACAAAATATGAGATCAATCTCATGAACCTATCACTAAGTCATTAAATATCCAACTAAGAAGGACATAAAAGAGATAAAAGGTGACCAAAAGAAAGCTAGAAGTTGTTATAATGCCGCAATTAAGGGGATGGTTCAAAAGTAGAAACTATAATGTGGCTTGCCCCAAAAAAATCTCAAAAGGAAGTGTTTAGTGTGATCGATTAATTCAAGAGAGGTTGAGAACATACAACTTGGCAAAGGAGGGGAAGACCAATCTTTGAAGTTAAGCACAAATATGATAGTAGAGGTTAGGGAGAAAATGTTACGTTTCTTAAAAACCAACTTTGATGTCTTTGCATGGAAACTTAGACACATGCCAAGAATTGATACCAAGATCATAACCTATAGATTAAATGTTAATCTAAATATTAGACTTGTCATGCCTAGGAAAAGAATATTTCTAAGAGAAAAATATGAGGTGATCAAGGCCCAAGTCACTACACTTAAAGAAATGAAGATTGTTAGAGAAGTAGATTATCCATCATGGTTATCCAATATATTGTTAATAAAGAAATCTTATGGATCATCTAGTATATATATGGCTTTCACTAAAGTAAATGACACCCGTCCAAAAGATTGTTTTCCTTTGCCAAGTATTGATTAGCTAATTGATGCCACCACTGGATTCAGTTTATTGAGTTTCCTCTATGCATACTCTGGTTATCATATTAGATTGGAATGCACTTAGAGGATGAACAAAAGACATCCTTTATTACAAAAGGGTATTTTATGTTATATTCAAATTTGTTTTGGTTTAAAGAATGCTAGTGCTACTTTTCAATGTTTGGTAAATAGAATGTTTGTTAATCAACTAGGAAGAAATATGGAAGCATGTGTGGATGACATGGTGATTAAGTTAGCATATTCCCTAGACCACTTCAAAGACTTGGAAGAGATACTTGGCATTATTTGAAGGTACGGTATGAAACAACCCTAAAAAATGTGTTTTTGGTGTCACATCAAGAAAATTCCTTAGCTATCTTATCTCTGCTTGAGGAATCGAAGCTAATTTAGGCAAGATACAGGCTCTAGTCCTTCTAGTGATTTCAAAGGAATCCAACAAATAAATGGAGGAATTGTGGCACTCAATAGATTCATTTCCAATAGTACCAACAAATGTTTATCATTCTTCAAGTTGTTAAGAAAGAACACATCAGTCTTTTGTAATGAAGATTATGACAAAGCTTTCTAAGGAATCAAACAATACCTGAGAACACACCCTATATTGGTCAGCCCAACCCTAAGAGAAATGTTATATTTGTACTTGGCTATTACCTCTTGGACATCTAGCATTATGCTCCTAGTAGAAGGGAATAAAGTTCAACACCATGTTTACTACATCAACTAGATCTTGACCGATACCCAAGGAAGATACACAACAATTGACAAGATGGATTTTTTCTTTAAAGATAGAAATGAAAAAGCTTCAACACTATTTTGGCTCACAAAAAGTGATAGTAGTCACCTAACATCCACTATAGAATGTTTTGGAAAATCCAAAGGTCACAGAAAGATTGGCCCATATTGCAATTGAGTTGGGACAATATGATATCAAGTATATGCCCAAGACTTCCATAAAAGTTCAAGCCTTGGCAGACTTTGTTGCCGAGTTTAGTAACTCCCCTAAAGTTACCAACAATGAAGAGTTGGATGAATTGTGTGGTGTGGACATAAAAAAAAGCTCCTATATGGTAGGTTTTATGGATGGCGCTCATAAGTTTAAAGGAGCAAGGATACAAGTAGTTATATTAAATCATAATGGAAATTATTTTGAATATTCTATAAGGATGTACTTTCAAGTAATCAACAACTTAACAAAATATGAGGTAGCTATCTTTGGTGTCATAGCTTCAAGAAAACTAGGAGAAAATAGTATTGTGTTACATAGGGACTCATGTTGGTAGTCAATCAATACTTGGGCATATTTGAGGCTAAAGACAGTAAGATGAGAAGATATATAAAGAGGTTGAAAGAGGAATGCTCAAAATTTTCTTACTATGAGATCAAACAAATATCAAGAAATGAAAATATCCATTTCGACTAATAATAATAGGACAATATCTATGACTATCCTTGTTGAGGCTAGCTTGGAAGAAGTAGAGAAAAATATTGAGAACATTTGTGGGGTTACTAACTCATGGTTCCCACCTATCCTTGATTTTCTCAAAATTGGATCCTTTCTTAAGGATACAAAAGGTAAAAGAGATCAAGTCAAAGGAAAGACATTACATGATACAAAATGACAAGTTATATAGAAAAACATCCCTTGGACCTAGACTTTTGTGCGTAGCCAAAGAATACTCTAAGGGAGTCATGTTTGTGGCTCAAAAAGTATAATGTGGCTCTCATTTTGGAGGTAGAAAGCTATCCTAGTAAATTATGAGATAAGGTTATTATTGGCCAATGATATTAGCAGATTACACAAGGTACACCCAAGCATATGATAAGTGTCAAAGATTTTCCCCATTGTCCCATTTACCTCTAATACAAATGATAGAGGTAATTAGCCCATGCCCTTTCTAAAAATAGGGGCTAGATATAGTAGGACCTTATTGCAAGCTATGTGTCAAAGGAAGTTTTTGTTAATTACTTTAGACTACTTTACAAAATGGATTGAAGGGAAGCCTCTAGGAAGAATAAGAGGAGGAAATAATCTAATTTATATGGAAAACCATAATTTTTCACTTTAGTTTACCCAAAGAGCTTGTCACTAATAATGGGATGCAATTCACAAGTTATAGCATCAGAGAATTTACTACCAAGTACAACATCAAAATGTGGCACTTAACTTCATATTGAGCATAGGCCAATGGCCAAGCAAAGTCTTTAAACAAATTGATATTGAACTTGCCTAAGAAGATATTGGAAACTACTAAAGGAAAATTGGTTGATGAATTGCCTGATGCTTTGCGGGCTATCAAAACCAATCCTAGAGGTAGCACCAATGAGATGTATTTCTCACTAGTTTATGGAATTGAAGCTATAATCGCTATAAAAATAAAGGTTCCAACTATGATATCAATCCTAACTGAGGACCAAAACACTTTAGATAGAGTAGTTGATTTAGCATTGGTAGGAAAAAAAAGGAATGAAGCTTTGAAAAGAATGATTGCACAAAAGAGAAGTGTGGCAGATTACTATAATTAAGTCATACGCTTTAAATAATTTTCCTTGTGTGATTGGGTTCTCAATAGGATCTTCCTAAACAAGAAATAGTGGATGGAAGGAAAGTTAGGTGAAAACTGGGAAGGCCCATATAAAATATAAGTAGTGATACCAGTTGGAGCCTATTTGCTAAAAAAACATTGAGGGTGTGGAAGAAAATACAAGTTGGAATGCTGGACACCTAAAAAGTATAGCTTTTAATGTATTTTATTATAATAGACTCATATTTCTTGCTTAATCTATAAGGTAAATTTTGATGATTAAAGTTGCCTCATAATTAAAAGTTGATTAAAGAGCTAATCACCTCTTTTAAAGACCAGATATAGCACTCTCATAAAAATATAATGTCACAAGCTAATCTCCTCTACTAGGAACTGGGTAGAATGCTTTGGCATAGTGTTGATTAAAGATCTAATCACCGTGTTCCAAGACTAGGTAGAGAATTCCCATAAAAATAATGTCACAAGTTGATCAACTCAATCAAGAAACAGGTAGAGCGCTCTGGCATAAAGTTGATTAAAGTGCTAATCATCTTGATCAAAGACCAAGTAGAGTGCTTTCATAAAAAATAATGTCATGAGCTAATCACCTTGGTCAAGAACCAAGTAGAGCATGCTAGCGTAAAGTTAATTTAAAAAGCTAATCCCCTTGATCAAAGACCAGGTAGAGCACTTTCATAAAAAATAATGTCAAGAGTTGATCACCTCGATCAAGAACCAGGTAGAGCACTCTGACATAAAGTTAATTAAAGAGTTGATCACCTTAGTCAGAGGCCTAATAGAGTGCTCTCAATAAAAATAATGTCACGAGCTAATCACCTTTTGTCAGGAACTAGGTAGAGCATTCTAGTATAAGTTGATTAAAGAGTTGATCACCTCGGTCAAAAATCATATTGAGTGCTCTAAATAAATAATGTCATAAGCTGATCATCCCAATCAAAAACTAGGTACATAGCTCTATCATAAAGTTAATTAAAGGGATGACCACCTCGATCAAAGAGCAGCTAGAGCTCTTTCTTAAAAAATAATGTCATGAGCTTATCACCTCTATTAGGAAATGGGTAGAGAGCTCCAGTATAATGTCAATTGAAAAGCTGATCATTTTGAACCAAGACCAGGTAGAGCACTCTCATAAATAAATAATTTCATTAACTTATCACCTTTGTTAGGAACCAAGTAGATTGCTTTGGCATAATGTTAATTAAAGCATTGATCATCTCAATCCAAGGCCAAGTAGAGCACTCTTATAAAAAAATAATGTCACAAGTTGATGACCTCAGTCAGTAACCAGATAGTATACTCTAGCATAAAGTTGATTAAAGAGCTAACACCTTGATCCAAGACCAAGTAAGCACTATCATAAAAAATAATATCATAAGCTGATCATCTCTATCAAGAACTAGATAGAGCATTCTAACATAATTTTGATTAAAGAGATGATCACCACAATTGAAGAACAGGTAGAGTTCTCTTATAATAAATAATGTCACAAGCTAATCAGCTTGGTTAGGAACTAGGTAGAGTGCCCTGGCATAAGGTTGATTAAAGAGCTTATCACCTCGATCTAAGACTAGGTATAACGCTCTCATAAAAATAATATCACAGGTTGATCACCTTAATAAAGAACCAAGTAAAGCACTATGGCATTATTTTTATTAAAGAGTTAAAGACCTCGATTAAAGACCAGGTAGATCACTCTCATAAAAAGTACTATCATTAGATGATCACCTTGATTTGTAACTAGGTAGAGTTCTTAGACATAATGTTGATTAAAGAATTGATCACCTTAATCAAAGACCAGATAAAGTGCTCTTATAAAACAATAATGTCATAGGCTAATCACCTTGACTAAGAACTAGGTAGAGTGCTCTTTTAAAAAGGAAAAAAGAAAGAGAAATAATGTCACAAGTCAATCTCATTAAATGAATAGGTAAACAAATATTTCATTGATCAAGCCTACAAAGGTAAAAGGTTAAATTTACAAATTTATTAATGGAAAGCTCAAGGCCACTGGTGCTTTCTTAAAAACCCTTGAGACGTTTATATGTACTGCCATAATCCTTGTATGTGTTTCATCCTCTAAAGGAAAAAACTCAGTATGAATCTTGACCACTTTTTGTTGAGATTTTCACATGTTTGAGTTGAGGATAAGCTTGAACTATTAGCCAAATTTTATAATTCTTTAACAACATTCATTACTTTGAGGAATATACCTTCAACTTTCTTCATATAAAAGCTAGCTAATTGAAACTAGTTTTCAACTAGGGAAATGATGAGTGCTCAAAAAGTACTAAAATTACCATGATTTTATGCACATTAATTGATTAAATATATATATATTTATATGATTTTATCATATATTTATATAAATTTGTCTTTTCAGAATCACGGGTATTTTTATTGTTTTTCAGGTATTTTTGCTTAAAAACGTCACTTAAAGACTCAAAAAGGAATACTGGAAGCAATACATCACAAATACATTCAAAAATAAATGATAAAAAGTCAACAAATATGGAAAAATTGGACAAAATGGGTCAAAAAGGTCAAAAATGTCAAAAAAGAGGAAATCGCGCCGCCCAGCCACCCAGTTGCCTAGCCGTGCCGGCCACTGTGCGTAGCGCACCAGATCTTCCTTCCGTGCGCGCCGCACGCATCCCTGCTCTCGTCCGCGTGTGCGTACGCTCAGCCTGCTCCCATCTGTGCGCGCCTGCGTCCAGTCTGCGCCCCATCTGCACGGGCTTGCGCCCAGTTGCTACCCATCTGCGCGTGCCTGCGCCTAGCTGCGCCCCATCTGCACCCCATCTGTGCACAACATCCCCACATCATGCTGACGTAATCAATGACATCAACAATCACCCACTTTTTCTCTCCATTCTCACCTATAAATACCCCCTTCTCTTCACTTCATACCACACCTCAAAACACACTTCTCTCCTCTTTCTTTCTCTCCATTTCTTAGTTTTTAGTTTTTTTTAGTTTTTCTTAGTTTTTAGTTAGTTTTTCTTAGTTTTTCTTAGTTTTTAGTTAGTTTTTCTTAGTTTTTAAGTTCTTCTCTTTTTGAGAAGAACTAGTTATGTTTTTTGTAATTTATTAGCTTTTTGATTCAATAAATGGGAGTGCAAATTCCGCTTGGAGGTTTTCCAGCAACGAGAATAGCATCGAAGTTCTGTAAGGATTTTATTTTCTTTATAGTTATTTTTTATGCTTTATTCTTACATGTTATATTTAATTTGTCTGTGATTAAATTTAACTGTGTTGGCTATTTGTAAACATGATATAATAATAACGTTGTTATGCTTGCGAAATATTAAATAGGTAAAAATCTCTAAAATGAATTGATTTTATTTTTATTCAAGATTTTATATTAAGAATGTTAGAGAGAAATATATTATTTTTCATTACAAACTTAAATCTGAAAATTAGATTTTAAGGTTTAGTTATCCTGTCTGATTTAGAGTAGTGCTCTTTTATTTGTTGGTACAATCGCCCGGTAGTTAGAGTGAAGCTCTATTTCAAAATTTTTTATAAGAATTATTATCTGAAAATGTATTGACAACATGTTTTCAGTAGTGGTTTTAAAACTTGAAAGTTAGTACTCGGATAATTAAATTCTTAGGTTTAATTTGGACACCTTGAATAAAGTTTAAACTGTCTAACCCCACCAAAGGTGGCATTTAAATGGTTCATTTTCAATCTCATAGAAAAAGGAATTAATTTAATTAACCAAATTAGTTATCAACCCTACCCATAGGTGTTAATTGATTTGTTTAGTTAACAAAGAATATCTAACCTCACTAAAGGTAGTATTCATATAAAAAAGAGAGAATCAATAAATATCAATTTATATCTTTAATAACCTAAATAATATGAGCAAGCATAATTAACTTAGTTATTATATCCATAAATACTCCACTGTTTTAACAGATAAAATTTGCATAAATGTTTATTAAATCTATGTTTATTTTTATGTTATTAGATTAAAAATACAAAACCCCAAAATATCGTGACAGGATATTTAGGATTTAATTTCGTTTTTAAAAATTTGAATAATAAATTAAAAACCACATACATTCCTTCCTTAGATCGACCTTGGGAGTATACTTATCATTTTCTACGAAATGATTCGTGCACTTGCGAGAGTTTTATAAATACATAAAACCAAATTATCGGTAGGATCAGCGATGTCAGTTCTGCCCTATGAGGAAACCATCTTGTTAATGGTTCTTCTTTCACGTGCCCGCATCTCGAACAACTCGTCTTTGTAAGACTCAAGCTTCACTTGATCTCCTCACCAAAGGAAGCCTTTTCTTTGATGAATTTTAGCTCGACCCTTAATTTTTCCTAACATTCTCTCATCTTAAGGCTCAAGCTAAATGTCTGTTTGCTTAATCATCAACCATAAAATACAATTAAAAAATGATACAGTTAACATGCTAAATATTTCAAAGCAAATAAATCTTTCTATTTCTAAATGCTTTAACAAGCAAGCAAAATAGCCTTTTCTAAGGCAAGATATTAGGATAAGCAATTGGAAAAATGTCCAGAATGCAATCAGGTAGGTCAATATCAATAAATACATACTATAAATCAATTCTTACATTACTTTGTTTAAATATATGTATCAATATGTCCATAAAAAAGTACTCCTCTAAGGAAATCATATTTTTGTATTCATAATGAAGTTGAGTTTCACAAAAGGTTACAAGAAGATCGAGCCTTACTAAAACTTCCTAGCTTGAGCCTATTACAAATTAAACATTCCTAGGTTCTTGAGTTTCATCTCTCATATCTTGTTCATCTTCACCTTCCTCATATTCTTCCTTTTTACTTCCCTCTTCACCTTCATTTTGAGTTTGAGTAAGTGAATAGGGAGGAATGATAGAAATGTTCAAAATCTAGTAATAGTACTCACCAAGATCTCTCTTCTTGGCTTCCTTTTTTAGGGAGTACATGGCCAAATTATAGGCAACATTTATGCTCAAAGTGAGAGGCCCCACCATAGCATTAAGTGCACGCTTCAATTTTTCTTATTCACGTGTAAACCCTTCTTTTGCATCATTAAATCTCACATTTGTATTTTTCTCGCTCACAGTATTAGAAAGATTATCCTCCTTATCAATGACATCACCTTCCAACTTGTTAGCCTTGGCAAGTAGCAAGGTATTCTTGGCTTGAGTCGAAGCATAACTCTTCTTTCAACCTTGAGCAGATGCTTTAGTTTATCAATACCCTAAACTTTACTAGTGTTGTGCAAAAGTTGAGTCTAAAAACAATAATGGGGTGAAATACTTAAGTGAAACAACAGTTTAAGGTGATACTTACTTGAAAAATAAGTCTACCGATCATTACTAAAGGATCAATGTCCTCACTTATGGCATTGAGCTATTTTTCATGAGCCATGAATGGAAGATTATCTGTATAATAGTCCAATCTCTCTAGAGTTATGTCTTTGCTTGAACTTTTGCTCCTCCTTTTTCCCTTAGAGGAGCTCTGTCTTATGAAAGGGCCATGTACTTTTTAGAGCCTTTCATTTTTGTGCATTTCTACTCTATATCTGAGCTAATAAAGTATCAATGTCAAACTCCTTTCCTAACAAATAGTAAGAGAAAAAGGTAAAAACTTCACAAGATTAATTAATGGGTTGGGTTCTACATTGAGTTAGTGTTTGATGCTTACAAATTATTTTGTTTGGAGGTTGTATAATTCCTATCTCATTAGCCTACAAGCCACAAAGCATGGCATGTTCAATAGATCCTTCCAAGGTGTTTTCTTAGAAAAATAGTTCTAAATATTGGAAAGTCTTTGTTTTGCCTCTAAGTACAAGGTGGTAATAAAGAAAGCCATATTCCTTATCACGAGCTTTATATCTACATAAGCACTCCTTATCGGCTTCTCATTACCATCAACCATCTCCCACCGACCAAATACATAAAAAATATTGTTTCCAACTTTTCTAGTTCTTAAGAAGGATCACATTTATACTTTGATTTTGTTTGGATAACATATATACCTTCCTAGTATCAGTAGGATTTTGCTTTAACTCATATGCATTATTAAACTTAGGCATTTCCAAATCCATTTTGAGTTCTCTGCATACCAGGGTAAGGAAAAGTAGGTACCTCCACCCATTAAGCATTAGCTATCCTGGCTCGAGCTACATCCTCATCGGGAATTTTCGAATGAATGGATACAAGGAAAATCTTACCCCAAACCATAAAGCCTTCTCGTGGAAGGTTGATAAGAGTCAACATATTGCATTTTTGTTATGATTTAAAGGTTGATATTTGTGTGAAAATTGTGTTTATTTGATTATTTAATCCACAAATGTCATTTCATGGGTATTTCGTGTTTGAAGTGCAATTTCAGGTAAAAATCATAATTTTGGAGAAGTTCGGGACAAATTTCAATGACCGGAATTGAGTACAAATAAAAAGAAAACAAAATTTCAAAATTTGGAATTTTGCCGCCGGTGAGAATATTCTCGCCGCCGACGAAAACCTTACGGAGAAAACGTTGAAAATCATGCAGGGAGCACAGATTTTGGCACAACAATCTCGCCGCCGGCCAAGTAAATATCGCCGCCGGCCACAATAATCTAGCCGCCGGCGAGATTGAGCGGAACCAAAATCGTAAGTTTTCTAGAAATCTCGCCGCGGCGAGAACAGTTTCGCCGCCGGCGAGTTTCGTCCGAAAACAGATTTTTTGGTTGTTTTGTTCCAAAATTGCCCCCCCAAACCCTAGATCTATATATATAATATGATGGAAAAAGAGGGGGACGACAAAAAAGGGGAATTCAAAGACATTTTTGGAGGAGAGAAAGAAATTTTGGAGAAACTTGAAGGATCTTCACCATTGATGCTACCAAGTCTTCATCTTCTAGAGTTTTTCATCTCTTCTCCTTAGTTTTTATATTCTGCAATTTATTCAGTTTTATTATTGATGGATTCAATTGAAATAATGGTTGTTCTTATTTCCGTTATGAACTAATTCGGTTTTGCTAAGGCTATGATGTAGTTAAATCAAGGAAATCTGATTTCTTTTGTTATGGTTATATGAATTCATTGTTTTCAAGTCGAGTATTTATTTCCATGCTTAATGCTTTTAAATTTCTGATCAAGATTTAGATGAATTGTTGCATTATATTGAGACCGAGAGGAGATGTGTAATGAATGCTTCTTGTGATAAATACCGTATGTTGAATGCGAGTTTGACACCTAATGCATGATGTATGTGGTTATTCCAGAAATTCCATAAATCGTAATGTGCTTATTTGTGATTAAATATTCATAGAAATATAGTTGGTTTTCATAGATAAGTAATTCTAATATAACTTGAGAAAGAGTATTAGATAAGTTTGGGTTTTTCAACCATCACTTTTAGCTTTGATTCTCATATAACATGACTTGAAATCGGATTGAATTGATTTAGCGAAATCAAATGCCTTAGCGTTTTTAATCATTAGTGAACAACATTTAATTTTGTTATTTGCGTTTAGTTTTATGTTAATTTTCTTTTTAAACAATTTCAACAATTCAGTTTTCAAATAAAATTAGGGTTAGTCAATTTCGGTACTTAGTAACGCCATTCCTTGTGGGTTCGATATCCGTACTTTTGTACACTTTATTACTTGAACGATTCGTACACTTGCGAAAATAAGCATCAGAAGGATATCCAATCTGTAAGAAGGGATGCACTATCGAGAACACCCAAGTTGAGAATCTTTATCTAGATATAAGAGGGAATGTCATACATTTTTCTTAGCCTCTCCTCATTCTTTAAAGTTAAATCACTTGTCCTGACCTTGGCATTCCAACCTTTAATTTGACCTGTGCACTTCCTAGTTCCCTTTTTTCTAAAATTTTTCCTCCATTCCTTTGGAATATATATTTATACTTATAGAACACTCAACCTAACAGTAGGGTTGGCTTGGGGTCAAGATAATGTAGTGGGAATCTCAGGCATATCTTCAATACTAGATGATGTACTTTCTTAAGTGAGTGAGACCATTTCTTCATTCTTCTCTCGTCTTGAATAGCTCAAGTACTAAGATCTCTCCTATGAAGATGAGCATGAGGAATGTGACAGTAGGAAAACATTAAATGTGGCACTTGATGATACTTCCTTATACATGTTTCTATAAAAAGAAAATGAAAATAAGATACGGGAAAATAGGAATGATCTAAGGTCGGGTTTTCAAAGTAAAGCTTAAGGAATGAATTTAAGAACTTAAAAGAAATAAAAAATATTTTAGGCACAAAGACAAATCTCTAAAGCCTATGCATAGATTTATAATGTCAAGCTAGAAATCTTACCACCCCAACAAGGAAATGACAAGGTACGAGGTGAAAAGACATGAATTTTTGGGAAAGTTTGGTTTGACTTGTTAGAAATTATGAGATTGAATGTCTTGGCCCCTCCTATATAATGGTTCATACCTTCTCTCTCTAATCAACTAATAAGCATGTGAGGAGGCATCATTTTAGATTCAAAGTCTTCTCAATTGACCAGTTTTCTACTTTCCCACTTCAGATGAAGAATCAAGCTACAAAAATAGAGGGACTTGATATTTGAGTATAAAGATTGTGCTTAAGCTTGACCCTTGAAGTGCTTCAGTCTTGGAATAGCTGCCCGAGACACGAAGTTTTGTTCATACCTAGAACGTTGATCTAATGAGAATCCTCATTGATCCATAACAGTTTGAATAATTGAAGAACTGACCATATGCTCGATCTCTTAATGTGGTCGAGCCTAAGTCAGATTATGTATTTGCTATTGTACTCTCTAACATTCTCTAAATGTGTACTCCCTATGTAATTGACAAGTGTACATATAATGTCATACATATATGAACTTAATAATAGATAATCACATGATTCTCATTTCTATAACTTCTCTCTCTAAAATTGGATAATTCCTAACAATATTTGTATAGGAATAGGATTAATTATCGTAATTTATTATGCTATCGTATCTTAACCATTGGAATTTATAAGGAAGTAGAACCAATGTGCCTTACACATGAATTGTTATATATTAAAAATATTATCTTTCTTTAATTCTAGGAATTTGAAACTTATATGATATAATGATAAATAATTAAATCGTTAAATAAAAAATTAATTTAAATTTTTGAGTTAATTAAAACATGCATATCAAAAATTAATATAATAACAATTATTAATTAAACTCATTGAAATTTTAAAAAATTCTTATTGGTTAAAAAGTAAACTCCTTTATATTATAAAATATTTTTTAGTTAATGTGCTTAACTTAATTTATTAAAAAATTTAAAATAAAATATAAGATATTTTTATCCAAAATCATTTTAGGGGTGATTTATATATAGATATAGATGATGATAAATGTGTTTATAATTAAAAAAAAAGGGAGAGAGAGAGAGAGAGATGGGCTTACAATGGAAATGTAGTACATGTTTTCCTTCTTTAGAATAAGTTCATCTCTATGCCATATATTTTTGGATTTTGGGCTAAGAAGCCCCCAATCCTTAACATAATTCCAATATAGTTGATAAACTATAGCCATTATCGATGTTACCAAGACTTTTGCAAACCATACATTGTTACTCTACCTACCAAATGTTAATCTTACACTGGCTACCACCATTGTCAAAACATACTTGCCTATGCTAGCCAAATGGTGATCCACACATATTAAAGTCGCTTACATTACAAATCTAAACCCATAACTCTAGGATATTATCAGGAGAAATTCCAGTAGCCTTAATTTATAGGGTTTATTACAAAGCTATGATGTTTTCTTGGGATACTAGACACATTCAACAATCAAAAAAGGGAGAAACCATTCTCCTTTAAACAGATCTTTCTAGGTCTAATATTACAATTCCCAAAGCCATTAATTGGAGTCAAATGGTATTTCTGGATAGGTCGCTACTAGAAGAAGTAACCCAACCTACTAGAAGGAGTAACCCAACTAGAATCTGAAACTCATCAAACCCTAGAACCTATCCAAAACATAGAACTTAGGGAAATTATATCATATAAAGATGGTAGTGTCGAACTTAGTTTTGATAGGTCTACTAGTTTGAGATACTCTTTTGTCTCTACAACAAGTATCTTTGACTTCTCATCTCTAGATTTACCACTAAAAACCAAACCTAGGTCTTCTACCTCAGATATCCCTAGGACAAAACTCAAAGCAGTAGACTTTAGTACACCAGTACCAAGACCAGTCTACACTATTGACAAAACTTCTGAATGAGTGATTCACCTCAATTATCTCCTCCTTCATCACCAACTCTATCTCAAGCTCCAACTATACCAGTTATGACAAACGAGTTAAATGTATTAATAGTAGTGCAAAAAGTTTTAGACATAGAAATTCTATGTCTAGATATAAATTCTCCCTATAACAAAAAGATTAAAAACTAGTTTTTCAAAACATATTCAGAAAGTGCTAGGGCTAGTAGCTTTAGAAAGCACACTAGGTATGTCCAAGAACACCAGAAAAACTTATTATTTTTTGAATGGTTTAAAATCTATTGGGAGACTAAAGGAAACCTTTCCCATTCAAAATTAAATTAGACATTACTTCTATACTCATAGAAACATTACCAGATAGTATAGTTAACCCTAAAATAGTTAGCATAGTTGAAACATCACCAGTCACTATAGATAACCCTAAATCATTTAACATAGAAGACTCCATAAACATTGAACCTCTAGTTCCAACCATAGTTGATTCTAAACTAGTTGACATTATCATAGAACCTATAACCATAGTACTTGAATCTATAGTTATAGTTCCAGAAACCAAAACAATTCCTTTTTTGGAAATCAATACCCAAGATATCACATTAGAAGATTTTGATAGGTTATTAGATGATGAATATAGGGACATATCACCAGTTGCACTAGTTAAATTCAAATAGCATGGTTAACACCAAAAAGAAAACACCTATTTGGGAAACCCTAGATGGGTCAATTGAGGTTGAACATCCTCGGTTGAGACCTATTACCATTCCTTATGCGAATAGTAAGGTAGAAGCCATCCCTTTTAAGAACCCTCAAGAGAACCAGGAATCTAACCTCATAAACATAGTTACCCAAAACAACTTTGCCAATATCAACCTAAGTACCTTAGGTAAATAGCTTACTAGTATAGAGAAGAATCAAAAGACTGATCTTCCCTCTACCTCCTTCCAAGCCCTAGATAGTAAAGTTCAAAACCCTATCTTGAAACCCTTCAAGGTCTCCAAACTAGCGTAGGAAGAAATATCATCTATTTTTGAAAAACTTCAAAAATGGAACAATACCCTTAAGTTCCAATTTGAAGATCAAGCTTTAAACATAAAATCGGGTCTAGTTGTACCTGAGTCTCTAATGACTTTAAATCTAACCAAAAACTCAACACAGGATCTTAGTGTTCTTAGTAAACTAGAACCTATTTCTTCTAATAAGGATAGTTCCCAGGAAAATCTTTCTGAACCAATTCCTCAAATCCAAAAATTAAAATGGAAAGAATCTAGTCCGGATAGGTACCTATACACCATAGGTACCCAACCTAGTTAGGTTACCCAGCCAAAATATAATGCATCATCTATTTATGTTTGGAACATAGATGGAATGACAGAGCAAGAGATATTACATGTCTTGTAGCAGATGACAATGGTGTCAAATGCTTATAAAACATAAGTTGGTACAACTGATAAAACAGTTGTTGAATTATTAATAGCTAGCTTCTCAAGCCAACTGAAAGGATGATAGGATCATCATCTTTCAAAACAACAATAGTTAGATATATTCAATATGATATTGACTGGTGAGTGTGGGGAACCCATACTTGATTAATATGGAGCTATAATTCAAAATGCAGTCTATACATTACCTTTTACAATATCACATCATTTTATGGGAGATTCATCCCATTTAAATGATAAAACTTTGATCTTCTTTCCAACATAAAATGTAGGAAGATAGTGATTTTCAAAATTATAAAAATATATTTATGAGAAAAGTTATGTTAAGAGATGATTCTAAACAGCCATTCTAGAAGGAGAAGTTCCTTGCAGGACTTCCTCCTCTCTTAGGTGAGAAGACCAGAAACAAAATTTGGGAGGTATATGGAAATCATATTATTTCTTATGATCAATTAACCTATGATGAATTGATTATCTTCTCTCAAAAATAGGGTCTTCAAATTTGTCAAGATTTGAAAATCCAAAAACAAATGAAACAGGAGCTAAAAATCTCCTAAAGAGAAATTGAATCATTCTGCAAACAATTTGATAGCAACTTCTCTATTGACCAAATCTACGGTGGAAACTATAGTAAATATATTACCAAACCTTTTAAGAAATCTCATAAAACTTATAAGACATTTGCAAAATCCAGAAAACCATCCTTTGAAAGAAGAATGATTTTTTATAAAAAACCTTATAAAAGAAATTTTAATAAGGAATGAAAACCTCATGATAAACCCTTTAAAAAATTTAAAGAGTTTAAATGTTATGAATGCGGTAATAAAGGCCATACTGCCAATTATTGCAAGTTGTCTAAAAAAATTCATGAATTAAACCTTGAAGAAGACACTTTAAACAAAATCTCTACCTTAATGGTTGATGAATCATCATTATCTGATTCTGAACCTTGGTCTAATGACTCAAAAGATTCAAATCTCTAAGAAGACGAGTTAGTATCTACTGACTCCGATACTAGTAACAAAATTATTAATGTATTGACTAAGGAAAAAGATGAACAACTTTAAGTTAAAATCATTAAGTCAAACGACCCTAGCATTACAAAATTATATGTGGACAAGTTGACTAGTTGCCTAGCCAAAGCCCAACCATTACCAAAAACTTTTGAACTTCCAAATACTAGCAAAGGCTATTATAGCCTCACTGTAATTCTGGAATGTAAGAACAAAACTATAAAGCCAGAAAGTCAAATCCAAGACTTAAAAGCTGAAATCAAAACTATTAAGCTAGAACTCCACCAGCTTAAAGAAAAACACAAAGAATATGACCTCAAGTTTAAACTACTTGACAAAACTGGAGTCAAAACCCCAATTGGTTCGAGTGAGTTTGATGACAAACTTGAATCAAATACCCAAGAACCTGAGAACATGGAAAGAGTTCTTGAAAATATTCTTCAAATTCTTAGGGAAATCACAACTAGGAAATACAATATATATATTACCCTTGTATTCCCTGATCAATCAAAACTTGAGATAATAGCCTTATTTGATACAGGCACTAATATCAATTGTATCAAACCATCAATCATTCCCAGAAAATTCTATCAACCAACAGATAAACAACTTTCCTCAACCAACAAATCAAAAATGAACATCATAGGCAAAATAGAAGTTGTAATCCTTAATAAAACATTTCTTATTAAGACTTCATTCATTATTGTATCTGATATAGGCTATCCAGTCATATTAGGAATACCATTCATAAATATTATTACCCCATATCTTGTCAAAAATGACAAAATTTCATTCAAAATTGAGGAGAAAACCTTTAGTTTTCCCTTCATCGAAGTGCCAAAAATTGGAAATCTCAATATCATCACAAATAACTCCATCCATCATTATGATATATCCACCATTACCAAAAACAATGAAAGTTCCCTAGACAAACTTAGCAATCAAAATACCAATCTCACTGGACATCAAGGGACATTGAAACAAAAGATTTCAATGAAAGCATTATCCATCATTTGGTGCTTGATAGGATTTCAATTTTATTTAAACCAAAAGGTTTTAATTAATCACAAAACATTAGTTTTACAAAACCATGCATCAAAAATTATTAAACAAAGTTTTGACCAATGGAAAGCTTTATTAAGTGTTTTTGATTTTGATATTGAGTTTATCAAAGAAGAGAACAATTAATTACCGGACTTTCTAACTAGATATTTTCTCCAAAATAGGTTTAAGGATGAGTACGAAGAAAAAAGAAATGAAGAAAAGGGAACCTCCTCCAAACCATTCTATCAAAACCCTCTCATCATTAAAACCAATTATCACCTAGTCCCAAATGGCCCAAACCAAAATTGCAAAAGCAGAACCATCCTCCTAGCAATCCCTGGAAGAATTGTCACCGGAACTATCCTTAGTAGATGAGGTTATGTATCAAAAAGTCCAAGAATGGATATTGGGTCTTAAAGATCCAGAAGCATTACGAGCAACCTATGATAAAATCCCAGGATTAGGTGCACCATTATTACTTTCCGAAGTAGAGGCCCTAGCCTCCAAAGGTAAATAAAAGGTATTAAAGGAAGCAATGCCTTCCAAATTAAAAATGATTTCAAAACAATCAACTGTAACAATTTCTATTCCAGAAAGAAGGATAACAACCTCTATAGATCTTCCCCAAAAAGGAACAAGGGAAGTTATTCCCAAATCTATTCCAAAACCAAGTTTTGAGTATTTTCTAAAACAACAAACTCAGATAGTTACAATTATTGAAAAAAGATTTTATGATCAAAATCCTTATTTAGCAACTCAAAAATTATTTGGAAAAGGTTTCTTTTACCAGCATTTTGCCAATTCAAAAACTCCACAATACTATAAAAGTGTTCTACAAATCACTGCAATGTTGAATTCAAACACTTCTTTTATTCAAAATCATTAGAGGTGAAGTTCTCAACTACTAAACTTCATAAAATCATATATCCAACAGACTGGGGAAATGATCTTTCCAAATCACTATCCTTTCCGATCAGCATTACATCTTCTCTCCCACATTGTAGAATATACAATTATTGGGATTATTACCATGCATGGTTTAATATATTCCTTATCCAAAACAAAGATAACCAACATTCTTGGTTATTTTTCTTTGTTAACAAATCCATTAATCCATCTCGATTTCTATCTTTGTTTTCTGAATGGTGGAAATTATTCGAAAACTTCCATTCTATTCTCATTTCTCCTATAAAGGAAAGTTATGAATCCTTTCAAAAGCATTATGAACCTTCATTAGAGGAAGCTAGATTCCCTCATTTGTGTATATTTTGTTCAAAATTCTATCTTCTTTAGGTCTGTTAATGGGTCTTAAAACCTATTATATCTTAGGTAATTACTATTACCCACATATTTCAAGTTAAATGGTGGTCATCATTTACGATCCCCAAAAATCTATTACAACTAGCTATTAGAAAATGGCTTCTAAAAAAGGGTCACAAAGAGCCCTAAGTGAAGGAACTCTAAGCATCTTCACTTCTATTAGCACAAAAGGCACATACAAATGCCTTAATATCTTAAGCAAAAACCCGAGAGGAACTTATGGAAATTATTAATCAGTTATCACAAGGATCTTCTGGCCAAACTTTAGGCGTTAAAAAAGAAGAGGAATATTCAGATGAGACTCAATCACCCGATGAAACAGTATTTCCATCATCCAAAGCTTCATCAATCGATCTAATAAACTTAGAGACTAAATTTATATTATTCTGGATTGGCAAAGCCCGTCCATAGAACCTTAATGGGCCTATGAGTCCATTTACTTATTAGGCCTACATGTTCATATTACTTTGGGCCTGCAAGTCCATTTGCTATTACTTTGGTCTTACAAGTCCATTCATTATTTGGGCCTACGCGTCTATTTACTATTACTTTGGGCCTATGAGTCCATTTGTTATTTTGGGCCTATGTGTCTATTAATTTTATTTCGGGTTAATAGCCCATTTATTTGTAAAGGCCCATCCAATGGCCCATCAGAGTCTTCAAAAACAATAACTATTGTTTCCACGCAAGAAGACAAAATAGCAAACGATGCCAACAACACACTGTTCATTTCACCCAAATAGTGCCTACAAAGCACTATTCATCAAATAGTATTAACCTGTCTTGAATGTAACAGAACAATAAGGCATCTCCAATAGTACCTGGTGGTAGACAAACTACTATTAACATCACAATAGTAAACTCCTAATAGTATCAAGTGACAGATAAAGAACTATTCATTAAATAGTAACAACATCTGTACACAATACATTACTGGGTTATAAAAGAGGAGCTCATTTTCAAAAAGAGGCATCGGTTGCATACCCCATAATCGCTCATACTCTCTCATACCTACATCCTCTCTTATAATAGTTTTAATTTTGAAACCTTTTTTATAATAAGTAAGTTTAAGTTTTAAGTTTTTTTAGTTTGTTTATTTCTTATTTAAATAAACATATATTTATATTGTTTGTAAATTAATATGGCTAGCTAAGC
Organism: Hippophae gyantsensis; assembly: GCA_030763125.1. NCBI lineage: Eukaryota > Viridiplantae > Streptophyta > Magnoliopsida > Rosales > Elaeagnaceae > Hippophae > Hippophae gyantsensis. The sequence continues at coordinate 43,755,883 of CM061028.1, read as the reverse complement.
TACCTAATCTATCAATATAGTATTTTTTTTTAAATGTGATCTTATTGTTTAGTATTACCTTTGCTTTTAACTCCCCAAATCCTTGGTGCACTTATGGTATCAAAGCCATGAGGGTGCTCTAAGTTATTTAAATACATGTTTTTGTTAACATTACTAAGTATTGTTTGAACCTTGGATAGTAATATATATGACTTTGTGATTTTCTTGTATGATAATAAGTAAGGTTGCTGCATTTATGCATTCAATCCAGACGAAGGGTTGTAAGTCCCACTGTTTAGCCATGTGTTGGCTTTTGAAGGGCAATGATACCTTATACCTGTCGGTGGTTTAGTAAACAACATATTCTAATATAAGCTAAAGAAAGTCATAAATATTAAAAAGATAGAATAAGAAATGCATGTTAAATGTTTCATGTATGATAGCTTAGTATATTTTCATGACTTAATCCCATGTCTGTAATACATGTATCTTTATAGTTGATAGTAGATAGTAATTTTCAAATTATGATTATTGTTTAACATTTAAAGATATTATATTGATAATTATTTCTCGCCATATTTTACAAGCATTTTATTTTATTTTTAAATATTTCTAAAATAAACTTTCCTACATCTTCTCCTACATTATCAAAATCATCATCTTCTTCTTGGAAGAACAAAGACATCATCAATAGTGATGAACTCACTATTGAAAACTTTACAAAATCAATTGATCACTGGAAGATTCCAAAGGTTAACAGAGATCAAATTTACAAAACAAAGATGATGAATCTTTTTAAAACTAATTACATCATTAAAACTGAGGAAAGGAACATCCAACTTTCTTCACCTTTTGAAACTATTCAACTATTTTAAAAAACATCATTATAAAATTTTTTTGAAAAAGGTTTCAAATATGTTCATATTAGATTAGTTCAAGTTGGACTAAGACCTTTAACTAAAGATGGTTTAAACTCAACAATTCTAGTTGTTCTTAGGGACGCCAGACTTATAGATTTCAAGGATTCTTTATTAGGAACAAGTGAAACAAGCCTAGGATTAGGACCCATATCCTTTGATTGTTTTCCTAATTTCCTAGTTTCCATAAGTGACCTACACATATTATAGTCACTTACATTACAAATCCAAACACATAGGATATTACCAAGAGAAATTCCAGTACCCTTAATTTATAGGGTTCATTACAAAGCTATGATGTCTACTTGGGATACCAGACATATTCAACAATCAAGAAAGGGAGAAACCATTTTCCTTCAAATAGATCTTTCTAGGTCTAATATCACAATTCCCAAACCCATTAATTGGAGTCAAATGGTATTTTTGGATATGTGGCTACTAGAAGGAGTAACCCAACCAAAATATGAAACTCATCAAACCCTAGAACCTATCCAAAACATAGAACTTAGAGAAATTATATCATATAAAGATGGTAGTATCGAACTTAATTTTGATAGGTCTACTAGTTTGAGATACTCTTCTATCTTTACAACAAGTATCTCTAACTTCTCATATGTGGATTTACCACTAAAAATCACACCTAGGTCTTTTACCTTTGATATCCCTAGGACAAAACTCAAAGCAGTAGACTTTAGTACACTAATACCAAGACCAGTCTACACTATTGACAAAACTTCTAAGATCAGCGATTCACCTCAGTTATCTCCTCCTTTATCACCAACTCTATCCTAAGCTCCAACTATACCAACTAAGACCAACAAGTTAAATGTATTAACAATAGAGCAAAAAATGTAGACATAGAAATCCTATGTCTAGATATAGATGCTCCAAGTAAAAAAAATATTAAAAATGGTTTTTGAAAATATACTAAGAAAGTGTTAGGGCTAGCACCTTTAGAAAGCACACTAGGTATGTCCAAGAACACCAAAAAAACATATTATTTTTTGAATGGTTTAAAATCTATTGGGAAACCAAAGGATAACCTTTCCCATTCAAAATTAAATTAGACATTGCTTCTATACACATAGAAACATTACCAAATACTATAGTTAACCCTAAAATAGTTAGCATAGTTGAAACATCACAAGTCTCTCTAGATAACCCTAAACCATTTAACATAGAAGACTCCATAAACATTGAACCTATAGTTACACCTATAGTTCCAACCATAGGTTATTCTAAACCAGTCCATAATATTATAGAACCTATAACCATAGTACTTGAATTTATAGCTATAGTTCCAGAAACTAAAACAATTCCTTTTTTTGGAAATGAATACCTAAGATATCACATTAAATGAATTCGATAGGTTATTAGATGAGGAATATAGGGACATATCACCAGTTTCACTAGTTAAATTCAAATAACATGGTTAACACCAAAAAGAAAACACCTATTTGGGAAACCCCAGATGGATCAATTGAGGTTGAACATCCTCGGTTGAGACCTATTACCATTCCTTATGCGAATAGTAAGGTAGAAGCCATCCCTCTTAAGAACCCTCAAGAGAACCAGGCAGCTAACCTCATAAACATAGTTACCCAGAACAACTTTACTAATATCAGCCTAAGTACTTTAGGTTAATAGTTTACTAGGATAGTGAAGAATCAAAAGAATGATCCTCCCTCTACCTCCCACCAAGCTCTAGATAGTAAATTTCAAAATCCTATCTTTAAACCCTTCCAGGTCTCTAAACCAACCTAAGAAGAAATATCATCTAAGTTTGAAAAACTTCAAGTTCAAATCCTTAAGTTAAACGACCCTAGTATTACAAAATTATATGTGGACCACTTGACTAGTTCTCTGGCCAAAACACAACCATTACCAAAACATTTTGAACTTTTAAGTACTAGGAAAGGATATTATGACCTCACTACTATTTTGGAATGTAAGAACAAAACTATAAAACTAGATAGTCAAATCCAAGACTTAAAGCTAAAATCAAAACCATTAAGTTAGAAATCCACCAACTTAAGGAAAAACATAAAGAATATGACCTTAAGTTTAAATTACTTGATAAAACTGGATTTAAAATCCCATATATTATAAGTGAGTCAGACAACGAACTTGAACCAAATACCCAAGAATTTAAAAACATTGAAAGAATTCTTGAAAATGTTCTTCAAATTCTTAGGGAAATCACCACCATGAAATACAAAATATCCATTACCCTAGTATTCCCTGACCAATCAAAACTTGAAACAATAGCCTTTTTTGATATAGGCGTTGATCTCAATTGCATAAAACCAATCATTCCCAAGCAATTTTATCAACCAACGTATGAACAACTTACCTCAGCCAATAAATCAAAAAAGAGGTTTGTTCTGACTTACATAGTGCCTTCTGGGATAGGAAAGAACATATGGTAGATTTACCATATGAACCACCGTTTCATAAAAGAGACATTCCTACAAATGCAAGACCTATTCAAATGAATGGTGACCTTGAACAATTTTTACAGAAATGAGATGAATGATCTCTTATCTAAGAAGTTGATATCATCATCCAGATCACCGTGGAGTTGTACAGCTTTCTATGTCAACAAATCAGTTGAGATCGAAAGAAGAACACCTCAATTGGTCATCAACTATAAACCACTTAACAAGGCCTTAAAATGGATTAGGTGCCATATTCCAAATAAAAAGGACCTTCTTCAAAAACTCCATTCTTTATCAATATTCTCAAAATTCGATATGAAGTCAGGATTCTAGAAAATTCAAATCAAACCAAAACATAGATATAAAATGACATTTATTGTTCCATTTAGATAGTATGAATGGAATGTTATGCCCTTTGGGCTCAAAAATATGCCTTCTGAATTTCAAAGGATTATGAATGATATATCCAATTCTTATTCAGAATTATGTATTGTATACATTGATGATGTACTTATATTTTCCAAAGATGTCAGACAATATATCAGACATCTCAAAACCTTCTTTCATATCATCAAGAAGAATGGATTGGCATTATCAACCAAACCAACATTAGGTTTCTAGGACATAATGTGTCTAATGGAACCATTATTCCAATCGAATGGTCCCTTTACTTAACTACCAAGTTTCTGATAAGATCATCGAGAAAACGCAGCTACAAAGATTTCATGGTAGCTTAAATTATGTTCTAATTTTCTATCCCAATATCAACAGGTTGGCAAAGCCATTACATAATAGGCTCAAGAAAACTCCTGAGCCATAGATAGAAGAGCATACCAAAATTGTGCAAAGAATAAAAGCACAAGTTCAAAACATTCCCCGTTTACATCTTATGGATCCAACACTTCCCAAGATAGTAGAAACCGATGCCAGTGAACTTGGCTATGGTGGGATATTAAAACAATTCCAGGACGATAAATAACTTATAGTTCAGTTTGTCTTTGGCCATTGGAATGATTGTCAAAAGAATTATTCCACTATCAAAAAAGAAGTATTAGCAATAGTACTTTGTATTTCTAAATTTCAATCCGATTTATTAAATTAAAGATTTTTATTAAGAATTGATTGTAAGTCTACAAAAGAGATTTTATTAAAAGATGTTAAAAACATTGCATCAAAACAATTTTTTTCCAGATGGCAAGCTTTTATTATAAAATCAATATTATGCACACTTGAGCCTTTATTGTTTATCATATGACAACCATTTAGCTTTACTCTTTACATAAGTTTTGTTTGCATATACTTTATTATATGTTTGAACCCCTAGGATTAGTGTGATATTAAGAGTATATCTTGTGATAATTAGAGTCAAAATGAATTCAGATTCCAAACACTAGGATTAGATGAGTCAAAATTGATATATTTTGGTAATGGAATATGAATTTGCAATAGGTACTGATTTGAACAATAAACTTTGAATCTTTTGTGTATTTAATTAACTTATGCTTGACATTTTGATTATGAACTAAAAATAAGCTAAAGCATGAGAAGTTTTATTTATTTTAGTTTTTAATTTTTGTCTATTTTGCTATTTTTAGTTTTAGATTTTATTTTGTCGTGATTTATTTTTAATTTTTAGTAGTTAGGATGTGTGTGGGTATTATCACTGAAAGCTCTCACGAGACGTAAACTCATCCATAAGGGAAAGCTAGGGGTTTAAAGGCTTGTTGGATATGCTAAAAGCAACCATGTCAATCTACAAAAATGCTTTAGGTTAGTTTAGTTTAGTTTATTTTTTGTTTTTTTATATTGCTTTCCTTACTAGAGTCTAGCAAGAAACTGGTTGAGGGTTGTGATAAATGCTTGAAAAATACTAATATTTCATGTTTTTATTAGGCTTAAATGAAATAAATATGTTTGATTATAGCATATTTATGTGATAATTTATGCAGATATATATGTTCAGAATCATGGATATATTTTGTTGTATTTCAGGTGTTTTTATTTTAAAAGTATAGTAAATTGTAAACACATGAAAAAACACTTGAAGCACTTAAATTGCACCCCAGGAGCTTTAAAGAATAAGGCATGAAAGCCTCACATGAAGAATCAACCATTTTGTAAGGTGCACAAGGCAATTCGAAGAAAAGTAAAGAATGTTCTGGCAAGGATTATAGTGTGTGTTGACACACACTATTTGGTGTGGATTTACTAGGCACGCTAATGTAAGGTTTTCCATAGTGTGGAATAAATGGTGACACAATGTGACCTATTTAGGATGAAATTGGCAAAGATGAACATAACATATGCCGCAGTGGAAACAGATTATACCAAGCACGTCTATATTAATTTGGCACCAAGACCTTTGTTCTCACCTTTCCCTAGAAATACAAACAATATTAGCCTCTAGGTTAATGTATCATATTAGCATTATTTTTAATTTCAACAACCTTTAAAGGTTTATATTTTTTTATTTCTAGTTTTATTTTATACACAATAGGTAATATTAATAACAATAAAAAGGCTAATCATTAGGAGGTTTCCATGTCAAAGGAAATACAAAAGATATCTATCTAATCAAGAATGCTTTGACGATCAAGATCATAATTACAGAGTAGGACAAACCGTCTATTTTTGATTGGTATTGTAGATCTAATTTATATTCACCTATTTTTATATATAGATTAATCTCCGTATATTTTCTGACTTTATATTTGAATATTATTTTTAATCCACTAATAATGAAATTTAGTCTGAGCATGTCTGTCTAATTTTAACTATGGAGATTTAGTTTTGGTACCATGTTTTTGTAGAATAATTTAGGTGAACATTTTTATAACATAAATTGATGTTATTTTTTTTTATTCAAGATTTGTTACATAATTTATTATTGATTAACGTATTGACAACAATAGATTTAAAATATGAAAAATAGGTTTCAAAAATGCCATCTGGATCTAATTTTGACACCTTGAATAAGAGTTTAAATTGATGATTCTACCAAAAGCATTGATTTAAATGGTTTGCTATTTTCCTATAAATAAAGCATAATTTAATCTATATTTAATGGTCTCCACCAAATGATATTAATTGATTTGATTGACAAAAAAATTGATCCCTGCCAAAAGAATCTTTTATACATAAAGGGGAAATCAATAATCTAAATTTATATTTTTATTAAACTAGATAATTCTAAGAAAGCATGGTTAACTAGCTAATTATTCATAAATTCTCCACTGATTGTTAATTTCATACGTGCCTTCATTTATCTGAATCGAACCTATCTTTATTTATTTTATTATTTTGTCATTAGATTAGTATTTTCAAAAACCCAAATATTTTGCTAGAATGTTTAGTTTTTATTTTCATGGTTATTTTTAGGAAATTTGATAAATTATATAAAATCATGTAGTTCCACTTTAGACCGACCTTAAGAGTACTTATTGCTTATTATAAGTGATTTGTGTACTTGCAAGCTTTTTATAAATTTACCAAATTTGACCATCAAGTTTTTGTGCATCAATATTTGGAGTTGATATGCTCCTTTCTAGAATATAGGCTAGATAGTGCTTAAAAGAATAGTATTATGGTTATTTCCATGAGCTTTGGGAGATGATCTCTTACGTTATTTGAGGTCCCTAAGGTGATGCAGATTACTTTTTAGGTCCATGGAGGTCAAGTGATATGTAAAAGAGCTATTCTTGTTTGATACGTGACTAGTAAGAATAGTTAGAAGCTCTTTATCAAAATCTATCAGGGGCTGAGCCTATTAAGGCTCTTCCTTCATGGTGATCGAGGAACTTAGAAAATATGGCTCCTTGTCAAGAGCCATATGGTTGCTCTATGGAGATATAATGAGCCCTTACTAATATCTAAGAGCTTCTTGGAACCTTCCAACAAGTGTTAATCTTCTTTCAAAGGATCTTGATTACTCTTAAGATCTTAAATGATGTGGCAAGATACTGGTATTTTTACCATCTACAACCTGCATCTGAGCCTATTTTTATTTGATGACCATGTCATCTATATATGCTTCCATGGCCAACTGTGGCATCCAATAGTTGGTCTATTCTTGGTAATGTCCAATTGTATTTAGGTGTTGCTTTGTTGAGATTAGTGAAATCAATGCACAATCCTTGAGCACCCCCTTTTATTTGGCACCAATACCACATTGGTGAGCTTGTCTAGAAATTTGACCTAATCAATGAAGTCAACTACGTTTAGTTTGTTTACTTCTTTATATATTATTTCATTGCATTATAGGGAAAATTTCCTCTTCTTTTGCTTGACTGGCAAGATATATATAGTTCTATCCCTATAATTTCTCATAGGACTAGGTGAAATAGTATCAATTCTCTTTAAGGACGCTGATCAAATCCTTTTCTATCAGAGTTTCTCTTCCCTGGTTGCATCATTTGGATGTTTTACACTATTGGAGTTGGGTAGAAAGGAGCTTCAATTCTTTTTCTTTTAGATTCAGGGAGCTTTGTGAACACTTTTTATTAAAAGAGAGATTTCTCCCCCTTTAAGGCATTCTATTTTTCAAGGTGGTTGTATACCATTTTCATGCTATTGGTTGTTTACCAAAAAGGTATTTAGTTTCCACCTTTTTTTTATACCTAGAAGCTGATGGAGAGTGGAAGGTATTGCGTTAAGGGCATGTATTCTTGGGTGTCCCAATATCACATTATAAGGGTTGTAGGAGTCAAGGATCATAAATTTTATGGAGTGCTTGATATTGCTGTAGATGGTAGCAATTGACTCATTAAAGCCAATTATGGAGTGCTTATCATGTGTAAAAAATTTATCCTACTAACCCATCTTTTAAGGTGATGTAGAGCATGATATGTGATGTGCTCCCAGTATGTACCAGCACTCACTTCACCATATGGTCAGAGATTATGATGGAGATGACTAGGGTCTTTATATGGGTTTAGGATTACTGATAGATCAACTTTGTTGAAACATATCAGAGTTCCTTATTTTAATACATATTCTTCTTTGAGGATCTGAGTTGTTGGAGCTATTACTTTTCTTATATAAGCCTTTAAAAATGAAATGGAGTTTCTTGGGAGACTATGACCTCCACATATAATCTCAATCATGGAAGTTGGCTTTAATGGTTTCTCATTTGTTTTGTTCTTTCTAGATTCTTTTGCATGCTTGAAAACTTCTTTCAGATAGGCCCTTTGTATGAGTTTTCCCCTCTTCTTCTGGGGAAAAACATTTATCAATGTTGTGTCGCCTAACTCAATAGAAAGCAAAGTAAGGAGTTATGGGCCTTTTTCTTGGGATGTTTTATAATCTTTCTTGGCCATTGGACATAACCTTTGCCTTCTAATCTTAGGACCAATTTAGCTAAGAAGATGGTTAAAGTGATTGGTATTCTATCACCTAGTCTAGTTTCTACATTTTCCTTCTTACTTTTCCTAAACTTAGCTTTTTTTTGTGAGATGGTAGAGATATATTTTGCTTTTGAATAAGCTCTTCTTATGGTCATATTCAAGCATGTTAGCTTTGAATGTTTCAACATCTTCCTCTATGGTGATATATTTTTTTAACTTTCTTGAGAATCTCATTAAGGCTACGAGTTTAATTCTTGGTAAGAGCTTTTCTGAGGCTACTCCTATAGAAAATCACCTTTCTAAATGCTTAGATGGAAACATCCTTAGAGTAATAAGATATCTCAATCTTGGTGGAGTTAAATCATTGAAGGTAGCTTTGAAGGGATTCAACCTTCTTTTGAACTAATAAATGGAGATCATGAGCGTCTTTTCTTATTTTTCTGCTACTAGAAAATTGGTTGATAAAAACCCGACCTAGCTAAGGAAAGGAATCTATACTTCCTATAGGAAGTTTGTAGAACCAATAAGGGTTGGTCCCAAGAGGTTAGATGAAAATATTTTGCACATAATTTGATCCATCATCTCATTTGGGACATAAATGGCCATCATCTTTTGCTTGTAGTGAAGTATATGGTCCATAGGGTTGCTTGACCCTATGCAACTACTAAAATTTAGAGTAAATAATCTTTGTGGAGGTGTTACCATGTAGATTCTATTTGTAAAAGGGAGTCTGAGAGAGCTTATTTGAGAGAGCCTATTGAATATTTCTACGTCCATCTTCATAGGAATAGGTACATGGTTTCCATGAGTCCCTCTTAATATGATCGTAATCACGTAAGTGTCATTTCCCTCATAAGCTCTCTTCCTTTTGGATGTCGATCAATTTTAGTAAAAGATTTGGTACCTTCTATTGGGATTCTATGAATACCTTGCTATGTATTAGCATTCATTGGTTGCTTATTAGTGCTCATATGGCTTGTTTTAGAAGTTTTGTGTCTAGATTGAGCCATAGGGTCTTATCTATAATCATGCCACTACTACGACAATGGGCTCCTAAGCTGATTTTTAACTGACTTAAATTCGGTTTTAAGTAGGTTCAATAAACTGAGTAAGAAGAAAGTGAGTTAAAATTTTAAGTCGATTCTAGGGTAGAAATGACTTTAAATTTTTAACTCGGTTTTTTTGGTAGAACAAATGGACTATAACTTACTTTATTCTACAAACTTCCCTCAGGTACCATAGATTCCTTCCCCCAATTGACTTAAGTCTTCATCAATTAATTTTCCAGTAGTGGAAAGATAAGGAAAAAGGTTCACGATCATTTTTAGTGGCATAGAAGAAGAGTGAATCCCTTTGAAGCTACCTTCAATGATTTAACTACACCAAAATGGAAATATCTGATTACTCTGAGGGCAATGCCATCCAAGCATTTAGAATGGGGCTACTCTATTAGAGCAACCTTAGGAAAGCTCTAACTAAGAAAGAGATTTGAAATCTCGATGAAGTTCTCAAGAAAGCTAAAAGGTATATTAACATAGAGAAGGGTGCTGAAACATACAGAGCTCATACACTTGAATATGAGTATAAAAAAACTCCTCTTAGAAGAGATATAGATCTCCACCATCTCCAAAGAAAAGAAACTCAATCTAGAAACCAAAGAGTAAAAAGGAAGATGCCAAAGCTAGACTTGGTGATAGAATACCAGTCCCTTTAATAGTGTCCTTAGCTAAACTGGTTCTAAGATTGGAAGACAAAGAATCTGTCCAATGGTAAAAAATATGAGGGAACACTCCAAAGAGAAAAGGTCTACAAATCCTTAGTGTGGTTTCCACATAGATAGAGGGCATAACACTGATAATTTTTTTCCTTTATACATGTAGTGCAAAAGCTTAAACAAAGAGGTGACCTGAAAGAATTTTTCAAGTGTAATAAAGAATCTGGGATGAACAAAATAGGTTACCAGCCACTAGAACCTCCTAAGCTAGCTTCCATCACTAAGGTACTATACGGAGGTCGCAACCTCCTAATAAACTCAAATTCATCTCTTAAGGCTTATATAAGACGAGCAAAATTCCTTACAATTCAATCCTCTAAGTAAAATCTATTTAAAACAAGGTGCTATAATCAGCTTTAACGAGGTTGATCTAGTAGCAATCCTAACTTCACATGAAGACCATATGGTCATCTTCATCATGATCTCTAACCATATGGTAAAATGAGTGTTGGTTGACAATAGGAGTGAACCAATTATCATATTCTTCAATGCTCCCTAGAAAACGGGTAATGGAGAAAAAGGTGTTACACAAGTTAAGCACTCCCTAATTAGCTTTAACATGTTAACCACCACAATCTATGGTAATATCGAGCTCCTAATTAGCATCAAAAAGAGGACACTTACGATAACATATATGATCCTTGACACCTTCTCTCCATATATTGTGATTCCAAGATGCCCATGGATCCATACCCTTAATACAGTTCTTTCCACCCTTCATCCACTTCTGAGGTATCCAACAGAAGCTAAAATTAAATAGCTCCATAGAGAGAAAGCATTAGTTAATAGAATGCTATGCACTATACATAAAAATAAAATGCCTTCTTCCGAATAGAAACTAAAGAAGTGGAGGAAGCTATCTCCTCGGAAGAGGAGCTCATAAAGCGCCCCAAAACAAAGAAGAGAAGAATCAAAGCTCCTTTCTCCACTTCCAAAGGAGGAGAGAATCCAAAGAAGAAAAGACTTTGAAATTAAGTATGTAAAATCATATTAAGTGTCTTTAAATTCTATTATTGGATAATGAAAGGTGCCTTAGACAGATAAATGAACTTGAGAAGGAAATTTAGGATAGAGAGTCCAAAGTTATCTGAGATTAATATATACTTGAGTCTTCTTGTAATTCAAAATTTATATGCAATATTAAGAAAGAAACTTGCATCTTAAAAGACAAAAAAGCTATCCTAGAAATCGTAGTGGAAGATTATGAAGATGAGTTAACCAAACTTCACACTCATGTTGAAAATGACACTAATAAAGTCATTCTTCTAGAATCTAGACTTCTAGAAAAACATGAAATGGTTAAAATTCTTCGCCCTTAACAATATGACTTCGACAGAAAAATTAAAGCTATTGAAATTAGAAAGAAGTGGTCTCTTCGAGATATGAGTTTTGAGAAGTCATTAAAACTTAGAGATGTTCATACTTTCTCTTCTACTTTGGCTATTATTTGGGAACATTCTTTTGTCATTGAGATTTATGATGATGACTCTACCAACGATTTTATGAGTTCTTAAAGCCTATCTATTCCCCCTATTTCTTGCAATTTAAGTCATCTTGCTTCCGTCTTCTCTCAAAAGGAGTCTCCTACTATAATGGAGATATGTTAAGTCATGTGGAAGAACTTTTGAATCTTTCTACTACTTTGACTAGTGAGGCCTCATCTCTATAGGATGATGCTATATTGATCTTGAATGAGTTTAAATCTTCTCTTGAAATTGGTACTTATGATAAATATTTAAATTGCAATGTGGTTCCACTACCTTGAAGAATCATACTTCTAGCTATTGGTACTTTGATAGTGGTTACTCAAGACATATGACTAGTTATAAGTCCTTCTTCACCAATTTAACTTTAACTAAAGATGGATTAGTTATATTTGGTGATAATAACAAGGTGTTGATCTATGGTAAAGGATCTATCAGTACCTCTGATATCTCTTAACTCAAAGATGTACTATACATTGAAGGACTTGAGGCTAACCTTGTTAGCATTAGCCCAATTTGGGGTAGAAGATATACCATTAAGTTTACTCACATTGATTATATTGTGTATGATGAGTCAGGTAAAAATTTAGTCAGAGGTGTTAGCTCTAATGAGAATTGTTACTATATAGGAACTTGATAACTGTATTTTATATAGTTATTTTCATCTATTTTATTAATTATAATTGCTATGTTCTTGACATTTTTAGTTAATTTTAGTTAAATTAATTAATATTTACTGTTTATTTATTAAGGAATATATTTTTAAGAAAATTAAATAATATATGTCGAAAACATACTTAATTGTTAATTTATGTCCAAAAATATAATTTCAAATAAAAAAGTGCTTAATTGCAATTTATAAAAGTCAAAAATATAATTTAAATTAAAATCGGGCTTAATTTTAATTATTAAAAGTTTAAAATTTAATTTAAATTAGAAAAAGGCTTAATTGTAATTATAGAAAGTTTAAAATGTAATTTAAATTAAATTTGTGGGTCAAAATGCAATTACCAAAATTTATTTTTCTGCGCAGGAGAGAAGAATCCCATGTGCCATAATCCACGCACGCAACGTGAGCCGTCAGATCAGACAAGAAATGGTCAGGATTGGCGCGTGTCTTTCAACCCAGACCAAAGCGAATGGGTGCAGGTTTTCTCGTTCACGCCGCTCGGTGCGCCGAGTGGGGCCCACCTGCCACGCAGGCCGACGTGTAGGGTGGGACCTACATGTCTGACGCATTTTCAAGGCATGATCTTGTGCGGCCATTTCACATATGCCCGGTTATACAGCGAATAGAAAACTACCACTTGTCAAGGTTTTGGTGAGTGCGAAAACACAGAATCACGCACGCGTTCCAGCCACTGCCCCCACGTTCGTGCGCCTCTACTCCTCTGCGTGCAACTGGATCCTCACCGAATGAAATGCTGCCACGTGTCCTCATTAATCCTTGCAGCGAATCAGACGCTGACATGTGGTAATGTGAATTAAAAAAAACAGAGCCACGCACCTTCCCCAGTTTTGCATTTTCGATACAATTTTGTCCCTCCACGCGTATTTTTAAATTAATTACCCCATACATAGTTGTCCCCCGCGTGTATTAAAAAATATATTTTTAAATGTATTTTTTTTAGAAATTTGATGTTATAAATACTGGATAGTATGTTGAAGTTAAGGAGTTTTTTTAGAGTTTTAGAGTTTGGGATTTTTAGTAGTGTTTGGGGTTGTACTGTGGAACACGCAGAAGCCATTTTTGGCTTTTGTTGTGTCCTGCGTGTGCCAAATATTTGTGCTAAGAGATGTTTTAATTTTCCTTTGTTCTTCATCTCATTTTCCTTAACTGTTGTAATTTTAATTTTTAATTTATGAAGTAATTTAATTTTTCTAGGGTTGCATTTTATCTAAATTTATGAAGCTTTGATTTTAATTATTTTTGAAAGATTTATAAGACGTTCGATTTGTTTATTCTATCTGTGCTTAATGCTTTTGATTATTTACGAATTTTATCAAATGATCTGTGGCACTAAAATAAACTTAGAAGAGGCATTTTTGTGTATATTGCTCATGGATAGAATGACATGTATGATGAAGGATAGGAATATACCCTAATTGTATGTGTGACCATTTGAAAACTTAGAACATAATGAATCTTGGTGAATTTAATTCTCATAGGAATATAGTGAATTAATTTAACGAGGTGTCTATACGGAGCTCGAAAGAGATGTATGGATAAAATTAGAAGTGTTCGGTTGACAAATTAAATGTACTAAAAAATATAAATCAAGAGAAAATAATATGATTTAAGTGGATTAATTTGGTGAAAAACTGCAATCTTAGATTTCTTTTATTTTGTTATTAAACTCTTTTCTTTAACTTTTTCTAAATCAACGATCGTTTTGGATAAAATCAGAGAGAAATAATTTTAGTACTCAACAAACTGTAGTGACAAATCTCTGTGGGAACGATACTTTACTTACAAATCTTATTACTTGTGACCGTGTATACTTGCACGTTTTATGTTCTCTAAAAGAGACAACAGAACTCCTCTTGAAGTTGTTGTAACAAGCTAAGTTTGACCACCAAATAATTATGGCATCAACATCTTGGGTATGCTAATTATAAATTGTTGAAGAAAATCTCAAGTCTCAAAGTTGTTCAGGGTTTTCCTTCTATTACTTCCATACCTTAACATATTTGTGGTCCATGTTAGATGGGTCCTATTCAAACTCCCAATATAAGTGGAAGAAAGTATATGTTGCTCATTGTTGACAATTTATCTACATATACTTGGGTAATATTTCTCAAGTTACAAAATGAGAAATTTGAATCCATCGGCACCATCATCAAAATAAAAAGTGACTATGGTAGAGAATTTAAGAAATCTAAATTTAGTTCCTTTTATGATGAAATGGGCATTTAGTATGAGTTCTCTGCTCCCAAGACCCCTTAACAAAATTGGATTTTTCGTAGAAAAAGTAGAGTAATTCAAGAGATAGACATGGTGATATTGGCTAGTAAGAATCTAGCAAACCACTTTGGGCAGAGGTAGTTAATACTACTTGCTATATGTTGAATCGCTACCTTATGAGACCTGATACTTTTCAGTCTTCGTATGAACTCGTGCAAGAAATAGATCAAATGTTAAGCACATTTATGTGTTTTAGTACCACTTACTATATTCGTAATGATAGAGAGAATCTAGACAAGTTTGAAGCTAAGAGTTATCTTGGAATATTCATAGGATTCTCCAGTAACAATCGTGCATATCAAGTCTACAATTTAAGGGTGTCTAACATGATAGAGTCAATCAATGTTATGATTGATGACTCTAGTGCTACTAAACTTGTTGTATTAGATGACAATGATATTTTTGGTGACTGGAGTTCTTCAAAAAATGCCACCAGTAATGTTGAGACTCATCAAACACTAACTCTTGATTATCCTCCTAGAGGTTCTGAGAATGAAATAAATGGTGATCAATAAATTTTTTTTCTTCCAAAATAGGTAAAGAAAGATCATTCTATAGAGAACATCATTGGCATTGTGGAAGGGGGTGTTAAGATAGGACATTAGTTGTAAGAGACTTTGCATTACATGTGTTTCACTTCAACTATTCTTCCCAAAAATGTAAAAAATCCCTACGAGATAGACATTGGGTCAACTTTATATGAGAAGAACTTAACCAATTTAAGCAAAATGATGTTTTGTATCTTACCCCCTGACCTTCAGACAAACATGTCATTAGCACTCACTAGTTATACAAGAACAAAGAAGATGAAAATGCAGTCATTGCTAGAAATAAATGTCGCCTTTCCACAAGGGTATACCCAGATTGAAGGGATAGACTTTGATGAAACCTTTGCTCTTAATGCTTGTCTTGAGTCTATTAGACTACTTCTTGGTCTTGCCTACTTCTTGAGGTTTAAGCTATATCAAATGGACATCAAACTTGTCTAGATGAGGAAAAAAGCTTCTCGTGCTTGGTATGAATGTCTTACCATGTTTCTCCTCAGTAATGATTTTCTGAGAGAAGATGGGGAAAAATCCTTTTTGTCTTAAGGCTATCAGGAAAGGTTATTATTGCTCAAGTCTTTATTGATGACATTATATTTGGTTGCACTAAAGATGATCTATCTAAACACTTTTCCGCCACCATGCAAAGTGAGTTCGAGATGAGTTTAGTTGGTGAATTAAAATTCTTTCTTTGTTTTCAAATCAATTAAATGATGGATGTGAACTTTCACTCATAAGCAAAATATGCTAAGGATCTTGTAAAGAAGTTTGGGTTGGATAATGCCTTGTTTGCTCGAACCCCTATTAGCAAAACTCTAGAACTCCATCAAGACTCTTAATGTAAGGATGTTGAGAAGATTTTGTAGAAGAGCATAATTGGAAGTCTTCTGTGTCTAACTGCTATATCCTTCAGTGTTAAAGTTTGTGCTAGATACCAAGCTAACCCCAAAGAATCTCATTTAGTTGCTTTCAAGTGAATCATTAAATAAGTTAAGGGTACGTCAAAATTTGGTATTTGGTACCATAAGGATACTAATATAGAGTTAGTTATATACTCTAATGTCGATTGGGCAGGATGTATTGATGATAGAAAAGTACTTATGGTAGTTTTTTCTACTTGGGAAATTCCTTGATCTCCTGGCATAGTAAAAAATAGAGTTTAGATTCTCTTTCAAATTTTTATTCTGAATATATTACTGCAGGTTTTTGTTGCTCTCAATTACTTTGGATGAAACAAATGTTATCTGATTATTTCTTCAAAGTTAAAGATCTTCTTATACATTGTGACAACACCAATGTAATATGTATTTCAAAGAATCCAATCCGACATTCAAGTACCAAACATATTGATATCCATCACTTTTTTATAAGAGATCTTGTTAAATCAAACATCTTGACTCTGCAGTATATAAGCACTGATTGTCAACTTGCTGATATTTTCAATAGAACTCTAGATTTTCAAAGGTTTGAATCCCTTAGAAAAGTTATTGGTCTTTGTTTCTCACCTTGAGAGACTTTTTTTGTGTTCTTTAGATTTGAATAAGCCCGAAGAACTTTGCTTACAATTTTGCTCATTTGTATTTCCCCCTCTTTTATGTGTTACCCTCTTTTGTAAGATGTATCTTTCTTCTTCTTGTGTTTTGAACTTGTTTTAAAGAACCATGGTTTTTTTGTGATTAATGTGTTTTTGTCTTAAATTGCAATAAGGCTATCTTGATATGTGTTTATTTTGAAGCACTTATATGACTAAATTCTTCCAGTCTCCTAAAGTATTTTTTTTGTATCTTAACATTATGAATTTATACAATTGTTTTGACAAGTTTATGCATTCCTTGGTTAAATGATTTGTATGACTCCAACAAGATTTTGAATACATGTGTTGTGTCTCTCGAGGAAAAATTATAGGTGCTTCTTGGATAGAAATATGTTTCAGGCCTTCTTTGAACTATTTGATCCTTCTTACCACCCTTGATTATTTATCCTCAATCTCCCTTCTTGAGCCTTTTTTTGATACTTTCATTTTTTTTGCACCTACAAGCCTAGCTTAAATAGTAAATCCTACTTACCTGGCACTCCTTTTGTTTAGTTTCCACTTTGACTAGTTGAGCATTTGCTTTGGGATTGGTTGTGTTTCTATCAATCTTTGAGAAAATAAAAAGGAAAAAGAAAGAAAAATAAAAGGAGAAAGAAATATATAAAAAGGGGAGGAAAAGGAAAGAAAAAGAAAGGGGAAAAATAAAGAGTGGTTCAATGAATAATTTTTAAATCATAAATAAGGAAGCTCCCTTGTTTGGAAAATTTAAGTGTTTCAACTTGAGAGGTACAAATAAAAGATCCTCTATTTAAAGGATTACCTCTTATGGTTGTGAGCTTTGTGCTTAAAGTAAAATTTTGTTTGTCTAAAGGTGTGCCTTTCTTTAATGGTTTCTTCACTTCTACCCAAACCTCGTCCTTTCTTTACAAGCTTTGAAAGACCTTTTGATTCTTTTTTTTTTTTGCACTTATATTAGTGGAGAGAGAGGATACTTGCAGACTTATGAAGTTTGATTCAATTTGAGTATATATGTCCATTTTCTTATTTCACTTAAGAATTTCTTGATGACACATAGTGCAAACAAGTTTTCACCGTACATATTGAGCATGAAATCAATTTTTTAGCCATACTACTTCTTGAATTCACCATGGACTTATGGCTCTGTGAATGTTTATTTAAAGTGCATTTTTTAATCTAAATATATTCTTGTTCTTTGAACTTTCTTAGTCTTTAATCTCTTCTTGTCTCATTTTTGTATGTCTTTTCTCATTATATAGGAGTGTTCCTTTGAATTTTTGTGTCAAAAAGGGGGAGAAGTTTCGATATATAGCTATATGTTTTTCACATAACTTTCTGTCAGTGTAGAATTGCACTTCATCTATGGGGAGTGTTGCACGAAGTCAGGGGGAGTTGTGCATTTATGTTTGTGTGTGTACCTATAGGGGCGTACCAATGTAGGGGTACCATAATAGTATATGGTTTGACTACACCCTATTTCTACATAATAAGTTCATTAGGTGTGTGTTTGTTTCATATGTGTGGGTTGCAGGTGTAGGGTGAAGTCTTTGTGCTTCTAGTGTGCTAAGGGTTGTGGTGATAAAACCATCGTGTTTTAGAGTGAAATATTGGATGAATTTATTTAGGAAGATTGATGGAGCACTTAAGATGGATGCACTTAGAGTAGGGGTGTCGTTTGGGTTTTGATGCGTGTCATTGTGTTGTACATAGGAACAAACAACTTTGGGACATACTCATAATCATCTCATATTTGATGAGCTTTTTTTCAGTGTTTTGACAAGGAAAGACAAAGGGGGAGAATGTAAGTCTAATTGTACTTGTATTTGTGTGTTGGCTTCCCATGTATAAAACACAATGTTTGTTTTTCACTTAATGCTTATGTTCCTCTGTGTAAAGTTAGCTACTATGGATGAGTAATTCAAACATGCATATGGTCGGGTACAATTTTTATACAATCATGTTTCCACACACTATGAGGTTGGTATTCATAATGTACATACTAGGTTGAGAGTGTTGGTTTTAAGTGACCAAGCGTGCAAGCAAGCAACGTTTTTACTTTTATTTTTTGGCTTTTTTTGAGTATGGGTATCTATAGATTTTATTCGATATTTTTGGAAACAAAAAAATGTAACGTTTGGCACCTAGGCACCATTCTCAACGTGGACCTCGCTACCCCCCTTTCCACCATCCTTGGCGAGTTAGTTGGGGAGGTATCTAGAGAGGTGGTTGGTCGATTGCGATAAATACTACCCTATCTCTTTAGTTGAAAATCAGTTCAAAAAATTGGTCAAAACTCTAATAAAATTCCCATGGATTAGACTTTCATATTCACTACTTATATATATAATTGTGATACGTTACATTGTGAGTGAATACTTATATGTGTGAATAGTATTCAAAGGTTTTGTTAATTTATTCTACACATTATTATTCTATTGTATTTGATCATATCACATCAATTGTTGTTGGTTGTGGAGTACAACCAGGTTCATAAATTGAACCAAGTCATTGCAGAAGCAACAAGCATAAGTAGTAATAGCCAGTTAGGACGGAGATCCTTGCTGATAGAGGTAATATTAGTTTTATTTCTTTAAGAGTTGTAACTGTTATATTGATTAGTGAATTGCTTATTGTTGAGTGGTTGCCTTAAGAAATCTGAGGATGTTACCATATAGATACGATCTTTATGTGAGTTTACTTCGATATATCTTGTTTTATGTGTGCTTAGTTATAATGCTAGTATAATTTGAGGTTAAATTGTGTATGTTAAAACAAATGCATGCTTAGTTATGGTCCTATTATTTTGTTCGTTGTTTGTGTGGATGAGTCTATATCTCCATAAATATGTGTATTAGGTAATGGCGTTTTTTAGGGACTAGCTCACTTGAGCTATGATAGACTTAATGCAAACCTTATCCTATAAAGAGGCTCCAAAGCCAGCTACTAGCTTCCAATGATTACTTTAGAGTTTTATTAAGCTCTCCTTAAAGAAGTTTTTAGACATAGTTCTTAGCTTCAAATCACCATAAGAGACTAGCTTACCCAAAGCTATGATAGGTTCAAATCAAATTTGATCCACCGAAAAGGCTCCCATACAAGCTTCTAATCTTTAGCAATCAATTTAAAGCATTACCTTAAGCTCCCTAAATTGAGAATATCTTCGACATAGTCCTTGGCTCTAAAATATCAAAAGGGCCAACTCTTTCGAGCTATGAAATATCCCTAGCCTCCAATGACCATTTTGAAATAAGTTACCTAAAGCTCTCCCGAATAAATGTCACAAATAATATCGAAGCTAAGGTAATTACACCTAAAATAGCTTCAAAGCTAGGAATTGATGTCCAAATAGTTTTCAAAGAAGCTTGAAGCTAAGAGAATTATACCAAAAATTGGTTCAAAGCTATGAACTATTCTCCAATAAAACAAACTCAAAGCTAAGGGAATTACACCTAAAACTGCTTTGAAGATGAGACCTTCTTTTTAAATGGTTCCCAAAAAACTCGAAGCTAAGAGAGTTATAACCGAAATAACTTTGAAGCCAGGAACTAGTAACAAAACCTCGAAGCAAATGGATTTACACCAAAAACAGCCTCGAAGATGGAAATTAATATTCCAATAGCTTCCCAAAAAGGCTCGAAGGTAAATGAATTATACCTAAAATAACTTTGCAGCCGAAAACTAGTATCTAACAAAATCTCGAAGCTTATGGAATAACATTCCCAAATAGCTTGGATCTAATCTCTAATACATGTTTAACTTCAACAAAAATACCATAATAACAACCTCGTGGAAGAGAGGAAAGTTTCATATAAGCTAAAGATGGGAGATGCAAATAAACAATGAAAGTATGCATCCAAATTTAAATGCTACCCCTAGGTAGTAATTTTAAAAAAATTATAATAACCTTAAAGAGTATGAGCATCTTCTTTTCCTCAAACTTCGCTCCTTGAAAACTGTATTTGAATGGAAAGATGTTAGAAAAGCTGACTCATCGAAAGGCCTTTGTTGAAGAGGAGTCAATGCAATAGGATTATTACTTTTCGCTAATTAGGAGTCTCCATGTCTTCCTCCTATGACTCAGCAAGCTCCACCTCCAGGGTAAGTCATTGGGGATAAATGCTTACCCTTTGTGACATTGGCTTTTAGATGCTTATGGTTAGGAAGCATGCCAAGGCATATTGTTCATCAGCATAAATATCCATCTTCTTTAGGTTAGCTTTGAGCATCTTAGCTTCTTTGGAAGCGATAAAAAGTTTATTCTCCTTTTGAGCCTACTACTCTAGTGCTAGGTTCCTCTCCTACTTTAACTCTTTTAGTTTCTTCTCTAAAGATTAAGTTCTCCAATCCAATCCATCATGGCATAAGTATCACAAATGTAAATGGTGGGAACCTACTGTATTCCCTATAAAGCACAAAACCAAGTAAGAAAGGGACATAAATATCAATAGACTCATTAAAATAATATGAGTTCAATAACAACCATGGCTAGCCTCTTTGTTTGAGACTTGTAAAGTTCCATAAAATCCATATTGGAAAATACCTCATTGTTAGCCTCAAGATATGATAGCTTCAAGAGAGCATGACATAGAAAAGGTTTCTCCCTTTGCAAAGCCCCTAGGAAAGTAAGCCACTCAGCTAGAGACTTCCCACTAACTCCTCGGGCCATCCTATTTATAGTTATGCATATAGGTAGAACCTCCCCCTTCCCAAAGGCTACATAGGACCTCTACTTATAGTTAAGAGTAATGTTCCACATTGATTAAGTAAAATGCTATGATACAATTTATAAGGATTGTAGGTGTCTCCACCAATTAGGTTAACCTTTGGGATTAGAAAGCCCATGATTCTTATAGATTTTGACATGGTTTCAAAGCTTCAATTGATAAGGCCAATAATTTTGATTCTCGCCTTATAATAAAATGGCCTTGCAAAAATAAAAAAAGACAAGTAACCCATATAGAATATAATAATAATTAAATAGGTTAAAAATACAAAGTGATGGGCTTTACAAGAGAGAAAGACCCATACTTTGAGGGAGGATGTTAAGAGTAATGCCCCATATTGATTAAGTAAAATGCTATGAAAGACTTTATAAGGATTGTGGGTGTCTCCACCTATTGGGTTAACATTTTAGGATTTCAAAGCCCATAATTCTTATAGATTTGAACACTTACTAGATGCCTTAGCACTTGGAGCTACCAAAAGAGATATAGGAGTCTCAACAGTAATGTAAGTAGCTTCCTCCACTCATAAGGATCCAACCATTGGCTTCTAACTTTCTACTTGAAGTAGCCTTAACCCTAGCTGATAAGTTCTCAAAAAGTACTAAAACCATGATTTTATGCACGTTAATTGATTAAAAATATATATATTTATATGATTTTATCATATATTTATATAAATCTATCTTTTTTTTCATGTATTTTTGCTTAAAAAAGTAACTTAAAGACTCAGAAAAATATCGGAGGCAATACATCACAAGTATATTCATAAAGTAAATGAGAAAAAGTAAAAAAAAAGATGGAAAAATTGGACAAAATGGGTGAAAAGGGTCAAAAATGTCAAAAAGGAGGAAATCGTACACGTAGCCGCACCGGCCAACGCGCGCAGCGTGCCCAGCCGCACTGAGCAATGTGCACGCATCACCCTATCCACATGCACCCATGCCCATCAGTGCCCGGTTCACGCGCACTGCATCGCTCAGTTTGTGCACGCCTACTCTCCATTCCGTGCACGCCGCTGCACCCATATGCCCTAATCAGCGTGCGCTGCCGCACCCCACACTGCATGACATCAACAATATAACGTCATCATTCACTACTCCACATTTTCTCCATTTTTAATCATTTTTCCAATCACTTTTTCTTCCCCTCCTCACCTATAAATACCCCCATTCACTTCACTTCAAATCACACCACAAAAACATCTTCTCTTCTCTTTCTTTCTCTCCATTTCTTAGTTTTTAACTTGTCTTAGTTAGTTTTTCTTAGTTTTAGAGTTCTTCTCTTTTTGAGAAGAACTAATTATGTTTTATAATTTATTTGCTTTTTGATTCAAAAAATGGAAGTGCAAATTCCGTTTGGAGGTTTTCCAGCAATAGGAATAACATCAAAGTATTATAAGGATTTTATTTTCTTTACAGTTAGTTTTTATGCTTTATTCTTATATGTTATATTTAATTTGTATGTGATTAAATTTAACATTTCTAGCTATTTGTAAACATGATATAATAATAACGTTGTTATGCTTGCGAAATATTAAATAGGTAAAAATCTCTAAAATGAATTGATTTTGTTTTTATTCAAGATTTTATATTAAAAATGTTAGAGAGAAATATATTATTTTTCATTACAAACTTAAATCTAAAAATTAGATTTTAAGGTTTAGTTATCTGGTCTGATTTAGAGTAGTGCTCTTTGATTTTTTGGTACAATCACTCGGTAGTTAGAGTGAAGCTCTATTTCAAAAGTTTTTATAAGAATTATTATCTGAAAATGTATTGACAACATGTTTTCAGTAGTGGTTTTAAAACTTGAAAGTTAGAACTCGGATAACTAAATTCTTAGGTTTAATTTGGACACCTTGAATAAAGTTTAAACTATCTAACCCCACCAAAGGTGGCATTTAAATGGCTCATTTTCAATCTCTTAGAAAAAAGAATTAATTTAATTAACCAAATTAGTTATCAACCCCACCCATAGGTGTTAATTGATTTTTTTAGTTAACAAATAATATCTAACCCCACCAAAGGTGGTATTCATATAAAAAAGAGAGAATCAATAAATATCAATTTATATCTCTAATAACCTAAATAATATGAGCAAGCATAATTAACTTAGTTATTATATTCATAAATACTCCACTATTATAAATGATAAAATTTGCATAAATGTTTATTGAATCCGTATCTATGTTTATTTTTATGTTATTAGATTAAAAACACAAAACCCCAAAATATCATGATGGGTGCAGGCACACGCGGATTGGGCGATGCGTGCGGGTTGGGCCATGCACGCGCATTGCTCGGCACAGTTGGGCGGCTACATGCGCGATTTCCTCCTTTTTGACATGTTTGACCCTTTTGACCCATTTTGTCCAATTTTTTCATCTTTTTTTTTTTACTTTTTCTCATATACTTTATGAATATATTTGTGATGTATTACCTCTGGTATTTTTCTTTGAGTGTTTAAGTTACTTTTTAAGCAAAAATACCTGAAAAATAATAAAAATACCCGTGATTCCAAAAAGATAGATTTATATAAATATATGATAAAATCATATAAATATATATCTTTTTAATCAATTAACGTGCATAAAAATCATGGTAATTTTAGTACTTTTTGAGCACTCATCACAAATCATATAAATATATATCTTTTTAATCAATTAACATGTATAAAATCATGGTAATTTAAGTACTTTTTGAGCACTCATCACTAGCCTCTTCAATAGAAGATTGAGGTTTAACTAGAGCCATCTTTGGAATAGCTTCTTTAGATGATTCTAGATCAATATCTAGTGGATTGGAGGGAACCCCACTTGGCAATGAGATTGTAAAACAATATCTAGAAAAGAATATTAGAATCATACAATGGAAAAAAGCCAAGCAAAATTTAATATTCCTAAAGCCCCAAAATGCTTCACCATAGATGTAAGGATAAATGACATTAGCCTTCAATCCAAAATCTTAGATAAAAAGAGGGAAAGAATTGTGAGAAAAAGAACGAAGAGCTTGAAAAATTATTTATTGAGATCACCAACCTATTTACTAAGAAAAGACTAGTCTCGAGGATAAAAAAATTAGAAGTTAAGGAATTCACCATAAGAAAAAAGGAAATTTTACTCCAATGATATCGAAAGAAAAATCTCTTTAGTAGCTCCTCACATCATAGGGATAGTAGGGTCATTATCATTTACCTATGTGAGACTCTTCCAAGTGCCTTTAACAAAGAATAGGCTCATCTTTCAGCCCTTTTCCTCCTTGGGTAAATATTTTTCTATTTTTAGGCCAGGACCAATGGGTAGGTAGTATCGCCCACTATCTAGAGTAGCTTTGGTTTATTGTAAAATCTTGAAGATAATTATCTATGGGACTTTATATCTGCATATGATTTTTGTCCATAGGAACCTAATAAAGTTATCTTTTTTTATTTTGTTGTAAGCTTTAGCATCTAACCATTTGGAGATGTAATCAATGGAAAATAAGGTTATTTTCATTTAGGATCCCATTGTAGGAAAATGTTCTACAATGTCGATATCCTATTGCATGAAAGGCCAAGGGCTCACTAGGTTGGTGAGTTCCTCGAATGGTTGGTGGAGAATTGGTGTAAACTTTTGGCACCGTTGGTAACTACTAGCATATATTTTAGCAACATCTCGTGAATATAATCTTTTGGGCTAAGGTCTTACTAATGTTTTTCATATGATCCTCTATGTATCTTAGTCAAGACTAGCTTCGCCTCTTTGGATAAAAGCCATTTTAGTAGAGCTCATGTAGAGGATTTGTTGTATAGTTAACCTGTTATCGACGTGTAAGAGGATGATCAGTGTCTTTGCTTTTGGGTTTCAATCTTATTTTTCAAAATTGTTTCTTGTAAGATATAATACATGATTGGAGTCATTCATGAGTCTTAATCTACTATATTTATAACTTCCTTAGGAGGTTCTACCTCTTGTAGGCTAAAGGGAGAGAGATATTCAATCAAGATAGTTCCTCTATAATCATTATCTATTATAGAGGCTAAATTGGCTAAAGTATTAGCATGTGTGTTTACTTTTTAGAGAAGCTATCTGATTTGGAAATATTCTAGTGTGGAAAGTATGTTAATGACTCTATGAAAGTAGAGTCATTAGTGCACTTTTTTACTTAATATATACTTATTTTATTCAATAAATAGTATTTTAATGGCCAAAAATATTAAAATATAATTTTTTTAGTGAAAAGGGGTGAAAATATAATTTTAGAATGTTTTGGGATATTTCTAGAATTTTTATGGATTTTTAATGTAAGGCCAATCAGGAGCTACCACGTGGCCTACCACGTAAGTAGAGGAGCTGACTGGGTAACCATGTAGACACCATGCAAGTAGGGACATCGAATCACCTTACACCACATGTCAGGAGGATAAATTATGCACCACGTGTCAAAAAGGGGTTCAATCTGAGTTTAGAGATTGGTCAACCCATCTTGACACGTGTCTCCATGCCATTGCTCAGTGCGTTCCACTCGTGCACCATGCCCTCTATTTCTACAAATCACGTTTTTCCACATGGTGTTGACTCAACGAGCATTGACTATAACCGGTCTCCCTTGCCACGAGTCGCATTGTGATTCACCGAGTGAATTCCTGATGCCACGTGTCGCATTGTGATTGACTAGAATTGTTTGTTTTTCTTGTTTTGATCATAGCCCTTGATTTCAAGCTTATCTAACAGTCTAGATAGCACCTAAGCTATATTTAAGCCTCTAATCACTCAAAAAACCCTAAATGCCCTCCATTAGCATAATTTTGGTCAGTTTTTGGAGCTAAAAAGAGAGAAAAATTCAAGAGAGGATACAATTTTGGTAGAGATTCAAGAGGAGATTGATTGTATTTCTTCTTCTACTCTTTTCTTTATAAATTTTTATGTGTTTATTTATGAAAAATATGAGCTTTATGAACACAATTATGTGTAGTTAATTTATTAATCTAGGGATCTTTTGAACCCAATTTTCACCATGTGATGATCTTATATTTTACCCCAATTATAATTTTAATTTAATTATATTATTTAATCTGATTTGTATGCTATTAATTGTTTGGTCAACAATTTATCTATAGAGGCAATTAAATAAATTTGAGAGAATTATTTAATTGTTTGTCTTGATTAAATAACATGCATAGTTTCTAAGCAGAGATTTATGATTCTTATGTATGTGATCTATAATTGATGAACATAATGAGTAGTTTGTAATTTAATTTACATGAGAGTGTGATTAAATTAATTACTATATGGTGTGTAGTTTACTTGAGAGATGAATACATACTAGGTTAGATTCAATTGATCATGTAATTAATTGGTAATTATATTGAGGGGATTTTAGTAATTCACAAGTTTAGAAAATTGGGGGATTAAGTATTCCAAGAAATTTTCTCATATATCTTTTTAGTTACCAAATCTGATTTAATTAATTATTGCTATTTACTTTTAGTTATTTTAATTTTGCTTTCTTAAATTATAAAAACACAAAAAAATTGATTTTTTTATTTTAAAAATTAGTTTCTAATAAAATAATCTCTATGGGAACGATCTTTTCTTATCATTATATTACTTGTTGCAATACGTATACTTGCATATTCATTGCACACACTTCGTGTGTGGCGATCATATGTCAATTGCAAATTTTTAATATTTCACCATGTTGGGGTCATTAGCATTGTAGATGCCTTTGACTTGATTCATACTAGGTGAGAGTCACTTTTGATGGTTATCTTTGTAGCACATAGGATTTTAGTTAGCTTGAGATCAGTAACAAGAACTTTATATTCATTTTTATTATTTATTGCGTCGAATTCAAACCTCAAAGATTGCTCTAAGAAGTTGTTATCTAGGGTTCATAGCAAGATTTATGCTATGGGTCCCTTTACACATTAAGAGCCATCTATGATGAAGGTCCAACACTTCATATTTGAGCAGGTTGCCCTTAGCTTTTGATAATGATCATGCCTTAGTAAGGGAAGATCTATAGAAACTATCATCTCATGGTGATGAAATGTGCTAGGATTTAGGCTTTAATTGTTGTTCGAGGCTGATATTTAATATCATAATTTCTTAATTTTAATGTGTACTTCACCATTCTTCTAAAAGGGTCATATTATGCAGTAGTGCCCTTATAGGGTTGGAAGTGACTATTGTATGAGTATGTGCCTTGAAGTATGGGTGAAGCTTCTTTACTACTATTACTAAGGCTAAGGCTAGCTTATCTAGTATTGAATACCGAAGCTTAGAATGTAGGAGAGCCTTACTAATTTAGTATACTAGCTTATAAGCTCCTTTGTGGTATTTGGCAAGAACTATACTTATCTTATATTCTGAGACTCCTAAGAATAAAAAGATTTCTTCTATTTAATTTGGTTTGACTAGAATTAGGGATTTACTATCTATTACTTAAAGCTTGCTCACATGATTCATTCCATTCAAAATTTGTTGCTCTTTTTAGCACTTAAAAGAAATATGTTATATAGGGCTACTCAACTCAATAAAGGTACTAAAATTTAGAGCTACAGACTTGTATGGAAGTTCCATCAAACACATTTTTGTAACTTTGACTGCCATGACATAGCTCCCCCTGCAAATGTAATCAGGTAACTATAAGTGGATTTTCTGGAATCCATATCGCCAGCCATATATGCATCTAAATATCCAACTAACACATGTTTGTCATTTCCAAAACATAGGCATATTTTGGAAGAACCTCAAAGATACCTAAAAATCCATTTCACTGCAGCCCAATGTTCCTTTCTAGGATTTGAAAGGAATCTACTCACAATTCAAATTATACGAGCGATATCTGGCCGTGTACAAATCATGGCATACATCATACTTCCAAATGCTAAAGCATATAGAACCTTTTCTATCTCTTCCTTATCTTTGTCTATAGAAGGGCTCTGCTTAGAACTAGCTTAAAGTGATTAGCAAGAGGACAACTAATCGCTTTAGCCTTATTCATATAAAATCTCTGAAGTATTTTCTCAATGTACTTCTCCTGTGACAACCATAATTTCTTGGCATCTCTGTCTCTAATACGACTCATGCCAAGAATCTACTTTACTAGCCCCAAGTCTTTCATGGCAAAAGACTTACTCAACTGCTTTTTGAAGTTGTTGATTCTGGAAATATTCTGGCCAAAAATCAACATATCATCCACATAGAGCAAAATAATAATGAAATCATCATTAGATAATTTATGCACAAAAACACAATGGTCTAAAGTAGTCTATTTTTAGCCTTGCTCCCCTATAACAGGCTCAAACTTTTTGTACCATTTTCTCGGTCCCTGTTTTAAGCCGTAGAGGCTTTTCTTCAATTTGTAAACATATTCTTCTTTTCTCTTTTTCTTGAAACCCTCTGGCTACTCCATGTATATCTCTTCTTCCAAGTCACCATATAGGAAGGCAGTTTTGACATCCATTTGCTCAACCTCCAAGTCAAGACTTACTGCTAACCCCAACACAGTACGGATGGATGTCATTTTCACAACTGGAGAGAAAATATCATCAAAGTCAACTCTTTTTCTTTGGCTGAATCCCTTGATAACCAGTCTGGCTTTGTATCGTAGACTAGAACTGTGGCATTCATGCTTCACCCTGAACACCTATTTATTTTTCAAGGCCTTCTTCCCTTTGGGAAACTTCATTAGCTCAAAAGTTTTGTTCTCTTGCAAGGAATTCATCTCATCTTGCACGGCTTCAATCCATTTTTGTTTGGATTCCTCATCCATGGCTTCTTCATAACTCTCAATTTCTCCTCATCAATGAAAGTTACATACTCATCTAGAGGATATGAGGTAGAGGGTCGTCTCACTCTATCACTTCTTCTCAGTGGAATAGGAGAAGCCACAGATGTCGGTATTAGTTAATGAACATCATCATTTCTCTCATCTTCAGAACCAACTTCTATGGGAGTATCATCTTCATCAATTGGATAAACCTGGTCTTCATCTCCAACTTGTCTTGGCATTGATGTTGGAGGAATTAATTCCAAATATGATGAGTTGCCATTGGAATTAGGAACATCTTTCTTCATTTGGATAATATCTTCAATTGTCTCATCTTTAACAAATACAACATCATGGCTTCTGATAAGTCTATTTTCAACTGGATCGTAAAATCTATAGCCAAATTGATCTTGACCATAGCCAATAAAAATATATTGTCTTATTATGGCATCAAGTTTGGATCTCTCATCCTTACGGATATGAACAAATTCTTTGTAGTCAAACACTAGCAGATGATCATAGGAAATATCCTTTCTTGGCCACACTTTATCTGGAACATCCATCTTTAGAGGAGTACAAGGTAAAAGATTCAACACATATGCAACTGTGAGTATGGTTTCACCCCAGAAACCTTTAGGTAACTTTACATGTGAAATTAGACATCTAACTCTCTCCATCAAAGTTTTGTTCATCCTTTTAGCTAAGCCATTCAACTGTAGTGTCTTTGGATGAACTTTAGCTTCTTCCCAATCTGTCTCTCAATTGAGGCATGAAATTATTTGAAGACATCTAGCACCTAATCCTTTATCTTCAGAAGATATACCCACGTCTTCCTTGAATGATCATCAATGAAAGTCACAAAGTATTGAGCACCACCAAGTGACTTTGGAATTGGTCCAAACAAATCAGAATGAATCAGATCTAAAATATTATTCATTCTGGAAGGAGGGGAACTCTTGAAAGCAACTTTGTTTTGCTTTCCTACTAGACAATTAACACATTTTTCCAAATGTACTTCATCTTTTCCTAATATCTACTTCCTCGCTAAGCTTGTCATACCTTTTTCACCCATGTGACAGAGTCTCCTATGCCATAATTCAGCTACTCTGTCTTTCTCTACCGCATTTACTATGTCGGTGGAGACATTTTCTTGCATTATATATAGAGTTGTATGCTTCTCACCTCTAGCCACTACTAAGGAGCCTTTTGTAAGTTTCCATTTGTCATAAATGAAGGAGCTATAATATCCTTTATTTGCAAGTTTGTGCACAAAGATCAAATTCAGTCGCATATCTAGAATATGCCTAACATCCTTTAGAATTAGTCTGGTTCCATTCTATGTTTCCAAGTAAACATCTCTTATGCCAACAACCTTTGACAAGCCTTCATTTCCCATTCTAATAACACTGAAACTTCTAGGTGTGTATGATGATAAAAATTCTCTACATGATGTAGCATAAACTATAGCACCACTATCAATCACCCAACTGTTCTCGTGTGATGCAAGATTAACAAAATCTTCATCATAAATGATATTGAACTCGTCTATGGTATTTTTTTTGCTCAACATCACTATTGTCATCTTTCTTCACTACTTTGCCATTGTTCATTTTCTGTTCCTTCTTGAACACTGATGACTGTGAAAATAGAGTCATTAGCGTATTTTTTTAACTTAATATTTACATGTTTTATTTAATAAATAGTATTTTTATGGCCAAAAAAATTAAAGTATAAACTTTTTAGTGAAAAGGGGTGAAAATATAATTTTTGGAATTTTTTTGGATTTTTCTAGAATTTTGAAGGATTTTTAATGAATTTTAACGCAGGACCAATCAGAAGCCACCATATGGCATACCACGCAAGTAGAGGAACTGACAGGGCAAGCCACACCGACACCACGCAAGCACGGAGAGCAAATCACATCGCATCGCGTGTGAGGAGGATGAAACACGCACCATGTGTCAACACGGCATTCAATTCGAGTTTAAAAATCAATCAACGTACCATGCCATATGTCACCACGACATTGCTCCATGCGATCCACCCGTGCACCACGCCATCCATTCCTACCAATCACATTGCGCCACGTGTTTCTGACTCGGCGAGCGCTGACTATGATCGGTCTCCCCTTCCATGCGTCGCTCCCTAATTTGTCCAATGAATTTCCAATGCCACGTATCGGGCTATGATTGGCTGAAACTATCAATTTTGCTTGTTTTGATCATAGCCCTTGATATGAAGCTGATTAGACGGTCCGAATCGCACCTAAGCTTTATTTAAGCCCCTAATCACTCCATAAACCCTAGTTAGTCTCCATTAGCATAATTTTGGTCATTTTTGGAGCTAAAAAGAGAATAATATAGAAAAATTCAAGAGAAGACAAAATTTTGGTGAAGATTCAAGAGGAAATTAGTACTACAATTCAAGAGATTGATTGTATTTCTTTTTCTACTCTTTTCTTTATCAATTTTATGTCTTTCTTTATGAAAAATATTAGCTTTATGAACACAATTATGTGTATTTAATTTATTAATCTAGAGATCTTATGAACCTATTTTTGACCATGTGATGATCTAAAATTTTACCCCAATTATAATTATAATTTAATTATATTGTTTAATCTGATTTGTATGCTATTAATTATTTGGGCAACAATTTATCTATGGAGGTAATTAAATAGATTTGAGAGAATTATTTAATTATTTGTCTTGATTAAATAACATGCATAGTTTCTAGGCAGATATGTATGATTCTTATGTATGTGATCCATAATTGATGAACTTAATGAGTAGTATGCAATTTAATTAGCGTGAGAGTGTGATTAAATTAATTACTACATGGTGTGTAGTTTACTTGAGAGAGGAATACATGCTAGATTAGATTCAATTGATCATTTAATTAATTGATAATTATATTGGGGGGATTTTAGCGATTCACATGTTTAGAAAATTGGGGGATTAAGTATTCCTAGATATTTTCTCATATATCTTTTTAGTCACAAAATTTGATTTAATTAATTATTGTTATTTACTTTCAGTTATTTTAATTTTACTTCCTTAAAATATAAAAACACCAAAAAAAATTGATTTTTATTATTTTTAGTTTTAAAAATTAATTTTTAATAAAATAATCTCTGGGAACGATCTTTACTTATCATTATAATACTTGTTACAATATGTATACTTGCGTATTCATTGCACACAAAATTTGTGTGCGATAAAACACCCGGAGAAATTTCTTAATGTGACCTTTCTTCTTACAATGATGGCATTCAACATTGGAAATTTTGTTTGATTTGCCTCTACTCTTGCTTCTGGGTTTTTGTTCTCTGTACTGTGTCCTTCCTCTGGACTTTGTGATAAAGGCTTGTGCTTCTGAATCTCTCTCCCTATTTTGTTTCTCATATGACAACAGGGCTTCTACCACAACTTCAAACTCTATCTTTTCTTTTGCATAAGTCAGAGTTGTGATATGATTATATGATGAGGGTAGTGATGCCAGCAACATCACCGCTTTCTCTTCATTGCCGAAACTCACATTAAATCTTGCTAAGTGAGAAAGTTTGTTGTTGAAATTACTAGCATGCTGCATCATGCTCACATTATCTTCCTTCCTCATCTCATATAGCTCCTTCCACAAATAAAATTTATTGGCAAGGTTTTTTGACATGTACACGTTTTCTAGAGTCTCACATGTTTCTTTAGTAGTCTTGCAATTTTTTGATTCAATATTTTGCAAGACACTGTCTGAAAGATGTAGATGGATTGTACTAGCTACAATCTCATCTATTTCCTCCCACTGTTTCTCGATGACGGTTACTGCCTTTTTTTATTTCCCCAGCAACGCCTTGTGGACCTTCTGTTGAATAAGAGTATCATTCATCCTCCTTTGCCATAAAGACAAATTATTATTGCCATTAAATTTCTCAATATCTACCTTCTGGCTTGACTTTTTTTTCTCGCTATGTTTCTTTTTCTACAAATAAATACACCCTGGACCTAATAAAATCTTTTTTGATGTGGAAGATCAGTCTATGCTACAACCACAAAGCATATTAAGAATTTTACTAGACTAGCTTTGATACCAGTTATTAGGCACAGTAGGTAAAAATAAAATAAATTCAACAGAGTAAAATAATGACATCGTCAATTTAACGTGGTTCACCCTTTAATTTGGGCTAAGTCCATGGGACAAACTCTGAAAAATATTTCTTCCCTAATAAAATTAATGGGTACAAAGTGAGAGGCAATACAACAAATTGAGATACAACCAAAATAGTATCACACAAGTGTTTCTCAAATTCACTATTTTGTCACTCCTCTTTTAGAAAAATATCCCAATATTTTTCTAAGATATTCTCTCTCATTTTCTTACACACACAATACTATTTTTCTTCAAAGGAAATTGTTCATTTGGCTTTGTTTTGCTTTTCTTCTTGTTTTGGTGTGTTCATATATCTCTAAGGCAAAGACATTGCCTATTTATAGGCAAAATTACCTATCAATATTAGATGCATTTGTCAAATCTGATTGCACCTAACATTTATGATTGCACTTAACAATTTTTATTTTCTTCATCTTCCATGTGGGAGGGACCTACACACTAGTCACTAGTGCCTTGAATTTTTTTGCGAGAACTAGAGGGAATATGCTCAATCGACATCATTGACATCATTAAGAAGTAAAAATGATTGATTAACAACATTGACCTTAAATTGATAGAGTAATCATGAGATGGTGCACTTAAATTCCAGAGAGAACACTAAGTAAAATTCAAGCTTTAAATTCATATAGAGTTTTTGAAAATAAGATGTGTAGTGTGAACCCCAAAGACCTCCCATGACCTATTTATAAGTCAGGTTCCTCCCTCCTCAATGGATGTTCAACGCAAGTCTTGTCATTGACGTAATGAGTAATGGCTCTTAAAAATGCAAGTAGTCTTTTCACCTTTCTAAATGGTTATAAATAATCAAAATGTACAAGTACACTTTCCATATCAAGCTAGGAAACAACATTAAGAGAGAGACTCTATAGTCCAAAAGAACACATCTAGCTTACCTCAAAGACAAGATGCTCATCAGCCTTGCAATCTCCCTAAGAAGTTATGGAGCACAGGGTAATTTTTAGAGGGTAATTTATGATCCTAAGATTACTTAAGACTTTTAGGAATAGGCATAATATAACTTAGAAGCTTTCTAGAAGCTCCTTGATCCTGATATAAACTCCTTATATCCACATAGAGCTACCAAAGATCTTATAATAATTGATAGAATATCCAACACCTTGAGTACAACCAAGGATGAGACTTCACCATCTTGGACCCTAATAAGCACTGATAGAAATCTCCTAACAACTTCCCCTAATCACATATCCATCTAGAATAGATCTTTCATATATCACAGTGTCCTAATGGACTTGTAGAACAATCTCCACTCTCTTAAGGATCTCTAAAAGCCTAAAAGATTAATCTTAGAGCATATGGAAATCTACACGACGCTATTTACTAAAGCGTACAGTGTCTAATTTATATCTAAAGAGGAGCATATCAGCTTCCAGTATCTAGTACAAGGTTTTCTCTAGAGTTATATCATCAAAAGGACTACTCTTTATTCCTAATTAGATTACTACATGGGATTTGACAAATATTGGGTTTTTGATAATTATCATATATATTTCATATTATTTCTGTTATGTTCTGTTTCTGTACAAGAGTTTAGGTATATGTATACAAGGAAAAACGAAACTAAACAATTAACACTAGTTACTACACATCCATGTTTTATGGCTCCACTAATATTATTGTCTGCTCCATGTTTTTCTCCACTAAACATTGGTGTCTACCACTGTTGCAACATACACCACAATACACACCAACACTACCCCTCAAGTTGGTGCATATATGTGTCTTATGCCCAACTTGTCAAGTGAGTTGTAGAAGTTCTTTGCAGACACAGATTTTGTGAGTATATCAGCCAATTGATCTTCTGATTTAACAAATGGAAGCTGAATAATATTTTCTTCAAGATTCTATTTGATGAAGTTCTGATCCACTTCAACGTGCTTCGTACGATCATGTTGAACTTGATTGTGAGATATGGTAATGGCTGCTTTGTTATCACAAAATAAGTTAATTTCAGAGTTAGGAGCAACACCAATCTCAGTTAGAAGTTTTTTCAACCAAAGGAGCTCACATATTCCCTTGACCATTCCTCGAAATTTAGCTTCAGCACTAGATAAGGCAACTACCTTTTGCTTCTTGCTCCTCCATGTAACAAGATTACCCCCTACAAAAGTAAAGTACCCAGTAGTAGATTTCCTATCCTTCATATTCCCTGCCCAGTCTAAATCTGTATATCCAATGACTTCTAATTGACCATTATTTGAAAACATAAGTCCTTTCCCAAGGGAAGATTTTAAATAACGGAGTATTCGCATGACGGCATCCATATGGTCTTCACTTGGGCAGTGCATAAACTGACTCACGACACTCACATCATAAGCAATATCAGGTTGAGTATGAGATAAGTATATGAGTTTACCTACTAACCGTTGATATCTCTATTTATCTGCTGGTACTTGGTCCACATATTCTCTATGTTTATGATTTTGGACCATCGAAATATCGATAGGTTTACAATATAGTAATCCTGCCTCTGCCAGTAGGTCTAGAGTATATTTCCTTTGGGAAAGACATATACCTTGTTTTGATCTTGTTACCTCAATGCCTAAGAAGTATTTGAGCCCTCCCAAGTCCTTCATTTCAAACTCATTTGACAGTTGTTCTTGAAGCCTAGAGATTTCTTCTTTATCATCCCTTGTAATGATCATGTCGTCTACATAGACTATAAGGGTTGTTATTTTTCCCAATCGATGTTTTAGGAAAAGAGTGTGGTCAGAGTTGCTTTGTTGAAACCCTTATTTTCTCATTGTTGAACTCAATCTGTCAAACCATGCTCGTTGTAATCTACATGTAGTTTCTTTTCCTGATGTAACCATATATCCTGGTGGAATATCCATGTAAATCTCTTCTTCTAGGTCACCATGAAGGAAGGCATTCTTCATGTCAAGTTGGTGCAATATCCAATCTAAATTTGCGGCAAGAGATAACAAAACTCTCACAGTTTTTAGTTTAGCCACAGGTGAGAAGGTTTCTTGATAGTCTATACCATGTTTCTGTGTATACCCTTTTGCTACTGGCCTCACCTTGTATCGAGCAACTGACCCATCTGCTTTATACTTAATGAAGAAAATCCACTTGCATCCTACCATCTTCCTCCCTTTAGGTAACTTGCTTAACACCCATGTGTTATTCTTCTACAGTGCCTCAAATTCTTCTTTTATAGCTTGAGCCCAATTTGGATCAGATAAGGCTACTTCAATGCTGCTTGGAATTTGACATGAGGAGAGTGTTTGTGCAAAAGCTCTGATAGGTTCTGATAACCCTTGAGTAGATACATAATTGGCTATTGGACACTTGGATTGTTGTTCCTCTTTGTCTGGAGAGTATCAATTCAGAGGTTTTCCTCGATTGTGTCTAAAAGGTAGAACATAACCAACAGATGTATCTATAGCATTAGTTTGTAAAGGTGTGATAGGAGAACTTACCTCAGGAGTATTCTCAGCAGAAGGATCATTGGGTACTAGAGAGTGGAGGGGTGCATCAACCACTGCATCTTCTGGAGATTCAGTCACTAGTTCAGATTTAGTTCTTAGAAGTTCAAGTTCAGGTCTAGGTATTGGCTCATCCATATTGTTGGCATTATCTGAGTATGTCGGATTGTTACTAATGTCTAATACTTCAACATCAAGCCAATTTCGTTCTTCACCATAACTCTCCCCCTGAAGAGGGGAATTGGATACTGATGATGGGAAAAACCATTCAGATTCTAGGAAAGTGACATCCATGGTAATGTAGGTTCTTTTAGTAATAGGATCGTAGCATCGGTATCCCTTTTTTTGTACGCCATACCCCAAGAATACACATCGGATAGCACATGGATCCAACTTAGTTCATTGAATTTTATGGAGGTGGAAAAAAGCAACACATCCAAAAATTCAGGGCGGAAGCATCAAAATAGTAGGCAAGGGAACATGATCAGATAGCACCTTTAATGGAGTCTGAAATTGTAAGGTTTTTGTGAGCATACGGTTTAGTAGATACACAGTTGTAGTAACAACATCACTCTAGTATCTACTAGGCATATGTGCACCAATTAGTAAGGCCCGAGCAGTTTCTAAAATATGCCTATTCTTCCTCTCCGCAGTCCCATTCAGTTATGGGGTTTGTGAACACGAGGTTTCATGGAGAATACCATGGTTGTCCAAGTATGTCCGAAATTGTTGATTAACATACTCCCCTCCATTATCAGACCTAAGAATCTTAATTTTTTCAGAAAATTATGTCTGAACCATGGTGTGAAACAAGTGAAATGTAGAAAATACTTCATCTTTATGTTTGAGAAGGTAAAGCCATGTCATTCGTGTACAATCATCAACAAAAATAAGAAACCAACGATGACCCGATGACGTAGTGACCAGGGAAGGTCCCTAAACATCAGAATGTACGAAAGCAAAAGGAGTCATACTTTTATTCATGCTCATAGGATAAGACACCCTATGAATTTTTGCTAGGATACAAGTATCACATTTGAAATCTGAGTGTGTGATATTTGAAAATAAACGGGGGAGTAGGTGCTTTAAATACCCAAATAATGGATGCCCAAATCGACAATGACATAACCAAATCTGGCGTTTCTTGTTACCAACAGTGTGTTGCATGTGATTGGCTCTTCATGAACTGAGGTCATCCACATAATATAACCCGCCCATCTTAGTACCATGCCCAATGATCTCCTTGGTGAAAATATCCTATAGAAGACAAAAAGTAGAATACATCAATACTACACAGTTAAGATTTGAAGTGACCTGACTTACAGACATTAGTCTATTTGAAAGAGAGGATACAAGTAATGTATTAGATAATGATAATGAAGGAGATAAAGTCACTGTTCTAGCCCCTGTAACTGGATAAGTGACCCCATTGGCATTGGCAACACGGCTCTATCTCGAATGGGTTGTATTGGAGAGATCTTTTGGGTCAAATGTCATATGATCTGTAGCTCTAGAGTCTAGAATCCAATCCTCATTATCACTACGAGTATAGATGTGAAATGCTATAGTTGAAATACCTAGATCCTAGGAAGATTCGGCCTGAGTAATAAGGGATAGTGAGGCATTATTGGTAGCCACAACGGCTCGCCCAGTGGTGTCCCATTTCTTCTGTGCTTAAAGATAATTCCACCATTCTGGATACCCATATAGTTTGAAGCAGTTTTCATAGGTGTGTTTGGAGTTTCCACAATGGCCATATTTCATGGCAAGAGATGTTGGATTTCCCGTGGATTTCTTGCTACCCAAAGAAGTTCCTGTTTTTGGTGGCATCAGATTATGGTGTCCCTTGACCCCTTTAAAAGCCATAACTACTTCGGGTGTCGTATCTGCACCTGTGATCATTACAGTCTGTCGGGCCTCTTCCCTACGTATGAATCCATAGGCTTGTTCCACCGTAGGGAATGTTTTGATTTGAAGCACATCACTTCGAGTTTTGTTGAGTTTGTCATCAAGTCCATCGAGGAAGGGAAATACTCGATCTTTTTGTACGATGGAGTTGTATTTTTGTATGTCAGTCGCACAATACATTGGATTAGGATGACGGAAATCAATTTCTTGCCACAACCCTTGAAGGTCATTGTAGTATTTTTCAATGGATCCACCCGTCTGCTTCATACGAGTAACTCGATGACAAAGATCATACACTTGAGACGTGCCTGTCCCATCATAGTAGGTGGTAGCAGTAGAATCCCAAACCTGTTTCACAGTTGGGAATCGAATAAAATTTGCAATCAAGGAGGGGTCCATCGAATTGATCAACCATCCTTTGGCATTTTCAGTGCGCCATCTCTTGAATGAGGGGTCAGTTTCAGCAGGTTGAGGAAAATCCCCATTAATATATCCCAGTTTATCTTTGCCAGAGATATACATCTCCACCACCTGGGACCACAAGGCATAGTTAGATCCTCCCAACTTGAAACTAATGGGAGTAGTCGACGCTTCAGTTAGCGGAGGTTGTGAGGTGATCTGAGCTGTAGTTAGAACTTCCGTCATTTTTGTAGTCAAATCTTCCAATATGAAATTGGTAGTTAAATCTCTAGATTCTGCCATGAAATCTAAAAAAAATTTCCCTTCCTTTTTCCTTTTTTCCCTTCCTGGGTGAATTGATCAAGATGGTCGAACCCTTTCCTCTCTCTCAGATCCACCGA
This sequence comes from Hippophae gyantsensis, assembly GCA_030763125.1. Classification (NCBI taxonomy): domain Eukaryota; kingdom Viridiplantae; phylum Streptophyta; class Magnoliopsida; order Rosales; family Elaeagnaceae; genus Hippophae; species Hippophae gyantsensis. The sequence continues at coordinate 43,716,091 of CM061028.1, read as the reverse complement.
AATGGTGTAGCCGGAGGTTCAGAAGGTTTCAGCCCTCTACCTGGTCCTTCGTCTCCGTCTCTGTGATAGTTCGTACATCAGCAAATGGACAAAGCTACAAACTGCAACCTCAGTGTCATTTATCCCTACGAGCTATGAGCTCACACGCAGCTACAAACTACGACCTCAGCGTTGTTTTTTGCTGCGAGCTCTAGCCGGAAAGTCTGAGTTGCATTCTGTTTCTTTTCGAAATGATAGTTTTCTTTAGAAAACAAGTATTTCTGGATACTAGATCATCCTCTCTATCTTTTCTTCTTCTTCTTTGTTCGTTTCGATTTAGATTTCCAAAACACGAAAATGTTTTTTTTTCCTTTTTTTTTCAATATTGCAACTGATTGGTTTTTTTTCAACCAACTATACACATAAACAAGATACACGGTGACATCAAGGGATCTCTCACCTAAAAGACATTCACTTTGAATTTTTCCAGAACCACTTCTATGGCGGGGCACTATTCATCTCTACGAGTAAACCAGAATTGCCACACCAGAAATCAGAGATAAAAAACAAAGGGTAAGTGTAAACCAGAATGGTCACACCAGAAATTAGAAATCAAATGGTCTGAGAACAGAAATCAGCGTAGTAGGTAATTCCATTAGTAAGCAATAACTTTGATACCATGACAAATATTGGGCTTCTGATAATTATCATATATATTTCATATTATTTCTGTTTTGTTTCTATACAAGAGTTTAGGTATATGTATACAAGGAAAAACGAAACTAAACAATTAACCCTAGTTACTGCACATCCATGTTTTATGGCTCCACTAATATTATTGTCTGCTCCATGTTTTGCTCCACTAAACATTGGTGTCTGCCATTGTTGTAGCATGCACCACAACACACACCAACAGGATTCTCGCTCCTTATTTGTCCTAATTCATACAACTAGCATTCCTTACTATCAAAAGATTAGGATTTTCTACAAATTCCTCTGAAGTTGTTCATACAAGTTAATATAAATAAGTAATACAATCTCCTAACAATTGGATATTCTAGGAAATTATGAGAATAACTCTAATTTTATATGCAATCACGAGCACTTGGAACCCTAGAAGAAACATACTCAACCTCAGGTTCTTCTCTACTGATCCCCTATCTAACTTGAGCGTTGGAGTCCAGTTGGAAGCACCACCCCTATTTTGTCGTCTTTCAGTGAGTTCTAATGTTTACTACTCTCTTTTAGGTCTAAATGAAATATGTTGAAATCTACATCAATGAATTTCATTTATTTTTTTATTGATCTTTGATTAGCTTCATTTTATTTTTCTAGTTCTCTTCTTAAGTCGAAACATTGAGAAAGAAGAATTTTCACACAGACAATGCAAAACTATTGATGCAGATTATACCCCAATACTCATGGAGAACCTATAAACATGAAAAGATGGTCAAAGAGCGATAGGACCCCCTGAAGATGGAGGCTACATATGGTCTCTGATACTCAAGTAACACTTTGCATAATAATATGGTAAAAAGAATATAATCATAATATTCATAATATGTTTAATTGTATGGAAGATGTGTATTTATAGGTAAATACTTACTCTTAATTCTTATAGGTTTATACTACCTAGTGGATAAATGTTCATAATCCTTATAGGTTTATACTACCTTGTGGATAAGTCATAATCCATGAGGGATTATTACGAGCTTGATCCAATAGTGTTTTTATGAGTAAAGAACTTCTAAATAATTAAAAATTATATCAACGGAGGAGTCCTAATCATGGTGGACTTACTTTATGAATAAGATGTTTAGGATGTATGATATCTTCACAACTAGAAGGATCAACTGGACATCGGTTGTATAGATACCTCAAAATAGTCCCTTGAAGTTCATTGGGTTTCGTACAGGCTTGAGTCTGCTATTTGAAATCTTTAAAGTTAAGTAACTCCTTCGAGAGGAAATTTGAGGTCTTAGTGATACAAGTGAGTTTTTCCTAATAGGGTTATGAGTGTGGAATGCTACTAGGAGCTTCCTCTTTTCATCCATAAGGGTCTATGATGGTGGAGATTTATCATCCTTGATGATGATTTAGTCTTGGAAGACTCTGTCTAGTTTCTAGAAGCTATCTAATAGCTGTTTAGAAATATGAGGAGTTTCTGTCAGGATCATAGCAGTTTTGGCAAGTCCCTAAGCTATGATGTGCTTTCACTTAAGGAATCTTGGACACTCGTAAGATTTTAGATGATATGGTAGGATGTTGGTGATTTTTACCCTTTATAGAGCAAGTTTGGGAGATTGTTTCTTAGTTTATTAGCATTTGCAGTCATCGTTGAGCTAAGGATTATGTCCAAGAGATTCTTTTGTGAGAGCTTAATGTAAGGCTTTGAAGTGATTCTTGGAGGCTATGAGCTAATCTTGTAGCCTCTTTAGGTGATCATCATTTTATTTGAACCAATCTTAGTTCAAAGAAATTGACCCCTTAAATGTTATAAAGCTAAGGAATATGTCCAAGAGATTTTTCATAGAGAGCTTAATGTTACGTCCCGTTCAAAATGTTCCTTAAAATCCAAATAAATGGTGCTTGTCTAAAGGACCTAGACTTTTCTACATGGGAAAGTTCTAGAGTGACCTAGAGATTTCTAGAAAGAACTAGAGTTGGATGGACTCAACTCAAGCCTTGAAGAGTCTAGAATGCTCCAGAGCATACTAGCATGTGCTTGAAGGCACTAGAAGGGACTGGAATATTCTAGAACGTGTTGGATGGTTCATGAAGGATGTGGAAGTCTCTGGAAGCTTACGGAACATCCTAGAACTAGCATGAAGGAACTAGACACTCCTAGAAGACTATAGAGTTGGCTAGAAGGTCCTAGAACTTTATGGCATATTGTAGATAAAACTAGAACACTCTTGTATATTCTAGACATAGAAGGATCTAGAAAGTTGTGGCATTGTCTTAAGCTTGGTGCCACACTATAAATAGACCTATTTGTCTTCATTTGTATTCATCTTGGGAATCATCTTGGGATCTTGGGAATTCTTAGCATCTTGGGAAATCTTAGAAACTTGTAAGATAAACTCTCTCTAGAGCAATACAAGGCATTCTTTACAAACTCTCTTTCTAGTCTCTTTGGAGTGTTTCGTTCGGGTTTAAAGGCAGGCTTAGTGCAATGGACGGTGCTCAGTGTCGCATGATCACTACTCGAAATTTAAGGTCGTGATAGTTGGTATCAGAGCTTTAGGTTGAAGCATTACAATCCTTGGCATAATGAAGAACAGTGCTCCATAAGCGTAGATGTTCCACCTATGGAACGTGAGCATGACGAAGTTCAGAAACCACCAAAGGAATCTAGAGCCAAGTCAAAAGGCATGATTTCTAGCTTAGAAGCATGTGTTGGGAGTGCGTAGGATAGCTTAGGGGAGCTGTTCGACTGGGTGAACAACTTGGAGGAACGTTGCAATGATTTGGAGGCCGAAGATGTGGAGATCCATGCAGCAGTCAAGATGTCCCTCAACGAGCTAGATGGTGGGTTAAGGCAAGAGATTGATGGGTTGAAGGCCGAACTTGCCAAGGTATGAGATCTTGTCCAAAGAGAAATTGCTAATGTGTTGCTTAGAGTGGAGGATATGGGTGGTGACCTAGCTCTTTGTAAGCGGGCTATGGCCACAAGAACTAGCACAACCACCATCATTGAGGCTAAGAAGGTTGATGTTCCCAAGCTGAAAACCTTCAATGGTGCTAGGAATGCTAGGGAAGTTGAGAACTTCCTATGGGGGCTTGAACAATATTTCGAGGCTACTGGCATAATGGACCATGGTAGCAAGATCCGAACTGCTGCCATGTACTTGTCTGACACTGCTATGTTGTGGTGGAAACGGAGGCATGGAGATGTGCAACGAGGGGTATGCACAATTGAAACCTTTGATGATTTCAAAAGGGGGTTTAAAACCCAATTCTTCCCTATAAATGCTAAAGAGGAGGCAAAGGGCCGATTGCGACAAATAAAGCAAACATGTAGCATAAGGTACTAAGTGAAGGAGTTCATAACCTTACTGCTAGAAGTCCCTGACACATCAGACAAGGATGCCCTATTCTTATTCATGGATGGTCTTCACTCATGGGCTAACCTTGAACTCAAGTGACGTGATGTCCAAGACTTATCCTCGGCCATTGCAGTTACTGAGAGCCTTATAGACTACTCTATAAACAAAGAGAGCTCAAAGGCCATAGATAGAAAGTTTGGTAGAGGAAAGAGTGGGGGAGGCCATGCTAAAAGTCAGGGTCCCAAAGTTCATAAAGAAGGCTCCTCATTCAAATCACGAGATAAAGGGAAGGAAAGGGAGGATCATGGTGCCTCAAAGCCCCGTGTGACATGCTTCATATGCGACGGACCACATTAGGCATGTGAATGTCCAAAAAGGAAGGCCTTGAATGCCTTCGTTGCCTCCACGCATGACCAAGATGGAGGTGAGACGGACGAAGGTGCAAAGATGGGTTCTTTGTGCCTACTTAGTGCATTATAGAGCACCCCAAAGATCCCTAAGGGCTTGATGTTCATAGATGCAACCATCAACGGAAAGGTCGCCAAAGCTTTGGTGGACACAGGTGCATCTCATAACTTTGTTTCAATAGAGGAAGCAAAGAGACTCGACCTTAAGGTTGTCAATGGAGGAGGATCGCTCAAAGTAGTTAACTCGGTAACACTCCCTCTTAAAGGAGTTGTTTGTGGAGTCAAAGTCAGTCTTGGTGCTTGGACTGGACAAGTGGACTTATCAGTGGTGCCTATGGATGACTTTTCAGTAGTATTCGACATGGAGTTCTTGGACCAGGTTAGAGCTTTCCTTATGCCATGCTCAAACTCCATGTGCATCATGGATGGATCAAAGGCTTATGTGGTACCGACGGAGAGGACCACCAGACCTACTACCCAAGCTCTCTCAACACTTCAACTCAAGAAGGGATTAAAGAGGGACGAAGAGAGTTACCTGGCCATCTTAAAAGAGTATGACGATGAGGAGGCATCACCAAAGCCAAGCTTGCTGACGGAAATGCAAGCTATCTTAGATAAGTTCCATGATGTGATTCCTAAAGCATTACCCAAATGGTTACCTCTAAGGAGGGAGGTAGACCACGAAATAGAGTTGGAACCTGGCACTAGGCCACCAGCAATGAGCCTTTATCGAATGGCGAACTTAGAGTTGGAAGAACTGCGAAAGCAACTCGAGGAATTGTTGGATGTTGGCTTCATAAGGCCCTCCAAAGCCCCATTTGGTGCCCCAGTCCTCTTTCAGAAGAAGGATGGCTCACTACGGATACACATTGACTATCGGGCTCTGAATAAGATCATGGTAAAGAACAAGTATCCTATCCCACTCATTGCTGACTTGTTTGATCAATTGGGGAATGCCAGATACTTTACAAAATTGGACTTGCGGTCAGGATATTACCAAGTACGTATAGCTAAAGGGGATGAGTCCAAGACCACATGTGTGACCAGGTACAGTGCTTATGAGTTCCTTGTCATGCCATTTGGTCTCACGAATGCACTTTCCACCTTCTACACTCTTATGAACAAGATTTTCCATCCCTACCTCGATCAGTTTATGGTAGTATATCTTGATTGACATTGTGATATATAGCCAGACTTTGGAAGAACATCTAGACCACTTGAAGAAGGTGTTTGAGGTCTTGAGAGAAAATGAGCTATATTTCAAGAAGGAAAAATGTTCCTTTGTCCAAGATGAGGTGATGTTCTTGGGACATAGGATAAAGGATGGGAAACTTATGATAGATGGAACCAAGGTGATAGCCATCCAAGAATGGGAACCTCCTGCCAAGGTCCCCAAGTTAAGGTATTTCCTTGGACTTGTGAACTACTACAAAAGGTTTATCAAGTCCTACTCAGCAAGAGCAGCCACATTGACTGACCTGCTTAAAAAGAACAAGTCTTGGGAATGGACAAGCGAATGTCAAGCCTCATTTGAAGACTTGAAGAAGGATATTAGTGAAGAACCGGTGCTTTGCCTACCAGACCCCTCCAAGATATATGAGCTACATACAAATGCTTCAGACTTTACCATTGGTGGATTGTTGATGCAGGAAGGGCGTCCGATAGCTTATGAGAGCCACAAGCTTAATGACACTGAATGCCGCTACATGGTGCAAGAAAAGGAAATGATAGCTATCATTCATTGCCTAAGGGTGTGGCGACACTACTTATTGGGTTCTCATTTTGTTATCATGATAGACAATGTAGCAACCAGCTACTTCCAGACTCAAAAGAAGTTAAGTCCTAAGCAAGCTCGGTGGAAAGATTTCTTGGCGGAGTTTGACTATAGGTTGGAGTACAAGCCCGGTAAGGCAAATGTCGTGGTTGATGCGCTGAGTTGAAAGGCAGAGTTAGCAGCCTTAAGTAGGCCAAGAAGTCCTTTGTTGGAAAGGATCAAAGAAGGGCTTGAGCATAATGCCCTGGCTCAAACCCTTCTTACCCTTACTAAGGAAGGAAAAACAAGGCAATTTTGGCTGAGTGACGAACTACTCTACGCCAAGCAGAATAGCATCTTTGAGCCAAAATGAGGGAGCTTAAGGAGGGAGCTTATCAAGGAGTGCCACGATTCACTATGGGCTAGACACCCAGGAATGAGACGCACCCTTGCCTTGATCAAGTCAATCTATTATTGGCCTCAACTACTGGATGATGTTGAAGCCTATGTGATGACTTGTCTTGTATGCCAATAGGACAAGATAGAGTAGCATGCACCCGGGGGTTTACTAGAGCCACTGCCTATTCCAGAGAGACCATGGGAGAGTGTCTCAATGGATTTCATCACTTTCTTGCCAAAATCAGAGGGCTTTGACAGCATCATAGTAGTCATTGATTGCTTCAACAAGTATGCAACATTCATACCTACCTCAGCGGATTGCACGGTAGATGAGATGGCACGGTTGTTCCTCAATCATGTTGTGAAGCATTGGGGAATTCCATCCAATATCGTGAGTGATCGAGACCCATAATTTATGGGCAAGTTTTGGACGAAATTGTTCAAGTTGTTGGGATTAAACTTGAACTTCTCCACAACATGATTGGGCTAAGTTATTGGATGTAGCCCAATTCTCTTATAACTTACAAAGTAGCGAGTCCACCATGAAGAGTCCCTTTGAGATCGTTATGAGGTAGAAACCCATGACTACTCATGCTTTGGCCACAAGTTATAAAGGAAAGAGTCATGATGGCTTCAAATTTTCCAAGGCGTGGCACGAACAAGCTGAGTTGGCCCGAGCCTATTTAAACAAGGCATCTAAGAAGATGAAAAAGTGGGCTGACAAGAAAAGGAGGATGGTGTAATTTCAGGAATGAGATTTGGTCCTTGTTAAATTATTGCCCCAATAATTCAAATCTCTACGGAAGGTTCACAAGGGGTTGGTACGGAAGTATGAAGGACCATTTCCAGTCCTTCAGTAAGTCAGTAAGGTGTCCTAAAAATTACAACTCCCTCTGAAGCTTAAAATATATCCATTTTTTCATGTAAGCATGCTAAAACCTTAACATGGAGACAAGGAAGACATAAGACGGGGAGAATCAAAGAGGGCACCCACCGCAATAGTAACCTCCTTTGATAGAGAAATGGACTCTATCTTGGCAGACCGCCTAATCTGACGCAGGGGTGTACCAAGTTATCGAGAATACTTGGTCAAGTGGAAGAATGCCCTGGATATAGAGGCAAGCTGGGAACTTGAAGACTCTTTATGGAAATTCAAAGATTATATAGAGAGGTTCAAGCTTGAAGGCACGACGAAGGCGTCGCAAACTTGAGTGGGGGAGGGTGTTACGTCCCGCTTAAAATGTCCCTTAAAATCCAAATAAATGGTGCTTGCCTAAAGGACCTAGACTTTTCTACATGGGAAAGTTTAGAGTGGCCTAGAGATTTCTAGAAAGAGCTAGAGTTGGATGGACTCAACTCAAGCCTTGAAGACTCTAGAATGCTCTAGAGTATACTAGCGTGTGCTTGAAGGTGCTAGAAGGGGTTGGAATATTCTAGAACGTGTTGGATGGTTCATGAAGGATGTGGAAGTCTCTGGAAGATTACGGAACATCCTAGAACTAGCATGAAGGAACTAGACACTCCCAGAAGACTCTAGAGTTGGCTAGAAAGTCCTAGAACTTTGTGGCATGTTGTAGATAAAACTAGAACACTCATGTATATTCTAGACATAGAAGGATCTAGAAAGTTGTGGCATTGTCTTAAGCTTGATGGCACACTATAAATAGACCTATTGGTCTTCATTTGTATTCATCTTGGGAATCATCTTGGTATCTTGGGAATTCTTAGCATCTTGGAAAATCTTAGGAACTTGTAAGATAAACTCTCTGTAGAGCAATACAAGGCATTCTTTACAAATTCTCTTTCTAGTCTTTTTGGAGTGTTTCATTTTTGTTTAAAGGCAGGCTTAGTACAACGGATGGTGCTAAGTGTCGCATGATTGCTACTCGAAATTTAAGGTCATGACATTAAGGTGACAAGTTAAAGTGATCCTTGGATTCTATAAGCTAGTTTTAGAGCCTCTTTAGAGGATTAACTTCACATTGGACCTATCGTAGCTTAAGGAAACTGATCCTTTAGATGTTGTGAAGCTAAGGATTATTTCTGAAAGTTTACAAATTATGGACCCAATTAACCTAATAGGTTATTTTTAATTTTTATCAATTTATAACTTAATAACCTAAACAAAGCGGTCAGACATGCAATCACGTATAAGAATAAAGGGCAGAAGTAAAATAATAACACAAGATATTTTTAGGTGGAAACAACCTAGGCCATAACCATTACCTAAGAGGAAAATGACCAGTCCACCAGACCACCTAACTTTCCACTATGAAAATCAAATGTTCAAGTACAAACTCAGTCTTATGCTACTCTTCCTAGGATACTGCCCCAATGTACTTTACTTTCGGCTTTGATTATTTTCTAGCCTGATATTTGATATCGTGATAGTTCAATTTTAATGCATACTTTATCATTCTTCTGGAGGCATCTGGCTTATGGAGCAGTACCTTCATTGGGTATGAGATGAGCAGTATGATATTGTGAGCCTCGAAATATGTACAAAGATTCTATGCTACTATTACTAGAATTAAGGCAATCTTTCTAATATTGGATACCAAAATTTCGTATCTAGGAGGACAATGCTAATATAGCATACGGGTTTAGGAGCTTTATTTTTTATCTTTGGCGAGAACTGCATTTACTGCAAATTCTAAGATACCTAAGTATAAGAACAACTCTTTTGCTTGATCTGTTTTTTACCAGAGTTGGAGGAGATGTCAAAATTTGTAGTTCCTTCTTGTACTTTAAAGAAAGGTTGGCATTTATCTAAGCATCTGGAGATGAATCTATTGAGAGCCACTACACAGCCTGTGAGTCATTCAACCTCTTTTTTCTTTTTTTAGAGAAGGCATTTCAACTAATGCTATAATCTAATATATTCGATCATGCTTTTTATGACTAGGTACTTTAGCAAGCTGCTTGATTTGACCTTAAACGCACACTTATTGGGATTGAGCTTAATTTGATACTATCTCAATATGCTAAAATAACTTGTTAGATCATTGACCCGTATGTATGCCTATTTTGATTTAATGAGCATGTCTTCTATGTATACTTCCACAAATATTCCAAAGATATTTTCAAACATCGTGTCACCAACCTTTAGTATGTGGTGCCTTCATTGTTCAGCCCAAAGAGAATTTATATTGTGATAGTAGGTACCTTGTTCTATGATAAAGGATTTTTTTTTCTATCTTCAGGGTGCATTCGAATATGATTATATCATAAGAAAGTATCCATAAAGCTAAGGAGCTCATGATTAGTAGTGGCATCCATTAGCTAGTCTATGATAGGAAGTGGGAAGTTGTCTTTGGGTGTCACTCAATTGAGATAAGTGAATTCGACACTCATTCAATATGCACCCCTTTTATTTGGTACCACTACCACATTGGCTAGCCAAACTGGAAATTTGACTTGGTTGATGAAGGTAACTTCCTTGAGTTTGTTTACCTCTCTTTTTATTATTTCATTAATTTATGGGGCAAATTTTCTTCTATTTTTCTAGATCGGAATGAAAGCTTAATTTAGATGTATCTTGTGGCAAGCTATATTGGGATCAAATCCATGCAACTCCTCATAGTACTAAGTGAAGCTACCTCAATACTTGTTAAGGAAGCTAATCAACTCCTTTTTTTGTTTAGAGGCTGAGTTCAATTCCAATCTTAACCATTTTGGTTGCATATCTTCCTTCATTTTTATCCTTTAGATGTTGTCCCCATCGGAAGTGGAGAGAATGTAGCTTTGATTATCCTTCTTTTAGTTTCTTGGAGCTTTAAAAGCTCTTCTCTATTTGAAAAAATATTCTTTTAATGCTTTAATTACTATTAGGGAGGAGACATATTATTTTTCACGGCAACCATATAGCATTCTTTTGCTATAAATTTTTCACCCTATAATTCTTCGATTCTAGCATATGTTGGATACCTTAAGAGCTAGTGAAGTTTGGAGGACACTATAATAAAAGCATGAATCTATGGATGTTGTAGTATCACATTATAAGGAAAGTGGGTGTAAAAGATCATGAACTTAATGGTCTATATCCTTCCTTTGATGTTGATTGGGAGCTCGATGCTACCGTGATTGGTTGTAGTTGAGTCATTGAATCCAATCAGGAATTATTTATCTTCTATAATGGCTTTTTTTTCCTTTTGGCCTATTTTCTCTAGGGTGTTAATGAGGTTGATATCGGATGCAATTTTGTTATTGACCTATACTCGTTTTACCATATGGTTAGAGATTATAATGGATTCAATTATTGAATTCTCATATGGAGTAAGGATTTCTACTAAATCAGCTTTCTTAAAGTTGATCATAGCTCCTTGATTTAATCTACATTCTACTAGAAGAATTTGAGCTATAGGATCTTTGGCTTGTCATACATAAGCCTTTATATATGAATTGGATTTTTCTAGTAGTTTATGCCTCCATGTATAAACTCAATGATTGAAATTGGATTTGGAGATTCTGGAGGTTTCCATTGGGATTATCCCTTTCGAGGTCTCTATCATGCTTGAAAATTCCTTTAGGAAGCCCTTTTCAATGAGCTTCTACACCTATTTCTTTTAAGTAATAATGTTGTGTCTTCTATCTTGATGAAAGGCATAGTAAGGACCTATTCCCTTCTTTCCTTCAATCCTTCATCCATCCTCCTAGGCCACTTGACATAATCCTTTCTTTCTAGGTCTAGCTTAGGGACTAGATCTTCCAAGGAGATGGCTAAAGAAATTGTTACTCTATTGCCTAGTCTACACTTGTTATCTTCTTTTTTATTCTCTGGTTTCCAAGCATATTTTCTTTTCTTTAGAGATGGTGGGTGATACGTGCCTAAAATGTACGCATATCTTATGATTTATTGTGGCTAAAATAATGAATTAGGTTTTAATGTTGCATTCTTATCTAAGTATTTTATAAATTGTGTTTTCAAAGTCACGAGGTATGTTTTGATGTATTTCAGGTACTTTTGAATGTTAAAAGATGCAGATGAAAAAGATAGCTTCACAGAGATTCACTCTTTTTTTAGACCACTCAAAAAAGATCATGAGCTTCTTTTTCTAATTTTTCTTCTACTATTGAATTGGTAGATTAAGACCTAAGCCAATTAAGGGAAAGATTCTATGGTCCCTAAACGAAGATTGTGAACCAAGTAAGTACTGGTCTCGTGAGATTGGTTGCAAATATGTTGTACATCATATTATCCAGAATGTCGTATATGACATAATTCTTCCTCTTGGTTCCCACAAAGCTAGTTACTACATTTTAGCCCTACTTTAGAACATCTATAGAGATATTGACATAGATATAATTTTGGGATTGGTTCTACAACTTCAACAGTTAAAGGTATGTTATTTTCCAAATATTATATTTTGTACATATTGCATTAGAATTGTTTTGAATATTATTCTAGTGTGTTTTTCTAAATAAATTTTTGAATCCAATTGTTTCAAGCTTTTGTTTTTCAAAACATGAATTTCCAACATTCATATTGTATGGACGTTGCATAAATGGAATAGTTTTTAAGAGATGTTGTTTGCATAGTATGCATTTTCTTATATCACATGTCATCTTGTGTGAATGCTAGAATTCCTGCTTTATAGTGCTTTATTGCATGTCTCCTACATGTCATTGTTTGATTGGTGTTTGATGTTAGGATTCACAACAAGTGTTTTCTTTGGTAGAGTATGACGTCTTTTCTCATATGTATGCATAGTATAAGGTGAGGTTACTAGATTGAATCTCCCCAAGTGTCATTTGGGAAAGATAGTTGAGCCATTGGGAGTGTGTCAATATGGAGGATAGTTGGACTCTTAGCCAACTTTTGTTATGTATTTATTAACATATTCATGTGACAATGGTGCTTGATTTCCTATCCTTCCAATGTGTTATGAGCACAATACGAAGTCCCTTGTGCCCTCCTAGAATACATAAAGACATGGGACTCTATGCTATGTTTTACATTAGATAGATTGTTTCTATCTACGTATTACATTGCATGGTTTTTCCTTTTAAAGTCATGTACTTGTTTTTGCATGATTATTAGGGTTTCCTTCATTTTAGTATCACTTCTCTCTTACATATAGGTGTGTTTATGGGTGCATATATTTGTTTCTAGGTGCATATATGTGTACATGCGTTGATTGAATTTCCATGTCAAAAAGAGAGGAAAAGTGTGCACAACATGTGTTTTTATTTGTTTTCTATGCATTGTGCTTGTTACGCATTATATTTGTAGAAGTTTCCCTCAGTAATTATTTTTCATGTGTTGGCTTGGTGTTAAGTGGTCGTAACGACTACCATAGGTGAGGTGATAGCTTTAGAGCCCATAAATGAGAAAGTTGAGCCATTAATAGTTGATCACATCACATTGTGATGGAGCTTTGGAGATGAACTAGGACTTACTTGGATAAGTTGTCATGTTGATAGTTTGTCGTAGCTTAAGAGCAATTAAGTGTGCTTTCTTCAATTGATAGATATATTTACATTTATATTTTCTTAGGTTATATACTATGATTTATTATTTATAGTAAATTTCTTATGTCGATGGTTATTTTACAACCCGTGAATGTTTCCATATAAGTGCTAGATTTTTTGTGGTTTACTAGGTTATATGCTTGATTTGTATGCTCTAATGTGGTGAATTTATAATCATCATTTACCAAATATTTACATATAAGAGGTATTGATGAAGTTATTGAAAATCCTTTATATGATTCATTGTATGTTTGTGTGATTCACATCATGTGTGATGTTTACCTGTTACATATATTTCAAGGTGCTAGCCTTGAAAGGAGCCTATAAGGCACACTATCATTACTGTGTTTACCACATATTATACTTTCTTATCTATTAGTTGTTACATGGTGTATTGAATTAAGCATATTGTTATTAATTTTGTTTCCACTTTGTTATTTTCTTGATTCACTGTGTGCAACCTTACTTGTTGGTATATAATAGAACTAGCAAAAATATCTCATGGATTGGTGTATTCACCTCTTTATAAGTCCATATTACCTATTTAGGTCGAAGTTCAATTCACCTTTACATAATTATTTTGATGTGTGAAATTTCACTATGTGAACCTATGATGCACATTATCACTAATGTGTTTGCCTTAGATTATTCTTTCTTATATGCTAGTTTTTTATAAGGTGTATTGAATTAATCATATTGTTATTATTGTTTGTTCCACTATTCTATTTTCTTGATTAACAATATGAGGCCTTGTTTGCTGTGTTAGAAGAGGTAGCAAAAAGATTATATATTCACCCCATTATAGGTCATTGTTGCCTATTTAGGTCAGAAGTTAAATTTACTTTTACACTATTAATTAAATGTTTGAAATTTCATTATGTGATGAATTTCTTTTTCTCCACGTAATGAAACATTGGCACTTTCCTTGTTGAATTTTCAATTATCATCACTTCAACTACGTCTTTTATTCACATTATTTCCTACTCTTCTATAACCTAAACTTTCCTTCCAAAAATAAAATAAAATAAAATAAAAAACACAAAACTTAATCCTGTAGTAATTTCTTGGAAAGAATTAAATTAGGAATCCTATATTCTATGAAAGCTTCAGTATATGTGGAATTCCTTTTCCAACCTAGGGTTGGCTTTGTCTTATAGTCTCTAATTCTTGTTATTCTCTTCGATTTCCTCTCTATTTCTCCATGTTATCCCTTGATTCCCACGCTAGTTTTGATTCTATGTTCTCTTAATTTTTTGTGCCCTAATTTCATATGAAAGAACTACGATCTCAAATAGACCAGATTTACCTCACAATTGATCTAGAGGATTTGGTTGATACTGAACAACACATCTCTAATCGTGCAATTATAGCTCTTCTTGTTTCTCAAATGCCTGTGAATGTTTATGCATTGCTACGTATGCATCGTAAGAATTTGATAAAGGATGGGGTTAGACTTGAAGGTTGTTCATCAAAGCTCGTTTATTTTCTACCTTAAGGAGGCTACAAATCTTGAATTTGTTTTTAGGAAAGCCCCATAGAGTTTTGACAATGAGCTCATTGTTGTGTAAAGAATGAAACCTAGTATGTCTCATTCGTTCCTATCCTTTGATTTCACTTCAATTTGGGTGCAAGCTCATAATATTCTTATGGATTAGAGAATTTAGAAAATTTCCAAACATGTTATGAGTTATATTGGTCCTATTCTTGAGGTGGATAAGTTTTCCTTGACTGATGGTTCTATGAGGTCAGTCAAGGTTCGAATTACCTTTGAAATTGCTAAGGCTTTGGTTCTAGGAGCTTGGATTCCTTTTAGGGTTGGTTATGTGTGGATAGAGGTCAAATATGAGAGACTCCATGGGTTTTGTTACTACTGTGGTAGGATTACACATAGTAGTCATTTTTGTGAGGCTATAAATGATGTGAGCATCAAACTTGATGGAAAGTATGCTTAGTATGGAGAATGTCTTAGATCTGACATGAATATGAGGGTTCTACTATACATTAAGGATGGAAGTTTGAAGAAGAAGGACCTTGAAGGTTTTTTGTATGGCATTGGAAATGCTATAGAGAAGTACAAGAGTGGTGGTAAAATGATGTGTAGCAGAAAAGAAAATAGTGCCTTTGGTAATAAAAAGAACAGAGTAGCTAACAATACTAGTCTGGTTTAGGGGACTAGGGTAGGAAAAGGATGAGGCAGTGCTTAGGGGAGGTTTCCTTTTTCAATAACATTCAAGATCTTCAACCAAGAATGGATTCCAGTTCTGTTGAAGGTGATAGTGTTGAAACAAGAAAGACTATAGAAGATTTGGTTAGCTAGAGATGGGCTTTCCTAGAATGCTAATGGTTTAGTTTGTTTTCTGGTGTCTCTAGTCTTCTGATGTAGATGCTGGTTATTTTGTTTAATTAGTAGTGTCTCTTTAATCGGTGTTTTGTGTTTTATGATTTGCTCTCAATTTGTGTTTTGTTTCATTTGAATGTAATTTTTTTTTCTCTTGTATTTGTATGATTAGAGGTGCCTCCTTCTTCCTCTTTTTAGCTAGATTATGCTAAGTGTTTTGTAGACACTTCTTTGTATGCTTCCAGCTAACTTGGTGCTAGATATTTGTTAGGTTATTTGTTTCTTAGGGGAGTATGCTACTATTGATGGAATTGTTTAGATACGTTGTTTTGTTGGTTTGTTTCCTTTTGTAAGATCTAATAGGTTGTATTGGTTTCCTTGTTAATAAAGCTTTTCTCTTATGATTAAAAAAATGAAAAAAAGTAACGAGACACCCACTATGGGATTACTAAGGGTTACTACTAAGTGTATTCTCATGTCCCTATATATTTTAATAGTAACTTGAGTGAAATGCGATTCGAGATCATGACTCTTCGCTTATAAAGTTTTTTGTTATATGTAATTAATTTTACCATTTTATGTATTTTATATAAAAAATATAGGTATTTGAACTTTCTAATTCAATAAAATATTCTTTATATTGAAATTAATACAAATATAACAAAATATCATATAACTTGTTTTTTTTAGAACATTTTACAACGATTTAATATATCTTGTTATTTTTTTACTACAAAATTTAATATTTCATATATAACAAGATCATAATTTTTTTTATATTATATAATTCTCTATTTTGTAGCAAAAAAAATATTATTATTTTTATTTAAAACCAATAAAATTATAAAATATACAAACTTAACTCTTATCGTGCATACTTCAATAAAAAAATTCTAATTATCCATATGCATATGCATATGCATAATTTTAATTTTTATATCTTAGACCTACTACCATTTGCTACTTGGCCTTCTTTGGAAAACATTTCTTACTTTCCTATCATTTTAACCCTTATTACCATACATTCACCACACAGTACTGTTGATTCCCCATTTCTCCACCTTCGTTTGAAATGGAGAATATTAAAGAATTACTTAATATCTCAAAAAAAAAAAAATTTACTTGGTCGGCTATGAAGCATATGTTTAGTTTCTGACTATGGCACTTAAATAGCTGAAGCAAATAAACCAATTTTTCAGACAAATTAATTGGGTTCAATTACAAATATCTCCTTTTATTATTTTTTAAAATAGTAAAAAGATATAATAACATTTGAAAAATATCAACTATACCTCTTCTTGCACCATTTCTTTAACTTTATATTGGAGGTATTAATTAGCAATCAAATCTGCTAATTATCAAAGTATGATACATATATGGAGATTTTCTCTTGTGTGATCGAATTGGGAGACGTCATCTAAACATGGACGGAGGCATATGAGGAGGAACATTGGGAAGCATATGAGGAGGAACATTGGGAGGCCCAACCCAGCCTGAAAATAATGAATTAAACCAAATAAATTAAGAAAATGCCTTAATTATTGCAAAAGTTTCACAAATAATGAATAAAATAAAATAATAATTATACAAATAAATTAAGAAAATACCTTAATTATTCCAAAAGTTTCACAGTTGGATTCCTTCACATACTTCCTTCACATACATGTCTCTATTATTACTCAAAGGTGACTGCTTTAACACTTAGGTTTTTATATTTTAATTTTATTATTATTAAAAAATGATCATATGAAGACAAATAATAATTTTTTATTTTTTATTTTTTTTAATGTTTTCTCAACTTATTGAAGTTAAAACAAACTGTATCTAATATAATTAAAAAAATATAAAATAAAAATAAAAAATTTAACTTTATTTTTATATTGTCACTTTTTAATAATAATATAACTAAATTGTGACTAAAAATAAATATATAACTTAAATGTGTTTTCTTATATAGGTAAGAAACCTTGGGTATACTTTTCCCTCTTTCTAAATAACATAATTTTGTCTCAAGTTTTTTTAAAGTTTTCTTACAATTAATATCCAAAATTCTAATTTTGAAATGTTGGGTTGGGTAAAAAGAAAACCAGTCCATTAACACATCTAAATGAGAAATTATATGATAATTAACCAAATAAATTAAAAATAACAAATTAATGCTTGAATAGTTAAACTAGGACTTGTGTTTCAAAAGCTTCAAGATAATACATTTTAAAAATTTGCAAAAATAATGATAGTTTGGGATAATGAAGTGCTGGGATAAAATTTAGAATAATAATTTTGTAAATTATATTTTTGTCATAGCTTTAATTTTGTTATTATGACAAAAAAGACAAATTTGAGATAAATAACCTTTAGAAGGGTCGAATCCTCTAGATTTGAGCTCAGCATGTTCTTAGCAAAGGGCACATGGTCCGCAGCAGCAATGAGCACAACAATCGCAACAAGGGTCTTTTGCCAGTCCAAACTTAGCTCGTATTTTCTCTCTATATACACATCCCATAAGCCATTGACATTGAATCACCATCAAACACCAGTATGCTATACCTTGGTAGGCACATGCTACAATACAATAAACGGACTATATAAAAAAATTTACTATTTGAGAACTGATTTTACATTTGTTATTATTAATGATCAATAGAATTTGATGTCTTAAATTTCATGTTTTTATGAAACAAGTTAACTCAGACTGATTTTCATTAGCCAAAATTAGTGATAAATTGAAGAATACATAGTTAGTTATTGTTACTTACAACTTTGTCCTTCGTCCACAATTTCTGCAATTTGACCAAAGGTGATGCATGCTAGAAGACACGTAATAAAACCTACACAAAATTAACATTAAAATCATTTTTTTATTAAATAAAGTAAACATTAGGCCGATAGTATTCAGACTAAGGTTACGTGATAGTGGTAGGGAGTCATACTACCTGGACAACAAGGATGATAGCTAAATAGGGTTGTTATAGATAATCGAATTGGTTTCAAAATATAATATTTTTTCAATCAAATTGCACTTAGTGTGGTTCAAATTGTGACTTGAAACGGGTAGATAATGAGTTTTATCCTCATATCATTAGATGAACCACTCAAAATACATGTTAGTTGTACATAATATATACATGTAGGTACATATTTAATTTATATACAATCTGTACATAAATGAATGCTTATCATGTCATATATATGTATATATAACTAACAAGTTTTTTTCATACTAATTCGATTATGTATGCACTATTAAAGTGTGTATTCTATCAATTAGTTGGTTAGTTAGTTAGCTAACTATTTTGCCTATTGTTGTAAATGATAGTATGAGTTGTCCATACGTGGTTGGTCTTAACTACACTATAAATAGCACTACACTACACATATATCAATTCATTGAATCAATAACAAATTGATTCTATCATTCTCTTAAGTTTTTCAGTTTCTTGCTTCAAGTTTGGTATCAAAGCATTTCTTGATCTTAGGTGATATGTGGTGATGGCTACTAAGCATTCTTATCGTGATGCATTCTTATCGTGATGCACTCTCATCTCCTTCCATGCTTGTTGTTAGTCAATTCAATAAAGCTCAATTGAATGATGGATTTACAATGGAAGGAAAACTTATGTGGAAATTCCAAGTCAAACACCAAGTAGTCATGTTGTTAGATAAAATGGAAATCAAGGTAACTCAATCCTTGATTCCCTTTCTTGAGGTTTCTCTATCCTTTAAATTTGTTGTATTCTTAGTGAAGTTAGATGATAATAACTACCTGGGATGGAAGGAGTAGCTAATGAGTTTCTTGATGGCTTATCGCCTTTAAGGTTTCATAAATGGAACATTAGCGATGCCAACTTTTTCTTGATGATGAACAAACTCTTTCCAATTCTATTTTTGCAACTTGGACTCAACATAAATCTTTAGTCAAGGGTTGGTGTTAATTTTGTGTCATGGTTTTCATGGTAAGCATCAAAGTCTTAGAAAATATAATTTATCTTTCAGTGAGTATCTTCTTAGAGCCAAGACTATATCTAATCATCTTGCTTCTAATTGTGAGATCATTCTAAAGAAAGGATTGGTGTTATACATCTTGAATGGCATTGGGCCAAAGTATCTTTCTTTTGTTAAATCTTTTAAAATGGAACAAACCATGCCTTCAGTTGGAGTCTTACATAACTTTCTTGAGAACTATGAAAGAATGATCACTCCTACTAAAAATCACGACTCAAAATCTACTTTTCAAGAAAATGTTACTAATTTCAATAGAAATATCAAGTACAAAAACTCTAGTTATTTTACTTGTGGAGGTAGTGGAAATTATTCTAGTAATAAAGCATGGCGTTGGAAAATAACATTGGAATTTTCATCAATATGTGAAACAACAATCTGTTCAGCATGGTGGTGATAATAAGAATGTCTACACTCAGTCAAGGAAGGGATACACGAAGTCAATTTTGAAATACCATTGTGCCAGATTTATGATAAACCTGGACATACTACATCTTCATGTCTTGTTCTTAGGGATTCCTTAACTGAAAGAACCATCTTATTCTCAATTCAAGCCCATAATTTAGTTCTATCAGGTGGATCACACAATGTTTAGTCTTGAAAATGGTTATTGGGCTGAGGAGCCAACCATTATTTAACTTTTAATGCTACTCAAATTCTCAATTCCACTCTTTTTATTGGCATTAAAGGTATAATTGTTGGAGATGGAAATTAACTTCTTATCTCGCATATTGGTTTTGAAGCTTTACATGCTTATGATACATGTTTTCTCTCACTTATTAATATTCTTCATGGTCTTCATGCCTCTTCTAATCTCTTTTATGTTCAAAAACTATGTAATGATAATTAAGTTTCAATCTAAAACTTTTACTGTCAAGGATGTTGACTCAGGGCATGTTGATATCAAAGGCCATAGTGACAATGGTCTATAAAACTCAATGGAAAGTTTAGTGACTTACCAAAGAACTTTTAGGGCTACTCATATGATTTTTCAACTTTTTCTCATATAGCCTATTTTGACAAGGTTATAGGGCATCCTTCCTTTAACACAACTATTAAAATGAAATTTCTTTATGATCTATCATAAAAGGGTTTGACTAGGACTGCAAAATTTTGTAGTATTTGTCAATTTTTTAAGGCACACAAGTTACCTTATAATGCTTTTCATTCAAGATGTAGTATTACTTTTAAGGTTTAGTATATGGACTTGTGGACATGTCCTTTGCTGTCATACAATAAAGACAAATATTTTTTTCTATTATGGATAATTTCTCTAGATTTTTTTGGTCGTATCTTCTGAGCATTAAAAGGGTGCAAACTAATACGAGTGATGAATTTCAACCCATGGTGAAAGCACTGAATCAAGAGAGAATTATTCATCATTTCACATGTTTTTACACCTTTGAATAGGATGGGGTTATTGATTCTAGACATAGGAGGATTATGAAAAGGGATTTAGCTTTACTTTTTACCTCTAAAGGTCCTATACATTTTTTGGTTTATGCATTCATATGTAATGTTTTCCTACTAAACTGACTACCTTCAAAAGCCCTTAAAGTTAAAAATTCTCATGAATTACTTTGTGATATATTTTTTTATGTCACTTAGTTAGGGCCATTTGGAAGTCAATGTGTTTCTATGGGTTTTGTATCCCAACAAAAGGTTACTTATGTTTTGATGAAGTTACTCAAAAATTCTATATAAGTTGTCATGTAATTTTCAATGAACAAGTGTTTTCTTATTCTAGTCCATATAACTTTCCTAGCACCTTTTTGATACAATTTTACCCCAGTTTTATATTCTAGCCTAGTTGTCCTTTTCCTCTTCCCTACACTTGTCTTTAGCGTGTTTCCTAAAACTAGTCATTATGCATCTTATTCACCTATACTAGTTATGCCAGTTACTTTATCTTCCCTACTTACATCACTTGCTCCTCTATCTACTTCTTTATTATCTTCAAGTGAGTCTATCCCTACATTGTCTCCTTCTTCATTGGAGTAACCAGATTTTGTCCCAAATTCAATACTTCCTTTTTTCTTCCAACAATCTTGAGTTATTTGTTCATCTATCTATTTCCTAGCTCCTTCTCCACCTTTTTTAACCAGTTATGACTGTTAATAATAGTGTGTTGATTGGTCCTACTAGCTCTCAATTTATGACCAGAGGGTCTAAATTTGTTATTACCAAACCAAAATTGTATGCCCGAATAAAAAAGTTACAAGGAAGCATTGAATGTTCTTGAGTGGAAGAAGACCATGAAAGTTGAGCTTTAAACTTTATTACAAAATGGAACTTGGGAATGAGTTAAACTTCGTGAAAGAAAACTACTATAAGTTGCTGATAGGTGTTTCGTGTCAAGTTAAAGGTTGATAGAATTTTAGACAAGTATAATGCTCGCTTAGTTGCTAAGGGTTTTCTACAAATAGGTTGTGTAGAATGTTTTAAGGCATTCTCACCATGTATCAAGCCTACAACTATTCAAGTTGTTCTAACCATTTCCTTGTCTAAGAGTTTAAAAATCAGGCAAGTTGAAGTGTATAATTCTTTCTTAAATGGGGATTCGGAGTATGATGTCTTCATTGTTAACCCACCTTGTTTTGATGATTGTTCAAGCTTTGTTTGCAAATTCATAAAGGCAATTTACGACCTAAAGCAAGCTCCAAGAGATTGGTTTTCTAAGTTGAATGGTAACTTGATAAATCTTGTGTAAGTCTTTTATGTCCTTTGTGCCTTTGTTGGCGATACCCTGTGCAAAACATGAAGTCTATTTTATTTTACTTATTACATTGTATTCTTTTGTGTAATGCTAGTTATTGATGATAAAAAATATACACACATACTTAGTTAGGTACATTATGTATGTAAGCATGTTTACAAGCACAATGAGGATGGTTTTCATAGTGTACTTGCTAGGTTTAGTTGTTTGTGGCTTTGCTTCATTTTTTTTATATTGGTAGAAAACCACTTGACAATTTTTAAAAACAAAAAATCCCTTTTTAGTTGGTTCATTAACCTGTTGTGAATACTAGCCGACAAGGCTCCAATAGGTATTATCCTTACCAAAGTGGTATATTACCCTTACTGACCAAGGGTCGGCAAGAGGATCAATAAGGCCCTAGACAGTAAAGAAATTTTCAATAAATAACTCTTCATTTGTTGTGTTGGTTAATTAGAAAATCCAAGAAAATATCTACAAATGTTTACTGTGTTTATGATTTCACTTCACAAATTACCTAAAGTGGTTTTTTATTTTTTGTGATTCCTATTTATAAGTGTAAAATAGTGTTCTTAAGTGGTGAGTTATTAAGACATTTTTACTACTGGGTTGTGGTTGAGATGGATACCTCATTACTTTGCATTGTTGATTGTTCGTGACTGAGCACACTATAATATATGATGTTGGCTCTGTAAGAGAGCTTGATTCGTGTGTCAAATCATATTGTTATGGAGCTAACAAGCGATGAAAATAATAGGTACTTAGGACAAGAGTCCAGATTAATAGAGGTATCTACATTTATCCTGTTGTATCTATTTATTATAGTTTAGTGAATTATTTACTAATTAATGGTTGTAATAAGCAACTCTAGGATTTTATCACATAGACATGGGTTTTATATGGGTTAACCTAGTTATATCATTGTGTTATGCATGATCTACTTTTATGTTAGTACAATAATAATCTCTATCATGTAATTACCAACATATGAGATTTGGCATGTGGCATTGTTGTTTGACTGCATCACTCTTTACACCCGGTGATCTATGATTTGTTGTTTTTTATTGCAATTTATCTGTGTGGCCTAACAAATGAGCTCTAGCACAAAAGACACCAAACACCCTTGATTGTTGTTATTCAAGAGAAATTTAGATGTTGTCTCTATCCAAGGTTATATGTGTTTAAGTATGGATTATTGTTTTGATTCACATTACCCACAGATTGTGTTGATATCTCCTTTGCAAGCCACACAGATTCCATGCAATCAAAAACAACAAATTGTAGATCACCGCGTGTAAAGAGTGATGCAGTCAAACAACAATGCCACATGTCATCACACAATTACTCCTCGCGATCCACCAGTGCACCATGCCATCCTGCATTCGTGAATCAGATTGTGTTGCATGGTGATGACTCAGCATGCGTTGATCTCACCCCTTCTTCTGAAGTGGTATGACGGTCCAAATTACACTAGAGCTATATTTAACCCCATAATCACTCATAAACCCTATCCAGCCATCATTAGCATAATTTTGATAAGTTTTTGGAGCTAAGAAGTGAGAAAATTATAGAAAAATTCAAAAGGATATACAATTTTGGTGGAGATTCATGAGGAGAATAATGCTACAATTTAATCTTATTCTTATGTTATTAATTATTTGGCCAACAATTTATCTATGGAGGTAATTAAATAAATTTGAGAAAATTATTTAATTTTTTATCTTGATTAAATAACATGTATAGTTTCTAGACAGAGATGAATGATTCTTATGTATGTGATCCATAATTGATGAACTTAATATGTAGTATGCAATTTAATTGACATAAGAGTGTGATTAGATTAATTAATATATGGTGTGTAATTTACTTGAGAGATGAATACATGTTAAGTTAGATTTAATTGATCATGTAATTAATTGATAGTTATATTAGGAGGATTTTAGTGATTCACATGTTTAGAAAATTATGGGATTAAGTATTCCTAGATTTTTCTCATACTTCTTCTTAGTTACCAAATCAGATTTAATTAATTGTTTTAATTTTTCTTAAAATATAAAAACACAAAAAAATTGATTTCTATTTTTTTAGTTTTAAAAATTAGTTTTTTATAAAATAATATCCATGAAAATGATATTTTCTTATCATTATATTAATTGTTGTGATACGTATACTTGTACATTTATTACACACACTTTATTTGTAGTGATTAAGTTTTTAGCGCTGTTGTCGAGGATTATAAATATTAGAAATTAATATTTTTTATTTTAGTTATTTAGTTATTTTTCTTTACTTTAATTTTAATTTTAATTTACTTTTTTTCTTTTACTAACTTATTCATTTATTTATTTTAGTTAATTTATTTAATTTATTTTCTTTCTTTCTTTCTTTATTTTTTTAACTAATTTATTTATTTACTTGTTTATTTTTTAAATTTTTATTTATTTTTAATTTAGACACATAACTTTAGTGCTTAGTGCTATTAGAAGGAACATGGCTAGCTATAATTATCAACGGTCAATGGACATAATGACAACCATAAGATGAGTTAATGGAATGCATGAGGTAAATGATATCATGACAATTACAACTCAAATGTCATCTTTGGTAAATCTTTTGAAAGTTCAAAACTCGCTAGTAAATATAAACTATGTCCAAGATTCATGGGTGTCGTATTTGTTTTGTGATGAAGCTCATTTGTTTGATAATTGTCTAGATAATCCTGGATCAGCATTTTCGGTGGGTAATGTGAATCAAAACAATAATCCATATTTAAACACATATAACCTTGGATGGAGACAACATCTAAATTTCTCTTGAACAACAACAATCAAGGTGGTAATTAATTCAACCGTCAATCATTTCCACCACCTAGTTTCCAACAATCAAGGGTGTTTGGTGTCTTTTGTGCTAGAGCTCATTTGTTAATGATTGTCCAAACAATCTTGAATCAACATTCTATGTGGGTTATATGAACTAAAATAATAATCCATACTTGAACACATATAACCCAGGATGGAAGCAACATTCAAAATTCTCTTTGAGTAATAATAACTATCAAAGGGATAATCAATTCAACCGTCAATCATTTCAACCACTTGGTTTTCAACAACCACAATAATCTCAAGTCCAAGAGAAGAAGCCAACTATTGAGGACAATACAAATGCTTTAATAGGGATGATAAAAGACTTCATCTAGTCAGTAAATACAAAAGTATCCACTCAAGAGGCTTCAAGTCAAAATTTAGAAACCCAAATGGGGAAACTTGCCCAGGCCATAAGACAAAGGCCTCAAGGTAATCTTCCAAGTGACATAATTACAAACCCAAGAAGAAAAGGTAAGAAGCATCGCAATTCTATAGACTTGAGGAGTGGTAAAACTCTAGAGGAGGAATATGAGACTCAAAAGGATAAGGAGGAATAAGAAGCTAGAAAATAAGGAAGAATAAGTGGATAAACAGAGCATTGGAAAGGAAATACTTCAACTAAAAAAGAGCAACCTCTACAAACCCACTATTCTTTTCCTTCAAAGACTACAAAAGAAAAATTTAGATATGTAGTTTCCAAAATTTATTGATGTCTTTAAGAAGTTGTACATAAATATACCATTTGTAGATGCACTTGAACAAATGCCTTCTTATGTAAAATATCTAAATGACATACTGTATAAGAAAATAAGGCTTGAAGATAACAAAATGATAACCTTGTCTAGAGATTGTAGTGCCCTTCTTGTTAGATAACTACCTCAAAAATTGAAAGATCCAAGTATTTTTGACGTTCTTTGCACAATTTGGAACAAGAACTTTGAGAAAGTGGTATGTGACTTAGGTTTAAGCATTAACCTTATGTCATTATCAATCTTTAAGAGATTGGGGGTTGGTAAAGCTTAACCAACTTCAACAACTTTACAAATAGTAGATAGATCAATTAAGCAACTCCATGGTGTGGTAGAATATGTGCTAGTAAAAGTAGTCAAGTTCATCTTTCCGATTGATTTCGTTGTACTAGACATGAAAGTGGACTGTAACATTACTAGACATGGAAGTGGACTATAACATTCCTATCATACTTGGTCATCCATTCTTAGCAACCAGAAGAGCACTTATTGATGTACGAAAAGGTGATCTTACAATGAGAGTGTAAGATGAATAAGTAACATTCAAAATTTTTAAAGCATCTAAGCTATCTGATATTGATAATGTTGATGAATACTTTAGGATAGATGTTACTGATCATGACGATAACTTCAAAGAATCTATCGAGTCACCCACACTTAAGACTATTACACATGATGCTATGAAAAATGAAGTGAACTCACCAAGAAATAACTTAATCTATTTTAATTTTGAAAGTATGGAATCTATGACTGGAATTTTTTATTGTGTTAATTATTTGGAGGCTACACCACCTATGTGTATACCTACTGTGGTTGTGGGGAGTTTTTAGATAGGATCTAAGCTTAAACCATCTATTGAGGAGCCACCAAGGGTAGACCTCATATCTTTACCCCACCATCCCCAATCAAGTGGGCAAGTGGACGAGTCCAATAGAGATGTGAAAATGATGCTACAAATACATAAATTAGACAAGGTAAGGTGGAGTGCTTATACGATTACCAAAAAGTACAAGAAGAAAAAATATATGGCATGATAAGAGACTTGAGCACCTTGTTTTTAAATTGGAAAATAAAGTATTATTGAACAATTCAAGATTCAAAATATTTCTAGGAAAACTTAATAATAAATGGAAACAGAGGGATGTACCTTAGGAGTTGATATGCCCATTTTGTTAAGGACGTTAAACATGGTACTAGTTGGGAGGCAACCCAACATTATTTTACTTATATTTTTATTATTTTTGTTTTATAGGTGAATAAATGTGGAGAGCAATGGCGCAACAAAATTGAGCATTTCAACGACAAATGTGGTGTGCCAAGACTAAGGGATTTTTCTTTCCTTTGGATCGATTGGGCCTTTCAAGCTAACCATTATTAATATCCATAGTCACCCATTTAAGCCCAATTAAAAATCTTTCATATCTTTAAGCCATATTTTATGCCTAACTAATAAACATTATCTTGACCCTTACACCTTTAGCTTATATGAAAAAAGAAAAAAATACAATCATATATTATGTTATAGAGTAAGGTGAAATGTAATGCACCCTATGAAAAAAAACTCACAACACAATTATCCCTTTAAAAAAGGAAAATAAAATTGAACATAAGTTTGGGTGTGTTATGATAGGAGTCAAATTATTGCATTTTTGTTATGATTTAAAGGTTGATATTTGTGTGAAAATTGCGTTTTATTTTATTATTTAATCCACAAATGTCATTTCACGGGTATTTCGTGTTTAAAGTGCAATTGCAGGTAAAATCATGATTATGGAGAAGTTTGGGACAAATTTCAATGACCGGGATTGAGTGCAAATAAAAAGAAAACAAAATTTCAAAATTTGGAAGTTCGCCGCCGGCGAGAATATTCCCGCCGCCGGCGAAAACCTTACTGAGAAAATGTTGAAAATCATGCAGGGAGCACGGATTTTGGCAAAGCAATCTCGCCGCCGGCCAAATCAATCTCGCCGCCGGAAAAATACATATCGCCGCCGGCCAAGTGCATCTCGCCGCCGGCCACAATAATCCCGCCGCCGGCGAGATTTAGCGGAACCGAAATCGTAAGTTTTCCAGAAATCTCGCCGCGGCGAGTTTCGTTCGAAAACACATTTTTATGCTGTTTTGTTCCAAAATTGCCCTCCAAAACCCTAGATCTATATATACATTATGATGGAGAAGGAGGGGACGCAGAAAGCAGAGTTCAAAGGCATTTTTGGAGAAGAGAAGGAAATTTTGGAGAAACTTGAAGGATCTTCACCATTGTTGCTACCAAGCCTTCATCTTCTAGAGTTTTTTCATCTCTTCTCCTTAGTTTTTATTTTCTGCAGTTTATTCATATTTGTTATTCATGGATTCAATTGAAATAATGGTTGTTCTTATTTCCGTTATGAACTAATTCGTTTTTGCTAAGGCTATGATGTAGTTAGATCAAGGAAATCTGATTTCTTTTGTTATGGTTATATGAATTCATTGTTTTCAAGTCGAGTATTTATTTCCATGCTTAATGCTTTTAAATTTATGATCAAGATTTAGATGATTTGTTGCATTATATTGAGACCGAGAGGAGATGTGTAATGAATGCTTCTTGTGATAAATACCGTATGTTGAATGCGAGTTTGACACCTAATGCATGATGTATGTGGTTATTCCGAAATTCCATAAATCGTAATGTGCTTATTTGTGATTAAATATTCATAGAAATATAGTCGGTTTTCATAGATAAGTAATTCTAATATAACTTGAGAAAGAGTATTAGATAAGTTTGGGTTTTTCAACCATCACTTTTAGCTTTGATTCTCATATAACATGACTTGAAATCGGATTGAATTGATTTAGCGAAATCAAATGCCTTAGCGTTTTTAATCATTAGTGAACAACATTTAATTTTGTTATTTGCGTTTAGTTTTATGTTAATTTTCTTTTTAAACAATTTCAACAATTCAGTTTTCAAATAAAATTAGGGTTAGTCAATTTCGGTACTTAGTAACGCCATTCCTTGTGGGTTCGATATCCGTACTTTTGTACACTTTATTACTTGAACGATTCGTACACTTGCGAAAATAAGCATCAAGTTTTTGGCGCCGTTGCTGGGGAATGGTTTTATTTTATTAATATCGATACTACCTAATCTTAGTTTTAATTTGAAGTTAATTTGCTTTATCTTTCTTTCATTTTTTTTATTTTGCTGTTTTATTTTATTTATCATAAAAAAAAAGTAACTTTGTGTTGTTTTGTGTTAGTTGATTTTCTGGTTGTAGGATTTTTGTATGAGACGTACAAGAAGCCTTAACCTTCTTCCATTTGATCCGGAGATTGATAGAACATATAGGCGTCTAAACCGAGAGAGAAGACATTCAACTTCAACTCCTAATAGACAATTAGCCATGGATCCATCATTTGTTGAGGGAGGTGGAAATCGTAGAGCTTTGAGGGATTATGCTGCGCCTAATGTTGCTAGAACTATTTCGGGTATAAGGAGGCCAGCTATTCAAGCCAATAACTTTGAGATAAAATCATCCTTTATCCAAATGGTTCAATCAAATCAGTTTGGGGGAATGTCAAAGGATGATCCGAATGCACATATTGCTTACTTTCTGGAGGTGTGTGATCTTTACAAGATAAATGGTGTGTCCGAAGATCTTTGTAAGATTGAGGGTTTTTCCTTTTTCACTTCGGGATAAAGCCAAGGAGTGGCTAAACTCATTACCACCGGATCAATTACAACATGGAATGAATTGGTTCGAAATTCTTGTCCAAGTTCTTTCCTCCCGCTAAGACGGCAAAATTGAGGAATGAAATCACATCTTTTACACGGTATGACCAAGAATCATTGTATGAATCTTGGGAAAGATTCAAAGAAATGTTGAGGAAGTGCCCACATCATGGTATACCAATTTGGCTACAAGTCTCTACATTTTATAATGGGTTGGTTTCAAACTATCGTGCAATGATTGATCTTTGCTTTGGAGGATCTTTGATGGGAAAAACAGGAGGATGCTCATGAGTTGTTAGAGGTTATGGCAGAAAACAACAATCGGTGGCATTCGGAGCGGGTAATTGCAAAAAGACCAGCGGTAGTGCATGAAATTGATTCGATGAATGCTTTGTCGGCTCAAGTTCTTTGTTCTTTCAAGAAAGATGGATTCTTTGTCCTCCAAATTTGAATCCAAACCAAGCGCACAATGTGATTTATGTGGTGGAAATCATGCTAGCATCGAGTGCCAAGTTGGAAATCCATTTGCTTCACCAAATGCTGAGCAAGCAAATTATGTTTCAAATTTCCAAAAACCTCAACATAACCCATACTCGAACACCTACAATCCAGGTTGGAGAAATCATCCAAATTTGTCATGGGGAAATAACCAAGGGGGATTCAAACCGTCATCATCTTCCTACCAACCCCAAGAGAAAAAACAAACAAATTTGGAAGAAATTTTAGGAAAGTTCATTGAGGAGACAAGAGCAAATTTCAGAAATCAAGAGGCAATCAACAGGGACATACAAAACCAACTAGGGCAGCTTTCAAAGCAGATTGCAGAAAGGTCTCAAGGATCACTACCTAGTGACACAATAAATCCCATAAAGCATGCAAAGGCTATCACATTGAGAAGTGGAAAAGAACTTGAGAATCAGAAGAAATCGGAGAAAAAGATGGAAGAATCTAAAGAAAAGCCATCAAGATCCCAAGATATTCAACCTTCCCCATATGCAAAATATGAGCCTCCTATCCCATATCCTCAAAGATTGAATAAGAAAAAGCTTGATAATCAATTTGATAAATTTCTAGATATTTTTAAGAAATTGCATATTAACATTCCTTTTGCAGAGATGTTGGAACAAATGCCCAAATATGCAAAATTCATGAAGGAAATCCTATCAAAGAAGAGGAGGCTGCGAGATAATGAAACTTGTCATGCTAAATGAGGAGTGCGGTCTGATTCTTCAAAGAAAAGCGCCACGTAAATTTAAAGACCAGGAGTTTTACTATACCTTGTACTATAGGAAGTTGCAATTTTGATAAAGTCCTATGTGATTTAGGAGCAAGCATTAATTTGATGCCACTTTCGTTTTCGGGAAACTAGGCACAGGAGAAGTGAAGCCGACTTCAATATCTTTACAATTAGCGGATCGATCGGTGAAATATCCTCTAGGGGTAATTGAGGATGTTTTAATTAAAGTCGGCAAGTTTATTTTCCCTGTAGATTTCGTGGTGCTTGACATGGAGGAAGATAGAGAGATACCGTTGATATTGGGGAGACCGTTCCTTGCAACTGGAAGAACATTGATTGATGTTCAGCAAGGAAAGCTCATTCTACGGGTGCAAGATGAACAAGTAACTTTTGATGTTTTTGAAGAAATAAAATCTCCAAGTGATGTACATTCTTGTTTTCAAATTAACACTCTTGATGGGTTAATCTCGGAAACTTTTGAGGAGATAACTCCATTGCTACCACTAGAAGCTGGCCTTGTGAAATCTGCAACAATTGAGGAGGAAGATGAGAGGACGAGACAATGTTCTGGATTACTGGCAGCACCTAATGAATATTTATGCAGTGATGGAACATTTAAGGAGTTGGGAACAAATGAAACTCCAACCTCAGTGGTAAAGAATGGAGCCAACAAGATTGAGCTAAACCCAATGCCATCCCATCTAAAAAAAAAAAAAAAATTTCTTACGTTCACCACCGGCGGAAAGGAGATCTCTCTTCCCTTTCTTACATTGAGGACAATGTAAGGTTTTGGTTGGGGGTGCGGTAAATGGTAAATCTTTTCTCCCCTTCATTTTTAGTAGTTTTGTTTGTGTGTTTAGTTGTGTTTAATTTTGTTTTTCCATTTATTTTTCTGCATTTTGATTTAATTTTTTTATTTTATTTTATTTCTTTATTGTCTTATTTTATTATTATTATTGTTATTATTATTATTTTTATTTTATTTGCATTTTACTTGTTTTAATTTGCACGTTGATGATAATAATGTGATTGTGATAACAAGTAGCTGTTAGAAGACATTAAATTTTGCTTTGGTTTAAAGAGAATTTCAAATGTTGATTTTACCTAGTTGGTGACTCTTTTGGTATGTGGTATGATTTGGTTGATTAGTCTAAATGCTTAGAGAAGTCTTATGTGTGAATTTTGCATGGACATTTTTGTGATTTTAACAAACTCTAGAACGTATTTGAAAACCTCTTGAGGCGAAATAATTTGGAATTGCACTATGTAGGATATGATGTAGGCCATTTTTGGATCGATTGTGCCATTTTAAGCCTACCTTGTTATCTTTATATCACTAGTTACCTCTTTGAGCCTATTTAAATGTATTGTTAGCCTTACTTTTCTTTCTTTTTGCCTTCTATAACCTACCTTTTATTGAGCCAAATATATATATATATATATAATTCCTACCTTATTTGTTAAGAGCACTTAATTTTGAACACAAACTTTGCAAGAGCAATTGGAGAAATCTTCCACATATATTGGAAGAAATTGGTTGGGGGTTATGTCCTTTCAAGAACAATTAGAGTAAGGGTGATGAAAAAAAAATTCATATATAT
Source organism: Hippophae gyantsensis (assembly GCA_030763125.1). Taxonomy (NCBI): domain Eukaryota; kingdom Viridiplantae; phylum Streptophyta; class Magnoliopsida; order Rosales; family Elaeagnaceae; genus Hippophae; species Hippophae gyantsensis. Next base: position 43,683,817 of record CM061028.1, on the reverse strand, counting down.
TGGAAGAAAGTAGTTGGCTTTTCAAAGAGCAATTGAGTAAAAAAAAAGAGAAAAAAAAGAAAAAAAAAGAGAAAAGAAAAAAAAAAAAAAAAAGAAGAAGAAAAAGAAGAAGAAGAAAGCCTTCACATTCTAGTAAATAAAAGAGTGTTAGTGATGGATGTACTAAGGTGAAAGATTGAGGAAGAACTTTGTTTATCTGTGGAAAAATGGGTTATGATCGGAAGAAACAATTTGGGTTAAATGGTGTTATTTTTTTACTTAATTGGTTGTGTTTAATCTAATAAGTGCCCTTATTTGTATTTTGACACTTCCCGTTCTTTCTTAACCAAATACCTAAGCCTAACATTACAAGCCTCATAAAGTCCTATTGATCCAAAGTGGTGTATTTTCCTTCATTAGTGGAGAGAGGTTTGAAAAGTGAGCCTATGGAGTTCGAGATTTCACCTTTTTGTTTGTGGATGTTATGCATAATATTATCCGGGCAGTATGGCTATTGGTTTGTGGTTTGATGGATGTTTAAGAGTCAATAATAAAAGTGAAATTGGCATTTGAGATTTCTTAAAGCTTAGGTAACATTTAATTATTCTATATGTTGGGTGTTATTTACAATTTTTGAGACATTTGTGCAAATTATTTGTTATGTGATTTTATTGTTTTAAGTTAGGATATTTATAGGTAAGATGTTTGTGGGTGTCATCACTGGAAGCCCTCACGAGACTGCAACTCATCCTACTAGGGCCGCCTAGGGGTTTAAAGGCTAATTACATACGCTTAATGTAATGTTGTAAATAGAATAAATTTCCTTTGAATTTTTCTTTTAATGTCTCCTTTGAAATTATTCATAGATCGCTTTTCTTGCTAGAGACTAGCAAGAAGCTGGTTGGGGGTTGTTGATAGGAGTCAAATTATTGCATTTTTGTTATGATTTAAAGGTTGATATTTGTGTGAAAATTGCGTTTTATTTTATTATTTAATCCACAAATGTCATTTCACGGGTATTTCGTGTTCAAAGTGCAATTGCAGGTAAAATCATGATTATGGAGAAGTTTGGGACAAATTTCAATGACCGGGATTGAGTGCAAATAAAAAGAAAACAAAATTTCAAAATTTGGAAGTTCGCCGCCGGCGAGAATATTCCCGCCGCCGGCGAAAACCTTACTGAGAAAATGTTGAAAATCATGTAGGGAGCACGGATTTTGGCAAAGCAATCTCGCCGCCGGCCAAATCAATCTCGCCACCGGCCAAGTACATCTCGCCGCCGGCCAAATACATATCGCCGCCGGCCAAGTGCATCTCGCCGCCGGCCATAATAATCCCGCTGCCGGCGAGATTTAGCGGAACCGAAATCGTAAGTTTTCTAGAAATCTCGCCGCGGCGAGTTTCGTTCGAAAACACATTTTTATGCTGTTTTGTTCCAAAATTGCCCTCCAAAACCCTAGATCTATATATACATTATGATGGAGAAGGAGGGGACGGAGAAAGCAAAGTTCAAAGGCATTTTTGGAGAAGAGAAGGAAATTTTGGAGAAACTTGAAGGATCTTCACCATTGTTGCTACCAAGCCTTCATCTTCTAGAGTTTTTTCATCTCTTCTCCTTAGTTTTTATTTTCTGCAGTTTATTCATATTTGTTATTCATGGATTCAATTGAAATAATGGTTGTTCTTATTTCCGTTATGAACTAATTCGTTTTTGCTAAGGCTATGATGTAGTTAGATCAAGGAAATCTGATTTCTTTTGTTATGGTTATATGAATTCATTGTTTTCAAGTCGAGTATTTATTTCCATGCTTAATGCTTTTAAATTTATGATCAAGATTTAGATGATTTGTTGCATTATATTGAGACCGAGAGGAGATGTGTAATGAATGCTTCTTGTGATAAATACCGTATGTTGAATGCGAGTTTGACACCTAATGCATGATGTATGTGGTTATTCCAGAAATTCCATAAATCGTAATGTGCTTATTTGTGATTAAATATTCATAGAAATATAGTCGGTTTTCATAGATAAGTAATTCTAATATAACTTGAGAAAGAGTATTAGATAAGTTTGGGTTTTTCAACCATCACTTTTAGCTTTGATTCTCATATAACATGACTTGAAATCGGATTGAATTGATTTAGCGAAATCAAATGCCTTAGCGTTTTTAATCATTAGTGAACAACATTTAATTTTGTTATTTGCGTTTAGTTTTATGTTAATTTTCTTTTTAAACAATTTCAACAATTCAGTTTTCAAATAAAATTAGGGTTAGTCAATTTCGGTACTTAGTAACGCCATTCCTTGTGGGTTCGATATCCGTACTTTTGTACACTTTATTACTTGAACGATTCGTACACTTGCGAAAATAAGCATCATGTTATAAAGTTAAAAAAAAAGATGTGGAATAAAAGATAATGAAAAAAATGATAAGATAGGATGCACTAAAATATCAAGCAAAAACTCAAATTGTAGTTAAAAAGTGCATGATGGATAAAAAAAGAAGCTAAAGTGTAGAAGAGCCTAAATGTCTTTATTTATCATCCCCTACCTAAACCTTACATTACAAGCATGTAAATTCTTTATTCATCTTTAGCAAGTGCATATTCATATTAGTGAAGAGGGATGTGAAAAATATACTTATGAGACTTGTTCTAAGATTGAATTAATTAGCATGCTCATATAAGTTGATTTCATGAGTGCATTGGATGATGTCATATGTAATATACCTACATGAATCAATTAATTAAAAACCTTATATATCCTTGTATTGATGGAACGTTGATTGATAGATACGTAAACCTCCTTGTCATGGTATTGTATGACTCTTAGACAGATAGTTTTCACTAAACATGCATGTATTAATATATATATATACTACCCATGTCATTTTATCTAATTAGTCTTGGCTTTATTTGAGTGCAAGCAAACAGTTAAGTTTGGGGGTGTGATGACTCTATGAAAGTAGAGTCATTAGTCACTTTTTTACTTAATATTTTCTCGTTTTATTCAATAAGTAGTACTTTTGGGGTTAAAGATAATAAAATATGAACTTTATAGTGAAAAGGGGTGAAAAGATATTTTTTGCAATTGTTTTGGATTTTTAATGTAAGACCAATCAGAACATGCCACGTGGATGACACGTAAGTAAGGGAAATGACTAGACATTGCCATATGGATGCCATGCAAGCAAAGAAGGCCAATTAAAGTAGACCATGTGTATGGGTGATGTAGACCTTGCCACATATCGATACGACATTTGTTTTGAGTTTTACCATGCGGTCGACAATTGTGGCATATGTCATCACGTGATTTGTCCATTCCTTCCACTCGGATGCCAAGTGATCTATATCTACAAATCACAACACACCATATGGTGCTGACTCAACACACATCGACAACGACCAGTCCATCCCACCATGCATTGTGCGTTGATTCATCTTATGAGTTCCCATGCCATATGTTGCATTCCCAATGGCCAGCACTGTTAATTTCCCTTTTCTTCTCAATCTTTGATTTAAAGCTAATGTGATGATCCAGATTCCATCTGAGCCTAATTTAACTCCTAAATTTCCCTAAAAACCTAATGATCCAAAATTAACATATATTTTTTTATCAATTTTGGGTGCCAAGAAGAGAGAAAATACAGAAAAATTCAAAAGGAGGTTCAATTTGGTGGATATTCAAGAGGAGATTAGCGCTACAATTCAAGAGATTGATTGTAATTATTATTCTTCTCTTTTCTTTATCAATTTTTGTGCCTTATTTATGAAAAATATAAGTTTTATGAACAAAATTATGTTAGACTAATTTATTAATTTAGGGTCTTATGGACCCAATTTTCTACACATGATGATCTAATATTTTAACCTAATTATAATTTCAATTTAATTATATTATTTAATCTAATTTTTATGCTATTAATTATTTGGCCAATAATTGATCTATAGAAAATTAAATAGATTTGAGAGAATTATATAATTGTTTATTTTGATTAAATAACATGCATATTTTATAGGTAAGGATATATGACTCTTGTGTATGTGATCCATAATTGATGAACTTAATGAATAATAAGTAATTTAATTGACATGATAATGTGATTAGGTTAATTACTATATCATGTATAGTTTACTTGAGAAAGGAATACGTGCTAGGTTAGATTTAATTGATCATATAATTGATTGGTAATTATATGAGGAGAATTTTAGTGATTTACATGCTTAAAAAATTAGAAGATTAAGTATTCCTAGATATTTTCTCATATATCTTATTAGTTGCTAATTCTGAGTTAATTAATTACTACTATTTATTTTTATTTATTTTTATTTTTCTTTCTTAAAACATAAAAACAAAAAAAAATTGATTTTTACTTTTTAGTTTTAAAATTAATTTCTAATAACATAATCTTTGTGGGAGTGATATTTTCTTATCATTATATACTTATTTTCATACGTATACTTGTGTATTCATTACATATAATTTGTGTCGATCAAGATACATATGGCACATGTATTGGTCAACGTCCTCATCATATGGGTGGTCCACTCTGAAAAATAATGGGGGGTCCAAATCGGAGTCCTATATGTAGTGAAACTTCAAGACCTATAGACGGAAAAACTCCGAGATACATGTAAATACCATGTGTTCCTATAGTCCATCGAAATAATAGTCCACTTTAACTAGAAGCCCATGGATACCATATTTTGCAAGACATACATACATGTATAACACTACCCATGAAATTTTATATTCATAATGCATGTATAAAATCTCAGTTGTGTAATGTTTTTAATACTTGTTTATATCAAAAATTTTGCATGTATGGATTAAAATGTTTATAATGAGTATTTCACTATAACAACATTTATAACACTTTTCATAAAAATCAAGGCACTCATTTTCTTTATTTTTAATATATGATGCATGACATTTCCATAAAACAATACATGAATAAATAAGTTGGAGTAAGAAACCCCCACTTAGAACTCGTACCCAAGAGTGGTATAGTAGAATCATACCTTAACAAAGTCATTGATATTGGGTTCCTCCTACTTGCCAAATATTTTAAAAGCTTGACCTTGTGATAATTGTTCTTGGGAGGCAACACCATTGCATTTATTCTTCTAGAGAGTAGATGGTTGACACTAAATGTTTTGTGAAGGATTTGATGGTTTTTGAAATGATTTTCTAGGAGACTAGTAATATTTGGAGGATTTTTCTTGAAAGGATCATCTTGGTTGCTAAATGTTCTGTTGGGGCTACCAACCAAAATGGTAAATTTCTTGAGTATTGGATGCCCTAGAATTAAAAGTAGATTATGATGCTCCTCCAAACTAGCTAGTTATGAGTTAAGGATAGTTATGTTTGAGATGCCTAGGTTGGTTATAGTCATAACAAACATAAAGATGATATCGAGGAATCTTAGATGAATTTCTTTCAAATGATCCACTATATGGATCGCCATGTCTTATTTTTTAGAATTTCTTCTTTTCTTTTCCTTTATATTTAGTCTTCTATAAAGACGTAGCCACCTTTAATTGCTCCAAATTGACTTATTCAACCGTATAAGCTACAACAATAGTTGCAATGTAGGTTTGAATGCTTTGATATATGAGTTATATGTAGTTATCATCTCATAAATCCATCAAAATTTAAGAAGCCTAGTCCGAATCTCAAATCACCATGTTTTTTGAAAACCTTGACAACTGTTTGAAATAAGTTTCATATTAAGCAATTGTCATGTATTCTTGTCTGAAGTTCATAAACTCGACCACTTTGTTAGCTTTGGCAGTTTCTTTCAAAAATCTTTCATAGAATATTTCCTAAAACTCCTTCCAAGTGATTACCTTGATGTCCATTCCTCTACCCATTGGGTCCCACCATTATTCAGCCTCTCCACTTAATTTGTACACAGTGACTCCAACTTTAAAACATGTAGGAATATTTAGAGAATTCATCTTCTTTTTAATCTCCTGAATCTATCCTTCCACGACATAAGGATTTGGGGTACCATCATAAAGTGATGGCCTCATCTTTTCAATATCTTTAAGGTAGTAAGCTCAACCTCATTTCTCAAGTTCTTTGTCCAAGTAATGAACCTATGTAATGACACGAACCTCAACTAAAGAAGCGAGACCCGAATATCAATGTTGAGATATTTACTAGGAACATTTTAAATCAGATTGTACAGATAAATAAATTGAGGGCCACAACCCTCTATCTATAACGAGATAGATACCTTGGTATCAAAGAATGATTTTTTTAGATGCCACTCTCAAGAAGAGGGGGGAAATGTGAGTGATAAGTCTAGGATGAACACTATAAGATTTCTCTTGATAAGTTCAAATAAAGTTCTCAAAGAAACTAAGAGTAAACTCTCATTAAAATTATATTCAAAGTTGATTAATTTCAATTAAAATCTTACATATGCATTTATAGACTCTAAAACATAACATAAACCTAGCTAATAAAACATAAATATAAAACTCTAAATTGTTGCTGGAAATGGAATAGAAAATTCAATAAAAAAAAGTAAATATTAGACCTATCAAATAAAATATGAAATTAAAAATGGTAATTATTTGATATGTTTTTGGGTATTAATTGAAACCCATTTTTGACCTCGTAAATTATTTTATAGCTAAATTTTGTTTCTTAAATCGATGCAAAAGGACTTCCCATAACTATTTCATGTCTTATAACATTTTGTTGAGTTGAAATGTTAGGTCAGTCCCTACTTATTTGTTTGAGGACCATCCTAAAGGCATGGTAACAAGACCAAGCAACTAGAACACAAAACAATCAAATTTAGTATTAATCACACTCCTCTTATTTTACACTCTTTTGTGTCACTCATGCTCCTATTTATAACTCGAATCAAGTCCTCTCTTTGGGTTCTTTACCAAACTAAATAAAACTCAACTAAAGATCAACTTGCAACAATTTAAACCCCACAAATCAGACATGTGGCTAGAGTAAGAGGAAAATTTTGTTTTGTAATTTTTTGTGTTTTCAAAATTTATCAAGAACAATGCATACTAATGTAAAAGGAAAGTATATGTATGGAACGAAATAAGAAAAAGAAGCTAAAGAAAAGAAGGAAAGAGAATGAAAATAAGGAAAGGAACAAATAATTCAATGAAAGGTAAATTAAGTAAGAAATAATCTATACTTGGGAATATTTTCAAGATTTTTCTTTTCTTCTCTTGCTTGGCCGAAATATGATTCCTTTTTATGTTTTTTTTTAAATCAAACTAGGATAGAAAGTACTAATTCAACTAGGATCAATTTGGTGATTCTTTTTTTTAATAGCAATAATAGAATTCACTTCTTTTTTTTATTATTTTGGTATTATTATTTTGGTATTCTGCCTTTATTTAGTACTTAGGCCAGCAAGAAAATAAAAAAACAAAATGAAAGTCAACAACAAGAAAAAAAATAAAGGGATAGATTGACATGACTTAGAATCATACTCTAATACCAAATTATACGAACATCACCTAAAGAAGTAAGACCCAAACATCAATGTTGAGATCTTCACTAGGAATATTTTAAATATGATTGTAAAGATTAAAAAAATATGAAAACCACAACCCATTATTTATAATGACATAGGAATCTTGGTATGTGAGTGATAAATCTAGGATGAACACCACAAGATTTCTCTTTATAAGTTCGAATAAAGTTCTAAAATGAACTAAAGAGAAAACTCTCATTAAAATTATCTTTGAAGTTGGTTGATTTTAGTTAAAACCTTACATATGTACTTAGAGACTCTAAAACACAATATAAACCCTAGTCAATAAAAAATAAATATAAAAATCTAAAATTGAGTATAAAATCCTATAAAATAAAATAAATATTAGACCTACCAAGTAAATAATGAAACTAAGAAAGGTATTGGCAGATTTATATGAATTGATTGAAAGTCATTTTTGACATGGTAAATTTTTGAATTACGAAAATGATCTCTGTAAATATTAAAGCTTATTGAGTCCACTTTGTAAATAAATTTGTTTTTGTCAATTGAATATTGAATGGAAAAGATATGGTAAATATACTGATAGATGCTCAATAAAATTTTTCTACTTCAGAATTTATTTGATGATTCATTTTACTTCATATACAACAGTCCAAATAACTTTTACTTATGCTCATACTTTCTCTATATCCCATTGAGTTCTTCTTAATTAATTGACCTACTTGGAACATACCATGAAATCTTTGGTGATTCTCCTTGATCTGTAGTTACCCTTGAAGGAGGTTAAGTTCCCCACGATTATCATTCTCATCCTATTCGAGCTCATTTCTAGCCATTATTCTTCTTGGAGCCATCTTGAGACAAAAATAGTTTCAAAAATATTTCAAAATCATGACTGAATATTTTTCCCGGAGATCAGAACCATTCTATGATCCCAAACTATCATGCCCCTGAAAATGAGTATGTGAAGTAGAAAGTACAAGTGTTTTAAATCATATTTTTAAGAAAATTTAAAATATTTTTTAATAAAATTTCTTTTAATTTGGGATGTCCCTATTTAAATGCAAAATTTATTAAAAATATTTAATTCAAGAAACAACAATGTATTACAAGAAAGCATAGATATATTTTCACATAAATCAGTTTTACATAAGTCTCAGTCATATCTCTAAAATTACAAGATTCAAAATGAAAGTTACAATATAAAAATGAAACATGTATTCTCTCTCTTCTTCAATGTTGAATCACATGTTGTGCTACTGAAATTTAATCTAAAGGATAAGTAGGAAAGAATGGGGTGAGCTATGACTAGCTCAATAGGAGTCTACTCCAAATAATATCATAGCAATAACATGATGCATGCTACATATAAATTTCATGAATTGAAATAATGTCATCATTAATATAATATGGTATAATGTGGAGATAATATATATGTTCATAAAATTCTGAGTACATGTACTTCCTCACTTCAAGTTTAGGTCGAGTGTACATTCAGGGTATTCCAATGCATGCTCATATGAGATAAAATATGGTATGTCAAATAGAAAATCCATATATATGATATACAACCTCCATATGTTAGTCAACTCTAAAATACATGGGCATATGTGCTGCCAACCTTCAAAATACATGTCGGTCTACATCTGACCCCATGTATGGTGATACTCCAAGATATAAATGACACATGTATTGGTCAACATCCTTGTCATATTGGCGGTCCACTCTGAGAAACAATTAGGGGTCTAACTCTGAGGCTATAGGTAGTCAAACTCTAAGACCTGTAGATAGTCAAACTCCAATACTCATAGATGGACAAACTCCAAGATACATTTAAATATAATGCATACCTAAAGTCCATTGAAAGAGAATGATATTCCTTTGCAACTAGTAGCCCATGGGTACCATACTCTGCAAGACATACATACATGTATAACACTCCCCACGAAAATTTATTTTCATGGTGCATGTATAAAATCTCTAAAGGCATGAGTAATTCTTTTAGTACTTGCTTTATATAAAAAAATTTCCATTTATGCATAAAAATGTTTATAACGAATATTTTATTATAACAACATTTATAAAATTTCTCATAAAAATCATGGCATCCATTTTCCTTTATTCATAATATATGATGCATGCCATTTTCATAAAAGAATGCATGAATAAAAAATTTGGAATAAGAAACCCCTACCTAAAAACTTGTCCATTCATGCTGTTAAGCCTACCGCTAACTCCTTTTCCTTTTTAGAAGAATCTAAACATAATTTTTATTTTTATACATTATTGATATTCTAAGTTAATTTACGTAAATGTGAAATTAATGCTTAAAGGAAGAATTTTACCTTTTTAAGTATGTTGGAATAGAAATTAATAATATCTTGTCCCGACACTATTTTCTTCCGAACTCAAACGCTTGCATATTTTATCTCTAAATTGTACTTAGAAATGTAATAGAAACCATAAAAACTCATAGAGAAAAAGTGTAAAAGAGAAAAAGAGGATGAAATTATTGTAGTGTGAAAAATGGGTTAATCTACAAATATTTATAAACAAACTGATGCATCTCAGGATAGACCATGTCTTAGGATGTAATCCTATTTATGCATAAATTTTAATTGCTTTTAAATTCATGAATTTCTAGCAAATTAATGATAAGATTTTCCTGAGATCAGTCTCTAAAAGAATTGGCAAGTGTTTTAAAATGTTAAATATTTTCTTAATTTACTTAAAGAAACAATCTTAAACATTATAATAAGTGTCAGTTGAAAGAGAGATTGTAAATTCTAAAATTATTAACGAGGCCTTGGTAGTATCCAATGACTATTGAAAAATGATTCAAAAGAACATTTTCCCACCATCCACCATCCTCTCGCTTACCAGCCACTATTTCCAGCCTATGGTAAGAAGCACCATGACGAGCTTGTCAAAAAAGTTATAATTTTTTGAAAAATCTATTTTTTTTTTGCATAGAAATTCCCCATATGTCTTTATATCTTAATATATTAATAAAAAATTGTTTTCATGAATTTCTTTATAAATAATCCCAAATGTTTAGGATTTTATAGATTAATAGCACAAGATCAAATAACTTGGAACATGACAAGGTCAAAATAATTTAGATAATTATAAAAAATAAGAGTATGGATAAATTTTGTCCGGATAAATAAAATAAATTCATGAAAAATTCACATGAGATTAATTAATAATTTATTCTTTAGAATATATAGAGTTAAAGGAAAATAAATCATGTAAAAATTAGGAGAACACTTGAGCTTATCTTATGAAAGAGCAATAAAAAAAAGGTAAATGAGTTCTTAATATTTAACTAAGTTCAAGGTCTCGTGACAAAAAAAAATGATATGAATGAAAATAAAATTCAAGTTGTCTAATAGAAGAAAAAGACAATTAAGAGCAAAGTCAAGTAGGAGAATCTATGTACAATTATTTTATGATTTCAAGCTTGCCACACTAACCCAATATATTTCAAAAAAATAATCAATAATAATTATATAGTCATTCATAAATCTTTCTCAATCTCTCAATTTCTACTTACTATATAACAAAGGACAATAACTCTTGTGTCCAAACGATCTTGTCAAGTTCTAAGCTACCTATGGCTCGTCGTCTAGAAATATAGAAAATGAAGAATGAGCTTTCTTCTAGTAGAGTTACTCCAACATATAATTTATACAATCATTATCATTAGTATAATCAAACACATAAATACATAAGAAGTCATAAAACATTTATGTTCTATCTAAATATGAACATTGTGTATTAAAATTTAACTTAAATCAAACTATTTGTAAGAAAATAAAATTTTAGTTTAGAAATAAACTAAATAACTTATAGGGTGAGAATAAATAAACTTTTTATCACATAAATACTAAATCTCCATAGTAAACCATACCAACAAAAACTCAACTTGAAAACATACATGCATGTACCTTTGATCTCTTGTTCCATGTCCAATAACATGTTGTCTCGTCCCAAGACCATGTTCCATATAATCACTATCATGTATCTTAGGATAGACCATGTCTTAGGATGTAATCCGATTTATGCATAAATTTTAATTGCTTTTAAATTCATGAATTGCTAGCAAATTAATGATAAGATTTTCCTAAGATCAGTCTCTAAAAGAATTGGCAAGTGTTTTAAAATGTTAAATATTTTCTTAATTTACTTAAAGAAACAATCTTAAACATTATAATAAGTGTCAGTTGAAAGAGAGATTGTAAATTCTAAAATTATTTAACAAATAAAATAAATCAATTAAATTATAATCGAATGAAGATGGATGAATGAATATGAAAATTTAGCTACCTATATATTCATGTAAAGAACAAATTAAATGATTTTCATAAAAACGAAGAATTATTGATATTTTGCAAATCCCATGATCATGGTAAGCCCCCATAATTCCCAATTAACCAATAACTTCCTAGATGTAGCTTGAAATATATTAATTGGTAAACCAAAGGAAAATATATAAACTATATAATTTAAGACAAATCAATGAAATTAAATTAGACTCTTATTCATAAATGGACAACCAAGCACATATGATGTGTCTTCTACTTAGTTCTAAAATATTCTCTTTACTTATAAATCAAGATTTGATCTATCATTAATTTATAATTAAAGATATAAAAAACAAGTACAAGAAATAAATGAACTTTTATTTAAATAAAATCATAAAATTATTCTTCCACTCATACAATCAAAACTAAAATCCTATATACAAAATTTAGCCTAACATAAATAAATTAACGAACACTTAGGCCATAGCACACTTTTATCTACATCACGTCATGATACCAAATTTAGATCCTCAGTTGCAACACTTATGCATTGCAATGCGTGTTAGTATTCTAGAATAATGAAATGCCACCTAAGAGCACCTCTTTGCGATATGTAAAAGTCTGCATCATGACACATATCTATTTCCTAATGGCTTAACATTTTGTTCGTTTTGAGTTGTCTGAGTTTCCATTTCTCACCCTATTTTCACTCTTTCTTTCTCCTTTAAGTTTGCGCTTCTTCCAAAAGCACATTAGCCTACAATTACAAAAATACTCTCCAAATTAACATAATTCTAACATAAAATATAAAACTAATGCTTAAAATCATTGAAAATTATAGGTCAAAATAATATTCATCAAATTCCATCAAACTTACATTTTGCTAATCCTCAAGCAAAATAAAAAATAAAAAGACAAATAACAATATTAAAAGAAAAAATACAATCTCAAATCAACAAAATTTCTCATGCTTGAGTTTCTTTTTAGTACATCAATAAGGCTAGAGCACAAGTTCATCCAACATCTTAACACATCAAAGTTCATCGTGCAAATCAGTTTCACATCACAAAACCATGCCCCAATATTCAAAGCATATCAACATTAATTAAACCAACTATGGTATTTGAATTTGCTTCGACTATATTCCTCATAAGATACACTCTTAATATCACACCGACCCTAGGTGTTCAAGCACTCAAAAAAGTGTATGCGATCAAAAGTTATGTAAAGAAGAAAGCAAATAGATTTTTATATGTTTATAAACAAAAAAAAAGGCTCAAATGTGCATAAAATAAATCTCATGAAAATAATTAACTACTAGGATTATAAAGACATCATATTGCTCATATCATACTCCAATCAAACTCATTACACAATAAATATCAAGGGGTTATTTTCTACTATCTTACAATAACTATATCACTACTTCCAATATTTCTGGGTCATAGCATTTATTTATACTATTTTCTCTTCTTTTTTTAAGAATAGATCCATGTATGTATATAGTGTTCCTGGTGAGTAGCTATAATAGCATATTTTTTAAGGGAAGCCCAAATGTATCATTTTACGGTAGAAATCAAGCATGAAATGAAGATAGACACACTTTTAATTCCTACTCAAATCATTTAATCAAAGCAATAAAAATAAGTAAATGAGACTTCACTTGATTGTTTAAATTCCTAACATCCAATGTAAAACCTATAAAGATAATCTAATAATTTAGAATCATAGGAAAAGTGTTTAAAAGAGTAGAAGAAATATTATCTTTCAAAATAAAATGTTATAGGCTCAATAATATTACAAGGTAGTCTTCATTATTTGATTCTAGAGAAAAAAATTGGGTCATCTTAATTTCAACATTCCAAGCATGAAACATACCATATGAATAAAACTAAATTTTACAACAAACCTTGAAAAAGTTTAAAAAATCGAACAAAAAATGCATAAAGACTCAATTATTCCCAAAAAATTGACCAAAAGCATGATAGTGTTGTATCAAAATTTTTTTTATTGGACATATTTGTCCCAAATCAACTAAACAATAGAAGATAAATGTTTGAAAATTTTAGTTATAATTCATAATTTCATTAGAAAATTTTCCCTCATCACTAATCTAGAATCTGTATTATCCTTATTGTTCAAATGTAAATCAAGGAAAATGAAGAAAAAGAAAGAAAAGTTGTCATCCTTGTAATACTACAATGTGATTAAGCATTGTGATGCGGTTACTACTCTTGTTACATCCATCATCTAATACGAGTTCTACCTTACATAGAGAACCACTAGGCACGTCATATGTGTCACATATTACCAAATGGTTTTGAAATAAAAAATTCCAAATAGAATAAACATTGTCTAAAGGAGAAAATAATAAAAATAAAAGTAAAATAAGTACAGAAAATTAAAACAAAAGAAAAGACAATAAAAATGAAAATAAAAATACATAAATAAATTAGCCAAGTAAAATTGGAGCTTTAGCCCTCCATATAATTCGACTCCTCTTCATTCTCTAGTTCAGGTGGACCCAAGACAAATTCATTTCCTGCAAGCTCAGGTGCTTACCTAAATTAACTACAGTCCATTCCTGATTTGGAGAGTTGAAACTTTTGCATCTCATGGATGGATTGCATGTACTCAACCTGAAAATGCATATGCCCATTAAACTATTCATATTGGTTGGCTTGGTATTCTTTCATATATTTTACCTCTTCTTGCAACATATGAACTCGATCTCTAATTGATGCTCTTGAAGATGAGGTGGCTCTGGGTGGCTTTTGTCCCACTTGTGAGGCTTTTCATGTAGTTTGGGGTGGTTAATAAGTCACCAAGTTATAGCAAAACCTTAAATTTGTGAAACTTCACCTCAACTTTAGCACATAAGGCTATGATGAGCTAGGGAGAAAAGTAACTGATTTGATGATTATTTCTAATAATCTGATTAGTTGGTTTATTATTGCCCTAACATCTATTATTTTTGTTGATTGTATAGTATAAAATAATATATCTCTTTATCTATCCACTATGTTATATTGAGTGATTGGCATCAATCTAGAGCAAATAAAGCATTGCCAAATTTGGGAGATATTTGTTAAGTCTTTAGCATCAAATGATTTGTGTCTCCCATTTACTATATCTCACTTTGCCCCTCTATTGTTAAGGCCTGTATTACATCATCATCATCCACATTTTCAAGATAAGCCTTATATTCTCCTTGTCCTACATCTCTCATGCCATAAAAAGAACCTATATTAGATGCACCAAAGTATACAAAAACACCCTTTACCATAGCTTTATTATCCATAGCATCTGGAGCATTAGCATGAAACTCTCTTACTATGAACATAAGTATGGCCTATATACTCTTAACGAATTGTCTTTGCACAAGGGCCACCGTATTATTTGTCACACCAGAGAATGGATATTCCCTAAATTCATGTCCTCTATCCATAATAAAACCTTTTTTAATCTTGGCAACTATATCAAATCTTAATTTTGTCTCTAAACTAACAAACCTGACTCTATTAATTTTTTTGGAAACACTTGCTCCTTAACCTTCTCATTATTAATTCTTTTTGGTGACATTTTCTTTCAAGTTTTAAGTATCAAAAAAATTATTCTCCACCTTCTCTATCTAGATTAGGGTTTATTCATTTAGACCTAAAATATAATCCCTTTGAAAAATTAGTAAATAAAACCTAGTAATTATCTTGAGAGTATAGGTCACTTACTTTTGATTTAGAAAACCCCATTTTGAAGAAGATGAGGTTGGTATGGATACCCAAATTTGCAAACTTGATGAAGAATGGAGAAACATCTAATAGCTCAAATAATGATTAGGGATGAAAAATGGACAAGAAATTTGAGAAGTTTTGGAGAGGATGATGAATTTTTTGAAAGAAAAATGGTGTTTGGGGCGAGATAAAAGAGTTAGGGATAAATACGAAGAGAAATCTATATTCTGATCTAAACAATCTATGATTAGGGCATTTTAGTGTGAAAATTGATTATAGGCTGCAACACACATTGATTTCATATCACAACGCATGTTAAAATTTTTCCAGCGAGATAATCTGAGAGTAGTGTGACGTGATGCACAATAAATTCATGTTGTAGTGCAATATAAAACTTCTTCATATCAAAATTGACATGAGAGCCCTATGCTACGGCACAAAGAAAGCCTACCATGGCTCAGTTCAATTTTTTTTTTAAATCAAAATAAAAATAACATGGAATAAAAATAAAATAAAAACAAACTATAACTAACAAATAAGAATGTTCAAAAATAAAAATGAAAGAAATAAAAAGTTAATGGGTTACATCCCATTTAAGGCTTAGTTTAACGTCTTCACGAGATGTTGCTTTAGGGTATGGCTCATGAACTTTGATACACTCAACATCCTCCTCATCATTAAGTCCTTTTTGAATTTTCTTGAAAATGTATAATCTTTCCCAAGACTATCATTGTTAGACTCCCATTTTTTATATCAACAATTATCTTAGTTGAGGCTATGAACGACTTGCCAAGAAATACATTGTGTTCCTTGTCCAATTTTAGGGCCTCCTTCACATCTAAAATAACAAAATACATAGGTGTGATTAGCTTATCTACCTACACTTGTAAGTCCTTTACTATACCCTTCGAATATATAATATATTTATTAGATAATAGAAGGAACATGGTTATGGGTTTTAGTTTCCTCCATCCAAATTGTAAGTACAATGAGTAAGATATTAAATTAATGCTTGCACCTAGTTCTAACATGGTCTCTACCTCCTTCTTATTACTCATGGTGATGTTGATATTAAAGCTTCTAGGATCCTTAGAGGCTGCTTGAATTTCACTTGTGTTTCTTGCATGATTAGGAAAATCATCTAAAATTTCAAGAAACGTAGTATTTAGCAACTTATCACTGTGAAGGGCTATAATAGCCTTCACTTGTTCAGGTTGACCTAGCAACTTCACTCTCTCTTATTTTTACATGGATTTAACTACTTGCCCTACTTGCACCTCTACCCTCTTCATAGATGTCTCTAACGAATCCAACATTTGATTAGTTTTCACCTGGTTGTCTCAACTACATTCAAGTTATCCTCTAAGGTTGGTCTATTAGGTGGGTTCTGTGGCTTGATTTGATTGAATTGTTGGCCCTATATGTGGTTTTGGTCTTGGCATAGGTAGGGTTGTTGGCCTTCCAAGAGAAATTGGAATGATTTCTCCACAGAAAGATCCACAACCCGGTACACAACTAGGGTAAGGAGATACAAACTCCTAATTGACTTATCCCCACGTGTAGGGAATAGAATAATAGTGAACACAAATCACTCAGCAGAAGTAGTAATAATATAATATCAATTCAGCAAAGAACATTCAATAACATCTATTATATGTAAACTAACAAGGAGATATAGAAAATAAACACATTCTAAGTGGAGTTTAAATAACAGTTTGTTTTAACATACACAATTAAAACTCAGATTATACTAACACAATAACAAAGCATGCATAATACACAATGTAATGGGGTTTACCCATATAGAGATAGTATGTATATGGTAACATCCTTGGGTTGTGATGTTTGTTTAAACTGCCTATTTTTGCTCTTGTTTGGTGCTTTCATAGTGTCTTAGTTCAACACACAAACTTGCCTCTCTTCTATAACTGACACACCTGATGTGGTATGATCAGGTACAACTGAATAATAATGTGTAGAATAATCTAACATAACCCTTGAATACTACTCATACTGGGATGTACTAACTAACTATATAAAAATAATTACTCTCATTATTCTATGCTTATACTAATGTATCACAAATACCAAAGTAATTTCAAAATATATAGTGAATATGGGATTCAAATAAGTGGAAATTTTGAAATAATTTTGGTTAATTTTTGAATTAAAAAAGAAATTAATGAAGGGGTATTTATAGCAATATGTTGGCTACCTAGCTAAACACCTTGCCAATATCCTCACCTACCACCTCGCCAAGGATGGTGGCAAGGTCCACCGAGGTTCGTGATGAGGTGCCAAAAAGTAACATTTCAAAAATGTCTAGTAAAATCTACAAATACCCATATCCAAAACAAAGCCAAAAACCATGAGTAAAAGCATCAGCTCACTCGTATGCTAGCATGTAAAAAAAACACTCTAGCTAGCATGCACACTATGAAAACCAACCCTATGGTATGTGTAAACATGCGTGCATACAAAGTGTACCTTACAATATATGTGTGTGAATTAGTGATCTATAGTAACCAACCTTACACAGAGAAAGACAAAAATGCTAAGTAAAATAAAACATATAGCATGTTTTGTATAGAGGATGCTAACACATAAACATGCGTACAATAGGACTTACATTCTCCCAATTTGGTTTTTTGTGTCAAAACACTGCACAACTAAATACAAACTCACATTTGGCATGAGATTTTCACGAATATACCTAAAGATGTTTATTCCTATGAACAAAACAATGATGAACATCTAAACCCAAAATACACACCTACACCAAGTGCATCCATCTTCACGTATCACCTTATCCATTCTGTCACTTTGACACATAAGGGTATAAACACCACTGCATAACTCAAATGAAGCTCGAAGACTTTACTATACATATATAAACTACACACACAAAACAAACACATACCCCATGAATATATCACATAGAAACAACGTGTAGTCTATCAAGTCTATCGTGTTACCCCTACATAGGTGCACACTAATAGGCCAAAAAAGCATAAATGCATAACTCTCCTTAACTTCATGCAACAGTCTCACTCTCATTGAATGCATGCAAGTTAGATAGTAATATGTAGTGCTATCCTACACTCACAACCCATACAACACACAACATGGCAACAAACACATAATTGTGTACAAAAACTTCTCCCCTTTTTTGACACATAAAGTAAAAAAACACCTATATATGAGGAAGGGACGTGAAACAAAAATGAGATGTAAAGGGAGAAGTAGGTAGAACAAGTTCAAAGAACATGAGTGATTTTAGATTAAACAATGCCCTTAACATAAACATTCACAAGGTTGTCAATCCATGATGCATCCAGGTGAAAGTGTGACTAAAAATTTGATTTCTTGCTTAGTGTGTGTTGTACTCAACATGTTTACTCTATATGTCATCAAGAAATTCTTACGTGAATCAAGCAAATAGAAATATAGACTCAAATTGAGCCAAACTTCATAACTCCACATATAGCCTTTCACTCCTCTAATGTAAGTGTAAGCTCAAAAGAAATCAATAGGTCTTTCGAAGCTTATAATGATAGGCTAAAGTTTGGGTAGAAGAGAAGAAAATTTTAAGCAAAGGCACACCTTTAGACGACCATACATTCACCTTTAGCATTGAGCTCACAACCAGAAAAGGCAATCCTTTAAACTTGGAATCTTTCCCTTTTACTTCTCAATTTTGAAGCACTCACAATTTTCCTAAATAGGGAATTTTTTTATCATTTTTAATTTACATGTTATCATTCATTTACTAAAACTCCTTTTCTAATTTATTTTTCTTTCTTTATCCTTTTTCTTTTCTTTATTTTTCCTTTAAGCTTGAGAGCAACATAAGCAATTCCAAAGTATAAAAGTTCAATAAATCAAAGTAGAAACTCAACAAAAGTAGTGCCAAGTGAGTATGAATTATTATTTGAACTAGGTTGATAGGCATAAAGAAAATATGGTATAACAAAAGGGCTCAATAGGGTAAATTGAGGATAAACAGACAAGGGTGGTGAGAAAGGATCAAACAGTTCAAAAATGGCCTAAATCCTCTGTCTATCTAGGTAGCACCTAGAATTTTGTCTTGAGAGACACAAAACATGGATTCTAAAGTTAGATACAGTAGACTCCCAATCATGCTCCTATAAAAGTTTACTTAACATCCTTGCCTGAAGAGTCCTGATGAAGTTTTAGAGTGGTGCTCATAAGGGTTTGAGTAGGAGAAGCGGTATCCCAACCAAACTTTTTAACAAAATCCTCTGCGTACTTAGCTTGGGATAAAAATATCCCATCCTTCATTTGTTTGATTTGAAATCCAAGAAAGAACTTTAGTTCTCCAACTAAACTCATCTCAAACTCACTTTGGATGGTGGCTGCAAAGTTTTGGGCTAGATCATCTTTAGTGGATCCAAAAATGATGTCATCAACATAGACTTGAGCCATAAAAACCTCTCCTTGAATTCTTAAGACTAGCAAAGTCTTCTTACCATCTCCTTTGAGAAAATTGTTATTGGATAGAAATGTGGTGAGACGATTATACCAAGCATGTGGATCTTGCTTTAACCCATATAACACTCTGTTTAGTCTCATTACATGGTTTGGAAAGTGAGGGTTTTCAAAATATTTTGGTTGTTCCATATAAACCTCTTATTTGATGACTCCATTAGAGAAGTACTTTTGATGTCCATTTGATATAGCTTAAACGTGAAGAAATAAGAAAGATGAAGAAGTAGTCTAATAGACTCAAGACATGCAATAGGGATGAAGGTTTCATCAAAGTCTATTCCTTCAATCTAGGTATACCCTTGTCCAACAAGGTAGGAATTATTTTAAGTGGTAATCCCATTTTTATCTTCCTTATTTTTATACAGCTAGTGATTACTAATGATATGTTTGTTAGAAGGAATAGGAACTAAGTACCAAACATCATTTTACTAAAATTAATTAAGTTCTTCCTATATGGAGTTGACTTAATATACGTCGTATAAGGCTTCCTTAACATTGGATGTGAAACACGTATAGTTCAAGGTTTCTTATAGCTGGCATCTTGCCTTAACTCCACCTTCTTTATTATTGATAATATCATCCACAAAATGGGCATTCTTATCCCATTTAGGAAGGGAAGGGTACTTTTTTTCATCTTTTTTTTCTTCTTTAGTGGTTCTACAGGAATCAATAGGTGTAGTAAAGGGTACCTCAACATTATCTGCAATATTTTTAAGAGTGCCTCAAACATCAAATATTTCATTATCATCGAATTCAACAAGTTGATTGCTTTGGAGTCATCTATAATGACATTGATCTATTCCATAATTGTTGAAGTTCTCAGGTTGTAACTCTATAAGTGTGGTTGTTACTAGAGTTCCAATGAATATTCCAAGGTCACTCTTAGCCTCAAACTTGCCAAGATTTTATTTATCCATGAGATTATAACATGTACTCCCAAACACATGAAAGTGCTTAACATTTGTATTTTTCCATGCATGAGTTCATATGAAGACTGACAGGTGCCAGGCTTGAGAAAGCAACAATTCAAAGTGAAGCATGTAGTGTTGACAATTTCAACCCAAAAGTGTTTTTGTAAGTTTTTACTTGCCAACATAACTCTAGCCATCTCTTGAATAACTTTGTTCTTCATTTCAACAATCCCATTTTGTTGAGGGGTCTTAGGAGCAGAGAACTCATCTTGAATTCCCATTAATCATAAAAACACTAAATTTAGAGATCTAGAATTCTTTTCCATGGTCGCTCCTAATTTTGATGATTGTTCCAATGGACTCAATTTTTTTGTTCTATATCTTGATACAAAAGGATTAAAACTTATAAAAACCTTCATATATTTATCTCAAAAATATAACTCAAGTGTATCTAGAGAGATCATCAACAATAAAAAGAATATACTTTCTCTCAACAATACTTGTAGTTTGACCGGGACCCATCAAATCCATATGGAGAAGTTGGAGAGGTATTGTGGTAGATAAGTGTTGATTATTCTTGTGTTGACTTTTTGCTTTGTTTACCCATCTTATAAGGACCATAAACATGCTTAGGAATGGAAGAAATAGAAAGGAAACCCCAGAAAACTTTAGGATTTGAGATTTTTTTTAGCAATTTATAGTTGACATGTCCTAGACATTGATGCCATAATTCTTCAGTCCTCAAACGTAGCTTGTTACGCAACTTCGAGATATGTTCCTACACAATAGTAATTATCCTTAGGTTTGATACCTCAAACCAAAGTTCTACCTAGCTCATCTGTAAGGTTTATGAGTGTTAGCAATATTCGTGAACAAAACATCTAAATGTAATTTTAGTTTCTATTGTGTCTTTCAAGTATATTTTAGAACCGAAGAAACAAATGAGTTTCAATGAACAAATCTTAGGTATATCTTTATTCCCATTCACATTAGATTTCATTTAGACACATAGAAATATTTTGCATATAGGTCAACACTCAATTAATTGAGCCATGTCTAGATCAATCGAGCCTAATTAAAACTGACTAAATTTATTTTTTATATGACAAGATTGATCGAGATATTAATACTTGATCAATTAAGAACTAGATTGATCAAGATTAATGAGAAAATTGATCTACTTATTTTAGAATTAATTATTTGTTTCACTAGATAAATCAAGGATTGACTAGATCGATCAATCGTCCATGCTTGATCGATTGAGCTCTGTCTAAATCGATCGAGCGACCAGGTTTTCAATTTTAACCTAATTTTTACTCAAGCCAATTTGTTTCATTGCCATATTGTTCTTACTTTTTAAAGATTTTTTAAATATTTTTAAGGACAAAATTGTAATAAGCCTTTTACTTAGTGCTTTAATTCATTCTATTTAAACAAACCTTTTCTCACAATTTTCTTAATCACAACTGAATATAATTTTGCATCTAAGCTTTCTTTTAAAATCTATTTTCCAAAAAAAAATTCAATAGGCTTTTTTATTAAGTTAATATATCAAACATCGGTGGTTGTAGTTCATTGATTAACAAGCCTACAATATTTATGATATTATGATTAAATATGTATTCTAGGATTGCTAGTGATTTTGATTTATCTATAGTTCTATTAAATCATCTAGTTAGAGTTCTTCATTACTTAATCTACTCTAGGTCACACAAATGCACTTGTGTTATTGTGATAAGTTTTTAGGTACCAATTGTGCATGTTTGATTAACTCATGTGACTCGTGTTCATTGGAATGTTGGTCTAGATTTAAACACCTTGCTTGTAGAGACTGTGAAAGAAAGTAGAAGGCTTGTAAGTAGATTACTTCGAGGAATTACCTTGGTGCATGGGTAGCTTTGATCCTAGCCTAATAATCGAATATTATTTTCATGGTGGATAGTTAGGTGTTCTAGTGGACTAGTTGCTTTCCTATTAAGTCATTGGTGTGGCCTAGGTTGTTTCCACCTAGTTGATTTATGTTTTCACATTATTTTATTTAGAAATGATTGCATGCTTGGTAGTCTTTGAAAATTTTAATTTTTCATAGTTTCACTAATTATCTATTCACCTCTTTAGATACACTTAGTATGTCCAGGACCTTGTTATGGATCATTTAAGAAAGGGTTCATCTACAACGCATCCAACTGACTTTGATGGGTGTAATTATCCATATTAGAAGGCTTATATGAGAGCCTTTCTATGGTCTATAGATTAGAGTGTTTAAAACTCTATACTTTATGGTTGGGAGCCACCTACGGTTACCAACGATAATGTAGTCAATCCAAAGCCTAGGAACGAGTGGACTAGTTAAGATAAAACTACTAGCAACTTGAATCAAAAGGGTATTAATGATATTTTTATTGTTGTGTCTGCTGATGAGTTTTGTCATATTTCTAATATTGATACTACTAAGCATGCTTGGGAAATTTTAGAGGTTATGATAACTGTATTTTATATAGTGATTTGCGTCTATTTTATTAATTATAATTGCTAGTTCTTTACATTTTTATTTAATTTTTAAATTAATTAAATTAATATTTAGTATTAGTTTTTAATAAATATATCTTAAAGTAAATTAATAAATTTTAATAGAAAAAGGGGCTTAATTGCAATTATAAAAAGGTCACAATTTAATTTGAAATTAAAAATGGGTTAAATTGAAAATATCAAAAGATTAGAAATTAATTTAAATTAAATTTATGGGTCAAAATGCAATTAATAAAAAGTTGAATTTCCGTGCAGGAGAAGAGCCACTCGCGACATTCACAACGCTCCACACACACCGCTCGATCAATCCATCAACGGTCAAGATTAGGCGCGTGACATCCAGACGCAACAGGAGCGACTACGCCCGAATTCCAGAAAGCGCGCAACTCGACACACGTGGGGCCCACTTGCTACGCAGACTAGCGTGCAGGGTGGGACCCACATGTCAGCTACACAGGATTCCCCCGAGGCGCATCGATCGCCATTGGATGAGTTGAACGGTCCAAATTGAAGCACGTGGAACCAAGCTGTCGCGTACCGAGCCGCTCGTCTGCAAATCCTGTGTGACGCGGTGCATCCAAGCAGAGTGCACCCTCGTGTTTCAACGAAAAATAAGCTGCCACGTGTCTCCTAAATATTCCAGCGAATAACATGATGACACGTGGCATGTATTTGGTGAAATAAAAACGTAGAAACGGCGCCCACTTCCAGCCGTTAATTACTTCCAACGCGAGGAAATCTTGTGCGACGTGTTCCAACTGTTTTTCATGCTCCCGGCCATACCACCCAATGAAAAGCTGCCACGTGTCGCTGTATTTCTCTCAGCCAATCACATGGCGACACGTGGCATGCGTAAAAAGAAAAAAAAATCAGAAACGCGCAGAATGGTTTTCATGCGTGTTGTTATTTTAATCCCCATACATTTTTGTCCCCCACTTAAAATGAAAATAATATAAAAATATATATATATATAATTCAAAAAGGGGATATATTTTGTACGCGAGGGAATTGTTTTTTTGAGGAGTTTTTTTGGTTTTCTTTCATTTGTGTTGCTCGCAGTTCTTGTTATTTTTTTCTCTCTTTTACCATTTTCATTTTCTTTCCTCTCTGCGTGTTACACAAAACACACAGAACGTTTATTTGACATTTTGTGTTGTATTTTCTTAAGGAAATTACAGAGAAAGAAGACAACAAAGAAGAAGAAAAGGGAAGAAATTTATTTTTCATTGAGGAATCGTGAAAGAGTTTCTCCTAATCTATTTTCTTTTAATTTTTGGTTCTCTGCAATGTTTTATTTTTGTGGTGTTGTAATTTTAATTTCTGCTATGAACTAATTTATTTGTTCTAGGATTGCAGTGTAGCGTAAATTATGAAACTTGAATTAATTATTTTTGAATGATTTATGAAACTGTTTTAAGTTGTTTATTTTATCTGTGTTTAATGCTTTTAATTATCGGAAGATTAATTAACTGATATGTGACACTTAAATAAACTTGAAAAGGGCATTTTTGTGTGCTGCTCGTGATAAAATAACGTATATACATAAGGGATAGAAATGTACTTTTATTGTATGTGTGACTGTTTGAGAACTCAGAACTTAATAAATCTGGTTGAATTTAATTCTCATAGGAATATAGTGAATCATTTTAACTAGGTGTGTCTGTATGGAGCTTGAAAGAGATATATGGATAAATTAGGAGTTCTTGGTTAACAACTTAAAACATGAGAACATAAATCAAGAGAGAATAAAATATTCAAGTGGATTAATTTGGTGAAACTGCAATCCTAGAATTTTCTTGCAATCTGTTATAAAAATTAGTTAGTCAAACTGCATCAAATTATCGACTGTTTGGATAAAATTAGGTTGAAATAATTTTAATAATTAACGAATACTAGTAACAAATCTCCGTGGGAACGATATTTTACTTATCATATTATTACTTGTGATCGTGTATACTTGCACGATTTTATGTTCTCTAAAAGAAACAACAGGTTACTCATGAGGCACCACACAATTTAAACAAACTAAACTTTGCAATTCAATTTGAAATCTTTTAATGAAAGAAGATCAACCTTTTTTCTAAATTCTATGATAAATTATGTAATATTACTAAAGCCTGTACCAATCATGGAGAGAAAGTATACGATCTCAAGATAGTTTGAAATATTTTGTACTCATTACCAAATTGCTTCCATACAAAGGTTACTTCCATTTATGAAAGCAAGGATGTAGATACCATCAAAATAGTGGAACTCGTTAACTCACTTCAAATGTTTGAGATAAGCTTTCGAAAACTTCCAAAGAAGTATCACTTTCAAAACTACTATGATTGAAGAAAGTTACAATGATGATGAAGAACTAGTACTCTTAATTAGAAGATTGAACAAAATACTCAACAAAAAGAATCCTTGAAATAAAGGACAATCAAGTTGTCAAAAGGGTCAAAATATTAAAGAACTCAAATTTGTGAGATCTGTTGATGAGAAATCTAAACCCACTGGACCTCAATGTTTTGAATGCAATAGGATTGGACATATTGCACCAGACTATGAAAATAAGAAAACAAAATTGTAAGAGGTTTCAACACTGCACTTACTAACTCTAAAAGTGATAATGACAATCCAATTGAATCAAAAAATTATGACAATAACTATTTGGCATTTACTATAACTGTTAGCGGACACTCCAGCAAGTCTGACATATATTTAGATGATGAGGTAAGTGATGCTGAATTTCTACTCAATAAAAATAATGTCATTAGTGTTGTAGAAGTACTCATAGATTATGTAAGATATAAAAGAGAAAAAGATAGGTTGCTTGTAGAAGTAACTAAACTAAATAATAAACTAAAATCCTATGAAATAAACTCCTCGGTAATGGAAAAATAAAATCTTGATTTATCTGAGCATATTAATGATCTGAATTCAAGTCTTGCAGCCTTAGAAAGAGAAAAAAATTGAGTACAAGAGCTAGGACAATCAAACAAAGCTATGGAAAGATAGACGAAGAGATCTAAAAGGCTAAAGAAAATTTTGGATTATGGAAAACCTATGGGACATAAGAGAGGACTAAGCTATGTAGATAAGGATTCTACACCATCATTGTTGTCTCTTTTGGAGAACATAAAACGTGCAAGCATACACGGTCACAAGTAATAAAATTTGATAAGTAAGTTATCGTTCCCACAGAGATTTGTTACTACAGTTTGTTGAGTACTAAAATTATTTCTCTCTGATTTTATCCAAAACAATCGTTGATTTAGAAAAAGAAAAGAGTTAACAAAATAAAAGAAATCTAGGATTGCAATTTTTCACGAAATTAATCCACCCTTATCATATTATTTTCTTTTGATTTATATTTTTTAGTACATTTAATTTGTCAACCAAAAACTTCTAATTTTATTCATACATCTCTTTCGAGCTCCGTATAAACACACCTGAGTTAAATTAATTCACTATATCTCTATAAGAATTAAATTCACCAAGATTCATTACGTTCTAAGTTTTCAAATGGCCACACATACAATTAGGGTATATTCTTATCCTTCATCATACATGTCATTCTATCTACGAGCAATAGACACACAAATGTCTCTTCCAAGTTTATTTATGTGCCACAGATCATTTTGATAAAATTCGTAAATAATCAAAAAGCATTACGCACAAAATAGAGTGAACAAATCGAACGTCTTATAAATCTATCAAAAATAATTAAAATCAAAGCTTCATAAATTTAGATCAAATGCAACCCTAGAAAAATTAAATTACTTCATTAATTAAAAATAAAATTACAACAAATATAGAAAAATTAGAAGAAGAAGAAAGGAAATTAAAACATGTCGTGTCGTTAATATTTGGCACACATAGAACACAACAGAAGCCAAAAATGGCTTCTGCGTGTTCCACAGTCCAGAACCGAACAACACAAAAATTATACTCTCCAAAACTTTCCAAAACTTTCCAAAAACTCTTTAACTCTATCATCTTACCCCTATTTATAACATCAAATCTATATAAAAAAATACATTAAAAAAAATATTTTTTTAATACACGCGGGGGGACAAAGAAATATGGCAAAAATAATAAAATATTACGCGTGGGGACAAAACCAGTATCGAAAACGCGTTCAAAATCTGAGTGGAGAGAGCTGCGTGTTTCTGATTTTGTTTTCAATCCATACTGCCACGTGTCGCGATCTGATTCGTTGAAACAAATAGTGGGACACATGGCAGTACCTCATTGGTTGCAGGGAATGGGCGCACGATGGACTGTCGCAGGGGATTGGGGCGCGCGAAACGTGGGGGGCAACGGCTGCAACGCGGGCTTGATCTTGCGCTTTCGCGCTCATTGTAACATGCCACGTGTCAACAAATTATTGGCGAATAGATAGAGTGGGACACATGGCATATTCTGGTTCGTTGAATAACCAGGCACACGTGGATCGACCGCACGGGAAAAAGGGCACACGAAGGTAGGGGACAGCGGCTGCAACGCGTCGAACACGTGGGTCCCACCCTGCACGACGGCCTACGCGGCAGGTGGGCCCTACTCGGGCACCGAGCCGTATGATAGAGGAAACCCTGCACCCACTCTCCTTGGTCAGGTTTGAAGAACACGCGCACATCCTAACCGTTTATGCGTTGATCTGACGGTCCACGGTGAAGCGTGGATGATGCCGCGTGGATTTTCTCTCCTCCGCAGAAAAATAACTTTTTTTAATTGCATTTTCACCCACTAATATATTTCAAATTACATTTTAAACTTTATTTAATTACAATATAGCCCTTTTTCTAATTTAAATTAAATTTTAAACTTTTAATAATTGAGATTAAGCCCGATTTTAATTTAAATTATATTTGCGACTTTTATAAATGGTAATTAAGCACTTATTTATTTGAAATTATATTTTTGGACACAAATTTGCAATTAAGTACGTTTTCGATACAATTTATTTAATTTTCTTAAAATATATAAAAAAAAGTAAATACTAATTTATTAAACTAAAATTAACTAAAAATAGAAAGAACATAGCAATTATAATTAATAAAATAGGTGAAAATAACTATATAAAATACAGTTATCAATCATCTTCAAAACAATTGAGTTTGTAAAACCCTCCAACTCTTCTTCTTCACAATCTACACATACAACTTCAACATCAAAAACCACATATATAAGGCCTTCTAACCCTACCACTAATCCTATTGATTATACATAAAGAAAGGTTACTTCTGTGATTAAAAGATTTATTAAGTTGGTGCATGTGTATCAATATTGTGATAGGAAATGTCATAATAGGCCCAAATGTAGATTTTTGATGAATGCTCCTAAATTTAATAATACTTTCCATGCTTCACATAGTAGGAATCATAACCATCAACCATTTATGCATGTTGCATTACATTCTAAGATGAATGAAAATTATAATAGCATGTAAAAAAATTATACTAGAAAGCATAAAGTTGTTGGTTCAAAGAGGCATGTAAAATTCAACACTTGTAATTCTAGGACTTGTTACCATCATCCTATCATGCATACTATTAGGAAATTCACCAATTCCTGACCCCCTTGACACATGCACATGCCTACTAGTTTTGCTTGAGTGGCAGCACAATTTGATGACAAAAAAGAAACACATAAAATCATAGAAAGACATAGAATTTGTTACGTGGCTCTTTCTCAATATAAGGCTTACATCTATGGGAACAAATGCAGTTCCAATATGCAAGCAGCAATGACTAATACTACCAACAAATTTAGCCCCTAACAACTACATCTTTCTTGCCTTGAACCAAGAAAGATTAAAATGAGCTTTCATGGAATGCTCTTTTACATGCCTTTATCTCTCTAGAATTCCATGGCTTATACAACTCAATTTTACACTCTATAATCATATGTTACAATAATTTTTAGAATACAAGTGATTGCCTCTTATTATAGTAGAGAAACCACCTTCTGGTACAACATTCTATATATGATTGTAGATTTGCCAAGTAATGTGCCTGCTGCACGTATAACCCAAGTGACATGCCACACGTCATGCGCTGTGCATTGGTTATGTTACATGTACACATATTTTCTATTACATATCCACAAATCTCAACCTTGATAACAAATAACCCATTTTCTAGTTGAGTTAAATCCAACACTGTTTGTTCCACCCATCATCCCTAACCATTACCAACCCTGAGAAAGTTTATAGAGTGCCTGAACTTGTTTGTTGTAACAACCTTGGTGAGTATATCTAATGGATTTTTTCGATTGAAACCTTGGTCAATTTAACTAGCCCTGATGAAATGTAGTCTTACATTGATGTGTTTTATCCTCTCATGGAACACTAAATTCCTTGATAATTATATTGAACATTGGTCCTCACACTTGACTATAATAGCTTCTTATGATATCCCGAATTTACTAATGAACCCTTTTATCCATATAGCTTTTTTAAATGCCTCAGCACACGAGATGTATTCTACCTTAGAAATGGATAGAGCCACAATTGATTACAAATTTCTCTTCCAACTCACAATGTTTCTAAATAAGGTGAAGGCATAGCCAGTAAGTAACCTTCTTCGATCAAGATCTCTTAAAAAATTAGCATCTGTGAACCCTTCTACCTTTACCACTCTAGTCAGATTTCTTCTATAAATCAAACCCACCTTTGAAGTCCCTTTTACATACCATAGGATCCACTTTACTCTTTCCTAATGTTCCTTCCTAGGTTTTGACATAAACCTACTTACAACATTGACTAAATGAGCTAAGTCTAGTCTTGTTGCAATCATACCAAACATAAGAATACCAACAACACTTAAGTAAGACACACTTGACATTTCTTTTATCTCTAGATTAGTTTTGAGAGATTGTTCTATAGAAAGTTTAAAATGGGATGATAGAGAAGTTGAAAGTGGTTTAGCTTATTCCATTCCAAATTTCTTAAGCCTCTTCTCTAGATATCAAGTTTGGGTTATTAGCAACTCATATTTCTCTATGTTTCTTGAAATCTCCATACCAAAGATCTTCTTAGCCTTCCCTAGGTCTTTCATTTTGAACTCAATTTCCAAAAGCTGTTTGAAATACATAAAATCTTTAAGATCCCTGCTTGCTAATAATATATCATCTACATACAATAATAGATAGATTTTGTTCCCATTGATTTCCTTTATGAAATAACATAAGCATCATACTCACATCTTTGAAGCTTTAAATCAATCATAAAGGTATCAAACCTCTTGTGCCATTGGCATGAGGACTGTTTAAGTCCATACAATTATCTCTTCAAGAAACAAACATCATTCTCTCTTCCCTTAACCTTGAAACCCTTAATTCCCTTCATATTAATGGTATCTTCAAGCTCTCCATAAAATATATAATGTAGTCTTCAAGTCCATTTGATCCAAATGAAGATGAAATTGGGTTACCAGGGAAAGAAGAGTTCTGATTGAAGTGTACTTGGCAACTAGTGAGAAAATCTCATTGTAATCTATCCCTTCCCTTTGTTAGAAGCCTTAGGCAACCACTATTTCCTTGTACCTTACTGATTCAACCCATTATATTCCTTCTTTAACTTTGAACACCCATTTGCTTCCAACCAATCTTGCTTTTTTTGGTTTCTTCACAATCACCCATGAGCCATTTTTTTAGAGTGATTTCATTTCTTCCATCATTGCTTCTTCCTACTATCTTACATTTTTATCAGTTT
The DNA here is from genome assembly GCA_030763125.1 of Hippophae gyantsensis. Lineage (NCBI taxonomy): Eukaryota > Viridiplantae > Streptophyta > Magnoliopsida > Rosales > Elaeagnaceae > Hippophae > Hippophae gyantsensis. Next base: position 43,652,665 of record CM061028.1, on the reverse strand, counting down.
ATCTTTAGTCACGCCAATAATATAATCTAATTATACCTCTATATTGAGGTATAATTTGGAAAACAAATCCCTGACTTATTGGGAAATTTTCCTATATTACCTTAGCTATTACTGCTAGATTCTCACTTTCTTATTTGTTATAAGTACTCAAATTCTCCCTCACTTGATCAATAGTTTGATTTATTTGGTATGGCTCATCGAGGAGTTTTTCTTCTTCTCTTAGTTCGTGTATGAGGTTAGAAATGGCATCTTCATAAAATGATGGACAATCACTTTCTTTTAACAATTATACAATTCCAAAAGATGATCTATAATTAGGTCGATCATTTTTATTAGAAGTGGAAAGTTTTGTGGTACATTGAACACCAACTCATCTCAAAAGTAACAAAAACTAGTAGTTCTTATAAATTATATAGAAGTCTCAAATTAGAATCTCACTCATTGAGACAAAAACTAATTAACTTGCCTTGTTGGCTAGCTAGAGTAGAAGAATCCTTTGTATTGCCTTAAATTAGAATCTCATTTATCTCGAAGGCATTACTTTCTCTAGAATGGGTCAATCACCAAGATTTCATGATCCGCTATCGAGCATATTCCAATTCAATAAGCATGACATAGCTTCTGCATAATTACGAGGTTCAATTCTATGAATATCTTCACTAACTGTAAAAGCATAGGTAATGAAGTCAACATGGCCATATCTCATGATTATCCTTGCTAGTCTCCTTAGCCTATCTCTAGCCATTAAATAGTTCTAAAGATCTTGATGGTCAGCACTTATAACATCCTCATGTTCACTGGTAGATAACTCTCCAGAATCAACATTCATTGGATCAAACTCATTACCATTAGGTCTCTCTAGTACACCTTAATCTGATTTAGAGTTTCCAAGATAATTCTCCACCTTAATTAAGACATGTATCTTTTATTTCTCCATCACTGGTTAAATATTTTTCTCATCATATGTAGCATTCTTAACAAAAGTCACATTTTTACTATTGAAACACTTCTTTGCTTTACAATCTCATAACCTATATCCCTTTACTCTACCAAGGTAGCCTAGAAAAAAACCCTTTTTCTCTTGCTTGAAGCTTCCCTTCATTCATATGAGTAAAGGCTAGACATCCAAACACCCTAAGCTTGCTATAATTAGCATGACTACCACTCCACCTCTCTTCTAAATTTTTAAAGTCAATTGCTAAATATGGTGATATATTAATCAAGTGAGTAGTATTTTGAACTGCCTTAGCCCAAAATATGTTAGGTAGTTTAGAGTTAGAGAGCATACACCTTACCTTAATCATGATGGTTCTATTCATGTGTTCCAATAAACCATTTTTCTAGGGTGTACTTGAATGCTTGCTACTGTCTTGTGCCTTTGAATGCCACAATTCACACACATCTTCTCAAACTTAGCATTGCAAAATTTGATCCCATTGTCAGTTCTAAGCATGTTGATTCCTTTTCTTGTCTGATTTTCAACTAGAGCCTTCTAAGACTGAAACTTAGCAAATGTCTCATCCTTGATTTCCAAAATATAGGTCTAGACCTTCCTTGAGTAGTCATCAATTAGGCACAAATAATACTTATTCCCAACCAAGGGAAAACATAAAAAATACCCCTATAGTTTATAATATCTTCATAAGTACCCCTATGGTTTACAAAAAATCTACAATACCTCTAAAATTTAATATATCTTCAAAAATACCCCAAATAATAACATACGTTACAACAAATGTGAAAGAACATCATCTCTTTAAGAGTTCTTCCTCTTCTCTTCATTTCGCTGCTATCACTCCCTTCACTTCCTCTACATTTAGTATTATTATTTTACACTTCAATATTTTTGAGATGTTTCTATCTTAATTTGAAATATTTTATGAGTTATTCTTCCATTCTCATTCTCATCTTTTGGAGAGAGATGAAGATAGAGAAATTGAAGAGTGAAGAGGAAGAAGATGGGATTATGGTTGTTTATATAATTTTTAGATATTTCTATCACTAAGGCCTCGTTTGTTTTTGTTAGCTTTTCCTATGTCTCGTTTTCCATTTCTACCTTTCTCAACATTTCTTGAAGTATCATTGCTTTTTTATTGTTCTTGCTAATTCTTCATCCTTTTGCCTTATCAAACTCAATGTCTTTGTTTCATAACTACTTAAAAGTATTTTTAGTTGTCTTTTTCTTTGCTTTTGCAATGCAAATCTCAATTTCTCGTTCTATTCCAAGAAGAAGGAAAAATATATAATATGAAAAAGTTCAAAAAATAGAATACAAATTGATTTCAGGATAATTAAATAAATAAATGGAATGCCTATTAAACCCATTATTGATTATACTAATAAGGCAAAGAAATTAGTGCAAAACAAAACGATTTCAAGGGAAATGATACTTATAACTGAAGAAAACATTCAAATTCTTGAGATTGGAGTTCAAGCTGAGCATTCAAAGCTTGAGAAAATGAAATGTATAGAGTACAATAATTGCAATTCAAAACAGAGCAAATCCCTTGGTTAGAATCAAAGTTAAAATTAGAAATTTCATTATTCAAAAGAAATTGGGCTTTTTGTTGAGATGGGTTTCAAATTTGCTACTACACAGTGAAATAAATATCACTATCAACAAAATTAAGTGAAGTAGAATTTTGTTGTTGCTATAGAGTCTAATCATGTGAGCCACACATGGTTGGTAAACCCATTTGATGATTCTTTAAATAAGAGTTTGCTTCAGTAGCTATATTAATTTTCTCTCCCTAAAATGTTTATCAACACATACCCAAAAATTAATTTCTAGCTACTTCTTGGCATATTAATAAGAAAACAAAGTTGAACCAAACCACAGGAGTACTTTTGATAACACAATATTCTAGGTCAGAGAAATGATAATAGATTGAGATATGACGGTGACATAACGCCACTACGTTGGAGGGTATTTTTGATATTATTTAAACCATGGGTGTATTTTTTAAGATATTGTAAACTTTAGGTGTATTTTTGAAGTTTTTCCCCCATCCAATGCTAGTATCAATGAAGGCCCCTAAAGATCTATGTTTATGTAAACTAAAATTCCCTTTGTTGTATGGTTGCCAGTATCAAATATCACCTTTGTCTTTCTGCCATATATGTAGTGTTCACAAATTCCAATTGTTATAACCTTATGTCTTCCTAGCACACATTGTTTGTAGAGTTTTGTGAGACCTCTATCATTGATATTCCCAAGTCTATTATGCTAAAGAGTACTAACATGTTCTAATAAAGTTGTCAAACCATTTTCATGATCAAGAGTTTTCTTGCCTTGAAGGATGTAATGCTTATGCTATCTTAAGCCTTTCATAACGACCAAAGATCCCTTGAGTACCTTAAATGTACCTTGTTGTAATTTGATTGAATAGCTCGAGACATCAAGTGCTCTAAGAGAAATTAGATTTCTCCCTAATTCTAGCACATATCTCACATCATATATTATCTTTATTGTGTCATGACTAGGCTTAATCTCATTATAGCCAATGCCTTTCACTTCACATTCATAATTTTTCCCAAGAAATACCTTCCCATGGTAACCTTCATTTAACTCCCTTAACCATTTCTTGTTAGGGCATATGTGAAATGTGTAGCTAGAATCCAACACCCACTCATTCACACACTTTTCAATTGTAACAACTAAAGAATCAGAGTTTTCATATCCTTCTTCCATAATACTTGCAACAATATTGCGCCCATTTTTAGAGTCATAGTTCTTACTCTTTCTTGATGGATAGTTCTTTCTGAAATGGCCTTCTTTGTGGCATATAAAGCATTTTAATTTTTTCTTATTTCTAGAATGTGATATGGACTTCCCTCTCCCCTTAGACTCATTAGTTCTCTTTTCAGATACCCTCTTATGAATATCCCTTCATTGGTATCTCCTACTTTTTTGAATTTCTTATGATCAAGTTTCCAAGATTTCAAATATGCAAGAACAAAATCAAGCTTCAATTCTTCCCTTCCATACTTTATTGTTGTCTTAAGTTCACTAAAAGGCTCTGGCAACTGTTGAGTAGGATTATGGCCTAATCCTCTTTATCAACGTTATTATCTAGATTGGTTAATTGGGCATTAATCAGCTTGAATTGATCAATATTTTAATCAAGTATCTTTGTTTGATCAAGCTTGAAACTAAAGAGCCTTTACTTCAAGAATATATTGTTTGACAATGTCTTGTAATCATACAAGGTTTTAAGCCTTTTCTGTATCTTTTTAGCACTCTTGAAATCTTGAATTTTCTATAGAACATTTTCAGCTAAACACAACTCAATGCAACTTCTTGCTTTCTTTGAGATTCTCTTCTTTTCTTTCCCTTTAGTTTCAGTAGGAAACACTTCATCAATAACCAAGTCTAACTCTTGTTGTATCAACACATTATTTTTCTTTATTTTTCACAATGCAAAGTCACATTTTCCATTAAACTTCTCTACTTTATACTTAGTGGTAGCCATTGAAATCTTCTGAGTTTTTAATGCCCTCAAGAGGATAAATAGTGTTCATAATTTTTGAGAACTAAAAAACTTACGTTTGAGTGCCTAAGCCTTTTTTATTTCCACGGTTTGTGTCCCCATAAATCAATCCCTCAAACTTCTCGAATCAAGATCTTATATCACTAATTGTTAGGACAATGACAACTTCCTAGACCACTTTGACACATGTATATTCTCACGGGTTTTCCTTGAGTGGTAGCACAATTTGAAATAGAAAACAAGCACATAAAATCATAGAAAGATAGAATTTTTTATGTGGTTCTTCCTCAATATGAGTAATCCTTACAACAAATTCTACCCTAAATACCACTTCTTTCTTGCCTAGAACCAAGAAAGATTAACTTGAACTCTCAAGAAATGCTATCTTTTATAAGCATTTTTCTCTCAAGAAATGCTCTCTTTTACACTACAATCATATGTTATAGTTATTTTTAGAATACAAGTGATTACCTCTTATTTATAGCAAAGAAACCACCTTCTGGTGCAAAATTCCACATATGATCATAGCCTTTCCGAGTAATGCGCCTGCTACACATATTTCCCTAGAGACATGCCACATGCCATGCGCTACGCATTACCTATGATGCATGCATGCGCATGAGGCTAGCCTTTACAGCAATCTGTCGAGCACTTGTTATCACATGCATACATATCTGTTATCACACTTCCACACATATTTTTTATCACATTTCCACACATATTGCATCTTCATTTAGGATGAATGAAAAATCTAAAAGTAAGTTCAAGAATATGCCAATGAAAGCTATAGTAGTTGATTTCTAACCCAAAGATATAATAGAACCAAAATTCAAGAAAGTTTGGGTTAGGAAAAATTATCTCTTTCCAATCACCTAACCATAATTTATTATTCACTTAGATACCTTTGTTTAAGGGCTTAATTGACCCTATATGAGTATCTTTAGTTTGTTTTTTTTTCATTTTATTTTTATTGATATTTGTTTTGTTTAAAAAATTAATCAATAAAAATAAAAAATAAAAAATGAGGGCAATAGAAAAGCTTTAACATTGATATGATCATTATATACTCCATTCATATTTATTTTTATTGGCTATACATTATACAAATGGATATTTTGACTTGTATATTTACATATTTTTCACATCTAGTGATCAATACTGATATGAACCTATTCACACACTCACTGGACACATATGTATGTTACGCTTGATGTTTATGATTGATTTTGTGAGATTCTATGGAATGAGCTAACCTTGACTACAAAGTTGTTTTTGAGATCTATCTTTCACATTCTAAAATGCTACTATAGAGAGACACCTAGTTTTGAGAGGGCTACCTACTATGATATGTGAAAGCTACCATAGTGAGCGAAAAGGACTACCTCACATCTAAGTTTGTATATATGTTACCATATGTGTTAGTATGTTTGTGTATTTTTCTACATATATTTATGTTATCAATGGATTGTCACACTTTGAACAAAATTAATTTCATCTTTTGTGTGTACTGGGGTATTCTTGTACAGCTAAGTTTACAACCCTCTATTCAATATATATATATATGTGTGTGTGTGTGTGTGTGTGTGTGTGTGTGTGTATGTTGATTTCTATAAATTTTTGTTTTATTTAAATTTATTTATGGGAGTCGTAGAACTTAGGAGTAATTTATTCATTTTTAGAAAATATATTGTTTTTAGCTCTCCATTTTGAATGTTTACTCCTTTTAAGTCATTAAATAAACTAGGTCGATCAAGGTATTGATACTCGATCGATCGGGATTAATGAGTAAATTGATCTACTTGTTCCAAAATTAATTATTTATTTCATTAGATCAATGAATGATTGACTAGATTAATTGAACTTTTCAGAGTCAATCGATCGAGCTCAACTAGATCGATTGAGTGTCCATGCTCGAGCCAATTTCTTTCATAACCATATTGTCCTTACTTTTAAAATTTTTTTAGATGTTTCTAAGGACTGAACTATAATCGGCCTTTCACCAAGGGCTTCAACTCATTCTATTTAAACAAATATTTTGCTCACAATTTTCTTAACCATAATTGAATCTAATTTTGCATCTTAACTTTCTCTGAAAATATATTTTGTAAAAAAATTTTTTGGTAGGATTTTTTCTTTAGTTTATTTATCAAATATTAGTGGTTGCATTTAATTGATTAACAAACCTACAATATTTGTGATATTGTGCTTAAACATTTGTTCTTAGGTTTATAGGGATTTTGATTTATCAGCTAATATATTAAATCATCTACTGATGGTTCTTCATTATTTAATATGCTCTAGGACACACATTTGTACTTGTGTTAGTTTTCTAACTTATCAGGTGCTAGTTGTACGGATTTGATTAACTCCTGTGACTCGAGTCAATCGAAACATTGGTCTAGATCTAAACACCTTACTTGTAGAGATTGTGAAAGAAAGCAAGAGGCTTGTAAGCATATTACTTAAGGACATTACCTTGGTAGATAGTGTGAGTCCTAGCCTTGTAATCAAACATTATTTTCATAGTGGATAATTAGGTTGTACGGTGGACCTATGGTCATCCTCTTAGGTCATTGGTGTGACCTAGGTTGTTTCCACCTAAAAATTTCATATGTTGATTTATGTTTTTGTATTATTTTATTTACACGTGATTGAATGCTTGGCCGTCTAGAAAAATTTTAATTTGTCATACTTTCGTTAATTATCTATTCACCCCTCTAGCTAGTTAAGTTCGTAACTAAAAAATAAACTTTCATAATCATGCATAATAGAGTCTGTTTGAGTAAACTTAATAGTGTATTTGTTGTCACAAATTTGGCTAATGCTAATAAGGTTAGTTTTGAGTCCTTCATGTAGAGTACATCCTTAAGTTGAGGGATACCAGGGGCACTAATAGATCCTCTACCATAGATCAACAGCTTATTATCATCACTAAACATAATAGATCCATCCTTGGTGAGAGTTAATTTGGTAAAAAAATACTTATTACTGCTCATGTGTTTGGAGCAATCACTATCGAAATTCTAATAACTAGAAGTATATGCCTTCAAGGCAGTGTGAACTATATTGCAATTGAAATCTTGATCATATGAACCAATACCACAAGAAGATTTAAACTCAGTCAAAATCAACATTGCATCATTCTATAGTGTTATGGCCTCATTACTCAACGTGATAGAAAGTCTCAAAAATTTTTCCATATGATGACATATCCCCATCATAAATGGGAAAGTCCTTTTCAGAGTTAGAAGAAGTGAAGTAACTTGAGTTGCAAGAAATAGGGGAGAGAGATAAGCTTTGTGCACTCATAACATAGTTGAAGTAGAGGAAAAGGGATGAACATCTTTAAGTTTTAATACCTTGTCAAAACAAGTATTTTCAAGGGACCGCTTATTACCAAATTCCACAGATTCTTTAATTTTTCTCTCAAAGTAATATTGTTGAAGATGGAGAGTCTCAGCCATTTCATGTTTTTCTAGAAGGTTAGATTCGATAAGAATGACCTTATTAGTGTCAGCTTTAACACGAGCATGAAGTCTATTCAGTTCAATGTCAAAATCCTCCAATAAGGACTCTTGGATAACCTTTTGGTCTTTTAAGATGCAAGCTTATTTCTTAAGTTTTCATATGTCTTCATAATTACAAGAAGACCTAGACGTGCATTGATCTCTAAGAGCGTCAGACTCTCTATCCTGAATTGCCTTCTCAAGCTCACTTATTTGAGCAAGAAAATTTTCATTATCCCGTAAGTGAATCTGGAAAGATTTCATTTGAGTTTCCAAATTCATTTTCAAATTACTCATAACTTTATCACCATTGAAAGTGAGGTTAAACAACTGATTAGATAGATTCAAATGCTCCTTATCTTTTTTAGCAATATTATTATGGATCTTAGTCATAACTGTTTTCAACTTGAGATTGTCATACCCAAATTGGTAATAGGATTCTTGAAGAGAGAACCATTCAATTTCACCAGTGTCAATTCAATAAGAGGAACTAGATGGTTCATTCCCAGAGTGGGAAGCCATAATAGAAGAGCATTTAGAAGCAGCAACCTTTGTCTTTTATAAAGAAGTTACACTAGTCTAAGAGATGCATCCATCATATTTCTTTTGTAGAAATTCCCACTCTTCCTTGACAATTGTAAACTTGTCCATAAGAACAAAATCCCTAATGGTAACTAAGTTGATAAGAAGGTGCAACCCTTGGTAGTTTAAGTTTCTAAAAAGAAGTTCTTCTTTATTCCATACATTGATAGGTTTAGTTTCGATAACACCAGTCTTAGACATTTGCATAGGATACATCCAACCATCCTCAATCAAAGATTAAACATCATTATTATTAGATCTCAAGTAGGAACACAATTTATTAAACTGAGGTGGTCCACTAACCAACCCTCTTATATCATCCATTACAAGATATTTGAAAGAATTAAACACAGAGAGTAAGGAGAAAGGAAGAACACTGAAGTGGTTAAGTCTAAAAAAGGTGTACCCATTCTGGTACCAATTAAAAGAGTCCATGACCCAGTACTCAACCAGGTAAGGAGATATAGACTCTTAATGGACTCATCCACACAAGTAGAAAATAGAATAACAGTGAAAACATAGTACTCACTAGAAGAAGTAACAATATAATATCAATTTAGCAGAGAACATTCAATAACATATATTATATGTAAACTAACAAGCATATATATAAAATAAACGCATTTTTTTCAGAGTTTAAACAATGCTATGTTTTAACATGCATAATTCAAACTCAAATTATACTAGTACAATAATAAGCATACATTACACAAGATGTAATGAGGTAAACCCATGTAGAGACCGTATCTATATGGTAACATCCTCGGGTTACTTAAGGCAACCATTCAATAGCAAACAATTCACTAATCCATAAAGTAGTTACAACTTCGAAAGAAATGAAACCACTATTACATCTATTAGTTGTGAACTCTGTCCAAGCTTTTTATTGTTGCTCTTATTTGCTACTTCCATAACATCTTGGTTCGGCACACGAACCTGGCTCTTCTCTGTAGCCGACACTATTCGATGTGGTGTGATCAGGTACTACTAAACAATAATGTGTAGAATAATCTAATATAACCCTTGAATACTACTCACATAGAAATGTACTCACTCGCCACTTAAAAATAGTTACTCTCAATATTTTACACTTACACTAACATATCATAATTACTAAAGTACTTTCAAAATAATTAGGGAATATGGAATTTAAATCAATAGAAAATTTGACAAAGTTTTAGTTGATTTTCAAATTAAAGAAGAAATTAATGAGGGGGTATATATAGCAATTGATTGAACACCTTACCAACCACCTTGCTAAGGGTGGTGGCGAGGTCCACAGCGAAGGTGGTGGTGAGATGGGAAAAAGTTACATTTTTCGATCTTGAAAAATGCCGAGTAAAATCTACAAATACTATACTCGTACTTGAAACAAGCCAAAAACCATGAAAACCAACCACGTGATGTGTGTAAACATGCTTGCATACAAAGTGTACCTAACTATGTATATATATGAATTATGATCCACAGCAACCAATCTTACATAGAGGAATACAAAAACACTAAGTAAAATAAAATAGATATCATGTTTTGTACATGGAAAGCCAACACACAAAAACGAGTACAATGGGACTTGCATCCACTGCATTTCATTCCAATAGCCTATCTCATTAACTCTGACTCTCCTTCCTCTACTATTTTTCTATTATGAATTATAACCCAATATTTCATAGAGCTCGTAGGTCTCTAAAGTTGTATTCTTTCCCATAGCTCCACATGCAACATTGTCAACTATAAACTGACAGTGTTGTGTCATCCCATCATAGAAAAATTGGTTTTGCAACCATAGTGGAAACTAATGATATGGGCACTAAATGAGAAGTACCTTGAACCTATCTCAAGCCTAATGGAATGCTTTTCCTTCCATTTGAGAAAATGTGGAAATTTTGGTTCTCAAATCAGAAGTATTTTAATAGGAATAGTATTTTCTCATGAATTTATTATAAAACCCCTCCCAAGTTGTCAAAGATCCCGGTGGATGAGTCATAAGCTAAGTCTTTATCCCATCTTTGAGCGTGTATGGGAAACACCACATTTGAGTTGGTCCTTATTGAGCCCTTGCAAAGGAAATGTCTATATAGTTGAATAGAAATCCCTAATGAAAGTCAAAGGATCTTCACTAGGAATACCATAAAAAGAGAGCAGCATGGAATAAAGAATATTTTTTAATTCATAATTCTTAACTGCCTTCCCCAATTGAATGCAAGAAGTAGCAGTGCCAACGATTGGCCTTATATACTCCTTCATTTCCATCTCAATTGCTTCAGTATTTCTACAAATGGTTAGCACCACAAAGAAAAACATGATTGATTGATAATTCTATGAAAGTAGAGTTACAAGTGCACTTTTTTGCTTAATATTTACTCTTTCATTCAATAAGTAGTACTTTTGGGGTTAAAAATATTAAAATATAGATTTTCTAGTGAAAAAGGGTAAAACTATATTTTTTTAAATGTTTTTGGAATTTTTTATGAATTTATTAACGCAGAACCAATCAGAATATGCCACGTGGATGTCACAAGAAGGGGAGCTGACTAGGCACATTGATAACTGTATTTTATATAGTTATTTTCACCTATTTTAGTAATCATAATTGCTATGTTCTCTCTATTTTTAGTTAATTTTAGTTTAATAAATTAGTATTTACTGTTTTTTATATATTATAAGAAAAATAAATAAATTGTATCGAAAACGTTCTTAATTTCAAATTTTTGTCCACAAATGTAATTTCAAATATTAGAGTTCTTAATTACAATTTATAAAAGTTGAAAATATAAATTAAATTTAAATTTGGGCTTAATTGTAATTATTAAAAGTTGAAAAATTTAATTTAATATTAGAAAAGGGGTCAACTGTAATTAAAGAAAGTTTAAAATGTAATTTGAATTAAATTTGTGGGTGAAAATATAATTAAATAAAGTTTAATATTCGTGCAGGAGAGAAGAATGCACGCGTCATCATCCACGCGTACAACGTGGACCGTCCGATCAAATCATAAACGGTTAGGATTAGCGCGTGTAGATCAAAGCGAATGGATGCAGGGAAGATTCCTTCACGCGGCTCGGCGCCCGAGTGGGGCCCACCTGCCACGCAGGCCGGCGTGCAGAGTGGGACCCACCCGTCTGACGCCGCGCAGACGCTGTCCCCCACGTTCGCGCGCCTCTGATCCCGTGCGCTGATCTCTGCGTGCAGCCCGATTTTCCTCCAATAAAGATATGACACGTGTCCCACTCAATTTTGCAGCTAATCATGTTGTGACACGTGGCATGTTACAATGAGCGCGACCGCGCTGGATCAAGCCCGTGTTGTAGCCGTTAGCTCCCGTGCGACCATTTATCGTGCGCCCGTTTCCCCTCAACGAATGAGATGCTGCCACGTGTCCCACTAATTTTTTTCCGCGAATCAGAACGCGACACGTGGCAGCGTGGAAGAAAATTAAAACAGAAACGCGCAGCGTCCCTCGATCCCATTTTCGATACAATTTTTGTCCCCCACGCGTTTAATTTATTATTTTCGCCACACCTTTTTGTCCCCCCGCGTAGATTTAAATTTAATATTTTATTGATGTATTTTTTTGCTATAAATAGGAGATAGTTTTTAGTTGTAAAAAAGTTTGGTTGGAGTAGAGAGGTTTTGGAGTAGAGTTTTAGTTTTAATTTCGAAAGTTTTTAGAGTGTTTTAGTTTTTTCAGTTTGTAATTTTTATTGTGTTTGTGTGTTGGACGGCAAAACACGCAGAAGCCATTTTTGGCTTTTGTTGTGTTTTGCGTGTGCCCAATATTTGTTTTAAGTTATGTTTTAATTTTATTTCTGCTTCTTCTAATTTTTCTGTAGTTGTTATAATTTTTATTTTAATTTTATGAAGTAATTTAATTTTTCTAGGGTTGCATTTAATCTAAATTTATGAAGCTTTAATTTTAATTATTTTTGTTAGATTTATAAGACGTTCGATTTGTTCGTTCTATTTTGTTCTTAATGCTTTTTGATTATTTACGAATCTTATCAAAACGATCCTTGGCACATGAATAAACTTGAGAAAGGCATTTGTGTGTATATTGCTCGTAAATAGAATGACATGTATGATGAAGGATAGAGATATACCCTAATTGTATGTGTGGCCATTTGAAAACTTAGAACATAATGAATCTCGGTAAATTTAATTTTCATAGAGATATAGTAAATTAATTTAACGAGGTGTGTTTATACGGAGCTCGAAAGAGATGTATGAATAATAAAAAAAGAAGTTTTCGGTTGACAAATTAAATGTACTAAAAAATATAAATCAAAAGAAAATAACATGATTTGAGTGGATTAGTTTGGTGAAAAATTGCAATCCTAGTTTTCTTTTATTTTCTTATTGTATTTTTTTTATTAACCAACGATTATTTTGGATAAAATCAGAGAGATACAATTTTAGTACTCGACAAACTATAGTAACAAATCCTCGTGGGATCGATATTTACTTACAAATCTTTATTACTTGTGACCGTGTATGCTTGCACGAGTTCGTGTGTTGAAAAACACCCAACACACATCACGTGGATGTCATGCAAGCAAAGATGGTCACGTGTCAACACAGCGTTCATTTTGAGTTTCCCCTTGCGTTCAAGGGATGTACCATGTATCATCACCTAATTTGTCCATTCTTCCCACCAGGGCACCATGCAATTCGTAATCGCAAATCACAAGGCACCATATGGTGCTAACACAATGTGCGTTAACAACAACCAGTCCACCCATGCCACACATCGTGCGCTAATTCACCGAGTGAATCTCTCAATGCCACATGTCAAATTCATATTGGCCAATGCTATTAATTTTCTTTTTTTCATCTCAACCCTTGATCTAAAGTTAATCTGATTGTCCAGATTTTACCTGAACTTAATTTAACCCCCTAATTGCCTTATAAACCCTAATGAACAAAAAATTATCAATTTTTTATTAATTTTAGGAGCCAATAAGAAAGAAAAATACAAAAAGAGATACAATTTTGGTGGAGATTCAAGAGGAGATTGGTGCTACAATTTAAGAGATTGATTGTATTTCTTCTTCTTCTTCTTTCTTTATCAATTTTTATATCTTTCTTTATGAAAAATATAAGCTTTATGAATAAAATTATGTCTAACTAATTTATTACTCTAGGGGTCTTATGAACCTAATTTTCTACATATGATGATCTAATATTTCACCCCAATTATGATTTCAATTTAATTATATTACTTAATCTAATTCTTATGCTATTAATTGTTTAGCCAACAATTAATCTATAAAGACAATTAAATAGATTTGAGAGAATTATTTAATTGTTTGTCTTGATTAAATAACATTCATAGTTTTTAGGCAAAAATGTATGACTCTTATATATATGATCCATAATCGATGAACTTAATGAGTAGTATGTAATTTAATTGACATGAGAGTGTGATTAGGTTAATTATTATATGGTGTATAGTTTACTTAAGAGATGAATACATGCTAGGTTAGATTCAATATATCATGTGATTGATTGGTAATTATATTGGGGAGATTAAATATTCTTAGATATTTTCTCATGTATCTTCTTAACTACCAAATCTGAGTTAATTAATTACTACTATTTGTTTTTAGTTCTTTTAATTTTGCTTTCTTAAAACATAAAAACATAGAAAATTTGATTTTTACTTTTTAGTTTTAAAATTAGTTTCTAATAACATAATCTCCATCAAAAGGATATTTTTCTATCATTATTTTACTTGTTACGATATATATACTTACGTATTCACTGCACACAACTTGTTTCGATTATCGATTCTACAAGTGGTAAGGCATTGTTAAATAAAACACTAACTGAAGTAGGATCCTTAATTGCAACCAAGTTTCCCTAACCCTAAGCCACCCCAACATTATCAACCTAGACCCTAACCACCTCAATAGCCAAAGTAAATCTCTAGAAGACTTGGTCATTCCTTTAGCCACTAACAATGCTAAATATACCCAAAGACTCAATCCATAATCTAGAGACACAAATGAACCAAATAGCCAGCCCTGTAGGAAGATTTAAAGCACATATATCTAGCAAGCTCCCCTCATAAAATGTAATAAGTCTCAAAGATATTGTCAATACCATTACTTTGAAAAGTGACAACTAGCTAAAATACCCAAAAAATTCCCAAAAATCTCAAATAAATTAAGAGAACTACCAAAAATAAAGAGCTTAAAGAAGAGAAGACCACCCGACAAGAAGTTAAGGTGGCAACAAAGGTACTATCCATACCTCTCCTTTCTATTTATGAACATGTTTTGTCTTTTCCTAACAAGTTTAAAAATGCAAAGAAATAAGAACAAGAAAAGATGATTTTAGACACTTTTTGAAAAGTACAAGTCAACATTAACTTTTAGATGCTATAAGCAAGTTCCTAAACACGCCAAGTTCCTTAAGGAACTATACACCACCATATCCAAATTAAAGATAACGAAGTGAAAAGTGTAGGAGAAATGTGTCTATAGTGCTACAAAGAAAGCTATCACCCAAACGATAAAAGTATGTGGATTGTGGACCCATCTAAACATTTCTCTTGTAAATGTTATTTTAAGTTTTATGTAGATTCCAATGGATAACTTTTCTATTACTTTGCATATATATATGACTTGCCTAATTCCAAATAAAGTTAAGTTTTCTAAGTGTTTGATTAATCTTAGGAAGGTGAACACAAATGGTCAAACTCAATTGAGATTCTCCAAGTTCTGCTTTTCTCTTAATTGGTCGTACTTTGTAAGAATAAGTCAAAAGATATTGATAATTTATTTTTACATTACCTTGTTGCATATCTTCTTTGGTCAAAGTTACACACCAATACATTGAACTCCTCTAGGATCTTGTCGATCTTTGTTTTTAGAAGCCTTTTACACATTTGGGAGCAACAATAAGGCATCAAAAGCAAAATAGTGTTACGGAATTGTTGGAGTGAGAACAATTCTTTGAGTGTTATGAATTTATCTTTCAAGATTAAGAATTATAAGCAAGAAGAAAGCACATGAGTCTAAAATACACGGATATCCTTTTCTACCTAGAGACTACAGAAAAGAAGTCAGGATGAGAACTTGTCTAAACTACTAAGTCAATGCTTCTACTCCTGATGAACAAATCAACAAACACATCCAAAGAGACGGAGGGGGGGTAAAAGCATTGTCTGCAAGAACTAGGCATCAAGTTGGACTTGATAAATACCTCTGACTGCTTATTGTGGAAACATACTGAGGTTGGGAGGACATGGATCCCAGCCTTTCGGTGCTTTAAACCACATGCAGCCAAAATGGTATGTGTGGCAAGCCTTGCTATTTCCTTGAACGCATCAAACCCTGCAGCACAAGCCATAGCCTTTTGAAGCAATTATTATTGTAGTTTAAAATTTCACCTGTCTAAGAGGATTAACAGAGCTAATCCATTAAATGATATATAAATTAAAAATAAAAATAAAAATGAAAAAAGCGCTCCAAATGGCAGATTAAGGCTAAATGAGAAAAAGGCCTTCACTCTTTCCAAGTCACAATAAAGCCCCACGATCTACATACTAACTTCATTGGGTTCACAAGATTTCTCTCTCTCTCAATCTCTCTACTATGAGAATAATAGAAAATCATCAATACACAACTAGGATACTCTCATAAGAAAATCACATGCCCGACAACTCCCATGACTCATAACCTTCAGGATTAACTTTAGGTACCATGCATGCATATTATCCAAAAGACAAAAACAAACTTTAAGCACGTACACCATACCCAATTGTTTGTCTGCTCAAAAGCTTTAAGTTTATCTTGACAAGAAGTTGTATCTCACATTTGGCATCACTGTCCTTTCTCATCTTGTTCTTGGGCAGGCCACATCCCGACCTGATCTTAGCCACACAATCCACTTTACCAGCATTAGATATATCAGGCTCTGGTTTCATAACAAATGAATCAGAGGTTACTCGACCTTTTAAACAAGCAGACCCACACTGCTCACTAATGATGCTGGATGAGGCTTTATTTACATTCCCTAGAAAAACTATCGAACTATTTTCATAACTGAAACTGGTTCCAAGGCTAGTACAAGCCTTATTAGAGAATGAAGATTCTAAAAGATCAGGTGAATAAGACCTTGTAAGACTCCAACTGGAACCTGATGCCTCCTTGCTCAGATAACTAGTCCGCATTTTCTTTTCCAACTCTGTATATTGAGGCTTTTTAGTTTCCATTTTAATAAAGTAACGATTAAGGGGCTTTTCCATGTTGGATGCTCCAAGATTCATAGACTCCCCTTGTTGAATTTTCACTAATTGTCTGGGCCTGACATTAGTTTTTTCTTTTGAGTCACCTGCTATACTATTTGGTGGCTTAGAGAGTTGCAATCTATTGTTTTTTTCATTAGGATGTTGTTTTGATCTTACAATATCCATCATTTTCCATGCCCTGTCAATATCATAAGTGCAAAACGCACCTTGACCTTTTGGATCCTGAGAATGTCTAGAAGATGAGGACTTCATTTCATCTGATATATCATGCAACACTGAGCAAGTAGGTTTAAATGAAATGGATGAGAAACTCAGTGAGCCACTTTGTAATTCATTCCAGTTTTCACGAAGTGCTCGTATGTGGATGTGCACATTACAACAACAGAACAATGTTCTTGCACCAAATACAGTTTGTTTATTAGAAAAAGTTGGAGGTGCATAAGCACCTAGCCCATTTACTTCATCTGCAGCACTTATTCTCCTGTCACTGACAGACAAAGGCGAGACGCCACTTGAATTTGAAGAGACTCTTGTAGAAGGTGTAGCAACACCCATTTCAAATGGTCGATGTACAATATCAAAGGGAGAAATGCTTGGCTGTGGCAAATTTGAGATATTTTCATCATCTTCTTTACTCTTTTCACTAGCGCTATAATCAGCTCTAGAAACAGAGCAATCATGGCAAAACCAATCCTCTTCAGGTACAGAACTACCAAGTCCAACACAATATGTATGAGCAGCAGAATCACAAAGATCACATAACAGTAGAAGACTTTCATCAGTCATGTGATGGCACAAGCCACATGAAATCTGTTCATAAGGATACACAGACCCACTTGTGTTTCCATAATGTACGTCAACCTAAAAAATGAACTCACATACCCAAATAACTTTTCTTTTGTGATAACATTAGTACAAGACATTTAGTATTCAAGCATGTCATGCAGGATCAGAAAAGCATATAAAAGTTTTCTACTTTGTTAGGAAACACGTATTTGGGGAAAACACGAAGAGCAGTTTTTGCCCACTGAAGATCAACTAACAGACTCGTTAACAAAAGCACAGTTTTCTCTCTCTAGCACGTACATCCATGATCTTGCCTAGAATTTCTTGAGGTAGGATGTTAGAGACACCAAGTGCAAGATCTTATTGACTAAGAACTTCAAGTTTGAACCACCAAAAGACAAGCCGAATGTGATACAGAATCCGCTTCCCATGCATGGGAATGATAATGTTGGTCCATCTAGTAATGTAGTCAATAGCCAGAAGATTATGCTTGATTCATCACAGCTCATCGCACCTCATGGAGCCCGAGTTTGAGTGTGTTTTGAAGAAGGAACTTTGCCCAAAGTAGCCATGGTAGCTCATTGTTACGTCCCGTTCAAATTATCCCTCAAAAATCCAAAAAAGTAGTATTTGCCTAAAGAATCTAGACTTTTCTACAAGTTACTACATGCGAAAGTTCTATAGTGGCCTAGAGATGTCTAGAAGGAGTAGAGTTGGATGGACTCAACTCAAGCCTAGAAGATTAGAATGTTCTAGAGTATATTAGCATGTGCTAAAAGATGCTAGAATATTCTAGAACATGCTGGATGGTTCATGAAGGATATAAAAGTCTCTAGAAGCTTCCGAAACATCCTAGAACTTGCATGAAGAAACTAGACAATACTAGAAGACTCTAAAGTTAACTAGACTTGACTAGAAGGTCCTAGAACCTTGTGGCACATTGTAGATAAAATTAGAACAATGTAAGATATTCTTGTACATTCTAGACATAGAAGGATCTAGAAAGTTGTGACTTAATGTCACACTATAAATAGACCTATTGGTCTTCATTTGTAACCATTCTTGAAATCCTTGGGAAATTGTAAGATAACCTCTCTAAGAGCAATACAATGCATTCTTTACAAACTCTCTTTTGTTCTTACTTTACTCTTGAATCCTCTAAATCTCTAAGTCTTTTTCTAGTCTCTTTGGAGTGTTTTGTTCGGGTAGGAAGACAGGCTTAGTACAATGGACTATGCTAAGTGTCACACGATTGCTAGTTGAAGTCTAGGGTTGTGACAATTGGTATCAAAGCTTTCGGTTGAAGCATTACTATTCTTGGCACAATGAAGAACAGTGCCCCAGCTACACCAAGTATGGATGTTCCACCAATGGAACATGAGCGTGAGGAAGTTCGGAAACCACCAAAGGAGTCTCGAGCCAAGTCGAAGGACATGATTTCTAGCTTGGAAGCCCGTGTTGGGAGTGCTCAGGACAACTTGGGGGAGCTGTTTGATCGGGTGGACAACTTGGAGGAACGTTGCAGCAGCTTAAAGGCCGAGGATGCAGAGATCCATGTAGCAGTCAAGATGTCCCTCAATGAGCTAGAAAGTGAGTTAAGGCAAGAGATCGATGGGTTGAAGACCGAACTTTTCAAGCTATGTGATCTTGTCCAAAGAGAAATTACTAATGTGTTGCTTAGAGTCGAGAATATGGGTGGTGACCTAGCACTTTGCAAGCGGGCTATGGCCTCAGGAATTAACACAACAACCATCATTGAGGCCAAAAAGGTGGAAGTTCCCAAACCAAAGACCTTCAATGGTGCTAGGAATGCTAGGGAAGTTGAGAACTTCCTATGGAGGCTTGATCAATACTTTGAGGCTACTTGCATAAAGGACCATGCCAGCAAGATCCGAACCGCTGCCATGTACTTGTCTAACACTACTATGTTGTGGTAGAGACAGAGGCATGGAGATGTGCAACGAGGGGTATGCACAATTGACACCTTTGATGACTTTAAAAGGGAGTTCAAAAGTCAATCCTTCCCCGTAAATGCTGAAGAGGAGGCAAGGGGTCGACTGCGACGGTTGAAGCAGACAAGTAGCATAAGGGACTATGTGAAGGAGTTCAAACCCTTGCTACTAGAAGTCCCTGACACATCAGACAAGGATGCATTATTCTTGTTCATGGATGGTCTCCAATCGTGGGCTAATCTTGAACTCAAGCGACGTGGTGTCCAAGACTTATCTTTTGCTATTGCAGTTGCTGAGAGCCTTATTGACTACTCCACAAGCAAAGAGGGCTCGAAGGCTACAGATAGAAAGTTTGGTAGAGGAAAGAGTAGGAGAGGCAATGCCAAAAGTCGGTCACAAAAATCACAAAGAAGGCTCCTTGTTTAAACCACGAGATAAGGGGAAGGAAAAGGAGGATCGTTATGCCTCAAAGCCCCATGTGACGTACTTCATATGCAACGAACCGCATTGGGCACGTGAATTTCCAAAAGGGAAAGCATCGGGTGCCTTAGTTGCCTCCATGCATGACCAAGATGGAGGCAAAATGGACGAAGGTGCAAAGATGGGTTCTTTGCGGCTACTTGGTGCATTATAGAGTGCCCCGACGACCCCCAAAGGCTTGATGTTCGTGGATGCAACCATCAATGGCAAGGTCGCTAAAGCTTTGGTTAACACAGGTACATCTCATAACTTTGTTTCACTAGAGGAAAGAAAGAGACTTGGCCTTAAAGTTGTCAATGGAGGAGGATCTCTCAAAGCAGTTAACTCGGCAACACTACCTCTCCAAGGAGTTACTCGTGGAGTTAAGGTCAATCTTAGTGCTTGGACTGGCCAAGTGGACTTATCGATGACACCCATGGATGATTTCTCGGTAGTATTCGGCATGGAGTTCTTGGACCAGGTTAAAGCTTTCCTTGTCCCGTGTTCAAACTCTATGTGCATCATGGATGGATCAATGGCTTGTGTGGTGCCAATGGAAAGGACCACCAAACCTACTACCCAAGTTCTCTCAGCACTTCAATTCAAGAAGGGATTGAAGAGGAAGGAAGAGAGTTACTTGGCCTAATTAAAAGAGTATGATGACGAAGAGGCGTCACCACAGCCAAGCATGCCGACGAAGGTGCAAGTTGTCTTAGATAAGTTCCAAGATGTGATGCCTGAGGTGTTGCCCAAACGGTTACCTCCAAGGAGGGAGGTGGATCACGAAATTGAGTTGGAACTCGGCAAAAGACCACCAGCAATGAGCCCTTATCAAATGGCAAACTCAGAGTTGGTAGAACTACAGAAGCAACTCGATGAATTACTGGATGCTGGCTTCATTAGGCCCTCCAAAGCCGCATTTGGTACCCCAGTGCTCTTTCAAAAGAAGGATGGCTCGCTACAAATGTGCATTGACTATCGGGCTCTAAATAAGATCACGGTGAAGAACAAGTTTCCTATCCCACTCATTGCTGACTTGTTCGATCAACTAGGGAACGCAAGATACTTTTCAAAATTGGACTTGCGGTCGGGATACTACCAAGTACGCATAGCCAAAGGGGATGAGCCCAAGACCACATGTGTGACCAGATACGGTGCCTATGAATTCATTGTCATGCCATTTGGTCTCACTAATACACCTGTCACCTTCTGTACTCTTATGAACAAGATTTTCCATCCCTACCTCGATCGGTTCGTGGTAGTATATCTTGACGACATTGTGATATATAGTCGAATTTTGGAAGAATATCTTAAGCACTTGAGGAAGGTGTTCGAGGTCCTAAGGGAAATGAGCTATATGTCAAGAAGGAAAAATGTTCTTTTGCCCAAGAAGAGGTAATGTTCTTAGGGCATAAGATAAAGGATAGGAAGCTTATGATGGATGGAACCAAGGTGAAAGCCATCCAAGAATGGGAACCTCCTACTAAGGTCCCTGAATTAAGGTCTTTCCTTGGACTTGTGAACTACTACAGGAGGTTCATCAAGTCATAATCAGCAAGAGCAACCCCACTGACTGACCTACTTAAAAAGAACAAGTCTTGGGAATGGACAAGTGAATGCCAAGCTTCATTCGAAAACTTGAAGAAGGCCATTAGTGGAGAACTGATGCTTTGCCTACCAAACCCCTCCAAGATGTACGAGCTGTATAAAGATGCTTCAGACTTTTCCATTGGTGGAGTGTTGATGCAGGAAGGGTGTCTGATAGCTTATGAGAGTCGTAAGCTTAATGACACCGAACGCCGCTACACAATACAAGAAAAGGAGATGACAGCTATCATCCATTGTCTAAGGGTATGGCGACACTACTTGTTAGGTTCTCAATTTGTAATCATGACAGACAATGTAGCAACCTCGATGGCAAAACTTCTTGGCAAAGTTTGACTACAAGCTGGAATACAAGCCCGGCAAGGCCAACGTGGTGGCTAATGCGCTAAGTTGAAAGGTGGAGTTAGCAACCTTGAGTAGACCAAGCAGTCCTTTGTTGGAAAGGATCAAAGAAGGGTTGGTGCATGATGCCCTGACTCAAAACCTCATTACCCTCATCAAGGAAGGAAAGACAAGGCGATTTTGGCTAAGTGACGGACTACTCTATGCCAAGCAAAATCACATCTATGTGCCAAAATGAGAGAACTTAAGGAAGGAGCTGATCAAGGAGTGACACAATTCACTATGGATTGGACACCCAAGCATGAGACGCACCCTTGCCTTGATCAAGTCCATTTACTACTGACCTCAACAACGAGATGATATTGAAGCCTATGTGAGAACTTGGCTTGTATGCCAACATGACAAGACGAAACAACATGCACCAAGAGGCTTGTTAGAGCCATTATCTATTCCAGAGAGACTATAGGAAAGTATCTCAATGGACTTCATCACTTACTTGCCAAAATCAGAGGATTTTGGCAGCATAATTGTAGTCATCGATCGCTTCAGCAAGTATGCAACCTTCATACCTACCTCAGCAAATTGCACTGCGGATGAGGGAACGGTTATTCCTCAAGCATGTTGTGAAGCATTAGGGAATTCCATCCAATATCGTGAATGATCGAGACCCACGATTTACTGGGAAGTTTTGGACGAAATTGTTCAAGTTGTTGGGATCAGACTTAAACTTTTCCACAAGCTTTCATCCACAGAACGATGGGCAAACAAAACGTGCCAATGCATTGTTGGAGCTCTATCTCAGGCACTTTGTTAGTGCCAACCAACATGATTGGGCCAAGTTGCTAAACGTAGCTCAATTTTCTTATAACTTGCAGCGGAGCGAGTCCACTAACAAGAGTCCCTTCGAGAACATCATGGGACAACAACCCATGACTCCTCATGCTTTAGCCACAAGTTATGAAGGAAAGAGTCCTGCTGCTTTCAAATTTGCTAAGGTGTGACATGAACAAGCTGAGTTAGCCCGAGCCTATTTAAACAAGACATATAAAAAGATGAAGAAGTGGACTGACAACAAAAGAAGGATTGTTGAGTTTCAGAAAGGAGATTTGGTCCTTGTTAAGTTATTGCCCCAACAGTTCAAGTCTCTACAAAAGGTTCACAAGGGGTTGGTATGGAAGTACGAAGAGCCATTCCCAATCCTTAAGCGCATCAGTAAGGTGTCCTACAAACTACAACTCCCTCCAAAGCTTAAAATCTATCCAGTTTTTCATGTAAGCATGTTGAAGCCTTATCATGGAAATGAGAAAGACACAAGTCGGGGAGAATCAAAAAGGACACCCACCGTAGTAATAACCTCATTTGATAGAGAAATGGACTCTATCTTGACGGACCGCCTAATTCAACGTAGGGGTGTACCAAGCTATCAAGAATACTTGGTCAAATGGAAGAATGCCCCGAACATAGAGACAAGTTGGGAACCTGAAGACTCTTTGTAGCAGTTCAAAGATTACATAGAGAGGTTCAAGCTTGAAGGCGCGACGAGGGCGTCATGAACTTGAGTGGAGGAGGGTGTTACGTCCCGTTCAAATTGTCCCTCAAAAATCCAAAAGAAATAGTGATTGCCTAAAGAATCTAGACTTTTCTACAAGTTACTACATGGGAAAGTTCTATAGTGGCCTAGAGATGTCTAGAGGGAGCTAGAATTGGATGGACTCAACTCAAGCCTGGAAGACTCTAGAATGTTCCAGAATACACTAGCATGTGCTGAAAGGTGCTGGAATATTCTAGAACATGTTGGATAGTTCATGAAGGATGTAGAAGTCTCTAGAAGCTTCCGGAACATCCTAGAACTTGCATGAAGGAACTAGACAATCCTAGAAGACTCTAGAGTTAGCTAGACTTGACTAGAAGGTCCTAGAACCTCGTGGCACATTGTAGATAAAACTAGAACAATGTAAGATATTCTTGTACATTCTAGATTCTTTAGGAAGGCAGGCTTAGTGCAATATAAGGCCTTCTTTACAAACTCTCTTTTGTTGTTGCTGATATTCTTATACATTCTAGATTCTTTAAGAAGGCAGGCTTAGTGCAATACAAGGCCTTCTTTACAAACTCTCTTTTGTTCTTGCTTTGTTCTTGCTTTGCTCTTGAATTCTCTAAATCTCTAAGTCTCTTTCTAGTCTCTTTGGAGTTTTTTGTTCGGGTAGGAAGGCAGACTTAGTGCAACAGACCTTGCTAAGTGCCGCACGATTGCTAGTTGAAGTCTAGGGTCGTGACATAATGATAAGTAAAAACTCACCGAGCAATAGGTTAGATAGAGAATAGATGTCGCATCAAAAGAAGACAAAACCCAAGGGCCATCTCAAACTCATCTCAACATCAAGAATAAAAGGGCCGAGAAAGTTCGATCCTCTGTTGTTCTTACAATCATAGTGACTTCCAATATTTATCACAGCATGACTCATCTCCCTTGAACCACTCAAGCCTCTGCCAAATCCACTGCTATAATAGTATACTCCGAACACTTGATGTGATTACCATATACACGGAGTAGGCCATTGGACTTTCGAAGGAAAGAAAAAGAGGGCATTTCCTTTCCCTACGAAAAGACTAAGATAGGCTTCATTGCTCATTTAGAGTAAGTGGTTCAAGCAAAAAAGAGTATTCAACGAGGCGAATACTGCCAATAAATCAAAATTATTATCTCCATGCAAAAGGAGTCACTCATTTCCCTTCAATGAGTTTGCTTACATCAATGCACTCCTTTTATATTCCCATTTCTCATCGAGTCATTCTTTCCTAACTCAAATCGGATGGAAACTTGCATTATCTATGCCTGAGCAGTGATGCATCCGTCTAAGAAGAGATAAAACCTTGGGTAGCATTAGTGGCATCTAAGGACTATTTATTCCCACATTAAATCAAAAAGTGTTACAATGCTTAACACATACAATTGGAAATATGTTTTCCGGGAGAAGATATGCTTATGGTACAATAGCGCGTAAAATTATATTAGAAAATATCTAAAATAACACTTCTAAAACTTATAATAACAAAAATAGTTCCCTTATGTTGTATTGAAAGATGCATGAGTTAGTGTTAAATGATGCTATTTTTGTCATGAGTTCTAGGGGTATTAGTTTTGTAGTTTTCCCAATTATATTTGTAATGGTTCTTTTACAGTTAGATGAGTTGACAGAGTTATGTTTAGTTGGAAGAGCTACGTTACTTCTGAAGCTTCCCTGAACTACATAAAAATCAGCGTGACGTAACAGATCTCTGCTAGGTTTTCAAGTTGCTCATTCCACTAAAATAAATTACTCACTTGTGCACCAGAGGATTATTAAATTGTAATAGATTTGAGTACAAATTTAGAAAGATAGCTATCGTAACTATACAAGTATAACCCAGATAGAGCCAAGCCTACAATTTCATAGCATTTTAACCCAATAACACCATTATTAAATTGTAATAGATTATTGTTTCTGTGGTCTAAGAGGACTATGCAGCATACAATAAACTAATCTATAATAAGCCTTATACATACAATTATTAAAACTAAATAAATAAATAAAGCCCACCTGGTCGCGAATAGGGACTTGAACAACACGTTCAGAGGCAAGAACACCGAACTTTGGGGGCCTGCGAATGGTAGAGAACCTCTGCCTGCAAATGGGACAACGTGACTCAGTCTTTGACCACTCCATAATACATATGAAACAAAAATAGTGATCGCAACAATCAATTTCGCCTTTAGTTGCCTTGCCATCCTCAAAGAAGCAGATTGCACAGGTATTTGGATCAAGTTCTTTATCGATTTCAGATTTTGGAGTTAGATTCAGTGTCGGAAACGAGGTTTTCAGGCGTTTGGCCGCTGAGGAGAACGACTTGTCTGATTCACTCACCATTGTTGCCTACTCAAGTAGCGAGCGATCTCTCAGAGCGCTCATTCATTCTACTTATGAATTAGGGGGTTTTATAAAAATAATAAATAAATAAAATCGTCTCTCTAAAAGATGTTTTTCCATTTTATTATTTTATTGTGATTTTTTTTTAAATTAAAAAAATAACTTTTAATACTTATAATAACAAAAATAATACTTTCATATTTAATTAAATAATTTTTAATATTAAATATATTTAAATAATTATAATTTAATTTAAACGATATACAACATTTAAAATAAAATAATATTCTAATTTTTTTAAATAATTAAAATATACAATGTAGATAGATGTATCAAATTTTGAATCCCTTTGCTTCAAAAGATGTATCAAATTTTTACTTCTCTAACCTACGATACCAAATATTATATTAAGAAATATATTTTTTATATAAAATAGAATATTTATTTAAAATTGTATCAAATATTACACCAAAAATTATATTTAGTATTTTTTTAAAAAAATTTATATCATATATTTAATTTTAATTTATTATATATAATAAAAATATATAGAATTTTTTTATTAAAAAAAATTAGTTCGTGAAAAGTGTAGATACGATGAATAATATCGCATCAAATTTGATACAAATATAATAAAAAGGAAAATTAAGATAAATGAATATATTTATCAATTTCTAAAACTAATAATTAATATGTCTAGACAATTCTTCTCATTTAATAAATTTTCTAGTTTAAGTGTCTAAATAATAATTTCATTTAGAATAAATATATTATTTAATTCATTTAGTAAAAGTTTTTAAATTTTTTTGTTTATGAAAATGTGTCATTCAAGTTCTTTAGTTTATGAAAAACGTACCAGGTAAGAATAAAGTTAACTTTTTATCTAATTTTTTATTAAATATAATGAAATAATATATGTGTCATATGTATGTTTATATTTTTTTATAGATATATATGTAAAAAAATAATATTTAATTTAAAAATTACTCAAAATTTTAAGAAAATTTTTATTTCAGATTAAATAAAAATTTCATTATCTAATATTTAAAAACACATATTAAATAATAAAAATTAATTTAAATTTGATCGAAAAATTTGTTAAAAAATTTAACAAATTTTTTAATTAAAACTTACTTTATTAGATATATATCTATCTAGAAATAAAAACATATATGTGTTACATATATTATTCCGTTATATTTAATGAAAAATTAGATGTAAAGATAATTTGTTGGAAAATAAAAAGAATACTAACAAAATAAAAAATTGTACAACCCTCCTCCCCCATCGGTCGGCTAACGTGTACAATAGTCATTCTACCTTACCAACTCCATTCATCAAATTTTTGAAGTTGAGATTTTTGATTATGTGGTTGTTTGTGAACTTGAATTTCTTAATGAAGTAACATTCAATTTTAAAAAACTTTATTAAATCTTTAAAGTTTCTTAAATAAATCTTACCGATTAAAATTTAAAATTATATAAAGTAACATTTTAAAAACCAATAACAATAAAAATAATAGTCAATAGTATTTAATTGGTTCGAGTTAGATGAAGTTCAATATTTAATTGATCTAAATGTTTGTACTTTAATTTGATTAGTGTTCAATGTAAGATGATAGGATGAACTTTTCTAATAGTAGAAATATATAAACTGAACATAAGGGATGTTATTTTTGTAATCACAATTTTTTAAGAGTACTTTTTTTATTGTTTTTTTTCTTAAAATTGTTAATGAAAAAAATTACATGTCAAAATGAAGGCCTTATAGAAGTAGGAATGATAGGACCAAAAAGACGCTTTCCTTACATAGTGTTCAAATAAGCTATCAAAACTCGAAAACTCTATATGTGAGATAGAATAGATGAGTTAAAACATATTTATGTAAGAAATATCTTAAAAAGGTGTTTTTTAAAACATTTAATAAATTCAAGATATCTCATAATTTCAATCATTAATAACATTTTGAAAACTATAAAGTATTTAATTCGATATAAAGAGCAAACATACCAATAATATTAAATTTAAAACATGTAAAGTTACAGAAAACTTTTACAATAGTTTCAGCAATGTCTTCGATTACATTCTAGGGTACAAGTAAAAGGTTAAAGTAATAAACCTCAAGTTTTTTTCTTAATCAACATTTAACTATGTATTACCTTGTTGAAGTTTAGTTTGGAAAATTTATAAGAAAAGGGAGGTAAGCTATGACTAGTTCAATAGGAGTTTACTCGATTCAACATATCATAATGAATATATAATGATGCATGAAATATGATATAAAATTCTCATGTATATTCACCAAAATAGTAATCGTATACAGTGGAGAGATTTTCTCTAAAACTCAAGCATATATGTAATTTCTTGCTTCTTGAACTATTGGGAATGTATATTTCAGGTATCTCAATGCATGATCATGTAATAAAATGTTATACCAAGTCATAAATTCATATGCATGCTATGTAATATCCACATCTATTGAGGCACATGGGCAATTAACCTTCGAGACCATGTGTAGTCATACTCCGAGACTTATGTGCGGTTATACTCAAATATATATGTCACATGTATTGGTCAACTTTGAAATACATACGCAATCAACTCCAAGACACATAGGAGTTCAACTTCAAGAAACATGAGTGGTCAACCTCCAAGACCAATGTGTGGTCAAACTCCAAGGCCCATATATGGAAAAATTCCAAAATATATGTGTATATGTATACATATAATCCATGTAAATCTAGCCTGTTGTAACCAGTGTCACCATGGTATCAAACTATGTAAGACATTGATACAAGTAATACTCCCCAAGAAAATATTTTCATGATGCATGCATAAAGTCATTAATGCCATATATATCATTTTAATATATCATAATATAATGTGTACAAATATCAGTATCATATATTCTAACATAAAAGACATAAATGCTTTCAAAAAACTTATTTAAACATGGCATCAATTTTCCACAATTTTTGAAAATATGAATTTGCATGCTACTTTAAAATACAATGCATGAAGAAAAGTGTAGTATTTTCCTTACCTGTAAATATGTATATATCATTTGTATCTCTATTGTTGACTTATTTTCCTTTTCAACAAAAACTAACACATTTTTTATTCCAAATGATAGTAACTTTTTCAACTTAATTACTTATTGTAAAAACAACCATTTATTGAAGAATTTATATTATTGAGGTAGTCAGAGTAAAATCTAATAACTTCTCGTCCCAAATTTTCACTCTTTCTAACTTGAATGCCTAAATATTTTTATTCATGATCCTACCACTAAGAAAAGTAGCCATTTATAGGCAAAAATGGACCCTCGTCATCCACCCTCACTGGTAGTACGCCAAACACTCCTGCTAGGCCTTAATGACTGTTCTATTTCTTCACTAACCATCTTTTTAAGCTTCACTAACATTTCGTTGATGTTTAGTGGTCCCTCATTGGGCACCCTTTCCAATGGCTTAACAAGATAGGGTGGCGAGATTTTGGCAAGTTTGGCCAGACCAATTCAATAATTATAGAAAAAAAATATAATTTTTACATGAAAATTCTCAATAAATTGTTATCTATCAAAATATTGTTAAAACTAGATTTCATAAAGTTCTCAAAATTAATTACAAAGATGTAGGGTCTCACAATCCTAACCCTTTAAAGAAATTTCATCCTTAAAATTTGTAAATTCCTCAAAATAAGTAAGGATATTTCGAGTAAACTTCAAATTCTAACTCCCAAGTAATATCTTTTGCACTATGACATCTCTATTGAACTTTTACTAATGGTATTATCCTTTTCCTCCATATCCTAACATAGTTATCATTTATTATATGTGGTTCTTCTTCGTATGATGCATCTTCCTGTAATGGAAATGTTGTCAAATCCAATATACTATTTTTATCTCTTTGACATTTTTGTAGAGTATATACATGTAAAACGTTGTGAACTTGTGACAATTCTGAGGATAATTCCAATTTATATGCTATATCACCAATTTTTTTAACAATTCAAAATGACTCAATGTGCCTAAAATGTGTTACTCCTTTTTGAGGATGAATCTTGAGAAAATATAATTCCATTTTGAAGTTCAAAGGTCATCATCCATGATCAACATAACTCATGTATTGGTTATAAGCTAAATGAAGTTTATCTTGTGCAATTCGAATATTTTTAGTTGTCTCTTGAATAAGGTCAGTCTTTATCGTACTCTAATCCTCATATTTAGCTCAACATGTTAGGTATCTACATATTTTTCCATAGTATGCTCTATAAGTGGCCATCCAAATACTAGTATCATAATTATCGTTATGGGAAAGCTCTACTAATGGTACATGTTTAATTCAATTTTCTTTGAATTCCATAACACATTTTTGCAACATGTCTTCTAACATTTGAATATCTCTTTTGAATTTCCCATTTATTTCATGATGATAAGTTGTACTATGCAGTAATTATGTACCCAAAGCTTATAGCACACAACTCCACATATGAGAGGTAAATTTTTGATATCGATATGACACAATTGAATTTGGTATGCTATGCAGTTGTACAATCTCTCATATATACAACTTACTCAAAATATTCACCGAGTATCGATTCTTAACTAGAATGAAATGAGTAGACTTTGTGAGAAGATCAATGATTACTCAAACAAAATCATGATGCTGAGAAGTATAAGGTAAACCTTGTACAAAATCCATGGTTATGTTGTCTTCTTTCCATTTTGGCATAGGGAGTGGCTTAAGTAGTCTTGCAGGTTTCTAATGCCTTAGCCTTGACTTGTTGACATATCATACAATGATTTAAAAATTGAGCCACATCTTTCTTACTTTCTCTCCACCAATAAGTTTTCTTTAAAGCATGATACATTTTTGTACTTCTAGGATGTACCATAAAGTTTAATCTATATACTTCCCCTATATTTCTTGCCTTAAGTAGTCATCATTTAACAGTATTATCTTCCTATGGAAATGAAACCATCCTTCACTAGAAGTCCATCCATCCATTGCTTCTCCTTCTGACATTCTACACCATGTTTCACAGATTTTAGGATCGTTAGATTGAACCACTTTTACATTCTCTAATATTGTAGAACTAAATATGAAGTTGTATAAGAATGATTGTCTCTTATCATCAAACAAGTTTTAAACTTGTAACCTTCTATTGTACTAAGTTTTGGCAAGTATCAAATATCATTTGGGCGTCAAATCCTAACTTACGACTCAATATTTACTTTGTTGGGATGATACTATAGAGTGAAATCATAATCTTTAAGGTATTCCATCCATCTTCTTTATAAAATATTAATTTTTTTTAATAAAAAGATATTTGAGACTTTTATTATTTGAAAATATTTAAAATTTGGCACCATGGAGGTAACACCTCTACACATCTTCAAAGTGAAAACCACACCTTTTAATTCCAAATCATGTGTGGTAATTATGTTATTGAACTTTGTATTGTGTGACCTATATGCAACCACTTGATCATTTGCATTAAAATACATCCAAGACCACTAGTAGATTAATGGTAAGTTTACCCCGAGATCGGTCTCTACAGAAATTGGCATGTTATTCTAAAAATTTAATTTATTTTCTAAATTAGTTAAAACAAACAATCCTAAACACTCTAACAATAGTCAATTAAAAGAAAAAGACTATAAATTCTAAATTAATTCAATAACTAAAATAAAGTAAATAAATTATAGTCGAATTGATAATGCTGAACAAATATGGGAAATTAGTTTGCTAAATGAAAGAGTCTGACACTCAATATCACAACTACGTTTTGGAGATATAGATTTCTTAAAGACTCACATTAAGCTTGCAGGTAGCGAAAGTAAATAGATAGCAGATAATAAGCAAAAGTAGTAGAAATCAATAAGAGAGTATACAGATTAATTAATATAATAGATATAATAATCAGAAAGCTCTAGGCATGCTACAAAGAAAGAAAAGAAAGCATGCAACAAAATAAATCAAATAAGCTTTCTAATCATAGTTAAATCTCGTATGTTGGAACATATAAACTTAGATTATACTAACACAACAAATAATCATGCATAACATAAGATATAACGATGTAAACCTACATAAAACCTCTACTTATATGGTAAAATCCTTGAGTTACTTATAACAATCACTCGGTAATAAATAATTTGCTAAAAATAATAAATAGATACAACTCGATATATAAATACAAATACCTCTATTAGTCTGAACCACATTGCTCTTGCTTGCTGTCTCCGTAACAACTTGATCCGACATATGGATCTAACTCTCTTCTAGAGTCAACACCGTACACAATAGGGTGATTAATAACAAATGACCAACAATGTGTATAAAATGTGGTAACCACCTCAACCACAACCACTAGAAATCACTATCTTGGGATATGTTTTCAAAATTATAGTATATGTTTTGATGTATTTCAGGTATTTTTCAACTTAAACTATTCAAATGACAAAATACCAATTAATTCTCACAATAAGGGGCACAATTTTCATACGATCAAGGACCTAAATGCAAACATTTATACCAAATACATCTTCAAGGGTCTAACATTAAATTATAAAAATTAAAAGGTGTGTGTGGCGTAAGTATATGTGCACCACGACATAGTAGTACATTAATTTTAGGACGAATTTGCACAGAACTAGAAACAAGGTTACATCGTAGCATGAGTCTATGTGCGACATGGCTTGTGAACTCAGATTTGCACTCAAATGCTTGATTTCAAGCTTAGCTCTATCCAAACTATTCTACATTTGTTAGATTAACATTTTAATTATTTTAAACCTCTTCAACCACAATCCTAACTACATTGTAACTACATTTAACACTTTTACTATAAATATGTAGTTAGGGTTAACAACAAAAGAAGCCACAGATTGTAGACATAAAAATTTATATAAAATGTACAAGTCTACAAAGAAATTAAAGGCTAGAGGCAAGATGGAATTCAAAGAGGTAATTAAGGAGTTGGAACTCAGCCATTGATATTAATCATTAGCTGCTTCTTTCTCTTCTTCGTGTTTTTCTTCTATGTTTTCTATTTTTTTATCATGATTCTTTTAGAATTCATCCCTAAGTAATTTATTTATGTGATCGTGGGAAATTTTCAAGCCCTAAACAATAATTAGTTAATAAAGATTTATGATGACTTTTAGATTCAATCCTTAATTGTTTTTGTGTTTGACTCTATATTTAAATACCATGACTATGCATGTATGAATTCAAATGATTGACTAGTTTACTACGCGTATATGTTTAGTGCCAGTTAAATGTTACTAGAATATCATTTAAATAAATAGATTTCTATTTACTCTTATCAGTTATGTAATCGCTAAGATTCATTTTCAAAGGGGTATCTTGTTGCTTTATGGTTGTGTGACAAGTAAGGTTGGTGCCTTCGTTAAAGGTTACTAAGAATAATAATATTGTGAAGTTTAGTGATAAGTGTTTGAAAAGCACTAATATTTCATGATTCTATTGTGCTTAAATATGATAAATAGATTTGGTTATAACATATTTATGTGATAATATATATATATATATGTGTGTGTGTGTGTGTGTGTGTGTGTTTGTAATCATGAGTATGTTTTATTGTATTTTAGGTGTTCTTAGCTTCAAAAATAAATTTGTCAACACATGAAGAACAACACTTGAAGCACTCAAATGCATCATAGGAGGTTTAAAGAATAAGGCATGTAAGCCTTAGATGAGGAACCAACTAGTTCATAAGGTGTACAAGGAAATTTTCAAGAAAAATTAGGTTATGACCTACCTTCATTTATTTGGCTCGAAGCCCTTCCACACTAGCCTTACCTATAAATACAAAATTATATTTAGGTTTTCATAAGCTTTCATTTGATAAAAATAAGGAGTAGTTTCCTATTCTTGGAAAGAATGATCCTAAGTTATATTTGGAGTGGGAAAGAAAGGTTGAGCATGTATTTGATTTTTGTAATTACTTCGAGGAGAAGAAAGTAAAGCTAGTAGCCATAGAATTTATAGATTATGCTAGTGTATGGTAGGATCAATTGGTGGTCAATAGGTGAAGAAATGGTAAGAGACCTATTCGGTCATATGAAGAGATGAAATTGGTGATGCGTAAGAGGTTCATACCTAGCCATTACTATAGAGACTTATATAGAAAGTTGCAAGGGTTGATTCAATGTTTCATAAGTGTAGAGGATTATTATAAGGAGATGGAAATTAGAGCAAATATAGAGGAAGATAGAGAAGTTACAATGGCCAGAATCATTGCATGGTTAAACAGGGAAATTGATGATGTGGTTGTATTGCAACATTATGTAGAGATGGAAGAACTACTGCATAAAGCCATTAAAGTAGAGAAGAAAATCAAGTCCAAAAGGTTCAGATCTACTTCATCCTCTATTTCTCCATGGAAATCAATCTGGAAAGACAACAAAGCTACCTTTAGAGCAAAAGGTGAAGCAAAGTCAAACAATTTAGTTGTTTTTCCTAAAGGTAAACATGAAACTAAAACTCTTACTAAGTCACATGATATTAAGTGTTTTAGGTGCAAAGGACTTGGACATATTGCATCTAAATGCCCAAACAAAAGGATTATGGTTGTACAGGCACATGAAGAAATTTAAAGTACTAGATCAACAGACGATGAAATGCTACCATTGGAGGATTATTCTGATGTAGAATTGGAAGAACCGCATGGGAAATTACTTGTCACAAAAAGAGCTCTGAATATATAGCCTAAGAATGAAGGAGATGAAGAGCAACATGATCATATTTTCCACACAAGATGCCACATGAAGGATAAGGTATGCATGTTAATTATTGATAGTGTGAGTTGCACTAATATTGCTAGTACCTTGTTGGTAGAAAAATTAAATTTGAAGAAACAGAAGCATCCCAAACTGTACAAGATACCATGGCTGAATAATTGTGAAGAAGTGGAGATTAACAAACAAGTTTGGGTTCCTTTTTCAATTAAGGACCTTGCTTCCTTAGGGTTCTATTCTAATCATCTTCAACACATTCTTAGCAAATCAATTATTCCTATTCCTTTAAGTTCATGGGTTCCTAAGGTTGTTTGCCTAGAGGGAAATTTTTGTTTTCATTAATTGTGGGCTTTTTATGTTGTATTTATCATAAGTATTTTATTTTCTTAATGATGGATTAGACCCAACCCACAACTAAATAGGCCCATTAGGGTTGAATTATGCCTAGGGTTTATCTTTGGTTTGAATTGGTGTTTTTGTCATAAGGGTTGTATAAAAATGTAGTAGCTTTGCCATTTAGAACAACGAATATCATTAATAAAAAAACATATTTTAGAAAGCTTTTTCTTTACCTTCTTGTGTTCTTGATTGAATGCTTGAATTCGACTTATCAAAGGGAGTGATTATCCTTTATAGTGTCTCAAGATTGAGGTTTTAAGGACTTTTTTTCCTTAGGGTTATAATCTGATCATTTTCAACATGTTCTTAGCAAATAAATCTTTCCTATTACTTTAAGTTTGTGGGTTCCTAAGGTTGTTCTCCTAGAGGATCCGCATCATTTTCCATATTCTTTTAACGCATATTCTACCTCCTATGCACATATCGAGTTCTATCATTGTATCTTGGTATGTCCTGAGCTCTCTGGGGTTATGGTTCAACTCTCTTCAGTCTTTCTAGAGACATTTGCACAATTTCCCCATTCACAAGCAAATCAGTTGCAATCCAAAGGGCATATAGTAAGTCAACTTATAGTCAATTTATACTGGGAAATTGCACTTCAAACTGACAGAATGAGAGTAATTAAGGTACAAAGGAGAAAAGAGTTTTATTAAGCCTGTTATCAGTATATAGATCATTAAGATATGGTCAAATGCTACCCAAGCTAAAAAAAGAGGTTGAAACATGAAAATAATAGTGGAAAATAGAATAAACATGCATCAATGTTGAGGATTCTATAGGACAATAGATTTTATTTGAATCCAAATTCAAAGCTAGGCATGAAAAAACAATGTTTTTAGCTTTCCCAATATAGACATATAGGATGATTCAAAAACTTTCACCATAAACCAAGAAAACCCCCTTTTAAGGGAAGACATAAATTACACTGATCATACTTGAAACTCATTTTCAAGTAATGTGAACAACAGAACTGTAATCAATTCATTTATATTCTTCTACTTCATGTCATCACAATTTCTGATCAAGATCAACTACCAAAATGTAAGTTTCAAAATTTAATTATGAAACCCTGTGCAAACACAAAGCAAAGTGAAAGTGCATTAGAAGGGGTCATGGTTCATTCTACTGACCAGTAATCCATAAGTAATCATAAAATAGAACAAAAACGATATTTACTCTAAAGAGAAAAACAATGATGGGAGCAACTAGTTTATGTGAACAAAATTATACACCATAATTTCTTATGCACTATAGGAAAGGAAAAAATATATCAACTCCAATGATTCTATTACTCCATAAAATCCAATTAACACTAGAACAGGGCATCAACATTTCTCAAATCCATTACATTGAAAGTTGGGTATAGCATAATAGCTACTGACTTCTCCAAGATGGAATAGCAAAAAATATTTAAGCCTAGGGACTATCAACAAGGAGCGCTACTTCTTCAAAAAGCATAATAAACCACATTTACAATTATAGTTATAGTAATTAACTATAATAAAAATTATCAAAAATAAGAAACTATAGCTTCATTAGTTCATTTCATAACTTATACCCTTGTAATTTACCAAAGCACAAGATCAAAAATTGTAAATGAATTGTTTCAAATACAAATGCCTAGGAGCAAGAACATGTGCCAACATATTGAAAAGGCTTTGATATAATGTTTCATCTCTATTGATCTCTAGCTCCAACAATTCCCAAAGCATAGAACAGTTTAGAGAGACATTTGATATAAGTCCATTAGCATTCAAAGCAAAATTATGCCCTATTAAGACTCTTAGCTTTGCCAAGATGGACAAGAAATGGATTGTGAACCATAATAGTGAAACATAACAAGCTTATAGAATCAGACTAGGAATAGAAACGAAATGAAAAAAATGGAAAGATATGGTTTTTTTTGTTGATGAACTTGAATGAAGAAGAAATATAGGATTGAGATAAATACACAAAGAAAAAAATGCAATAAGGGTAGGTAAACTTGAGACTAGACACCCACCTGTCAAGTGCTTTAGGTGTTATCAGAAGGGACACTAATCCAATGATTACCCATAAAGGTGTGTAACCAACTTGGTCAATGAATTTGAGCATTTAGATGATGAATTTGATCCACTATCCCCCAAGGATCTAGAAGGATAACAACATACTGAAGGTGATAAAGGTGACAAGGCTATAAAATGCATTGTGTAGAAGGTTTTTCTCTCCACAAAATAGCTAGCACCATCACAAAGGCATGTCATTTTCAGAACAAGGTGCAAAGTTCAATGAAAGGTATACAATGTCATTATTGATAGTAGTAGTATTGAAAATATTGTCTCACAAGAACCAGTAAAGTCCTTGGGACTGAGTACTAATCCTTACCCTCATCCCTACAAAATAGGTTGGATTAAGAAAGGGAATGAGGCAAAGGTGCAAGAGGTGTGTAGAGTACCCTTTTCTATTAGAAAATTTTACAAAGACGAATTGCACTACGATGTGGTTGAAATGGATGCCTATCAAATTATTTTGGAAAAGCCCTGATAGTATGATGTGGATGCCATCAACAAAGGCATACCAAAAATCATCATCTTCACTTGGAAGGGTACCAAGATTGTCCTACTCCCTGCAAAAGAAAGCTCCTCAAACCCTGCTAAGCATACATCCAAGCCAAAAATGCTTCTTAGCTACAACCTCAACTTGTTTGAAAATGAGCTTAGAAAAGCAAAGGTGGGCATAGCCCTAGTAACTAAAGAACATAATATTGTCTCTTATACCATCCCTAATGCCATTAAAGAATTGTTATCTACCTATAGTGATCTCACACCAACTGACCTACCAAACACATTGCCTTCACTAAGGGACATCTAATACCAAATAGACTTCATACCCAACATAAATTTACCTAACCTACCCCACTTTAGAATGAACCATAAAGACCATAAACCATGAGAAGAAATAGTGGAAGATCTCTTGAATAAACACCTAATCCAAGAGAGAGAAATTCCATATGTTGTGTATGTGCTGCTTGTACCCAAGAAGGATAGAATGATGAGTATGTGTCTTGATAGTAGGACTATTAACAAGATCACTATCAAGTACAAGTTCCCCATTCCTAGAATGGAAGACATGCTTGACAAATTGTAAGGCTCCACTATCTTTTCTAATTTTGATCTTCGTAGTGGGTATCACCAAATTTGAATTAGGAAGGGAGATGAATGGAAGATAGCTTTTAAGACCAAGGAAGGCCTGTATGAATGAAATTTCATGCCATTCGACTTATGTAATGCTCCCAGCACCTTCATGAGGTTGATGCATCACATTTTGAAGCCTTTCAATGGTACCTATGTGGTTATGTATTTTGATGACATCCTAGTCTATAGCAAGGATCATGATGTGCACTTAGAACACCTATAAGTTGTCATGGAGACATTGAGAGAACACAAGCTCTTTCTTAATCTCAAGAAGTGCGAGTTCATGACCACTAGAATCCTTTTCTTGGGGTACATTATCAGCTCCGAGGGCATCTCAGTGGATACAAAAAAGATTGATGCTATTAAATCATGGCCTACCCCTACATTGATACATAAAGTTAGGAGTTTTCATGGTTTAGCAACATTCTACAGGAGGTTTGTGAAGGATTTCAATTTTATTGTAGCACCTATAATAAACTATCTTAAGAAAGGATAATTTACTTGGGGTAAGGAACAAGAAGACAATTTCGCACTCATCAAAGAGAAGTTATGCTCAGCCCTAGTGCTATCTCTACTTGACTTTGACAAAGTGTTCAAAGTTAAAATAGATGCATCCATGGTAGGTATTGCAGCAATATTATCTCAAGGTGGAAAATCTATTGAATTTTTCACCTAGAAACTAAGTGAAGCACACCAGAAATGGTCTACTTATGACCAAGATTTCTACGCTATCATTTGAGCTCTCAAACACTAGGAGTATTATCTCATTTCAAAGGAATTCATCCTTTATAGTTATCACTTAGCACTGAGATGGATCAAGTCCTAAAAAGACATCTCTAGAGTACATAGGAGATCAATCATATATCTACAATGGTTCCTTATATGCTTAAATATAGGGAAGGGCATATGAATAAAGTAGCAAATGAACCCAGTAAGAGACATGCCTTGCTTACTTCCCTCTGGGGTTACCAGTTTTGACACCCTCCTTAAACTATATGCCACAAATGAGGATTTTACCACTACATAGACCCAATGCTTCAACCATGAACCTCGGAATGGTTTCCACTCATAAGAAGGGTGTCTCTTTAAGGATAACAGACTATGCATCCCTAAAACTAGCTTAAGAGATTACTTTATACAAGAACTTCATATTGAGGGACTCCATGGTTATGTTGGCAAGGACAAAACCATACTTCTGGTTGAAGAAAGATACTATTGGCCTCACTTACAAAGGGATGTGACTAGATTTATGCAAAAATGCTCTATCTGTCAAAGAGTTAAGAGAGGCTGCCAAAACACTGGTCTCTACTCTCCCTTACCAGTCCTTGCCTCAACCTGGGAGGATCTTAGTATGGATTTCATCCTCAGGCTACTGGTCAACAAGAGAAGAGTAGATTCCATCCTTGTGCTAATGGATAGGTTCTCTAAAATGTACCACTTGATTCCATGCAAAAAGATCTATGATGCTAGCAACATAGAAACTATTTTATTTCATGAAATTGTCAAGCTACATGGTATTCCTAAAACCATCACTTTTGATTGTGATGTAAAATTTATGAGCCATTTTAGGAAAGAATTATGGTGTAGGTTTAACACTACATTGAACTTCAACAACGCTTATCATTCCTAGGCTGATGGGAAAGCCGATGTTCTCAATAGAACCATATGTAGCATGGTAAGGTGTTTGACTCATGATAAATCCCAAGAGTGGGATACTTATCTTCCTCAAATCGAGTTTGCTCTTAGTAGCATCACCAACCAAACCACCAACTATTCACCCTTCTCGGTTCTCTACACTAAAGTACCCAATTTTATTATCAACTTGCAAGCAATACCTAACCTAAAGAGTAAAGATACATGCATGTGGGCTATTGATTATGCTTAATTCCATCAAGAAATTAAGGAATATATTGAGAAGATGAATACACAATACAGAATGCAAGTTGATCAGTGTCGTCGGTTCATAGAATTCTCGATTGGGAAGCTATTTGTTGTGTACCTCGATAAACATTGGCTATCATAAGGCATATGCCCTAAGCTTTCGCTCAGGAACTATGACCCTTTCAAAGTTATTAAGAAAATAAATGAAAATGCTTATGTCATTGTTCTTCCTAAGGACTTGTCCATTTCCAATACATTCAATGTAGTTGATCTTCAAAAGTACTACCCCATAGATGCAGCTAATGTGATAAAATTAAATTCGAGGATGAATTTTATTGAAGAGAAGGACTACGATGCAGATAGAGAGGGAAGATGAAGAGTAAGATTAAAAAAAAAATTTCTTTAATTTTGTATTGTTTTTCTTTATTTTCTATTTTAATAGAAATAATGACTTTTGGTGCCAATGCTTGAGCTACATTTGTGTGTCGCATGCACATGGTGGCCATTAGGCCTCGTTAGTGCCTTGCACACATGGGTTGAGCGAGTGTGGGTAGCATGATGTCTAGCATACATGGGTAGCGTTTAGGTCCCTATGCTGCATGTGTGAATGCATGTTGCCATGTAGTTAGGCTTAGAGCCAATAAAACCCACACAGAGCATCAACTGGGCAACAATTTTTTCTCTCATGATTTTCTGTTTTCATAGAGCTTGTTTTGTGAATTTCTCTAAGTTTAACCAATGAGTTTTTCTTTTATTTCATGATAATAAAATTTTTGTTCAAAGCACTAAACGTGCTACGTCACATATTGACAAATTATTACATTACATCCAGAAACCTGTAAAAACAAATCCTTTTTGTAGGCAGTTTTGAAGGATTCAAACAAACCATTACCTCTCAACAACTTTAGTAAGAGTCTAAATATAGAAATCAATCATTTTCTACTTTATAGCACCCTCACCACCAAGCTTATCCATAACAATGAGCCAGTGCTCGTAGTCACAACTATGGAACATGAGGGTCATTTTAGTGGGTGGTCGAACATTAAAGTTCAAATCGAATTTCAACAACAAATAGTTTCTTGATATGTTAACCCAGCATCAAATATAAGTGAACCTTTTATTGGGAGTAGAAATAGATTGGATTGCATATGAAAAGGGAGTTAAAGATCAACGACCAAGAATGAGAGACAAAATTGAAGGCCATTGGGTTATCTAAAGGGTTGAAGTGGAAAGAAGGTGCTTGGGAATAAAAAGAGTGAGAGTTACATAGTGATACATAATTTTTTAGATGGCCCAAGCTAGGGTTAGGACCATTCAAGGATGATTATAATGTGAGGATTTTGGGACAGTTATTTGTGCATTAGGAGCGAAGAAGTTAAAAGAAGTGTGGGTTTTGGGCTTTTGTCAAAAAAAAAAAAAAGACAAACATCACTTAGATACATGTATCAAGGTTTTCATTATAAAAGGGTTTTTAACTTTTTATCACCGTGAGTAAACAATGAAGAAGGAAAAAAAGAGATAAAGACCATGGGCATCCCCAAAAAACCCCTATAATCCCCAGAACCATTGACAAAACCCTTGTTGTTTCAAAGTCCCCTTCTCTCACTACAACTCCCAAGACATTTTGAAATCCCACATGACCATGTCTTACCATTACCTTTTGAAAATCTTCAACCTTTAATATTCTATAGTGTGTGGTTGTTGGGAACGCTTGTTCTCACAGTTTGGATTTTCATTCTCGTTTCATATCATTCAAAGATTTTTCATTCTTCATACAAATTTCAAAATTAAGGTTCGATTTTGTTTCTTTAATTTTTGAATCCATATTCTTTTTTGTTCTAAAGTTCTTCAATCTCTCTAATTTATTAGTTTACCTTTGATTTTTTATTTACAAAGAAAAAAATCCCATATTATATTTCTCTTGTGTGTTTATAATGGAACTTAAATGTTTGGAAGATATGTGGTTTTTCGATTATTTTAGGGTTTTAGGGTCCTAATCGGTTGTTCTTGTTGCCCGATCTCATTATGTAATTTTATTTGTGACTAGTGCATATTTTGAATGATTTTATAGATTATATGAAATGAAGATTACTTGTTACTTGATATATTAGTAGCAACAAAAGGAAGAAATACACTCTACACTTGATAATATATAC
Source organism: Hippophae gyantsensis (assembly GCA_030763125.1). Lineage (NCBI taxonomy): Eukaryota > Viridiplantae > Streptophyta > Magnoliopsida > Rosales > Elaeagnaceae > Hippophae > Hippophae gyantsensis. Next base: position 43,610,406 of record CM061028.1, on the reverse strand, counting down.
TTCTTGCTTGGTTAGTTGCTTTCAGGGTTTCTTAAATTTAGCATTGAAGATTTCAGTTAAATATATTTTACCGCTAATAACAATTACATTCAAATAAACTCGTCACTATGTAATAGAATTGTATTTATTTAGATATTATGGATAAATACAATAAAAATGTTCAAAAATCTTAATTTTTATCTCTAGTTACACATATTTCCTTCTTTTAATAATAAGAAATTCACTCTACTACTTTTTATATAAGCAAAGTTGATCTATCATACGTGGATAACCAGAATTTCTATGTTACTCTTGTATGATCACATCTTAGTAAGGTTGTTATGGTCTCTTTTTCAAGATTAATCTTATTTGTGTGACTTTTAGGTGGCTTATCTATTCATGTAGTCTATGTTGAATTTCATTTTGTATAACAAACCAGTATAGATTTATTTGATCTTCTAACTGTGTGACTCATATAAACTTACGTTAAGGCTTTTACAAAACTCAATTGTTTGTTCTATTTACTTGATTTCTTATATTTGTATTTCATATTGTTTAATTGAGAATAAATGTATATTAAGGGAAAATAATGAAATGAGTATTTGTTATTGGTACATAATACTGTGTTAAGTCTCTAATATATAATTGTACACTTGTTGAAAGTTTCATATGATCACATTTTAAATTATTTGAATAAAATTGTCTTGTATATAGTAAAAGTATATCTTCAATTTCACAGAATTTCCCATAGGTTGTAAAAAACTAAATCATAAACATAAACTTCCTATATTTATCTTAATTAACATCCATAGTTTTCTATCATAATTGTTACTAATTTTATATTTACTTCTTTTAGGTTTAATGTAAGACATGATATTGTTATGATTTTGTCTCTCTTTAGATCATGGTAGTAAATAATAAGGAATTTATTCCTTGTGTTAAACAAGAAGATCATTTCATTAGAAATATTTCAAACATGTCACGACTTGAAAAATTCAAGACAATCAAGTCCAAAGTAGATATTTTGGGACTGAGTTCGAGGAATCATGCTTTACTTTTTTTGAGGATGTATAAAATTAAGTTTATAAGACATTTGGTTCACACATATTAATGATGCAAGATAAAAAAATTAATGTGGTAAAGAATTAAGGATCATTGTTAGTGGACAACCTCATCATTTCAACTATGAAGGATTTAGCTTGATAATTGGAATGATGTTTATTGGTGATAATAACATTCCTTCTTCAAGAAGCTGCTTGTATAACATGTAGTTCAGGAAGGATAAAATAATATGAAAATTTGAATTACTTGATGTTTACAAAAGGTTGTCGAAGAATATAAATAAGAACGATATTCTTCATTTATCACTCATTGTTGCATTAGAAATGATTTTACTTGGTGAGCGGAAGGCTAAAAAATAAACGAAGACTACTTATGTCTCATTGTTAGTGGAAAATTTTAACAAGTTCCCATAGGGAAAGGTTGTGTATAATTATACAGTTGAAGGCTAAAAAACAATATGTTTGATAGAGTTATTAAGAGCAAGCATAAATTTGGGTCATTGAATAAAAAGAGTAAAGAAACAATTGAAGAATAAGAAGAAAATGACATTGAAGATGATGAAACTCTAGGAGACAAATGTGTGAAAGAATCTTTACCATCAACATCGTACAATGTATATGGTTTTTCACTAGCTTTACAAGTTTGGGCTTACTAAGCCATACATGCATTGGTTGACCAGTTAGTAACGAGACGAGAAACCAATGCGTTAATTAGAATATTGCAGTGGGAAAATAAGAAGACTGGTAGGTGATTTAAATTCAATTATTTAGAGAGGAATTTTCAACTAAAGTGATGTAAATAAATATTAGATTATATAAAGTTTTTTTTACTTGTTTATTTTTGCTATTAATTTTATTGTAACTAATTTGGGAGAAATTTATTTTCAACTTGTGGTTTTAGATGTCATACATCCAATACAAGAGGAAAAGTATACATCATATTACAAATCAAGTTTTGTTGCCAAGAGAAGATTGGGTCATGAATTCAGTAATGAAGAGGATGAGAATGTTTAACATGTGGAAAAGAAAAGAAAGAAAAATGTGATTGATGAATGTCACAGATTTTTACATACCACATCATTCATTTATAAGGTATCTTCCTACATTATAATTTTCGGAAAACTTTAGTCTTTATTCATATACTTCCTTCTAAAGTTTTGGGTCATTTTTTATTATTATAAACTTCTTATGATGTATGATTTTTCTTATCCATTTTTGGTTTTAGGTTATGGAAGAATTGTTGATTGTTAAAGAAGAAGTAAAAGAGATCAAGGTCATGTTGGAAAATGTCCTAACATGTTGAACAAGACGAACAAAGAGAGGGGAGCTGAATGTGATAGACATAGATAAACAAGAACTCCACTTAAGCATAAATTGAGTGATGATATCAATGAAAAAGTTGGTGTAAACCATTTTGATGAAGTTCTAATTGGTTGCGATACACAACCAAATATTGTTGAAAGAGTTAGTAGAGATGTCAAAGATGAAGGGCAACACGTTGAACCTTTGGTAGAGCAATATGATAAAGGTGGATATTATAAAGAGCAATCTAGAATTGGTAAGGGTAAAGGAATTTCTAAAATTCATCATTTTACTTCAGAATTTGAGGATAGAAAGGTAAAAGCAAATGAATTGTTTGATGTTGATAAGGGAAAAGGAGTTGATATAGAAGTTATAGAACTAAACCTATATAGCATGAAATGAGCAGTGGAAAGGTTTAAGATAGAACATTATAGTGGGAGCTAATAAGATATCACTGCTCTTGATAACCTAGACTCTTGCATGATTGTCTCTTGTCTACCAAAAACCAAGAAATATGACATGTGAAACAAAAAAAATCTATTAGACCACAATTGAGGTCCATATAAGGCATACCAAAGAAACCAAAAGAAGAGGATATATGACAAAAGTTACATCTTCAAAGAGTGATTTTGATGGATGCCCCCAAGAAGAGTATAATGCATTCAAGATTTATGACGTGAACAAGTATACTAATTTCATAACATGGCTGGAGAAGGAATGGCGTAGTAAAGTGTAAGTGTTTGTTGTAGTTATAAATGTTGCATTCTTTTAACCTTTCATTGATTTATAATTTGTTCTCTTTTTATTAATGTTATGTACTTTACACTTTATCTTTAGAGATTACTTTAACGTTGGTTGTTTTAGTAAAGGGATAGCAAATGGAATCTAGTTCCATCATTTCTTTAAGCCTATAACAAACTTGTATAGCTCAATAAGTATTATTACATACCTTTGAATCAAAAATTCAATTTTTTTATGGGAACACTTACATTTGAATATATATATATATATATATAAGATTGTAGGTTATGATTACTACCGAAGAAATTTCATTTTTTTCGTTGAAAGTTTCATCTTCAAGGATGGTCAACAATAGACTTCTATTTCATTGTGAGTTATCCTATCGAATGTTATTTTTAATTTCATGAAAGTTACTTATTTTCACATGTGACTTTAAGATTTCCATAAATAATTACTACTTCATATGAATAGGCATTCTCAGTTCATTAAAGTGTTTTCCCTCGTTACGCATCATTGTCATTTATACATACCAATGCACGTGTGCTAATATGATATTATGAAAATATCTGAAGTCTATCATATATACTTGAATTTTTTTCAACGTCTTCATCTACCATCTAACGACTTTATATTGACATAATACCTTCCATTTAATATAAAATATCTCAAATTTGTTTAATTTAGTTTGAGTCACAAATATGATTCCTTTTTAAGTCGTATTTATAATATCTCTAAGTTAATACCATATGATGAAGTAGCCTAAAGTATGTATTGTATAGTTTAATACTTAATTGATTGTTTTACACAAATATTTATGATTACAAATATGCATGAAGTACTTTAAGAATGTTTATCAATTTTTCACACAACCAAGTTTAATGGACCATTTGGACCAATGGAGTAAGGTACAACTTGGAATGAGTTGTATGACTGGTTTTTAGATAGAACTTTGAAAAATTATGTATTAGAAGCAATACCTTAATTTGGAAGGCCTTAGTATGAGTTGGAAACCCTCTATGGGATTGTATGTTTTAGTGATCATTGGATTGCATTAGAGTTTGACTTTGGTGATAACGAATACATGTATATGACTCACTTCCAATGTATATTCGAGATGTCCCTTAAAGAAACTTATGCAAGGAATATATGCAATGTTTCCTGATTTTATTAGCTAATGTGGAGTTTAGGAGAGTAACCGATATGACAGAAACTTCTAATTAAGAAAACCTTGGATGATGTTTCAGAATGTAAGGAAGAAAATTCCAAAACAACAACTAACATGAGTGAACATTATAGTTGAATTTAGTACTACTGGTAACTTACTATGTGATATTAAAGAAGAAGAAATCACTTTGTATATGAAAAAGATGTGTTACGAGTTGTTTCATGCAGCAAAAAAATGTTATGTTGAAGTAGTCTATTTATGTCAATCATTATAAGTTTACATGTTGGTATGTTCTAATTATCTTTAGAAGTAAGATGTAAAAGGTAGTGGTTGTTTAAGCATAAGGTTTGACCTTTAGCCTAAACCTTTAACAGCCCAATCCATAATGTATCTTGCACAAGAATTCATTTTTGCTTGTGCTTAGAGTATTGATCTACCCGAGACTTCATCGAAAGACTAATCATCTACCTAGTTTCTCAACTTTGTCGAGCTTAAGTTAGTTTATGCATTTATTATTGTACCCCCTGATACAATGCGACATGTACCCCTACATAATCGACATGTGCGCATGTAATATCCTATATATATGTTAAGTTAATATAAGATCCACACAATTTACTTTGATTCTCTAAATTCTCTTTAATTTCTCTCTCTATATCATATCATCTCAACATTTTGGCACCTATCGTGGGGCTTAGGATTTAAAGGTCAAGCTTTTATTTCTGAACCTATATTTTCTAGAATCCACCCTGTGTCTTGAGAGAGAAACCTAGTAAATCAAACCTTATTTTGTGCGCCTTGACACATAGGTCCTTGTTTTAATACATTGGGTTATATTTTTGTGAGTGTTGTGACATGCAATGAATTTTTACACTAAAAATCCCCAAAACCATGTTTCAAATCAAACCCACACAAATTTTCTTCTCTTTTTCTTTTACAAACTATATTTTTCTCTCCCAAAACACAAATAATTCTAAGGCTACCTTAAAATATTCTATAAGTTTTAATATCAATATCATTATTGGTGATAAAAAGAGGGTAAATGTTAAGTTAGACCTAGTGCAAGCGTTAATTTAATGTCTTACTTATTATACTTGTAGTTAGGAGTGGGTGAGGTAAAATACACAACCATGTCCCTAAAATTAGCGAATAAATCTCAAATATATCTAAAGGGAATGGTGAAGGATTTAATGGTACATGTATATAATCTTAGCATACCTATAAATTTTGTAATTGTGGATGTGCAAGAAACCCTACAATTGAACAAGGAGCACAATATACTTCTTGGTAGGCCATTTATGGTCTCAACCAAGACAATTGTTAATGTCCATAATAGGAGTGTATCAATGATAATCCTGGAGTTAAGACTACACATTTTCAAGCTCACACTGACACAAACCAAATGATGAGGGGGATATTGAGTAAATTAAATTCTATAAATTGTAATCCCCCAAAAAATTATCTTGTTAAGATGTTAAACTAAGCTTTGAGTAAAAGGTAACCCATTAAAAAAATTTATTTCATTTTTATTTATTTATTATTATTTTTTAGTTATATTTTTTATTTTTTTTTATTATGTTGTCTTTTTTTTAATTTAATGTACTTTATTTTATATTTTCTGTTAGTACTAACAGTGTTTATTTTATTTAAAAATTCTAGTTTCATAACTATTTGATAATGTGTGATTAATGAGAAGTATACAATGATTCTCTATGTGTTATAGAAATTGAACTAGATAATAGATGCATCACATCACCATATTTAATCACATTGCTCTATTACAAATGGGTAACATTTTCTCATTTTCTTTAATTTACATTTGAACAATGAGAACAACATAGATTCTAGGTTAGAAGTGAAAGAAATTATGCATTTTTTAATTTTTTTTTATAAAATATGTGTTTGTTATTGTTTAATTTAGTTAGGGATTAGGGATATTTAGGTCCATAAATTTCTCTTTTTTTGCAAAATTATTATGGTTTTAGTTAATTTAATGTAAATAAATCAGTCTTTCCACTATTTGTTTGATGTCTTAGACATGCTCATGAATTATTTTAAGAATCAGTTTTTTTATTCATAGTTTGTGTTTCATGTTTAGATATTGTGATTGAGATAAACCCAAAATTAATATTTAGGAATCAAATAATGGAAACTACTTAATGAGATATTTTTGAGCCATATGCATTTTATTTGGAAGGATGATTTTTCTTCTACTCCTTTAAACACTTTTCTTATTATTTTAAATTGTTAGATTATCTCTATAAATTTTGCATTAAATGTTAGTATTTTAAACATCTAATAAAGAATCATATAGTTATTTTCATAACTTAGATTAAATGATTTTAGTAAAATTTAAATTGTATGTCTATCTTTATTCATGCTTGACTTCTAGTAAAAAAAAGATATATATGGGGTTCTCTTAGAACAAAAAAAAGAGAGCCAAATAATCACTTACCAAAATATACATATTTCTATGGGTCCATTCTCTTAAAAAATAGAAAAAATAAATAGTATAACTAAATACTATAATCTTAATTTTTTCAAACAAGTGAGATGGTTATTACAAAAAAAGAAGAAGGAAATATTCATCTTGAAGTCAATGCATTTTCATTCATCTTGAGGCACACATTTGAAATTTTTACTTGATGATTTTGATTGAAGCATGAGATTAGTAATATCGTATATTCATAAATCCAAAAATTAGATTCCTTTATGAGATTAATGTTATGTATATTTGAGGCTTTCTTGTTTATCATATGCAAACCGTTTTTGTTTTATTCTTTACGTAACTTCTATTCGCATATACCTTGTTGAGTGCTTGAACCCATATGATCAGTATGATAATGAGAGTTTGTCTTGTGAGGATTAGAGTTTAAACGAATTTGGATTATTAATACTATGATTGGATGAGTCAAAGTTGATATATTTTGCGATGGGACATGAATTTGTGAGGAGTACTAATTTGAACAATAAACTATGAACCTTTGAAATGTGGAATTAATTTATGCTTGAGATTTTGATTATTTGTTGCATATACTAAATGAAATCATATCAATCTATGAAAATGATTCGGTTTAATTTAGTTAGTTTATTTATTTTTATTTTTAGTTTATATTTCACTTCTTTGCTAGATGCTAGCAAGAAGTTAGTTAGGAGTTGTGATGAATGATTGAAAAATATTAAAATATTGTGATTTTATTGTACTTAACTATGATAAATATATTTGATTATATCATGTTTATGACAATATTTATAAAAATCTATATGTTCGGAAACACATGTATGTTTTGCCACATTTCAAGTGTTTTTAGCTTGAAAATGTATAAATTTGTTAACACATGAAGATTAATTGTTGAAGCACTTAATTTGCATCCTAGGAGCTTAAAAGATTAAGGCATGTAATACTTACATCAATAACAAACCATTTTGTATGGTATATAAGGAATTTTTCAAGATAAACAAAATATGCCACAGCAAAACTCATTATTCATGATTAAATATTGGGCATATTGAATTTTGTGTACCGTGGCTTGGAATACGTGGTGCCACAACATGACCCTCTCGGTTTGGAATTGGAGAAGTTAAACGAACCCCATGTCGTGGCAAGGAAAAAACAATGTCATGGTGCACCTTAATTTAATTAGCTTGAAGCCCTCTACACGTAGCCTCTACCTATAAATTAGTTTAGGCTTTATACATTAGTTCATAGTTATTTTCTTACAACAGAGCCATCAGAGCTTTGTTTTATATTTTCAAGTTTTTAGTTTTGTAAATACAATATGTTAGATTCATAATGGATCAGACATAGATCTTTAAGAGATTTTCAGATCAAGGAAAATTCAAAAGATATCTGTTTATTTAAAAGAGCATTCAGGATTTTCAAGATCACAATTATGAAATAAGATCTGTCATCTATTTTTAATTGATATTATAGATATGATTTGTATTTATTTTTATATAGAGATTAATCTTTTTTTAATTTTTTGATTATATCTAAATGCTATTTTTAATCCATAACTTGAGCATATATGTCTGATTTTAACTATGGGAATTTAGTCTTGCTATCATGTTTGTGCAAATTAATTTAAGTAAATATTTTTATAAAATAAATTGATGTTATTTCTTTATTCAAGATTCATTACAAAATGTATTATTGATTAATGTATGGATAATATATTTTTTGTAATAAATTTAAAATATGAGAATTAAGTTTCAAAAATTCCATCTGAATTTAATTTTGACACCTTGAATAAGAGTTTAAATTATGGACTCTGTCAAAAGCATTAAATTTAATCTATCATTCAATGATCTCCTTCAAAAGATGTTAATGGATTTGATTAACAAAGAAACTCATCTCCACTAAAAAGCTATTTCATATATAAAAGAAAAAAATCAATAATTTGAATTTATATTTTTGTTAACCTAATTAATTCTAAGCAAGTCTAGTTACCTAGATAAATATTTTCATAAATTCTTCAATGAGTATTAATTTTATATTTGTCTTGATTTTTTTGAATCAAACCTATCTTAAGTTATTTTATTATAAGTTTAGTATTTTCAAAACCAATTTATTATGATAGAATATTTAGATTTTATTTTCAAGTTTGTTTTTAAGAAATTTGAAGAATTATTAAAAACCACGTTGTTCCTCTTTATAAAATTTTTGGAAGTATGCTTATCACTTATTATAAGGGATTCGTACACTTGCAAACATTTTTATAAATACAAAATTTGACAATCAAGTTTTTATGCATCAGACATTGTTTGATAGAAATTTATGGAGCAAACAAATTATCATGAGTCGTAGCATGGAACAAGTGGTGCCACGACATGACCAGTTGATGATCAATTTGAAAAAGCTTAACGTATCATGTGAAGCAATAGGGAAAACATATGCCATGATGTGCCTCCATTTAGATTACCCGAAGCCCTCTATACCCAAATATTTTCTTATAAATACATTGCTTTAACCTCTAGGTTAATACTAGAAACATTAGAATAATTTTATTTCGCTCACCCATCAATATTTTATTTTCTTAGTTTTAGTTTTATATTTTTATACAATTTAGATTAGTCAAGAGCAAATAAGAGGCAGTACGAGGGAGTTTCTTCATATCAATAAATAATAAAAGATTGCTGAAAATTAGGGATTACTTTGAAGATCAAGAGCATAACTTTGAAACCGGACATATCATCCATCTATTGTTGATATTGAGATCTAATTTGTATTATTATTTATTTTTAAATTACTCTTTTGTATTTCTTGAATTTGTTGATTTTAATCTATTCATCATTTATTAATTTTATGCATGTCTAGCTTACTAATTATAATGAAAATTTAGTTTTATTGCCATGTTTGTGTAGATTATTTAGGTGAATATTTTTAATATTTAATAAAAATAGATTATTTCTTATTTCAAGATTTGTTACAAAATTTATTATTTATTTATATATTGACAATATATTTTTATAATAGATTTGAAATATGAGAATTAGGCTTCAGACACATCATCTAAATCTAATAGAAATGGTTTGTTAGTTTAAATTGGTGACCCGTTCGAAGGCATTGAATTAAATGATTTGTTAGTTTCTTAGACATTAGGCATAATTTAATCAAATTGGTTAGTGAACTGATTGAAAGCATTAAGTAGTTTGATTAACAAAGACTAATGGCCAGACCAAAACATTATTTATACTAAAAAAGGAGAATCAATAATCTAGATTTATACTTAATTAACCTAAATAATTCTAACAAGTATGGTTAGCTAGCTAAATATTTTCATTAATTCTCCATCGATTTTTAAATAACTATCTACCTTGAATTTGTTTGAGTCAAATTTATCTTTAGTTATTTTTATTATTTTGTTATTAGATTAGTATTTTCAAAAACACAAATATTGTGATAGAATATTTAGGTTTTATTTTTTGTGTTAATTTTTTAAAAATTTGAAAATTTTTTTATAACCACGTAGTTTCTCTTTAGAACTACCTTAGAAGTATACTTATCGCTTATTATAAGTGATTTATGTACTTGCAAGCTATTTATCAAATACAAAATTTGACCATCAAGTCTTTGTGCATTAATATCCGAAAGGTGTGGTTGATAATTTGCTTGTACAAGTAGATAAGATAATTCTACCTATATTATTGATATCCATAGTGGGAGTTTAACCATGAAAGTTTTGGGAAAGACTATACACTTTAAAAAAAATTATTCTTTACCTACTTCTTCCATCTCTACTATTGATAAATGTTCTTATATTAGTTATGTAGACTCATTTCTTTATGACATTCATTTTCAGAAAAAAGATAGGTAACAACATTCATAATTCACATAATAAAAGGATGGTAGCCTCAATTTAGGATGATGCCTACAAAGAGTGCATCAAGCGTTCCCATGAAAAAAATATAAGTTGTAAGTTCTCTTAATCTATATAGGAATGCCATGTATGTAATACTCTTTTTAAGTCTTTTTTAGGTACAATAAAGCCTTATTCTGAGAGAGGTTGGGATGAGGGAGGGAACAGACACTTCAGGGATACATTGAAACCTCCTTAAGAAGAACAAGCAACGTCTTCCTAAGACATTAAAGAAAGCACTTGTGGGAGAGAGCTTACTATTTTAGCTAACACTTTTCTTTTTCTTTTAGTTTAGATAATTTTCTATCTACTCATTTTAAATGCTTTTCTAAACATATTCATAGTTGAAAACATTGAGGATAATAATTAGTTTAGGTGTGAGAGTGAAAATAGACCCAATAAAAAACTTTTTGATACAAAAATATCATGATTTTGGTCAATTTAAGGTGATTGATTTAGTCTTTATCCATTTTTTATTTGAGTTGTTAAAAATTTTCAATGTTTATTGTAAAAGTTAGTCCTTATTCGTAATTTATGTTTCATACTTGAAATGTTGAAATTGAGATGAACCCAAATTTGGTGCTAGGAATCAAATAGTGGAGACTAGTTTGTGAGATTATTGAGCCTAGCATTTTATTTTGAGCGATAATATTTCTTTTACTCTTTTGAACACTTTTTCTATGGTTCTAAAATTTTTAGATGATCTCTATAGGTTTTGCATTGGATGTTAGGATTTTAAACAATCAAATGAAATCTCATATACTTATTTTCATTGCTCAGATTGAATTATTGGAGTATAAATTGAAAGTGTGTGCCTATCTTCATTTCATGCTTGACTTCCTATAGAAAATTATACATATGGGGTTCCCTTAGAAAAAGTAATTATAATAGCCACTCACCATTTATATATATATATATATATACACATGGGTATATTCCATTTAAAAAAATAGTATAAATAAATACTATGACCCAAAAATCTTGAAAATAGTGATATCACCATTGCAAAATGGTAGAAAATAACCCCTTGAAGTCAAATGCATTTCCATTCATCTATAGACACATACTTAATATTGATTTCTTAATGATATTGATTGAAGTATGATATGAGCAATTTGATGTCTTCATAATCTTAGTATTTGATTCTTTTCGTGACATCTATGTTGTGTATATTTCATCTTTTTTCTTGTTTATAAACATATGCAAACTTATTTTCTTTCTTCTTTACATAACTTATGTTCGCATATACCTTGTTGAGTGCTTGAATCCCTAGGTCAGTGTGATATTAAGAATGTATCTTATGGGGAATATAGTAAAAGCGAATTCAAATTCTTAGCACTAGGTTTAGTGGAATTAATGTTGATATGTTTTGAATAGTAGGGCATGGATATACGATGCAAAAATTAATTTGAACGACTAACCTTTGATGATGTGAGATGTTAAATGAACTTATGCTTGAGCTTTATTTATGAACTAAAAAGAAATCGAAGCACGAGAAAATTTGTCTATTTAAATTTGTAGTTTTGTTATTTTTATTTGTAGTTTCTGTTTTATTGAGGGCTAGCAAAATGTAGGTTTAGGAGAATTTGATGAATATTATTTTGAACTATAATTTTCTATGCTTTTAAGCATCAATTTTATGTTTTATTTTAGAAACATCTTATTTTGGAGGATATTTTTGTGCTTTATAGGTTAATGTACTTTTGGAAAAATCTTGGAATCAAATGAGAAAAAAGAGTGAAATGTGGTGAGAAATGGAAAATCAGACAAGTCAGAACGAGCAACAACCAAGCCACTATGAACTTTCAATGCGTGCCGCTGCTCAATAAATTCCATCCCATGATAAGGTGCTCTCATGTGGTATTTGGTGATTCATGGCGTTCAATGCACTCCGCAACCCAACAAAATGCATACTACCAAATTAGTGTTTCATATTGCAATTGAGGAATTCATTTTCACTGTGCGTCGCAATGCCCATTTTTTCATGCTATGGTCCAAGGGTTAAAATTGGCTAGAAAAACTAGAATGCATACATAACATGTTTTACTAAAATAAATAACCTATAAATACACTCTAAAACCTCTCTTAAATATAACCTACCACCTATAGCCATATTTTCCATTCCATAACACAAAAATTAGAGAGAAATCCCCAAATTGTAAAGTATTTCTAAGGATTTGATGAAGGAGATCAACCAATTCAAGTATTTAGGATTGTAGATCCAAATGGGGTATTTTTATTGTTAGATATTCTTTCTCTTTATATTATGAACATATTTATTGTAATTGATTTCATGTATGTTAATTTAATTATGTTAGGCTAAATTTTTTATATGCGATTTTAGTTTTGCTTCCAAGAGTAGAAAAACAATTTTGTGATTTTATTCAAATAAAAGTTATTTATTTCTTGTTCATGTTTTTCATATATTTAATTATAATTAATGATAGTTCAAATCTTGATTTATAATTAAAGAAAATATTTTAGAACTAAGCATTAGACACATCATCTATGCTTGGTTATGCATTTATGAACAAGAGTCTAATTTAATTTCATTGATTTGTGTTAAATTAAATGGTTTATTTATTTCCCTTACATTTACTAATTAATTGATTTCAAGCCTGATTAAGTAACTTATTGGCTAACTAAGAATCATGGGTGCTTACCGTGATTATTACGGTTCGCTTATTTAAAAGAAAAAAATCAATAATTCTAACTTTTGTGAAAATCATTTGATTTGTTCTTTCTATGAATAGATAGCTAGCTAATTTTTCTATTCATTCATCCATATTTATTTCTCTATAATTTAATTGCTTTATTTTAGTTGTTAAATAATTTTTGAATTTACAATCTTTCTGATAAACTATTAGAAGGTTTAGGTTTATTTTTTTAGCTAAATAAGAAAACAATTTCATGTTTTAGAACACCTAGAAGTTCTTTAAGAGATTGACCTCGAGGTAATTTAATTATTAGTCTACTAGTGATTACTGCACTTATGAGCAATTAAATTTTAGCATTAGGCATGTGCTTTCTTATTAGAAAACTAAAAATGTCTACTTTTTGTATTTTTTTGGGAATGTAAATTGGACATTTGTGGTTAACGTTGTATGCATTTGAATAAAGTTGGTTTTTGGGCATTTTCACGAATTTTTACATCAAAATTCTTGGCCAAAAGGGATTGAATTTTATCTAGGAATTTTAGAATTTTTTTAAATAGTTCTGAACCTCTTTTCTTGAAGTTGGATAGTGTTTAGAAGGTGTTCGATGTGAGTTTTGTTTAGAAAAAACCAATCTTAACTATCAATGATATTTTTGGGTACACTTTTAGAATTTCATTGATTTTCTCGAATCTTCGAGATGGATAGAGTTTAATTAATTGTTTTGTCTTGAATGTTTGAGACATTATCACTAGTTTGATAGTTTGTTAGGAGGACAAGACAAATATATTTTCAAGTAGGGGTTATAACACCACATTTTTTCATGCATTGTTTATATGAAAATGGCATGCATTATCATATATTTACGAATGATGAAAAACTGTTGACATGTTTTTATGAAAATTATTATGAATGATGTTATAATAAAATAAATGTTGGAAATATTTTTACATGTATACATGGATAATTTTGATATGATACAAGTTTTAAAATATTATATGTGACATCTGAGATTTTATGCATGCATCATGCCATTATTTTTCGTAGGGATTGTTTTACCACTTTCGAGATCTTGTGAATATATGGTACATAGGGGCTACTAGTTGTAGTAGACTAGTTTTTAAGGAACTACAGGTACCCATTACATACATATGTATCTTAGAGTTTTCCATACATGGGTCTTAGAGTTTTGTCCATATATGGTTCTCATAGTTTGATTAAACATGCACCTCGGGTTGACCCCGCATATGCCTTAGAGTGGACCGCTTATGTGACTCAGAGTTAACTGCTGATAAGTGCTCAAAATTACTTAATATATCATGATTTTATGCATTTTTGGTGGTTATACAGATTTGATTTTGCATATTATACTATCATTTTATACAAATCTATCTTTCCATAATCATGGGTATATATCTTGATATGTTTTAGGTAGTTCTTGTATTAAAATAATTCAACTTGAAGAATTATACCTGAAGCATCCATCACAACTTGGAAGATTAAAAGGAAATATTTGTAAAAAATTACATATATTTTAAAATTGAAGAAAACAAAATACAAGTAATTTAGGGTTCCAAAATGATGTAGTTTGAAGTGTGTTGCAACATGAAATTATTATGAACCACAACACGAGGCTAAAGGAAAGAATCAAATGCATCCTAAATTTATGCAGGTCGTGGCGTGAATGACAAATACTATTGACATGTTTTATGAAAATTATTATGAATGATGTTACAATAAAATAAATATTGGAAATATTTATGTATGCATACATGGAAAATTTTGATATGATATAGTATTAAAATATTATACGAGGCATCTAAGATTTTATGTATGCATCGTGACATTATTTTTTGTATGGAGTGTTTTACTAATATGAAAATCTTATAGAGATATAGTACACTGGGGCTACTAGTCGTAACAGACTACTTTTCTATGGATCATAGG
Organism: Hippophae gyantsensis; assembly: GCA_030763125.1. Taxonomy (NCBI): domain Eukaryota; kingdom Viridiplantae; phylum Streptophyta; class Magnoliopsida; order Rosales; family Elaeagnaceae; genus Hippophae; species Hippophae gyantsensis. The sequence continues at coordinate 43,595,198 of CM061028.1, read as the reverse complement.
TATGCATTGCATGTGATTTTTAATTTATTACTCAAACTCTTAAAAAAGAAACTAAATCCTAAATATCCTGTCACGATATTTTGGTTGTTGTGTTTCCTAATCTAATAACATAAAAATAAACATAGATATGGATTCAATAAACATTTATGCAAATTTTTTATCATTTATAATAGTGGAGTATTTATGGATATAATAATTAAGTTAATTGTACTTGCTCTTACTATTTAGGTTATTAAAGATATAAATTAATATTTATTGATTCACTTTTTTTATATAAATACCACTTTTGGTGGGATTAGATATTCTTTGTTAATTAAACAAATCAATTAACACCTATGAGTGGGGTCGATAATTAATTTGGTTAATTAAATTAATTCCTTTTTTCTAAGAGATTGAAAATGAACCATTTAAACGCCACCTTTGGTGAGGTTAGACATTTTAAACTTTATTCAAGGTGTCCAAATTAAACCTAAGAATTTAACTATCCGAGTGCTAACTTTTAAGTTTTAAAACAATTACTAAAAATATGTTGTCAATACATTTTTGAATATTAGTTCTTAAAAAAACTTTTGAAATACAGCTTCACTCTAACTACCCGGCTAGATTGTCAATAAATAAAATAGCACTACTTTAAATTAGACCGGATAATTAAAACTTAAAATCTAATTTTTTAGATTTAAGTTTGTAATGAAAAATAATACATTTCTCTCTAACATCCTTAATATAAAATCTTGAATAAAAACAAAATCAATTTATTTTATAAAAAATGTTTTACCTATTTAATATTTTGCAAGCATAACAACGTTATTATTATATTATTTTTATAAACAGTCAATTATGTTAAATTTAATTATAGATAAAATAAATATAACATATAAGAATAAAACATAAAAATAACTGTAAAAAATATATTTTAAAATTATACCTCAAAAGAATCTGTACAACACTTTGATGCTAATTTCGTTTATGAAAAACCTCCAAACAGATTTACATTCCCATTTATTGAATCAAAAACTATAAATCTACAAAAGCATAGCTAGTTCTTCTCAAAAAGAGAAGAACTTTGAAATTTAAAAAACTAAAACTAAGAAAACTTTCTAGAGAAAGAAAGTTGAGAAAATTGTGTCTCAAGGTGTGTTTTTTACAATGGGTGAGATGGCTTTTTATAGGTGAGAAAAAGACTAAAAAAGTGAAAAAAATATCTTAAAAAATGATGATAGACGCGTATTGGATAGGTTGGCATGCGTGTAAGTATATACTATCCACAAAATTAATCACTCACCGAAAAAAATGTAGATGAATCCTGCAAAATTGATAGTATATGTCTTTATCTCATTCATTGGACTTTCTTCATTTGTATAAGGCATATATCTTGAAATTTTTACTTAATGAGTTTAATTGATGTATGAAAATAATATATATGATATCTTTATAATTTATACATTCATGCATATAATATACTATCAATTTAGATGAATACACGTATTTGGTGAATGGTTAATTTTGTGGCTTTTCTGTTTGATTTTAGTTTAGGTAACCCCATATATGTCTCTTTTTAGTATAAGTCATGCATGAATGAGATAAATGCATATACTATCAATTTCTACTTAAATCATTTAATCCAAGAAAATAAAATAAATAAATATATGTCACTCTATTAAGATGAGAAAATTCATACATTCAATGCTAATACCTAAAGAGGTCATATAAAATTTTGAAAAATAGAATAAGTGTTTTGAGTAGAAATAAAATATTTCACTCAAAATAAAGAAAATTAAGGCTCAAATAATATCTCACAAGGATAGTCTCCACTATTTGATTCCTACACACCAATTTTGGGTTCAATTCATTTCAAAATTTTATCATAAAATATCAGTTATGACACAAACTTACTAATTATCACATTACTTCATGATATGTTTTTGAAAATTAATCTAAAAATACAAAAAATACCTAATCATTGTTTAAACCTAATTTTTAAGACATGATTATTTTTGTGACAAAAACTTGAACACTACTCTAATTTACCTGAACACACAAATAAAGAAAATAACACACATATATAAAAGAAAACAAATGAATTAAAGGAAACAATTAATATGAAATACACAACTTAATAAACAAAATAAGGGCACATTGTTTATAAAAAAAATTAAATTTTGCCTAATTTGTGTAACTTTTAAATCCTACGACCCCCAACCTAAAATTTACATTTTCCTCAATGTAACAAATGAAAATTGCAAAAAAGAAGGGATAAAAAAGGTACCAAATTGCTTTATGTTTTAAGGATTTTTGATGTAGAACACTAGTTGCATCCAACATCAGATTTGAATCATACAAATAGGTACTCTAACATATCTTAACAAGCAATTATTTTATACAATAAAATAAACAAAATGCTTACAAAAGAAAACAAATTAATAAAACAAACTAAACTGCTTAAAATAAAATAATCTTTCAATGATGGGTTGCTTCCCATCTAACACTTACTTTAAGGTCTTAGCAAGACGCATCATTATAGTGCTAAGGATTACTTAGCCAAATGCAATCCATTTCAGCAGTGTTGTGTGGTCCTTCTAAATAAGGCTTCACACGATGCCCATTGAATTTGAATGTTGTTTGTGTCTTGGAATCCAATAGTTCTACTACTTCATATGCAAATACTTGGACTATTTTGAATGGTCCATCCCATCTTGATCTCATTTTTCCTAGAAACAATCTCAGACGAGAGTTAAATAAAAGAACTTTCATTCTAGGGTGAAGAGTCTTAGGAACTATCCTCTTGTCATGATAGCGCTTAGTATGCTTTTTGTATAATTTGGCATTTTCATAGGCTTCGTTCCTAATTTCTTCCAACTCATTAAGATGGAGTAACCATTTTTCTCCTACTTTATCTAAATCAATGTTTAACTCTTTAATTGCCCAGTAAGCCTTGTGTTAGAGTTCAACGGGAAGGTGGAACACTTTCCCAAAGATTAACTGGTAAGGGCTCATTCTATTGGGTGTTTTGTAAGCTGTGTGGTATGCCCATAAGGCATTTTTCAACTTAAATGCTCAGTCTTTCCGTGAAGGATGTACAGTGCATTCCATTATTCTCTTGATTTGCCTATTACTTACTTCCCCTAAACCAAAAGTTTGAGGATGATATAGAGTAGCTACTCTATGTGTGATGTACTTTTTTAGTACTCCATCAAATATTTTGTTACAAAAATGGCTACCTTCATCACTTATTATTGCTCTAGGAATTTCAAACTTGCTAAATATTGAATCCTTCAAGAATTTTACAACAACATTAGCATAATTGGTTTTAATAGGGATAGCTTCTACCCACTTGGATACATAATCCATAGCAACCAAAATATATTGAAAACCATTGGATGGGGGAAAATGACTCAAAAAGTAAATCCCCCATACATCAAAGAGTTCAACAACTAAATTAGATGTCAAAGGCATTTCATCTCTTTTGCTTATGTTCTTTGACATCTATCACATTGTGTACAAAATATATGAGTATCTTTAAAAGGAGTAAGCCAAAAGAATCTAGACTATAATACCTTACGGGCTATCTTTTCACCACCAAAATGGCCACCATAATGAAGTTCATGACAAAAAGTCAGAGTGCTTTTATTTTCTTCTTCAGGTACACATCTCTTGATGACTTGATCTTGTATAAATAAGGGCATCCCAGAAATAGTCCTTAATAGTTTTAAAGAACATTTTCATGTCCTGATATGAAGTGTTAGGTCGCAAAACACTAGTGGTAAGATAGTTTACAATATCAGCATACCATGGGTTTGGACCTATTGAAAATAACTGTTCATCGTGAAAGGTTTCAGCTATATCTTCATTACTCTCACCTTTAATAAAATTGAAGTTAGAAATCAACCTAGACAAATGGTTAGCTACTAAGTTTTCATTGCCTTTCTTATCCTTGATTTCTAGGTCAAATTCTTGTTAGAGTAAGACCTACCTGATTAATCTTGGCTTGGCATTCGATTTACTTAATAGGTATCTTAAAATAGCATGATCATAATGCAAAATCACTTTAGATCCTACTAAATAAGACCTGAATTTGTCTAAAGAAAACACTATGGCCAAGAATTCCTTTTTAGTGGTGGTATAATTCATTTGGGCATCATTGAGTGTTTTTCTAGCATAGTAAATGACATACAAACGCTTATCACTCTCTATCCCAAGACTTCTTTGATAGCATAATCAGAACCATCACACATTAAACATCTTTTGATAACAGGCTACATAAGGTATGCCTTATTTTAGAGAAATCTTTAATAAATTGTCTATAAAATCCTACATGTCCTAAGAAGCTTCTTATCCCCTTAACAGATGTAAGGAAAGGTAGTTTGGAAATCAGTTCAACTTTTGCCTTATCAACTTTAATACCTTTATTTGAAATTATATGTCCTAACACTGTCCCTTGTTGAACCATAAAATGACTTTTATCCCAACTAAGGGTTATATTGCATTCAATGCATCTTTCTAAAACCAAAGTAAATTTATGTAAGCAATCATCAAATGAGTTTCCAAAGATAGAGAAATCATCCATGAAAATCTCAATGAATTTTTCCACCATGTCCGAGAAGATAGACATCATACATCTTTGGAATGTGGCAGGGGCATTGCATAACCCAAATGGCATTCTTAGAAAAGCAAATGTCCCAAAAGGACTTGTAAATGTGGTCTTTTCCTAATCTTCTGGTCCTATGGGTACTTGATAATATCCAAAAAATCCATCTAGAAAATAGTTAAATTCATGCCTAGTTAATCTTTCCAACATTTGGTCAATGAATGGAAGAGGAAAGTGATCCTTTTTAGTATATAAATTTAGTTTCCTGAAATCTATACGTATCCTTCATCTAATGATTATTCTAGTATGCACTAATTCAATTTTGTCATTTTTAACAACTATTATCCTAGATTTCTTAGGTACCACATACATTGGAATAACCCACCTACTATAGCCAATAGGGTAGATAATTCCTTCATCTAATAGTTTAAGAATTTCTTTCTTAACTACCTCTTACATGTTTTGGTTTAGTCTTCTTTAGGCCTCTTGTACAGGTTTAGCACCATCCTCCAATTGGATCTTATGCATAAATATTGTAGGACTAATACCTCTTATATCCTCGATACTCCAACCTATAGCTTTCTTAAACTTCTTTAGCACTTTTATAAGCTCATTTTCTTGGGTTTTGGTCAAGATTGAAGAAATTATCACTAGATAAGTTTCTCCTTCTCCCAAAAACACATATTTTAAGTGCTTAGGTAAGTCTTTGAGTTCAAGCTCAGGTGGATTAGCCTCTTTACTAGATGGGGAACTGGGTAGATTTAAAAGAGTAATAGATTTTCTCATTAGTTCATCACTATCTAGTTGTTCAAGGTACAACTTAGTTTCCTCATCTAAATCTTCTTTGACCTCTTTAAGTGTAAGAACTGTTTCAAGCTTGTGTTCTATTCTGGTTAGGGAAAAGGTTCTTTGGACAAGATTTTCCAAAGGGTCAACATTGAATATTTCATCGATGGCAGAAATAGAAGGACAAGGTGAAGAATCAAAAACTTTAAAATGAATAGTTTTTCCTAAGACTATCATTGTCAACTTTCCATCTTGGACATCAATAATAGTCTTAGTAGTTGCCATAAATGATCTACCAAGCAGTATTATGTGCTCTTTGTCCAATGTTGGATTTTCTTGCATATCCAAAACCACAAAGTCAACAGGCATTATCAGTTTGTCTACATGTACTAGCACATCCTCAACTATTCACTTTGGATACTTAAGAGATATATCTGCAAGTTTAGGGGACATAATTGTGGGTTTTAAATCTTCTAAATTGAGCTGTAAGAATATAGAGTATGGCATCAAGTTTATACTACACCTAAATCAATAATTTCTTTAGCAACCTTCCTGTCCCCCATAAGCATGTTTATGATAACACTTCCAGGGTCTTTTAACTTAGGTGAAGTTGGTGCTGAAGTATAGCACTAGAAATTTCTGATACTACTACTCGCTCATTAAGGTCATACCTCTTTTTCTTAGTGTTCAACTATTTGAAAAACTTAGCATATTAAGACATATTAATGATTATTTCTAATAATGATAAATTGATATTTACTTTAGAAAGCATATTAAAAAGATCATAGAATTTCTTATCTTGTTTGGATTCTTTCAACTAGTGTGGAAAAGATACTTTCAATTGGTGTGGTTCTGTTGTCTTTTGAATTTTGGGGATATCAAATGACTCCCCAATAAGTTTTTCCAAATGCTTGTCAAGTGTAGCATTTATCTCTTCTTTTTACGAGACTAAAATATCACCTTCTTTGTTACCTAAACTACAAGGTAGATATTTAAAGATTTTAGGTAAATTAGTATTTACTACCTTACCACTTCGAAGGGTTCTTACATCCTTTTCTTGTTTGGGTTGACTGGGAAACTTTCCAAGTTCTTACCTTTGCATTTGTTCAGCTAGTTGCCTAACTTTAGATTCAATCCTTTTAACTGAAGCCTCCATGCTGCTCAACATTTTATTATTCATCAATTGGTTATTGAGACTAACTTGAATAAAAGCATTCAAGCTATCCTATAAGGTTGGCTTATAATATTGATATGATGGGTAAGGGTGGTTTTTATTTGGCCTTAGTGTTTGACATTGGGTGTAGGCGTGGTAATTGTTTTATGTCCAATGATGGTTAGTGTGATTATAGATGTTTAGATGATACCTTTGAAATGATTTGACTTCCTCCATGGAATCCACACGAGAATCACAAGTATATAAACAATTACGAGCATTATGCCCAATTGAAAAACACACTTCACACACCTCTTGATCTGGAATTTGATGGGTACTGAGAAGTTTCACTTGCTTAGTCAATTTAGCAAGTTGCAAGGTCATCTCATTATCAGAGCCAACTTCATTAACTCCTTCTCTCTTTATCGTACTTCTTTGTTAGTAATTAGAACCCAATAACTTATAGAGATTATAGGTTTTCTCTATAGTCTTTTCTCCTACAGCACCTCCAGTTGCATTATTAACCATGTATTGACTCTGCAATGTCAATCCATCATAAAAGAATTGGTTATGTAGCTATAATGGAAAGTTATGATGGGGACATTGAATGAAAATAAGTTTGAATATTTCCCAAGCTATATGAAAAGGCTCTTCATCCATTTGAGAAAAATGTTGCTATCTTTGTCCTTAGATCAACAGTCTTTTGATGGGAATAGAACCTACCCATAAGCTTTTCATAAACTACGTCTCAAGTTGTTAGAGAACCCGATTGTAGAGTAATAAACTATGACCAAGATTTATCCTTGAGGGTGTAAGGAAAACATATCATCCTAAGCTGGTCTTCATTAATTCCCTGCAGTGGAAAGATTTGGAAAATAGCATAGAATTCTCTAATGAAATGCAAAAGGTCTTCATTAGAGACACCGTAAAAGGAAGGCAACAAAGAATAATGAATATTTTTTAATTCATAGTTCCTTGCATCCTCTTGCAATTGTATACTGGAAGTTGCATTTCCAATGATTGGCATTGCATAGTCCTTCATCATTTTCAGCCTATCTCCAACATCTCCTATGGCTATTTGAAGTTGAAATTGATCCTCCTCATCTTGCGTATCAATATTTAGCTCCTAAGAAATAGTAGAACTATCTAAGAAAGATTTATCACTTGAAAAAATGTATAGGCTTAAAGAATGGACACAATTTTTGAAACAAATGAATTTCTATTGTTACATTTGAATTTTATTACACTCATTTTTAAAAACAAAACAAAATAAAATAAAATAAAAGAAAGGAAAATACAATAATGGTTGACCTCCCACTTAGGACTAAAATTATCATCTTCTAGTAAGACGTTGTTTGGAGATTACATAATTATTTGATCCAATTTGACCATTCAGTTAGTCTTTGCTTTGTTTTTACAAATACTCAGCTAACTATTCCACTTGAACTTCCACCTTTTTGATAGAAGCTTCCACAGAGTCCAGCCGTTGATTGTTTTTGATTAGCCAGTTATTTCTGCAGACTTGAATAAAAAAATTCAAATTGTCCTCTAGGGTTGGTCTATTAGGATTGCTTCTTGGAATGGGCTATTGGAATTATTGGCCTGACTGATTTGACCTCTAGGCGAAAGGAGGGTTGTTTTGCCTCTAGGAGAAGTTGAGATGATTTTTCCACCCAGGATTATAAGTATTTGAATTGGGGTCAAATCTTGGTCTCTGTTGATATACTTCCAAAACATTAACCTATTTAGGTCTAGCTAGTGCTTCTCCTTTATATGGACAGGCTTCAGTACCATGTCCTATGTTGCTACACAAACCATAATGTTCATTGTTGGTGTTGATGTGCATAGTGAGAAGGAAAACTTTCTTGGTCAATCGAACAAGTTGTTGTTAAACTTCATTGCTAGAATCGATTTCATGAATTATAGGTTTTCTCACTCATGAGCTTTTCTGTTGGGAATTAGCACCCAACATCTCAAAGAATTTTTACGTCTCAGAGGTTGCCTTCTCTCCTATTGCTCCTCTGGTAGCGTCATCAACAATGAACTGTCAAGCTGATTCTCTTTTAGAATACTGAGGGGAAAGGTTTGGACTATGGCATAGAAGTCCCTAATGAAGGAAATAGAATCTTCATTAGGCGGCCCTTAGAATGAAGGAAGCATAGAAAATGAATATTTTTCAATTTATAATTCCGAGAAGCCTCACCCAATTGGATAGCGATAGTTTTCGTGCCAATTACTAGCCGTACAAAATCTGTCATGGTGGTTTCCCTAATACGTGGGTTTTCTCACATTTCTTTTGGTTCCGATAAAGGATTAAGGCTTGGTTTTATGTTTGGCTCAAAAATAGGCTGATGGTTAGAATTTAGCCTTATGGGCAGTTTTTTAAATTTATGAATATTATCTATGTATGGTGTAAGAGGGTTTCCTAAGGATCTCCTACCATGCATAGACTATTGAAAACATAAATTTAAAACACTTGTTAAGAAAAAGAATAATAAAATAACCATACAAAAATTTAGAGAAAATATACATAGTATTTAATAGCCATACTAAGTTAAATAACATAATCAGTATTAACCAAGAGTGCTCCCAGAAAAGAATAGTGGAGTAAAGCCTCCTTAAAAACCATCCTCATATATAGAACAACGTTCCCAAGAAATACTAGTTGCACAAATTAAGGCTTCCAAGAACTAGTCTTCTAGACAAAACTGTCTTAGATCTTTACTTTTCATGCTATTATACAATTATTTTTTTTATATTTTTATTTTATGAACTTAATATTCAAATCTAATATATATTTTGATATGTTTTTAATAAATTAATGTAAATTTTTTTATTAACATTAAAATTACAAGTTAAAATTTTATTTGATATTTTTTTTTTCATTTTTTTAACAAAAAAATCACAATTATTTAAAACATAAAAAGTTTTTAAAATTTTGATAAATAATTTAAAAACACTATTCCTTCCACGACAACGACGCCAAAAATTAGATGAGTAGAACCGACATCGGGTTAGCAATAACGATCCTACAAATAGTTTGGTTTTATATTTGTAAAACTATCGCAAGTGCATGAATCATTTTATAGAAAAATCATGAGTATATTCCCAAGGTCGATCTAAGAAAAGAATATGTGTGGTTTTTAATTTATTACTCAAACTCTTAAAAAATGAAATTAAATCCTAAACATCCTATCACGATATTTTAGTTGTAGTGTTTCCTAATCTAATAACATAAAAATAAATATAAGTATGGATTCAATAAACATTTATGCAAATTTTTTATTTATTTATAACAATGGAGTATTTGTGAATATAATAATCAAGTTAATTATGTTTGCTCATATTATTTAGGTTATTAAATATATAAATTAATATTTATTGATTCACTCTTTTTTATATAAATACCACATTTGGTGGGGTAGATATTCTTTGTTAATTAAACAAATCAATTAACACTTATGGGTAGGATTGATAATTAATTTGGTTAATTAAATTAATTCTTTTTTTCTAAAAAATTGAAAATGAACTATTTAAATGCTACATTTGGTAGGGTTAGACATCTTAAACTTTATTCAAGCTGTCCAAATTGAACCTAAGAATTTAACTACCCAAGTACTAACTTTCAAATTTTAAAACCATTACTAAAAATATATTGTTAATACATTTTTGAATAATAGTTCTTATAAAAGTTTTTGAAATAGAATTTCACTCTAACTACCCGGCTAGATTGCCAACAAATAAAAGGGGATTATTTTATATTAGACTAGATAATTAAACCTTAAAATCTAATCTGTAGATTTAAGTTTGTAATGAAAAATAATATATTTCTCTCTAATATCCTTAATATAAAATCTTGAATAAAAACAAAATCAATTTATTTTATAAAAAATATTTTACCTATTTAATATTTCACAAGCATAACAACATTATTATTATATCATTTTTATAAACAGGTAGTTATGTTAAATTTAATCACAAAAAAATTAAATATAACATTTAAGAATAAAACATAAAAATAACTATAAAGAATTCATTTTAAAATTATATCTCAAAAGAATCTCTATAGCACTTTGATGCTAATTTCATTTTTGGAAAACCTCCAAACGGATTTGCATTTCCGTTTATTGAATCAAAAACTATTAATCTACAAAAGCATACCTAGTTCTTCTCAAAAAGAGAACTTTAAAACTAAAAAATCTAAAACTAAGAAAACTTTCTAGAGAGATAAATAGCTGAGAAAATTGTCTTAAGGTGTGTTTTTTACAGTAAGAGAAAATGGCTTTTTATATGTGAGGAAAATGCTAAAAAAGTGGGAAAATATCTTAAAAATGATGATAGATGTGTAATGGAAAGGCTGGCATGCTTGTAGGGCACTGATGTGTGTGACTGGGGGGATTCATGGAATGGATGGGTGCTGAGATTGGCTGACATGCACAGGATTTCGGGAAGATATATGCGTGGTTGCACGGAAAATTGAGGTATGAATGGGCGCGGACTTACAGAGTAATGTATGTGCGGTTGGGTAGTTTTGTCCTTTTTTCCATTTTTAAGACTTTTCCTCATTTATTCTCAACATATTTGTGATGTATTTCCTCTAGTATTATTCTTCAAGTCTTTAAATTATTTTGTAGCAAAAACACCTAGAAAAAAACAATAAAAATACTCGTGATTTTGAAAACATAAATTTATAAAAATATGATAAAATCATAAAAATATAAATATTTTTAATCAATTAAAGTACATTAAATCATGGTAATTTTATTACCTTTTAAGCATTTATCAATTCTCAAAAAAATAAAAGCTTAAGAGTGAGGAGAGCTAGAGTCCATGAAATTGACTCTGGTACTAAAGTTCAAATGGAGCTTGCTCAATTGACAAAGCAAGTTGCACTTTTAACTATACATGCCACAACAAATAAAGAACAATGTGGTGTGTGTAGTAATTTGGGACATGGTCTTGATACCTGTCCATATCAATTAGAAGTTATAGTTGGACTCGAGCGGATCAATATATTAGGGGGATACCAGCCAAGACTTAGGTATGAACCCAATTTTAATACCATAATCATGGGTGGAGAAATCATCCGAATTTCTCTTGAAGATAGAATGACCCTTGATTTTCCCAAAGTTCAAATCCACTATGCTAGTAATTCCTACAAAAAATGCCTATAAATCCTTCCAATAAGCCAAGTTTAGAGGAAAAATTGAATTCATTCATTCAAGTAAGCAGAGACAGCTAATCAAGGACTAATCAAAGGGTGGACTTTGTAGAAATCTCCATTAAAAGGATGGAAATACATACTTGTAAAAGTAAGGCAATGAGTAACTACAATGTCAATACCAATTTATTTCTAACCTAATTTCCTTTTTTTCATCAAATTAAATTGAGATAAATGTTAGTAAAAATCAAATTCTACATATTGCAAGAATCAGAACAAGAACAACAAAGGTAATTATACTTATATTGATTATCAAGAGCAACTCTTTTGTTGTTCTTAGAATGAATTGAGAAATCACTAAATGTAAGAAACATTGAAAATTGCAAAAAACCCGGAGTATGCCTCCTAGTTATGACCATGCATGGATTTTATAGGCCTCGAGCCTAATCGTTTCTATGTGCACACTAACATGCATTCACATGGCCTACCTAATTCCCATGTGCCTCATCCATCACCCACACACACACGCTGCCACCATGTGCCAAGGTGGTTATTCAATTACAATAGAAAATTATAAAGAAACCAGCCTAGAAATTAGTTGCTATCTGTAACTTTCCTATTTGCATCAAATTCCTTCTAAGAACAACCGAGGAGTTTCTCTTGATAATCAATAAAAGTATAATTACCTTTCTTGTTCTTGTTCTGGTTCTTGCACTACATCAAAAATTGGTATGAGAGCTTGGTTTAAGCTACAAATAGATGGCAAAATCTGGTAATGAGACTAATGGCAATGATAATGAACACACGAGGAACTTGTGGCTTGCGATGGCTGGCTTGAAAAGACGGTTCGAGTAGAGGGTTGAGAAGGTGACACAAGAGCTTCACCAGTCACTCCTATAGGCAACCACCCAAATTCAAAATCAGCTGGATGAGATTCAAAAGTAGCTAAAACCGTGAGGAAAAAGAGGTTCTTCGTAATGACCAATCGTTGAACCCACTACCTCATCTTTGTCACGCACTTGAGTTTCCTCAAAATCAAACGTACCCTGACTCTGATGATGACCTCACAACACCATCGGTAGCGAACCCCATAAATTTTGGTTTCGATGGAGGAACCACTGTTTGGATGGGTATCAATAGGGAGAGAAAATTCGGGAAACGCTGTGCTGGAAATAGGCAGTTTGATAGCATGAGAAGCCAGTATACAAATTTTGTTAATTCCTCTCTTAAGTGTCAATCCTATGGTAAGTAGGAATACTAGCTTACCATGGACCTACCTATTTTCGCGAACCACTTTCACATTTTAAGAATTTTTGGATTTGTTGGCTATTGTTGAAATTTTTTTCGATTATACAGAAATACAAGAAGAGAAAAAAGTAAAATTAGTTGCTTATAATCTCTAAGATGGAGCCTTTGCTTGGTGAGAACATATGAAAAATGAAAATAGGTTGAGAGGAAAAGCACCAATCACCTCTTGGGAAAGAATGAAGAAATTGATGGTGTAACAGTTTTTACCAACTGATTACGAACAGCTCCTTTACCAGTAATATCACCAGTGCTAGTAGGGAAGGAAAAATTTCATTGAATACATTAAAGAGTTCATGAGGCTTGGCTTGTGAGCCAATATGTGGGAGCGAGAACCCTAGAAGGTTTCTCGATATGTTCAAGGTTTAAATTCCCTTATTATAGAAAGACTACAATCAAGCCAAACCTTGTGGTCTGTCAACCAAGCCAACAACATGGTAATGAAGGTGGAAAGCCAACTAAATAGACCTAGAAAATCCATACCATTTGGATTTCATTTTGGTGACTCCTCTGCTAGTAAAAACTCAAGTGGTTTCACCCCAAAATTTAGACCACTAGTCCCTATAGAACCCACACTAGTTCCAAAAAAATCCATCTCATAACCCAACAACCTAAAAAATCCACTTCCAAAACCTAACCCCTATACTAAACCACTATTTATCAAATGTTTTAGGTGTTATTAGCAGGGGCACAAGTATAATGAATGTCCATAAAGGCATAGCAACTTTATGCTGGGGCACTAAAGTGGTCATGCAGGTAGGGACAAAACCATACTTTTGGTGGAAGAAGGATTCTACTGGCCTCATTTACGGAGAGATGTAGCAAATTAAATTTGTGCAAAAATGCTCTATCTATCAAAGAGCTAAAGGAGGGAGTCAAAACAATGGCATATACTATCATATACAAGTTTCTACAACCATTTAGGAGGAACTTAGCATGGGTTTCATCCTTGAGCTCCCAGTCAGCAAAAGAAGAGTAGACTCCATCCTAGTGGTAATGGTTAGGTTTTCAAAGATGTGTCACCTGGTCCCATGCAAAAAGGTGTTTGATGCCAACAACATAGCAACTATCTTCTTTCAAGACATTATCAAGCTACATAGCATCCCTAAAACCATCACCTCTGACCGAGATGTGAAGTTTATGAGTCACTTTTGGAAAGAGTTATGTTACAGGTTTGATATCAAATTGAATTTTTGTAGCACTTATCATCCACAGACAGATGGGCAAACAAAAGTGATCGACAGAACCATAAGCAATATGCTTAGATGTTTGACTCATGAAAAACCTCAAGAATGGGATTTACATCTTCCTCAGATTGAGTTTGCTCTCAAGAGTATCCCAAACCGTACCACCAATCACTCACCCTTCTTGATTATCTACACCAAAGTACCTAACTTTAGTGTAGATTTGCATGCCATACACAATCTAAAGAGCAAATCTGCTAGCGTATGGGTGGCTGATTGTACTCAATACCACTGGGAAATTCGAGTGCATATTGAGAAGATGAATGAATAGTAAAAAATGTAGGCTTATCAGCATCGTAAGCCTATGCAATTTTAAACTAGTGAGCTTGTCATGGTGCACCTCAACAAACACAGATTATCATAAGGCACTTGCCCCAAGCATCAACTCAGAAACTATGGTCCTTTCAAAATTCTTAAGAAAATCAACGGTAATGCTTATGTAATTGATCTTCCTGAAGAATGGAATATTTCCAACATGTTCAATGTAACAAATCTTCGTAAATACTACCTTACAAACGCAGCTGATGTGATCATTCTAAATTCAAGGATGAATTCTATTAAAGAAGAGGACTATGATATAGATAGGAAATTTGTAGATAGCAACTGATTTCTAAGCTAATTTACTTTTTCTTATTTTCTATTGTAACTGAATAACCACCTTGGCACATGGTGGCAGTGCAAATATGTGGGCGATGGATGAGGCACATGGGAATTAGTTAGGCCGTGTAAGTGTTCACATGGAAACAGTTAGGCTCGATGCCTATAAAATCCATGGGTGGCCATTACTCGAAGGCATACTTTGGTTTTTACCCAATTTATAGTGTTTCTCACATTTAGTGATTTTGCAATTCCCACCTTTCTTCAAATTTCTTTCACAAATCCTTTCTAAAAGTCAATTTTCTAACCAATTTTCACTATTTTATCAAGAAATTTTCAAAATTTTCAAGTTCCTTCAATATTTTCATCTTCAAAAGGGCGCTCTTCTTTTTCTTCAAAAATATTTAAAAAAAGTCTTCATAATTTTTGAAATTTAATTCTTCAATTTAAATTTTTTGAAATTTGTGTTGTATTTGTATATTTATTAAGAGTCTAAAACCCTATTTAGGATAAAGAAAGGGTTAGGAAAGATTTGTTGAAATTTTCTATGAACCCCTATTTAGATATTCTAGTAAACATTTGAAAATGGCATCTAAGAGGTCTTGGAAAGGAAATGAGGTTTTAACTTTTGGAGATTTTAATAATTCAAAATTTTCAAGTTTTGATGCTAAAGTTCGTTTTAAAAAGTGATAGAAGTTAATAATTGTTTTATATTGAAAAGAGGGATGAAATTTAGCAATGGATCTAAAGGGATAACTGATAACTATATTTTATATAGTTATTTTCATCTATTTTATTAATTATAATTGCTATGTTCTTTACATTTTTAGTTAATTTTAGTTAAATTATTTAGTATTTACTGTTTATTTGTTAAGGAGATTATTTTTAAGAAAATTAAATAATTTTAATGAAAACGAACTTAATTACAAATTTGTTTCCAAAAATATAATTTCAAATAAAAGAGTTCTTAATTGCATTTTACAATAGTCGAAAATATAATTTAAATTGAAATTGGGCTTAATTTTAATTATTAAAAGTTTAAAATTTAATATAAATTAGAAAAGGGCTTAATTGTAATTAAAGAAAGATTAAAATGTAATTTGAATTAAATTTGTGGGTCAAAATGCAATTAAGGAAATTTATATTCTGTGCAAGAAAAGGAATTCCTACGCAACATTATTTTTGGGCAACACCAACCATACGATTAGACAATCAACGGATACGATGAGGCGCGTGGATTACAAATGCGACAAAAGAGAGTAAACACGGATTTCAGGGTTTACGCGGCTCGGCACGCCTGTGTGGCCCACCTGCCGCGTATGTCGGTGTGCCCTGTGGGACCCACGTGTCTGTTACGCGTCTGCCAAAGGGTGTGATCTCGTGCGGCAGAACCACCTGCGATCATTTCCTTCAGCCATATATAGTCTGCCACGTGTCTCCAATATTCTTGCATCTAATGAGAAGAAGACACGTGTCACGTATCGGGTAAACCAAACGCACGGAAACGGCGCACGTTTCCAGCCGCGCCGTTGTCTGCCACATGTCCCCACGCGCCATGCTTTCGTGCGGCGCATTTACATATACCCGTTTTCCTATCACCCATTGAAGGCTGCCACGTGTCCCACTATTTTTCAGCAAATCAGATCGTGACACGTGGCAAGGTGTATTGAAAACAAAATCAGAAATGCGCAGCTGTTTCCCACTCAGTTTAAAATAATGTTTTCGTTGTAACAGTGTGTCCCCCACGCATTTTATTTCTATTTTCGATGCAAAATGTCTCCCGCGTGTGTAAAAATATTTATTTTTTTAGATGTATTTTTGGTGTTATAAATAGGGGTATTATGATAGAGTTTTGGAGTTTTAGAGTTTAGAATTTTTGTGGTGTTAGGGGCTGGATTGTGGAACACGCAGAGGCCATTTTTGGTTTCTGTTGTGCTCTATGTGTGCCAAATATTTGCGCTACAAGATGTTTTAATTTCCTTTCTTCTTCATCTAATTTTTCTGTATCTGTTGTAATTTTATTTTAAATTTATGAAGTAATTTAATTTTTCTAGGGTTGCATTTGATCTAAATTTATGAAGCTTTGATTTTAATTATTTTTGATAGATTTATAAGACGTTTGATTTGTTTATTCTATCTGTACTTAATGCTTTTTGATTATTTACAAATTTTATCAAATTGATCCGTGACACTTAAATAAACTTGGAAGAGGTATTTTTGTGTATATTGCTCATAGCTAGAATGACATGTATGATGAAGGATAGGAATATACCCTAATTGTATGTGTGGCCATTTGAAAACTTAGAACGTAATGAATCTTGGTGAATTTAATTCTCATAGAGATATAGTGAATTAATTTAACGAGGTGTGTTTATACGGAGCTCGGAAGAGATGTATGAATAAAATTAGAAGTTTTCGGTTGACAAATTAAATGTACTAAAAAATATAAATCAAAAGAAAATAATATTATTGGAGTTGATTAATTTGGTGAAAAATTACAATCCTAGATTTCTTTTATTTTAAACTATTTTCTTCTTTTTCTAAATCAACGGTTGTTTTGGATAAAATCAGAGGGAAACAATTTTAGTACTCAACAAACTGTAGTAATAAATCTCTGTGGGAACGATACTTTACTTTCAAATTTTATTACTTATGACTGTGTATACTTGCACGTTTTATGTTCTTCAAAAGAGATAACAATAACTGATATAATAGTAGTCCTAGGCTGAACGAAGTTTGTAAGGAAACTAGAGGCTACTATTGAATCTCTATTTCGAGAATTTTATGCAAATGTTTTGATACTATTGATGATAAAGTTATGGTTAGGAATGTACTAGTTCCTTGTCGACCAAATGATATAAATGCTCACTTTTATTTAGTACATGTTGCATAAGGTGAGTATAAGCATTATATTAGTAATATAGATTATACTGCAGTATTAAAAGCCTATATTATGTTGGTGATAAACATAAGGGTATCAAAGCAAAGTATTTGGACAAAATTTAAAGAATTTGGAAATACTTTGTATGTTCTAGGATGATGCTCACCAAACATTATAGAATTGTTGATAAAAAGAGTTATTTTTTTGTATGCAATCGCATCTAAGATGCCCATGGATATTGGAGCAATAATTCATCAAACAATTAGGCTATTTATAAATAGTCACCATATGAGAGGGTACCCTTTTCTACAACTTGGTGAATTATTGAATATGATTTATTTTGATGAGCTTACATCTGGTATGAATATCGTTCCAAGAGAAAGGAGAGCCATTCCTCCATCCAACAAGTCTATGAAAGAACAATTTCATAATTTTGGTAAGAGAGTGAGCTACATGGAAGAATACCAACAAGCTTATTTTACCCAAAATGTAGCATTCCTAAATCAATAGCATCGTGATCAAGCCCAAAATCTAACCTCCCACGCGAAGCTTCATCTTTATTTTTTTCCCTTCTGTGAGAGTTATGAAAGAGTACTCATTTTAGTTACCACCACCACCCGAGGAGGAGAGATTTTCAATGTTGTTGCATCCCACACCATTGTTCAGTATTACCCATCACCAAATTTACTCCCTATTTTGGAAAATACTTCACTAGTTACCATAAAGGGTCACCTGGTAGGAGATTATTCTTTGAGGGGAAAAAAATGAAGCCAGTGACTTAGAGGTCTACACTAATGCAGATTAGGTTTGTTCAGTAGAGGATAGACAATCCATTATTGGATCTTGGACTTTTGTTTTCCAAAACTTAGTGACTTGGAGAAGAAAAAAGGAAAATATTATAGTTAGGAGTAGTGCTAAAGTAAAATTTAGAGTAATCACACAAGGAATTATGAGGCACTATGGTTGAAGAAACTCTTATTATAACAAAATTATAACACATCCAATCAAGTCATATTGTGACAAATCAACATTTCCCTTAATCCAATTCAACATGATAGAACAAAATACGTGGAAGTTGATAGATACGTTATTAAAGAAAAAGTTGACGATGAAACAATTTGCATGACTTGTGTCCTAACAAAAGAGCAAACTATTGATATCTTTACTAAATTAATTCATCAACAGTTGTTTGATGATTTATTTTCTAGTTGAATATGATCAATACTTACGATCTAACTTAAGGGAGAGTGTTGAAATCTCATGAATTAAATAAAGATCTGGTTTTGAATGTATATTGATTAGAGCATTATTTCTAATATTATGGATTTATTGGGCAATATGTTTCTCCTTGTTTAGCTTAGTTAGAATTAGGAATATTATCACAATATTAATTAGGAGATTTATTTCCTTTTCTAATCCTACTCATTTTCTATAAACTGTAAGAAGTTACTGTACAAAATATTATTCAACATTCAAAAATACATTTCACAAAATAGAAAGTCTTCAAGAGTCTTCGAAACAGTGGGATCTAACAGATAGCTTGTTGTAGGTTTGGAACAGTCAATGTGAATAAGCTCTTGCATCATGTTTTCAAGAACAAGCTATTGTATTACTTCCCGACAATAAATTAGAAAATAAAATGGGTTATTAATGTAGAAAATATAGGGATATAGGATAGAGAATAGACAAAAGAGGAGAATGATTAGATGAATTAGGGGTTAAGGATTTGATAAATAAGAAATAGAAGAAATAGACAGATATTTGGAGAGAAAAAAATAATTATATCGAAATCATTTGGTATGAGAAAAACCAAAACATCAAATTAGATAATTAATAAAATCTTAAATGCTAATTTAAATAATTAAATGATAAACAATAAATTCAAATAAAAGATAAAGTCCTAATTGAATCCTTATTTAACCTCTATTTTGCATCAATTATCTTAGCAATCATTTTGCTTTAACAATTTCAAATATTTCTATAATCCTTTGTATTTTACTAACAAGATTGAATCCTAGAGACAGTGGTCTTCCCTTAAAGGGGTAGCCTTGTTAAGATTTGTCCGATTTTTAGAGTGAGAACTTAGAGAGAAGATAGAGTAATTGATGAATGTGTGGATTCCTTAAGAGGTTCATCTATTAATAAAACATTATTCGTACAGATGTCAATTACATAGGATGTATATATACATGGAGATGTTAGAGGGGTAAAAACGGTAAAAATTGATACATTTTATGGTATGAGATCGACCATAGCTCAAGCTGATGGTCGACCTTATAGGTAGCATGGTTCCCTCGAGTGAGTCTCATTTTTGTTAGTGCATTGTGAGGATGGGGTAAGGTAGGTCATTTGGGATGACTCGTCTTATGGCTTGGGTTGTTGACTAGATACTAGATATTATATAGGGCTTGGTTCCTAGTTAATCCATATGGAAAAACATCTAGTCCCCCTACTCTTTTATCTCGAGCTCTTATCTGAGGTTGAAGAGTAATTCTCGTGCAATGAATATGAATCATTCAGTTCCCTTAATAAATGCATATCAGTTGACTAGAGATAGAAAACATGGGTCTCTATATAAGGAGGCACCTGGGTTGAGCCATTTCACTATTTCCTATGCATTAAACAAAACATTAGAGCGAAAACTCTTTGTCGCCTCAGTTCAAGCCATAGAAAAACTTTTAGTTCGATGGTAAGAAATCAGCTCTTAACATAGCTTATTTGCTCTAGTCTTAATAGTGCAACACTCTAAGTCCAACATTTTTCTACTTTCTTTTCAGGTTGGTTTTAAAAAATCATTTTTCTTTCTTTTCAAACTTGACCCTCGGTAGTCTCTTGTTCTTGTGTCCTACCCCCTCTTTTATATTTTGTGATATTTTGTAGCAACTATACATAGGGAAGAGACCTCATGCTCTGGCTCCTAGGAGGGCCCTCAATACCCCATTGTAAGTGATGATGTGGGGTCCTCTACCTAGACAAATTCTTCAAGTGATAAGGGGAAATATCAACCTCACCCTTCTACCTTCGCCCTTCCTTAAGGGAAACCTAATTAGGTTAAACGTGCCCAAGACACAAATCTCAGTGGCCAGGTCATGGAGAAAAAAAGAGAGGAACATTGGGACTGGAGAGCCCACAGGCCATACTAAGGGTTGCATGGAAAAAGTTAAGACAAGTGGTTTGTCACCACTAGATGAGGAGAAGTTGAGGAAAACATATAGCTTCCCTTCTTCAGTGGAAATAATGATTCCAGTGGTAGGGGCTTATGACATCGACCATTCCCAAGCTAGGTGGACGATCTTTCATGAGAAGGCTCTATGGTTGGAAGTCAGGTTTTCACTATACCTTTTTATAAGGAGATTTTTGGAAAGGACTCAGTTTACGGTGGGTTAGCTAATACCCAATGGCTAGAGGTATTTACTCTGCCTTACAGTAATATGCTAGGAGCTCGATATAGATTTGGAAATGCCCGAGTTTAATGAAGCCTACATCTTACAATAGAACCCAACAGACTCAAGGAGGGTGCACATGTCTATGAAGCAAGACAAAGGTATAAATATGGCCCTTCTTGAGAATGAGAAAAACTAGAAGGAATATTTATTCTTTGTCTCAGGTCGGTTGGAATATCCAACCAATGACACCAAGTTGATTAGGAGCACTTGGAATGATACTAAGGTCGTTATAAGGAACATGGTTCCTACATCATGACCTTAACATTGGATGTAAAGCAACGTTTGGCATATATCAAGAACTATTTATTTGAGAAGACCCCATGAAGGCATCTATTAAATACCTCGTGCTTTATTGCATACAGGTTAATATGGCATGGTTTAGTAGAGCCTCCTCTCAGGATTATTAGTAAACCTCAAGCTCCTCTTAAGCACAAGACCCTTCCCATATATTATGCAGGTAGGTTTGAGGTGGTCCTTGACGATGGTGAACTTGCCCTCAAACTTGAACATTTCCTTCTTTTTTTGGATGATTGGCATGACTTTATTATATTAACACCTCATCACCTCTTGTTTTTGTAGATACTATAGAGTTTGACGCTAAAGCTCTTATTTCTCGACTTAAGAGTGGGGCTTCTCCTCAAGGGAGTAGCTTTCAAGAAGCTACTCCTCCCATGTAAGGGAAGAGTCCTTTAAAGGGAGGAAGAGGAACAAAGAGGGCCTCTCCACCTCATCTAAAAAGAAAAATAAAGGTACTCTAGATAAGTCTACACTCAAGCTTGAGCCACTAAATGTCTTCGAGCCCTTACCAGCCTCCCCGAGCTGACACATCTCTCTCATTCCCTGCTCGGCTACCCTAGCATCTTCTCAGCCTATAAGGAATTCCTGAAAAGGGAAAATTATAGTCAATGACCTTACAACTAATGTTTAGGGTGGCTCTATGTCGGAGTATGGCACTAGAGTAGCTTAACCATTATGTGTGTCATTGTGCTATTATAACCCATGAGAAGTAGCTTGATGCCGTATGTCTGTAGAAGAGTTCAGATGCTATAATGAGTCACTTGATGTACAAGGTATGCCACTATCCTTTCTATGCACATTTTTATTTATTTTAAATGTATATTTCTAATGTTTAACCTCACTTCATCTGAATTTTCAAGCACTACTACTATTTCAATTGAATATGACCCGTGACGTGGAGAGTTTGACGCGTGAACTGGCTCAAGAGTAAGAGAAGCACAACTTGACTTGGTCCAAGTATGTGTTGTTGCTGGTCAAGGCCAATAAATGGGGGGCAAGGCCATAGATAAGTCAAAGAAACTAACCAAGGCTGTGTCCGAGCTAAATGACTATATAAGTCTTGTGTAGGAGCTTGATAAGGCTAAGAAAAAGGCCATGGCTAACCTTGAGGCTAGTAATTGAAAAGTATCCAAACTTGAAAAGGCTAAGGAAAAAGCTAAGTGTGAGTTTGGTGTTATGGTTAAGCAACTCATCTCGAGCATAGAAATTGGGTATTGGTTGGCAATGAACTCTTTTAAAAAGGAGGCCAAGAAGAGAGACCTAGGTTAGTATTATGACCAAATTGTAGACATCTTGGTCACTCCTCAGTATGAGCCCATCCAGTCCCAAGGTGGGGACAAAGAAAAGGATTCTGACTCGGGCGATAATGGCAATGGTACCGAGGTGATTGGTGTAGAGGGTGAGGCCGGGGCCAATTGACGTAGTGATGACTTGAGGCCTAGCTAGATTTTAAGTCGTTCCCCTTTTTTTTAGCTCGATGCCATTCATTCTTGTGTGGTTGTGGGCTGTGTCTTGTAATTTTCTATTTTTAATCATCAATGAAAATCAGCTTAATTTTGGGAATTATGTTGATTTATTTAGTAGTGTATTTATATTATTTTGTTTTTGTACCCATTTTTGATGTAGACGTACCTCCCTATTTTTGGGACATGTGTCATTTAAACCTTTTTGGACACCATCCCTTATAAAAAAAGGGTTAAGGAAATGTTTTGGATTCAAGCAACATTGTTGAAAAAAATTTCAACTACTTCTCCATCTTTTTTGTTCAAAAGTCATGGGATTTGACCGTGCTAACAAGTATTCAATTCGGGCTTTGAAACTAGAAAATGTAAGACTTAAAATCGAGGTGCGTGAACTGAAAATCAAACTGTCCCAGCTCGAGGCTAGGTTAAAGCTTTATAAAGAGACCGAGAGTAAGCTCACTTTTTGTAAGGAGCAGTTATCTCAAACTTGAGCTCGAGAGAGGGAGACCATGACCAAAATGGTCGCCCATATGGACAAGGAGTCCTATTGGGAAAAATTATACATGAAGCGATGTGAAGGGGTTTTCCTCAAGGTGATGAGAGTTACTGAAGAATTGGAACGTTCTATGCTTGCATTGAACTCGATCCTGTCTGAGGAAATGGCCAATTTTCAGGAGAAAATTATCAAGATTGAAGCCAAGCTATTACCTCTGGTGGAGGAGATTGATGACCTAGACACAAGTCAGGAATCTATGCTTGTAAATATTTTATAATTTTCTGGGAGGCCGAGTAATGTAATAATAAGTTTTTTTAAAAGCATTGTGGGTTTAAACAATAAAAATATTCTTAATAGAATTCATTTACAATTCCTACCCATTGCATTTTTTCATGTGTATTTTTGTTCTTTATTAGAGGATGAACTGTGTAAGTGTTGGGGAGATCTACCTGGTTCTCAACTGAGGTGATCAACTCATGACTTTTACAGGTGTTAGAGCGCTCTTCCTAGTTCTTAACTGAGATGATCAACCCTTGACTTGTAACAATAAAAGAGGGTGCTCAACCAAGTTTCTGACTGAGGTGCTCAACTCTTCCTTAAATATCATAGGGCCAACTTGGTTTCTAACTGAGTTGAATAACTCGTTACTTTTGCAAGTGTTAAGACACTATACCTGGTTCTAAACTGAGGTGATCAGCCTTAGACCTGTAATAGAATGAGGCTTCTGGGAGAAAACCATTTGTTGAGGGAAGTCTCTTCATAAGTATGCATATAATGATGGTACATGAATTTATTAAATTGAGATACATTTGAATTAATATTTATTGAAGTGTTTGGCATTCCAACTGGTGCCATCCTCAACTCCATCGATGTTTCTCAACAAGTGGGCCCTTCTTAGTGTTATTTCAATTATTTGGTAAATTCCTTCCTAATTTGCACCAATTTTACTAACATCCATTCCTTCTTGTTAGGGAAGACCCTTCTAAGAACCCAATCACGCATAGAAATATTTTTGAAGTTAATGGCCTTATTATAATAATTTGATACTCTTATTTTCTACTCGATCATCCATCTCAAAGCCTCATTCCTTTTCTCCTCCATGAGGGTCAGTTTGATTTCTCTACTCATTTCATTATGTTCTTCTATCAGGGCTGACCTAACAATGGGTATTTTAACTTTGTTGGTATTATTGCTTCAGTCCCATTGACTAGGGAAAAAAGGGTCTCATTAATGTTTCCCCGAGGACAAGTCCTGATGGCTCACAATGTACTAGATAGCTCCTCAACCCCATCTTCCCTTTGCATTCTCCAACCTTTTCTATATTAGGTTGATAATTAATTAATTTGAAGATTCTACTTGATCATTGGCCTAAGGATAATATGTTGTTGAGTGACACATCTTGATGTTGTACTTGATGACAAACTCTTTAATGTTACGACCTACAAATTGCCTCCCATTATCGGTGACAAGCTCCTTGGGTAGATTGAATCAACAAATTATAGACTTCCAAATAAATCAAATCACTTTCTTCTTCCTGTATTCTTCCTAGGGGTTCCATCTCAATCCATTTTGAAAAGTAATCAATGGCTACTAGTATAAACTGTTTTTGACCATTAGTTGGTGGTAGGGGTCCTACTATATCTAGCCCCTATTTGTAGAAAGGCCATGGACTCACCACCCTTGTTATGGGGTTTGGAGGTGTGTGTGACAATAGGGCGAAGCTTTGGCACTTATCTCATAATTTGTTGTAATAGTCTCCTTCCACTTGAATGTGAGTTACACTCTCCCTCATGTGCTTCAAAAATCAATCTTTCATCTCCTTCCTTAGCTATGCATAGGAGACCGGGTCTGAGTGCTGTTATTTTGTATAACTTACCTAGTTAGATCATGTATTGACCTACCTTGGCCTTGATTTCCCTTGTAAGCTTGTAATCCTTGGGTAGGTCTTCCCTTTCCAAGAAGTTATAGATTAGAGTAAACGATGGATTGGTATGAGAATCCATACACCCGACTATTCTTTCAGCTTCCTCCAAGCTTGCTTCTACTAGGATCATTATTGACACTAATCGATTAGTTAGCCTATTGCACCAATGCCAAAGTGGCCAAAGCATAGGTGTGACCATTCTCATTTTGAGCAATTTGCTTGATCTCAAACTTGATAAATTTTGAGCACTCCTTTTTTAACCTTTCTAGATACCCCTTCATCTTTCCATTCGTAGCTTCAAATGTCCCTAAGAACTAGTTAACCAATAACCTAGAATCACTATGCAAGGTGATCTTGTCCACCCCGAGTCTTTTTGATGTCGTGGCCCCAATTATGGCCGCCTAATAGTCCACAACATTATTAGTTGCCTGGAAATCAAGTATGACAACATACTTAAGACAATTGTTGTCTTGATCAATTATGACCAGTCCTAGCTCGGCACCATTGAAGTTATGTGCTCCATCAATTAATACTTACCAGGTTCTCCTCTCCTTTTGATCCACCCCACATACTTTAATATGCCCTTTAATGCTAACGACTTTAGGTGTCTCACTAAATTTGACCATAAACTCAATCACCGCTTGTCGCTTGAAGGCTATTCTAGCCATGTATTTAATATCATACTCTCCTAATATGATATTAATTCATATTTATTTTGTCTTTCCTAAATGTACAATCATATGTCCAATTTATTAGACGGACTTGATAACAAAATCCATTCTTAACCTAGTTCAAAATCCAAATATCCAAATATAAAAGATTAAACACATAATTATTAAATAAATAAATTCTAACGAATCTAAACTTTTGAAATTCTAAATTATTCTTATTAATATCTAATATATAAATATAATCGTGAATATCTTAATTTATTATTCATTACACCAATTATTTATTTCCCTATAAAAAACTCGATTCCTGACGAGATGTCATACCGTAAAGTAGTATACGAAAAATCAGAAACTCTAGCAAGCATCATAGGAGGAGCATGAGGAATAAAAGACTCGGACATGTGATAACCTTGACCTACAAAATACTCAACAAAAATAAAGAACTAATAAGCCTTGGTTTGGGAACAATCCTATTTAAATTGTTTCTGCATAGTCATATTACTAGAAATGTTTTGTAAATATGCATTAGACTCAACAAGTGGGCTAGCAAAATGGGCATGTTTATGCTGAGTCTCTATAAATGGAGGCCAATATCAAAATTTATTTTGGACTAAGGCTTACTAAATAAAGTTGAAATGCCAAGAAAATTACTAGGAAAATCACTTTTGAGATATTTAACTGTAATGACAAAGAGTGTTTATCTGGCTGTTTTATTGAAGGGTCCGTTTGGGAAAGGCTCAATGATAATTGGGGAAGGAAAAAGTTGGCATTGGGCATAGGAGATTGTTCATGGTTTATCATTTTTGTTTTTTAGATGGAAAAGCACCCAAAATACTCTTTGAAGTATGTCATTAGTGATCTTGGGGTGTGCAAGCTCTGGTTTTATCAATTTGATTTTTTCTTCAATCTTCTCAAGCTTGTTTATTTGCTTATCAAAAAGGTCATCTATTTTATCTTTATATTTTTTACGCAATCCACCTAAACATTTATTTATTTGAAGCATTTATTCATTTGATCTAAGAGATGTTGGTTTCCTTTAGTGATCCATTTAGACACATATGTTCTATAAATTGTTGGAGGTGACACATGTTCATGTTGAATTGGGCTTGGCTTGGGTTTAGAACCATACAGATATTGGGGTTGGCTTTAAATAGTAATCATGATCATGAAAATTATGTGATGACTCACTTTTTTGGGCAACGAGGCAAATATGATTTGTAAGAATCATTAAGTTGGGTATACATGTATAATCTGGTTCATTGGTAGGACAAGAATGCATGGTTTGAGGATGGCTAAAGCCAGGCCCAGCTCTGATACCATGTTAGAAACTCAAGCCTAATTCAACCCAATAAGATCTCATTAAGTTAAGGGTTATCCAAATTTATAAGCAGCACTGCTGCCGAACTACTGGCTGATGTAGGACTGAAGGAAACTTAACAGCCCCCCCCACACGGACAGAGGTGGTCTCACAAAGCCACGGTGAGATTATTAAGGACAAAGCCCAAGTCATTAATCAAACCAGGATCAACTATGATACCATGTTAGAAACCCAGGCCTAACTCAACCCAATAAGATCTCATTGAGTTTAAGATTGCCCAAACTTATAAGCAGCATTACTGTCTTGCTCTTGGCCGATGTGGGATAAGAATACTTAACAATCCTTTTCCATACGGCGGAAAAAGGTGGACATAAGCACCACGGTGAGACTGTGGTAGAGCTCAGGGTCCAAACACATAGAAACCATGAGTACAGCTCTGATACCATGTAAGAAACACAGGCCTAATTTAACCCAATAAGATCTTATTGAGTTAAGGGTTATCCAAGCTTATAAGCAACACTGTTACCGAACTCCTGACCGATATGGGATTGAAGTAAACTTAATAATAGTGAAACATTTTTTTTAAATAATTGGTACTGTGTGTTCTCAAAATGGCCAAATAATCTCTAAAAGCATGGAGATTAAAAGGGTTCCAAAGTACTTCCAATGGCAACACGCAACATGATGATTTAATGCCCAATTTCCCAACACATAGAAACGTCAATTTTAACAAGCTCTGTAATGAAAAAAAATTCAAGTTCAGGGACGAACGCAACTCCTGCATTGGGAATGTATAGGTTACTGGTGATGACATTGTGTTGAGGCAAGTTTAATAAATTTCATCTTTTTCCAACACATTGGCTGCTGTTTATCATAGCTAAGGAGGTGACGGTTCTAGTTGTGGGATAAATCTTAGATCATAGAGTCGAACAATGGTGTAGAGTCGACGGGACCGACGAGAGCCACAGCAGCGCATAAGTAAATTTCAAACCTGTGGTTTGGCGATCTTGACATTTGAGTGTGAGGGTGTCTGTTGGGTTTTGCCAGCAGCATTGAACACTCAGAATATGGTAGTAGGTTTGGTGGTGGTATTGGGAAGGTTGCTGTGGAGCTATGTGGTGGTGGGTGTTCGATGATGATGGTGGCTATGGAGATTTCACGATATGTTTTTTTCCCTCACAATGTTTTTTCTTTCTTTTCATTTTTTTAATAAAATCTGATTATTTTTGTTTGACAAAGAAAATAATGGAAAATTCTATTTAAGAAAATGAAATTAGTTTTTGCTTCGATATTAAATTGATGTGAAACGAAGAAGAAATAAAATTGGATAAAGAGAGAAATTGAAGAAATTAAAGTTAGAGATTGAAGAATTAAAATTTTGAAGAAAAGAATCGAGAAATTAGCAGAAAGAGAAAAAAAGATCAGAAATGAGAAATTAGCAGAAAGAGAAAAAAAGATAAGAAATGAGAAATTAGAATATAGGAGAAATAATATTTCATTCATACTCGTTTGATCAAACGTACAATCATTCCCCATTTATATGACTTTCCTGATAAAACCTAAAGCTAGTTTCAAAACACATATTTTTATCTATATTTAATATCTAAATAATCATAAATATCTTAATTTATTCGTTCATTATTCCCATTCTGAAAGATCATGGGATAAGACTTTATGATTTCCTTAGTTTTCTAGCCTCACGTAATTTCACCACTTTTATCATATTACTTTTATCATCTCGTTCATACTTAAAAATGCTTTTACCTGCTTTCTAATTAATAGTCACGAAGATGGCTTATATTGAGCTTGTATTACATTAGCAATTTTTTTGACCATTTTATTCTTTCAACTTCTAGTTTATGCTTCTGAAAAATTGTATGTTATTGTCATAGTCTAGCTATTGCACATTACGTCACTTGATTTTCATCCTAAGAAGACCAAAGGAAGAAGAAGATAAGAGAAGGAAGAGAAGCTAAATTTTGTGTAATAATATCATATATATCTCATTTTCATATCCTATTGGCTATATGTACCCTTACAAGAGAATTAAAGAAAAAACAGAAGGAATGTGTGAGCAATGGTGAGTGCGTGACAAAAGAAATGTGTGAGCATCTTCTCCTAATAGATTGGTGGTCCTCCTAACGGTCTAGTGGACCCTTCTCCTACCGCGTGACCATCTCTGCAAATTTGAGTAACTACCTCTACGCCAGGGAATGACTTTTATGCTCACGTGTGCCCATGTCTACACGACTTGGCGTGCATATCAGTCATGCACGTATCAACCCTTCCCTGCCTAAGAATCCTTGTCCACGATGATGAAATCAGGATAGGTTTTGGAGAATCGACACTCATTCTCCTAGGTGACATCTTCTGTTGATGCATCAGCCAATTTCACAAGGATTTTAGGCAATATTTGCCTTTTTGGATCACTTTTCGAGCCAAAATGGCTTCTGGTTGGAGAATCACCGTTGAATTGTCTAAGATAAGGGATAGTTGGGGGAAGGGGTTACGTGTAGTGTTCCCAAGTGTTTTTTCAGCATACTAACATGGAAAATATTATGAATTTGGGAATAAAGAGGTAAGGCAAGGTTGTATGCCACTGCCCCAATGCAAGCTACTATTTTATAAGGGCCATAGAAATGTGGGGCAAGTTTCATGGCAGATCGAAAAGCCACTGAAGTTTGTATGTAGGGTTGGAGTCTAAGGTACACATAATCTCCTACCTCAAAAGAGATTTCTCGTCAACGTTGATCAACTTGACATTTCATTTGATTCTAAGCCTACAAGAGGTTATGGCGCAGGTTACATATAATGTTATCTTGATCACTCAGGTATTCATCCACTGTTTGGACATGGGAGGTTCTGGGAGTATAAGATAATAGACGTGGTGGTGGAGTGTCATAAACTACTTCAAATGGAGTCATTTTGGTGGAGGAATGTGTTGAGGTGTTATAGTTGAATTCAGGCCAAGGTATCCACTCCACCCATGGCCTTGGTTGCTCACCAGTAAAGCAATGTCAATATTGCTCTAGGGTGAGGTTGATAACCTCTGTCTGGCCATCAGTTTGGAGGTGGTAGCTTGAACTCATGCATAACTTGGTACCTTGCAACTGGAACAAGGCTCGCCAAAATGAGCTGATGAGTACCTTATCTCGATCGCTCACTATGGATGTGGGAATGCTGTGTAGGCATACCACATTGGCCACAAATTCCTTTGCAATGATCATTGAAAAAAGGGTGTCTCATGGTAATGAAATGTACATATTTTTTCAAGCGATCTACTACTACTATGATCACAGTGTTTCCTTTCAAGGGAGGTAATTGTTCAATGAAATCTATGGAAATTTCAGTCCATATTTTGATTGGGATTGGTAAGGGTTGTAGCAACCTTACTGGTTTTATGCAATCAGACTTGAACCTTTGGCATATATCACAAGAGAACAAGAATTCTTTCACTCTTTTGTGCATGTTGGACCAACAAAAATTTTGTTTGATGCGAGAGAGTGTTTTGTGAAACCGCAAGTGCCCCCCAATTAGTGATGAGTGGCAATCAACTAATATTTGTGGAACTAAGGAAGACTGTGAACATTGATATATATTGTATACATCTAAAGAATAAATTTTAGCTAGGAATCTCTCATAAAAAGGGTCTTATTGGACTTATTTTTGGAGTATGAGCCCCCAATCTTCTTGGGGTTGAGAGATTGATAGAAGTCAAAACTCTACCACAAGGATAAGAAGTTTGCACCCTGATTATCTAAACCTTATTTATACTCAATTTCATAGTCATAACCAAGAAGTTTTGGCAGCTATTGTGCCTGAGCTAGTGTGAGGATCTGTTGTTTTAGTAGGTACTTAAGACTTTTATGATCAGTGCTCATTGTGAATGGTCTTCTAAGTAAGTAAGGGTGCCATAACTTGATGGCCTTAACCACTGCTACCATTTATTTCTCATAGGTAGATAGGGCTAAGGGTGATCCTTTAAGTATAACACTAAAGTAAGACACTGGTCGATTTTCTTGGGTCAAAATGGCCTTAAGACTAATGCGACTTGTATCACATTTGATCATAAAATGTCGAGTGAAGTCTGGTAGTCGTAGGATAAGAGGGGAGGTTAATGCTTCTTTCAGTTGTTGGAAAGGCATGGCTATAAGCTCATTCCATTGGAACGCCTCCTTGCTCAATAGACGAGTTATGGGTGATGCTATTCCTCCAAATCGAGGAACCCTTTGACTTCTTTTACTATGGTAGGTGTAGGCCATTCAATAACAGCATGAATTTTTTGGGGTCAACCAAAACTTCTTGTTCTGAGATAAGGAAACCCAAGTATTCTACCTACAATACACCAAAATGACACTTAGATGGCTTGGTAAACAAACTGTTAGCTACTAGTATCTATAGAAAAATTTGTAGGTGCATACTATGTTCTTCCCATGATCTAGAGTATACTAGAATATCATCAAAGAAAACCAAGATAAATTACATGAGGTAGGGCTGGACGGGATCATTCATGAGGCTTTGGAAGGTGGCTGGTGCATTGGTGAGGCCAAATGGCATCAGTAGGAACTCATAGTGACTTTCATATGTCTTGAAGGCAGCCTTAGAAGTGTCATCATCATGAACCCTTATTTGATGATACCCTGAACATAGATCCAGTTTGGAGTAGATCTTGGCTCTATGAAGTTCATCTAACAGTTCGTCTATGATAGGTATAGGATACTTATCTTTGACAGTGATTGCATTAAGAGCTCTATAGTCTACATAGAACCGCTAGGCTCCATATGTCTTCTTAAATAACAAAACTGGTGATGAGAAGGGACTGTTACTTGGCCTTATCAAGCTGGATTGTAAGAGCTCCTACACCATCTTTTCTATTTTAGGTTTTTGATAAAAAGGATAATGATAGGGTCGTACGTTTACTGGTCCTGAGCACTATTTTAAAGGAATGCAATGATCATGCAATCACCTTGGTGGTAAGTTGGTTAGAGGTTCAAATACCTAAGGAAACTCAGCTAGTATTTTGCCTACCTCTGAAGGGTATGCCTTGGATTGGTCATTGGGACTGCTAGTAGGAATTATTTAGAGGAACAACCTCGTGCCTTATAGACCATTAAACTCCTTGGATGTTAGAGATGCAATGTTTGCTCGTCCTACCCCTTGGAACTTATGAGAGATCCCTTCTACCTTAAAGCTTATGGTGAGTTCTCTATAATACATCTCAATAGGACCTAGGTTTCATGCCATTAGACTCCTAAGATCAACTGGCATGTTGCAATTGGAAGGACATAATAATCTGCAGTAATCTAATACCCTTGAATGGTAAGGGTGAGGTCGCAACACTGCCCATCGCATTCTATCTTCTCATGGTTAGCCACCATTACCTCTAGTTTCTTACCCTTAACTATGGTCAATCCAAACTGAGTAGTTAAGGCTTGATCAATAAAATTAGGAGTACTTCTTCCATCTATCAGTACTAATACCTTTTTTTTTTAATTTTCCCATGATGCGTATGGTCTGTAGGTGTTCAGTGCCTGCTATTGCATGGAATAAAATCTCAGGTATCACTTCGTGAGGTTCTAGTTCCGATAGGGTTTCTTCAAGGTTATCTATGTGATCCTGGGTTGCATCTTCCATCAAAAATAGCTATGGTCATGCACAGTGATGGCCAGCAACAAATATCTCATTACAATAGTAGCATAATCCTTTATCTAGATGGTCATGTGCTTCCTGGTTAGTAATTTGCTCGAAGATTGTTGATCGAGATGTTGCAGCTAGATTTAGACGCTATTGGGGTAGTGGTCCTAACATACCAGCTATGGGGGTGGGCGAGGGTCTTGGTGTTACTAATGCTGATGGGTAACAAGGGTATTAAGTTGTTTTCCTTTGTAGTAGAATTTTTTCTTTGATTAATCTTACCACCTCTATAGCATCAACCAACATTCAGGGTTGCTTGATCCTAACATCAATTCTGATTTCATCTCTTAGTCCAACAATAAAGCAACTGATCATGAACTCTTATGGTAAGCCATCAACCCTGTAGGAAAGCTTCTCAAATGCTTCTTGATAAGTGGCTATACTTGATAAGCCACCAAAGGATCCTCATAATCAGTTGGACCAAATCATAATTGTGCAGCCTTGGTGAATTCTTCCCAGGTTAATGGTCCACGAAACTTAGTAAGTCATCAATGTCATTGTAAGGCAATGCTTTCAAGGTCGAATAAAGCCAGCTGCACTCGTTGTTCTAGTACAATGTTGGTGAATTTGAAGTATTGCTTTGTTTTTTATATCCAGTCGGTTGGATCCTCACCAACAAACATTGGGAATTATAGTTTCAAGTATGGGCATGGGTGGTCTACATTGGGTCGAGATTTATATGGGTGTGGATGTGAGTTTTCTTCCCTCGCTAAGGGATTAACCTTAGGGGAAGTTTGAGAGATGCACAATACCAGTAGTTCGGTGAGTAGTGCTTGTAAGGTAGTGCCCACTTGGTCAAAGTTGGACTCATGTTCTGTGAGGGTTTCCATAACCTCACTGTGGAATTTGCGTTGGATTTACCATAGGTATCTATGGTTTTGATACCACTAATACAAGTAATTTAGAGAAAAAGAGAAAAAAGAAGATAAGAAAAGGAAGAAAAGCTAAATTTTGTTTAATAATCTCATATATATCTCATTTCCATATCCTATTGGCTATATATAGCCTTACAAGAGAATTAAAGAAAAAATAGAGGGAATTTGTGAGCAATGGTGAGTGCATGACAGAAGAAATGTGTGAGCATCTTCTTTTAACATATTGGTGGTCCTCCTAACGGCCTAGTGGTCCCCTCTTCTACCGTTCGACCATCTCTGCAAATTTGAGTAACCACCTCTACGCTATGGAATGGCTTCTACACCCACGTGCGCCCATGTCTACACGGCTTGGTACGTATATCCATCATGCATGTATCAGTTTTTTGTTCTTGTGATGTGAACAATGAGATTCACTTTTGGAATATCAATCAATTCTCTTGTACTCTTGTTTCAAAGGTTAGTATTTGTAGTATGAAGTTTTGTTGTTTTTGGTTTTGTTTCTATTCTAAATTTAGTTATTTGTTGTACTAGGGAAGTTCAACCCAAGTGAGATTTGAACCAAGAATTGGAAACCTAATGGTAGGAGTGGCAGGGAATATCATCTCCATCTTTGATGTTGAAAATGCCAGACAAACACATACCTTGTAGGTATAGTGATATATAAAACTAGAAAGGCTTTCTTACCATTATGCCTAAAACATTTCGCTACATATTGAGTTTTGTTTCTAATTGCTATATTTTGGATCAAATATCATAATATTTGAATACTTGGAGGAACCCATTGGATGTACATTCTCTCTGTTGGGATAAAAATAGAGATCTTTTGGCATTTGTCAGTCAAGAGTCTGTCAGAGTATGGTCATTAGCCTCTGGACAATGTATTCATGAGATGAGTTCTAGTGGAAATATGTTTCATTCTTATGTTTTCCATATGAGTTACTCAACTCTCTTAGTCATTGGAGGCTACCAAGTGAACTTAGCAACATCATACAATTATTATTGTAAATATTTTGTCAAAATTAGTGTTAAATTTTGATCTTACCATATGCATAAAATTTTGAGATTGAATGGTGGAACCAAAGGTTGAAGTTAAAACTTATGGAACTTAGGACTCGAAAAAAACAACCTATTATATATAGCAGTTTATAACTTACCCTCATTCAATGTCATGTGGACCTAGTACCTATGCTTGAAATTTAACAAACTCTGGAAGCTGTTTTAGGAACAAAATTTTATAGGTTCTCTTCATGAAATGTTATACTTGTACTAACATTTTAGTATTTAGTAACCCAACCCATTGTTATTGCCATAACGCAAATTGTCTTTGACACAATAGTTTATGGAAACTTTATTCGACAATAGTGGGACTTGGGTTTTCAAAGAAAAAAACGATAGTGGCACTAAAATGTTTTACATTATTATTGGGTCAATAACAAAAATAGTTGTGACAATATGATCGCGCACACAAATTGTGTTTGTAATGAATACACAAATATACTTATCGCAACAAGTACTATAATTATAAAAAAAAGATCATTCCGAAGGAGATTATATTATTAAAAACTTATTTTTAAAAATAAAAAAATAAAAATCAATTTTTTTGTGCTTTTATATTTTAAGGAAACAAAATTAAAAATGATTAAAAGTAAATAGAAATAATTAATTAAATCAAATTTGGTAACTGATAACTGTATTTTATATAGTTATTTTCATTTATATTATTAATTATAATTGCTATGTTCTTGACATTTTTAGTTAATTTTAGTTTAATAAATTAGTATTTACTGTTTTTCATATATTTTAGAAAATTAAATAATTTGTATCGAAAACGTACTTAATTGCAAATTTGTGTCCAAAAATATAATTTCAAATAAAATAAGTGCTTAATTACAATTTATAAAAGTCGCAAATATAATTTAAATTAAAATCGGGCTTAATTGTAATTAAAGAAAGTTTAAAAATGTAAATTGAATTAAATTTGTGGGTCAAAATGCAATTAAGAAAATTTGTATTCTGTGCAGGAAAAGGAAGTCACGCACAACATTAATTCCGGGTGACACTGACCGTTCGATCAGACAACCAATGGATACGATGAGGCGCGTGGATTGCAAGCGCGACAAAAGAGCGTAAACACGGATTTCATGGATTATGCGGCTTGGCGTGCCAGTGGGGCCCGCCTGCCGCGCAGGCCGGCGTGCAGGGTGGGACCCACGTGTCGGTTATGCGTCTGCCAAAGGTTGTGTTCGCGTGCGGCTGAACCACGTGCAATCGTTCCCTCCAGCCAATTAAAGTCTTCCATGTGTCCTACTTTCCCCTTGAACGAATCATCAGTAGACGTGTGGCACATTTCGATGAACGCAAAAGCGTAGAATCTCGCACGCGTTCCAGCCGTTGCCCCACGTTTCGCGTGCCCCAATCTCATGCGATAATTTCTACGTGCGCCCATTTCCTACAACAAATGAGGTGCTACCACATGTCCCACTATTTGTTTCAGCAAATCAGATCGTGACACGTGGTAGCGTGAATTAAAAAAAAGAAGCAGCGACGCGCATGTTCCCAGTTTACGTTTTCGATATTAGTTTTTGCGTTTCGATACATTTTTGTCCCCCACTCATAATTTTAAATTAATTTCTCCATCATTAGTTGTCTCCCGCGTGAATAAAAAAAATATTTTTAAATGTATTTTTTTTTAGAAATTTAATGTTATAAATAGGAGATAAGATGATAGAGTTAAGAAAGTTTTTTAGTTTAGTTTTTTGTAAGTGATAACTGTATTTTATATAGTTATTTTTACCTATTTTATTAATTATAATTGCTATGTTCTTTTTATTTTTAGTTAATTTTAGTTTAAAAATTAGTATTTATTGTTTTATTATATATTTTAAGAAAATTAAATAAATTGTATTGAAAACGTACTTAATTGCAAATTTGTGTCCAAAAATATAATTTCAAATAAAAAAGTGCTTAATTTCAATTATTAAAAGTTGAAAATATAATTTAAATTAGAAAAAGGGCTATATTGTAATTAAGCAAAGTTTAAAATATAATTTGAAATATATTTGTGGGTAAAAATGCAATTAATAAAAGTTAATTTCTACGCAGGTGAGAAGAGGCCACGCGTTAGGATGCGCGCGTGTATTCATACCCGACCAAGGAGAGTGGGTGCAGAGTTCTTCTTTTGCATGGCTCGGCGTGCCAGTGGGGCCCACCTACCGCGCAGACTGGCGTGCAGGGTGGGACCCACATGTCGGCTGTGCAGGATTCCCTCGAGGCGCATCGATCGCCGTTGGATGAGTTGAACGGTCCAAATTGAAGTGCGTGGAACCAAGCTGTCGCGCACCGAGCCGCTCGTCTACAAATCCTGTGCGACGCGGTACATCCAAGCAGTGTGCACCCTCGTTTTTCAACGGAAAATAAGCAGCCACGTGTCTCATAAATATTCCAGCGAATAACATGATGCCACGTGGCATGTATTTGGTGAAATTAAAACACAGAAACCGCACCCACTTCCAGCCGTTAATTACTTCCAACGCGAGGAAATCTTGTGCGACGCGTTTCAACTGTTCTTCATGCGCCCGGCCTTACCATCCAATGAAAATTTGCCACGTGTCGCTGTATTTCTCTCAGCGAATCACATGGCGACACGTGGCATGCGTAAAAAGAAAAAAATTCAAAAACGCGCAGAATGGTTTTCACGCGTGTTGTTCCCCATAATTTTTGTCCCCCACTTCAATTAAAATAATAAAAAAAATAAAAATAAAAAATAAAAAATAATAATTGAAAATGGGGATATATTTTGTACGCGTTTTGGTTTTTTGAGTTTTTTGAGTTTTAGTTTAGTTTTGGTTTTTCTTC
This sequence comes from Hippophae gyantsensis, assembly GCA_030763125.1. Classification (NCBI taxonomy): domain Eukaryota; kingdom Viridiplantae; phylum Streptophyta; class Magnoliopsida; order Rosales; family Elaeagnaceae; genus Hippophae; species Hippophae gyantsensis. The sequence continues at coordinate 43,557,447 of CM061028.1, read as the reverse complement.
TCTCATTTTGGGTGTTCTCGCAGTTCTTCCTATTTTTTTTCTCTCTTGTATCATTTTCATTTTCTTTCCTCTCTGCGTGTTACACAAAACACGCAGAGTGTTTATTTAACATTTTATGTTGTATTTTCTTAGGGAAATTACAGAGAAAGAAGAAGAAAAGGGAAGATATTTATTTTTCATTGAGGAATCGTGAAAGAGTTTTTTTCCTAATCTATTTTCTTTTAATTTTTGTTTCTTTGCAATGTTTTATTTTTGTGGTGTTGTAATTTTAAATTCTGCTATGAACTAATACATTTGTTCTAGGATTGCAGTGTAGCATAAATTATGAAACTTGAATTAATTATTTTTGAATGATTTATGAAACTGTTTTAAGCTGTTTATTTTATCTGTGATTAATGCTTTTAATTATCGGAAGATTAATTAACTGATATGTGACACTTAAATAAACTTGAAAAAGGCATTTTTGTGTGCTGCTCGTGATAAAATAACGTATACACATAAGGGATAGAAATATACTTTTATTGTATGTGTGACTGTTTGAGAACTCAGAACTTAATAAATCTGGTTGAATTTAATTCTCATAGGAATATAGTGAATCATTTTAACTAGGTGTGTCTGTATGGAGCTTGAAAGAGATATATGGATAAATTAGTAGTTCTTGGTTAACAACTTAAAACACGAGAACATAAATCAAGAGAGAATAAAATATTCAAGTGGATTAATTTGGGTAAACTACAATCCTAGAATTTTCTTGCAATCTGTTAAAAAAAATTAATTAAGACAAACTGCAACAAATTATTGATTGTTTGGATAACATCAGGTTTAAATAATTTTAATAATCAACGAAAGCTAGTAATAAATCTTCGTGGGAACGATCTTTACTTACAAATCTTATTACTTGTGACCGTGTATACTTGCACGATTTTATGTTCTCTACAAGAGACAACAGTAAGTTTAGTTTTTTGGAGTTTTTTGGAGAGTTTAGAGTTTGTAATTTTTGTGTTGTTTGTGTGTTGGCTGTGGAACACGCAGAAGCCATTTTTGGCTTTTGTTGTGTTCTGTGTGTGCCAAATATTTTCGTATTGAGATGTTTTAATTTTCTTTCTTCTTCATCTAATTTTTCTCTATATGTTGTAATTTTTATTTCTAATTTATGAAGTAATTTAATTTTTCTAGGGTTGCATTTGATCTAAATTTATGAAGCTTTGATTTTAATTATTTTTGATAGATTTATAAGACGTTCGATTTGTTCGTTCTATTTTGTGCATAATGCTTTCTGATTATTTACGAATTTTATCAAAACGATCTGTGGCACATAAATAAACTTGGAAGAGGCATTTGTGTGTATATTGCTCGTAGATAGAATGACATGTATGATGAAGGATAGGAATATACCCTAATTGTATGTGTGGCCATTTGAAAACTTAGAACGTAATAAATCTTGGTGAATTTAATTCTCATAGAGATATAGTGAATTAATTTAACGAGGTGTGTTTATACGGAGCTCAGAAGAGATGTATGAATAAAAATAGAAGTTTTCGGTTGACAAATTAAATGTACTAAAAAATATAAATCAAAAGAAAATAATATGATAAGAGTGGATTAATTTGGTGAAAAATTGCAATCCTAGATTTCTTTTATTTTGTTAACTCTTTTCTTAATTATTCAACGATTGTTTTGAATAAAATCAGAGGGAAACAATTTTAGTACTCCACAAACTGTAGTATACTTGCACGTTTTTATGTTCTCTAAAAGAGACAACAGTAACTAAGAAGATATATGAGAAAATATCTAGGAATACTTAATTCCTCAATTTTCTAAACATGCAAATCACTAAAATTTCCCAATAAAATTATCAATTAATTACATGATCAACTGAATCTAACCTAACATGTATTCCTCTCTCAAGTAAACTACACACCATATAGTAATTAATTTAATCACACTCTTATGCCAATTAAATTACATACTACTCATTAAGTTCATCAATTATAGATCACATACATAAGAATCATATATATTTGCCTATAAATTATGCATGTTATTTAATAAAGACTAACAATTAAATAATTCTCTCAAATCTATTTAATTTCCACTATAGATATATTTTTGGCCAAACAATTAATAGCATAAAAATAAGATTAAATAATATAATTAAATTATATTATAATTTGGGTAAAATATTAGATCATCACATGGTGAGAATTGGGTTCATAAGATCCCTATATTAATAAATTAAATACACATAATTTTGTCCATAAAGCTCATATTTTTCATAAATGAAAACGTAAAAATTGATAAAGAAAATAGTAGAAGAAGAAATACAATCAATCTCTTGAATTGTAGTGCTAATCTCCTCTTGAATCTCAACCAAAATTATATATCCTTTTGAATTTTTCTGTATTTTTCTCTCCATTTAGCTCCAAAAACTGACCAAAATTATGCTAATGGTAGCTCATTAGGGTTTATGGGGTGATTAGGGGATTAAATATAGCTCAGTTGCATGTCATTTCAGCTTTAGATAAATGGTTGAGATCAAAACAAGGAAAGTGAACATTGCTAGTCAATCATAATGTGACACGTGGCACACAAAATTCATTGGGAGAATCAAAACCACGACGCATGGTAGGGGAGACCGGTCAGAGTCAACGCATGTTGAGTCAGCACCACACGGTGCAACATGATTCGTTACAATGGATGGCATGGCAGTGTTGTTTGACCTCGCTCCAAAGTTGGATTGAATGTCGTGTTGACATGTGGCATGTGCTGTAGTCAAACAATGCATCATTGATTTAGAGGAAGTAGAGATCATAGAAGGTTGTAGCTAAATGATCTAGAAGAAATCCACAACGAAGCCTATTAGAAAACTAAGGCAGCACATGATAATATAATATCAAGAAATAACTTTGAAATTGGACCAAAAGTGCTCTAATTCGAATCTTACCTCAAGTTATTTCCATATAAACTTTGTTCTTATTGGATTGGCTATATCATCATTAACAAAGTGTTTGCTCATGGTTCAGTGAAAATATGGAGTGAGAAAATTGGAAAGGAATTTAAGGTGAATGGAGACATGTTGAAGTCTTATTATGAATCATTACAAAAGAAATCACATGGAGGAGATCCAATTTTGTGAGCGTTACATGGAAAACTTAGACTTGGCTAAGCCAAGCTATGACATTAAACCAAGTGCTTTATGAGAGGTAACCTACCAGATTTATTTTCTACGCCTTTCTTAATTACTTTTACATTATATATATCCATGTACTTGCATTGAGAAGAATGTAAGAATTAGGTGTGGGTGAGTGTTAATATATCAACTATCTTTATTTTTATATGCTTTCTTAATTTAGTATTTTTCAAGATTAATATGCTCTAGGTAACAAATTGTGTCATTTATATTATTTATTTGTTGCATTACTTAGGATAGTAGGAGTAATAGACTGATATGGAAACAATTACACTCTCTTTATTTTATGGCATCGATGATTAATATAGTTAAAATAATGCAAGGATGAAAAGAATAATGGATGTTGGTAAAACCTTAACATTATTCCTAGTAAAGGTAACTTCATGATAATTTTGCTCAAAACTTCCATGCACAATAGCTAAGCTAGTGGTAGGAAATATTTATGTGCTTGAACTTGTGATCTCTAGGAGATTTTAGGTGCTAATTCCAAACAAAAGACTACTAGAGTGAGAATAGCAGAAGTCAATGAGATAGGCTTCGGTAATGAGATGCTATGCAACTTGCTGAGTTAACCAAGCAAGTCACACTCCTCACCTCCAAAAATGAACCAAGTCAATAGGTATGTGGAGTTTGTAGTACTTATGGACATGGTACTAAAACTTGTCCTTTAAACAAATGCACTCAATGGAGGGATACTAACCTAGACCTAGGAATGACCCTTATGCAAACATAAACCTGAGTTGTAAGTCCTCTTATCCTAAAAAGAAAAGTAATATGGGTAATACTCATTGTAAATATTTTTCAAGTACAATAAAGCCATCTCTTGGGAAGCATCAAGATAAGGAAAGGAAAAAGCACTTCAAGGATACATTAAAACCTCTTTGAATAGAACAAGTAACATCTTGCTAAGATGTTAAACTATAAATGCTTGGTGGGAGGCAACCCACCATCTTAGGTAATATTCTTTTCTTTGTTTTATTTTAGTTTTTTCATTTATTTATTATTAATTCATTTTCTACTTTCCTTTTTTCTAATGCTTTTCTGAACATCAGCATACTTGAAAACACATAGAATAATGTTTAGTTTAGGTTTGGAGGGGTACAAATAGACCCAATAATGTTTTTGATACAAAATTATCATGCTTTTAGTTAATTTAAGGTGATTGATTAAGTCTATGCATTTTTTTATGTCTTAATATTGTTCAAGAATTATTATAAAAGTTAGTTCTATTTTATGTTTCATGCTTGGATATTGAAATTGAGATAAACCCAAAATGGGTGTATAGGAATTAAATAATTGAGACTACCTTGTGAGATTATTGAGCCGATATCATTCTATTCTAAGTAATAATCTTTCTTCTAATATTTTAAACATGTTTCCTATTGTTTCAAATTGTTAGGTGATCTCTATAGGTTTTTCATTGAATATTAGGATTTTAAACAAATAATGAAGTATCATTTACTTATTTTCATTCTTTGATTAAATGACTTGAGCAGTGATTGAAGTTGTGTCTATCTTTTTTTTTCATACTTGATTTCTACTAACAAAAGAAGATATATATGGTGCTCCCTTAGAATAGGGAAGAAAGATAGCCAAAATAGCCATTTAGCATAAAATATATACATGGGTCCATTCTCTCAAAAAATATAAAAGAAAAATTAAAAAGCGAGAAAAAAATAATATAATAGAATACTATTGAAAGTTTATTTAGTTATAGATCTAATTAGACATAGGAGGTAAATATATAATTAGCGAGAAATAAAAAATTAGAATTTTTGTAGATAGTTAAACATGTAATTATGTGTAAATAAAACAATTCAAAAAAATAAAATAACTCATGAGATTTTTAGGTGGGAAAAATCTAAGCCACAACCCTCACCTAAGAAGAAAACCATTGGTCCAACGAACCACCTAACTATCCACTATGAAAATTTATTCGATTACAAAGCTAGGGCTCAAACTACCCACCAAAGTAATTCCTCAAAGTAACCTACTTACAATCCATCACTTTCTTTCATAGTCTCCACAAGCAAGGTGTTCAGATATGGACCAATTTCCGATTAACTCGAGTAACACGAGTTATCAAGTCTATTCAGCTGGCACTTGAAAAGTTAGCACAATAACATAAGTACAATGTGTGTCCTAGAGCATATTCAATAAAGAAAAAACCTAGCTAGATGATTTAATAAAATATAAATTAAATCAAAATTACTATCAACCATAGAACAAATATTGTGGGATTGTTAATTAATAAAAAACAACTACAAAATATTTGATAAATTAACTAATGAAAAAACCTAAAAGAATATTTTTCCAAAATAGATTTAGAGAGAAAGCTTAGAATTCCAAAGCTGATTCAAATGTGGTTGAACAAAATATGGAGCATTAGGTTCTCTATATGGGAAAGATTGAAGCCCTAATTCTAGGTTAAAGTCCAATTATAATTCTATCCACTAAACAATTCATAGAGCAGTAAATAATTGGGATAAAATAGTAATTGAAACATTTGGCTCGAGTAAAAATTAGGTTAAAGATTAAAACCTAGCCACTCGGTTGATCTACATTGTGCTCAATCGATTAAGCCAAAATATTTGATTGATCTAATCAATCCTTGATTGATCTAATCAATCCTTGATTGATCTAAGGGTATTAAATAAATAAATCCTAAGACAAGTAGATCGATATAGTCATTTTTTGATCAATCTACTACTTGATTAATAGACCATCAATAACTTCGATCAATCTACTCAAATGAAAAATTAATTGTATGACTTTTTCATCTAAGTAGATTGATTCTCAATCGATCATATGTGCGTCAATCAAATAGCCTAAAAAATGTTCCTTTATGTCTAATATGAGATGTAATGTACAAAAGAATAGAGATATAGTAGAAATGTATTCATTGAAGCTCGATAATTTATTTTCTTGAAAATTACATTTGGATGTTTTGTTCATGAATATACCCAACACTCACAAACCTTACAACTACAACCCTAAATTCTTGAAAGTAATGATATGGCTATTAAAAAAAAGAATAACCCCTTGAAGTCAAAAGCATTTTCATTCATCTTGAGGCATATACTTGATATTTTTTCTTAAATTTTTTGATTGAAGTATGATATTAGTAATGTGATGTCTTCATAATCCTAGCATTTGATTTATTTCATGAGATCTATGATATGCACATTTGATCCTTTCTTATTTGTAAACATATGCAAACCTTTTTGTTTCATTCTTTTATAACATTTGTTCGAATATATATATTTTTATTGCTTGAACTCGTAGGATCAATGTGTGTGATGTTTTTGTGAGTGTTGGCAATATTTGTGAAAAAATCTATAATTGTAATTTTAGTTTTTAGGTGTCTTAGAAGAATATTTTTTAAGCTGAAGAAACTATTGAGCCTCAATAATCACATCTTAGGTATATCTCTATTCCCGTGCATGTCCGATAGTATAATAGACATATAGGAACAATATGAAAATAGGCTACTCGATCGATCGAGCTATATTACATGCTGAATTAGTCATTTATGTGACTAGATCGATAGAGGTATTAATACTTGATCAATCGAGATTAATAACTAGATCGATCCATGTTTTTGAGAATAAATTGCTACACTTGATCAATTTGATAGATCGAACTATGTACTTGATCAATCAAGTTAGATGGATCGAGTGGCTAGAGCTTTGATTTTAAAACCTATTTCTAATACAATTAGGATTGATCTTTTACTATATTGTCCTTATTCTTTAAAACACATTTAATTTATTTTATGGACAAGATGATAATTATTCTTTAACCTAAAGTGCTTCAAAAGATTCTATAAATATAAACCTAAGAACAGAATTGAACCTAAAGTGCTTCATCTTTTATTCTCTCTCTTGTTTTGCTAAAAGTTTTCAAGTAGGCTTTTTCATTTAGTTAATTTGCCAAGTATTTGTAGTTGTGTTTGATGGATTAACAAGCCGACAATAAGAATTGTGTTATTATGCTTTTAACTTATTATTCTAGAGTTGCTAGTTGTTTTTTATTTATCCGATATATTGTTTAAATCAACTAGTTGGTGTTCTTTATTGTTGAATTTACTCTATGACACACACTTGAACTTATGTTTATTTACTAACTTTTTAGGTGGTAGTAGCATGGGTTTGATTAACTTTTGGGACTCGAGTTTGTTGGAATACTGGTCTAGATCCGAATGCATTTCTTGTAGAGATTAATGAAAGTAATGGCTTGTAAGTAGGTTACTTGGGGCCATTTCTTGGGTGGGTAGTTTTAGTCCAAGCCTTGTAACTAGATACTTATTTTTAATATTGGATATTTAGATAGTCTAGTGGATCGATCATTTTCCTCATAGGTCATTGGTATGGCCTAAGTTGTTTCCATTTAAAAATCTTGGGTGTGAATCTTTATTTTTTGCATTACTTTATTTACATATGATTGCATGCCTCGCCACTGATAAAAGGGTATTATAAGGTTTATGTTAGTATTATAAATATTCTGATGTAGATCCTTTAGGCAAAAAATCCCAAGAACCCATGAACTCAAAGGAATAGGAACAATCGATTTTCTAGGAACGTGTTATAGATTATTGAATTAGAACCCTAGGGAAACAAAGTCCTTAAGACCCTAATCTTGAGATGCCATAAATAATGATCACTCTCTTTGATAAGTCAAATTCAAGAATTCAACCAAAAACATAAGAAGGCAAAGCAAATATCTTTTTGAAATAAATTTGATAAATGATATATGGTCTGCCTCCAAATTACTTAGTTGCTCTTTTTTATAAGCAAAAAACCCTAAAATGAAATGGGCCTATTGAGTTATGGTTTACGCCCAATTAATCCTTAAAAAATATAATACTAAAAATACTTATGAAAAATAAAACATAAAAAGCCCACAATTAACTAAAACAAAATTTCTTCCTAAATCAATCCTTGCATCCAACTTGATCTTCCAAATTTTTCCCTTGCATAAAAAGATAATCAACCATCCTTGGTAAAGCTTTGGAATCTTCAAATTTAGTTTTAGAACTTCTAGCACAGCCTCTTTGTATTGCATTTCCGTGATAAAGCCTTACAAAGCTTCTTTCATCGTCTTTGTCTTTGCCATAGTCATTGGATCATCAATTTCTTGCTAAGGATCTTGAGAATATTTGGGAACATCAACTTGGTCAGCACCTCTATCTCTATTATTCCCCTTATAATCGAAAAAGATTCATCCTGGAATCACCTACATCAAACAAAGATAAATCAGTGACATTAAAAGTTGCACTAACATTACCATAGTCACTTGGAAAATCTAGGATGTAAATCCTTCACAAAATCTACCTTTTTCTTACCATTAAGATTAGCATGCTCATTAGTAGGCAAAGCTAAAATATCCACAGGTGTTAAAGGATTAAAGCCATAAATAATTTCAAAAGGAGAAAATGAAGAAGTAGAATGAACAGTCATATTATATTCAAACTCAATATGTGGCAAACACTTCTCCCACTGCCTTAAATTATTTTGAATGATAGCATGCAACAAAGTATTGAGTGTCCTATTAACGATTTTAGTTTGACCATCCGTTTCAGGATGTACAACAATAGAAAATAATAGTTTAATTCCTAATTTATTCCATAAAGTGCACCAAAAATGACTTAGAAACTTAACATCTCTATCACTAACAATTTTCTTAGGAAACCCATGGAAACAAACCACTTCTTTAAAGAACAAATTAGCAATATGTGTTGTGCCATTAGTTTTAGAACATGGAATAAAATGAGCCATTTTACTAAAACTATTGATGAGTGCTTAAAAAGCACTAAAATTATCATGATTTAATTTACTTTATTTGATTAAATAGATTTATATTTGTATGATACTTGATGAACAAAACCGACATCGGATTAGCAATGTCGATCCTGTGGATACTTTTGTTTTATATTTGTTAAACTCTCGCAAGTGCATGAATCATTTTATAGAAAATGACGAGTATACTCCCAAGGTCGATTTAAGGAAGGAATATATGTGGTTTTTAATTTATTATTCAAACTTTTAAAAACGAAATTAAATCCTAAATATCCTATTACAATATTTTGATTTTTGTTTCCTAATCTAATGACATTAAAAAAATAAACATAGATATAGATTCAATAAATAATAATGCAAATTTCTATCATTCATAACAGTAGAGTATTTATGGATATAACAATTAAGTTACTTATGCTTGCTCATATTTTTTAGATATTAAAGATATAAATTGATATTTGTCATTTTCTCTTTTTGGTATGAAAGTATCCTTAGATAGGGCCCAAATTATTTGTTTATTATTAACTAGCAAATATCCTTAGGTGGAGCCTATTAATTAATTAAGTTGAATTTCACCTTTATTTCTAAGAAAATAGCAAACCATCTAATCACAGCTTTAGGTGGAGTGAGTCAATTAGACTTTATTCAAGGTGTCTAAATTAAACCTAAGAATTTAATTATCTGAGTACTAACTTTCAAGTTTTAAAACCATTATTTAAAATATGTCTTCAATACATTTTCGAATAATATTTCTTATAAAAAACTTTTGAAACAGAGCTCCACTCTGACTACCGGGCGATTGTACCAACAAATAAAATAGCACTACCCTAAATCAGATAGAATAATTAAACCTTATTATCTAATTTTCAGATTTATGTTTGTATAATATATTTCTCTCTAATATCCTTAATATAAAATGTTGAATAAAAAAATCAATTTATTTTATAGAAATATTTTACCTATTTAATATTTCGCAAGCATAGCAATGTTATTATTATATTATATTTACAAAAGGTCAGCCATGTTAAATTCAATCACAGACAAATTAAACATAACATATAAGAATAAAACATAAAAAATAACTGTAAAAAATTCATTTTAAAATTATACCTCAAAAGAATCCTTATAGAACTTTGATGCTAATTCTATTGCTAGAAAACCATCAAACGGATTTGCATTTCCATTTATTGAATCAAAAGCTAAAAATCTATAAAAGCATAACTAGTTCTTCTTAAATAAAGAAAAAACTTTAACACTAAAAAAAACTAAAAACTAGAGAAAGAAAGCTAGAGAGAAAGAAGAGATTTTGAGGAATGGTTTTTACAATGGGGGATAAGGTCTTTTCATAGATGAGGAAAAGACCAAAAAAGGAAGGAAGAAATTTCAAAAATTGATTTTGGACGCATTTGGATAGGCTGGCATGCATATGGGGGGCAAGATACATGGAAGACGGGCATTTGGCGCATGCGGGACAGGAGCAGGTGAGACATGATGCGGGCGTGTGTTGCTGCACGCGGGTGTGTGCTAGGTGTATGTTGGCTACGTGCGAGTGTGTGTTGGGTGTGTGTTGTCTACGCGTGGGTGTGTGCTGGCTGCACACAGGGCTAGGCACAAGACTCAGCATTTTTGACATTTTTGGTTGTTTTGACCCATTTTGTCCAATTTTTCCATTTCTTTACTTTTTCTCATTTTTTTCTCAACATATTTGTTATGTATTTCCTCCAGTATTTTTCTTTGAGTCTTTAAGTTATTTTTGAACAAAAATACTTATAAAATAATAAAAATACCAGTGATTCCAAAAAGGCAAAATTATATAAAAATATGATAAAATCATACAAATATAAATCTATTTAATAAATTATAATACATTAAAACATTGTAATTTTAGATCTTTTTAAGAACTCATAACAACCCTTAACCAGCTTCTTGCTAGTTCTTTAGCAAGAAAAGTGATAAAAACTAAAAATTAAACTATCTTAAATCTCTTCTGTGGATTGACACAGTTCATTTAGTGTATGTAAGAAGCCTTTAAACCCCTAAGTTGCCCTAGTGGACGAGTTTAAGTCTTATGAGGGTTTTCAGTAATGATACCCACAAATATTAACAAAAAATAAAAACAAATAATATAAGAAGTTAACTAAAATTTAAAATAAAGTAAAAAGACTATAATAAAATAAAAAATGAAATACAAAAATATCTCATGCTTATAATCTCTTTTAAATTTCATAATTAAAAACTTAAGCATAGATTATTTCAACTTTCTAAACATTCATGATTTATTATAATAATTAGTTGAAAATAATTTTTATATTTCATATAAAAAATGTATCAATTTAACTTCACCCAAACTTAGTGTCAGGAATCCGAATTCACTTCAACTATATTCCTCACAAGTTAATACTCTTAAAAATACTAAATCCTATGGGTTCAATAACTAATACTAATTTATATGCGAAATAGTTTATGTATAGAAAATAATTAATATGTTCGCATATGTATAAAGAAGAAAGGTTCAAAGTGTTATTTTAGCGTTGATCTCATGAAAGAAATCAAATGTAAGGAATAAAATGTAAGGATTTATAATATATTACACATTACTTTCATGCATCAATCAAATTAATCAAAGAAAAAAATCAAGTAATATGCCTTTTAGGAAATGTAGGAAGATGCAATGACTTCTTATAGAATTACTTCCTATATTTTATTTTGCATTTAACCATTTCTCATAACAGTTTAGGCTTTTTGGTTCATAGTATATATATTATACTATTCATTTTCTCTTTTTCTTTTTCATTTTTTCTTTATGTTATATTCATTTTTTTATAAGAGAATCCATTTTTTTAGAGAGTGTACCAATGTATAGATTGTACATTTTTTATATGGTAAGATGAGTGATTAATATTTGGTTTTTCTGTTTGCATTTATATAGGTAACCCTAGATATAACACTTTTTAAATGAAAGTCATACATTAATGAAGAAAGGCATATATTATCAATTTCTACTTAAATAATTTATTCTAAGAAAATGAAAAATAAATATATAACACTTCATTAAGATGTAAAAATTTAGACATTTAATGCTAAATCTTATAGAGATCATCTAATAATGCTAAAAAAATAAGAAAAATGTTTAGAGTAGAAAAAATAATATTTACCATTCAGAATAAAGGATAATGGGCTCAAAATATTTCTCACAAGGGTAGTCTCTACTATTTGATTCCTAAATACTGATTTTGGGTTTAATATAATTTTCACACCTTATTAAGAAATACTAGTCATGACAAAAACTAACTAATTATCACATTATTTCATGATATGTTTTGGAAATTAATCTAATAGTGCAAAAAGACTTAATCATCGTTTAAATTTAATTCTAAGACATGATCGATTTTTGTAAAAAAATTTAAAAAAGTAATCCTAAAGTTCTAAAAATTACTAAATCACACAAAGAAAATAAAATCGAACATAATAAAAATGAAAATGAGAACATTAATTTTTTTAAAATTGTTAATTTTTTTAAATTAAGCATGGTAACTTTCCATCACCCCAACCTAGAACTTACTTTATTCTCGATATAACAATTGTAAATTAAAGATAAGAGAAAAGAAAAGAAAAGTCACCTATTTCGTGAGAATGTGTAAGTAGTGATGGAGAAATGTAGGTGCATCCATCATGTTCATCATTAAAGTTCACAAAAATATATCATTGTGAACTTCTAATATCTTAACAAATATTTTTAGTTTTAACAATTTTAAAATTATTCACCTACAATTAAACGAAAATAAATAAAAGAAATTAATTAAATAAATAAATAAAATTACCTAAAATAATGGTTGTCTCCCATCCAGCGCTTTGCTAAGACGTAATTTGGGGGATTTTATTTTAAGTAAACTCAATGTCTGTACATCATTGAATCAATCAAACCTAAAAATATGACAAGTTTGTCTACTTATACTTTTTAAGTCATGTCCTATGAATTTTCAAAATTTTAGTTAAAATTAGGGACATAATTGTGGGTTTTAGATAAACCACTCCTAGGTACAAAGTCAAATAACTAAGGCATCAAAACACATTTGTACTTGATCTAACAAAGCAACTACCTCATTTTATCACAGATTATGATTAAAAACTTTGAAATTTTTTAGATAAGTTCAAAATTTTATTTTTTTAACTAATCTAACACTAAGTATTAAAATAAATACTAAATAAAAAAAATAAAAGAAACAACCAAAAGAAAATAATAGAAGAGAAAAATAATGCAAAATCAAAATAAAGTTAGTAAAATAAAGAAAAGAATAAAAATAATAATTATACATACTTAAAATATACATATTTATAATACACTTATCTATCATATAATACAAACACATTTTTTTTGCAAATAAATATAAATGATTAAATTGTACAGAATAAATATTTATAATACACTCTATCTAATATATAATATAAACATACTTTTAATCAAATAAATATATATGATTCAATTGTACAGAATATAACACATTGTATTTAATATGTAATATAAACACATTTTTATACATGTTATATCATACAATATTTACAAGTTAGTACATAGAAATACTATATAATAAATAAAAAGAAATAAACTAAAATTAATACAATCGAAAAAAATTAATCATTGTTAAGTTAATAATTAAAATCTAAATTAAAAATTAAGTTAATATTTTTTTATCGAAATTAAAAATAAAAGTTAAAAATTAATTAATATTTTATTAATAACATAATCAATATTAACGTAGAGTGTTTTTAGGAAATAATGTTGTGACAAAGCCTCCTTGAAAACCATTCTCCTAGACGCAACAATGTCCTTAAGAAAGACCAGTGGCACACAGTCTACCAAGAACTAATCTCATAGTCTCCTAAAATTAAATATTAAAAGAAAATTTTAAAATAAAAATTAAAGTTAAAGTTAAAAAGTTTTTCTTTAATATTTTTAAATTTTTTAGAAAAGAATATAATTAAATAAATTAAATTTTAAATTATTTTTTTAATTTTTAATTTTTAATTTATGATTCACTATTCATTTAGATTTTTTAAAAATTTAAAATTTTTGATTTACTGTATATTAAGATTTTTTATAAATTTAAATTTATTTTTAATTTTTAATTTGGAATTTAAATTTTAAATTTCAAAATTTTGCTTTACAGTTTATTTAGATTTTTTTAAAATTAATTTAAATTTAAGATTTATTATTATTTTTATGAACAGTAAATCATAAAATATTTATTCTTTTTTTTATTATTATTATATTTTTTAAATTTTGGATTTAGAATTTCAATTTCAATTTTAAATTTTAAATTTTTATTTTTTTTATAGCTAAAAAAATCACAATTATTTACAACATAGAAAGTTTTTAAAATTTTGATAAATAATTTAAAAATACTATTCTTTCCCCGACAACGACGCCAAAAAACTTTATGAATCAAAATCAAGTTCCTGATAACGGTGCCAAAAACTTAATGAATCAAAAACAAGTCTCCCGCAACGACCCCAAAAACTTTATGATGACAACACAAGATTGATATCAGGTTAGCAATACCGATCTTGTGAATACTTTGATTTTATATTTGTAAAACTCCCGCAAATGCACAAATCATTTTATAGAAAATGACAAGTATACTCATAAAGTCGATCTAAGGAAGGAATATATGTAGTTTTTAATTTATTATTCATACTTTTAACAACAAAATTAAATCCTAAATATACTGTCACGATATTTTGATTTTTGTTTCCTAATATAATGATATAAAAAAATAAATATAGAGATGGATTCAATAAACAAAAATACAATTTTTTTATCATTCATAACAGTGGAGTATTTATAGATATAATAATTAAGTTAATTATATTTACTCATATTATTTACATTATTATAGATATAAATTGATATTTGTTGATTTTATCTTTTCGGTATGAATGTGTCTTTAGGCGGGCCCAAATTATTTTGTTTAATATTAATTAACTAATTTTCTTAGGAATAGCCTATTAATTAATTAGGTATTAAATTTAAGCTTTTTTTAAGAAAATAACAAACCATTTAATCACAGCTTTAAGCGGAGTGAGTTAATTAGACTTTATTCAAGGTGTCCAAATTAAACATAAGAATTTAATTATGTGAGTACTAACTTTCAAGTTTTAAAACTATTACTAAAAATATATTGTCAATACATTTTCGAATAATAGTTCTTATAAAAAAACTTTTGATCCATAGATATATCAATCCAATGTTGATTAGGCACATGTAAAGGGGTACACAAGACATGTGGTTTAACTTTAGATTTTGCTTGCCTACATATAATGCACTTTTCACAAAAAGATTGCACATCATACTTCATATTAGGCCAATAAAAATACTCACATAAAATATCTTAAGTCTTTAGAACACCAAAGTGACCCATCAAACTTCCCCATGACTTTCCTTAACAAGAAACTCCCAAACATAACAAATAGCACACATAATTTATCTTTCTTGAATAGAAATTCTTCATGCCTATAAAAATTACCAAATGCACACTTATCACATGCATTCCATACTTGGCTAAAATCAAAATCATTTGCATACAAATCCTTAAGAAATTCAAAAACAAGTAATTAAGTTTGCAATGAAGTAAGTAATACGTACCTCCTAGACAATTCACCAGTGACAACATTGTCCTTCCCATTCTTGTATTTGATTTCATAAGGAAATGTTTCTATGAACTCCAACCACTTAGCATGTCCTTTATTAAGTTTACCTTGGGTCTTTAAGAACTTCAAACTCTCATGATTAGAATGAATTATGAATTTCCACAACCATAAGTAATGCTACCATGTTTGAAGAGTTCTCACCAATGCATGAAGCTCCTTGCTGTAAGTAGGATAATTCAACACCGCCCCACTTATCTTTTCACTAAAATAAGAAATTGGGTTGGAATCCTACATCAAAATAGCTCTTATGCCAATTCTGGATGCATCACATTCTATCTCAAAATCTTTATCAAAGTTAGGCAAACATAACAAAGGTGCCTTAGTTAGCTTATCTTTTAAAGTTTTAAAAGCTCAATCATGCACATCATCCTACTTAAAAAACATTCTTTTTAACAAGTTTATTCAATGGTGCAAAAATAAAACTAAAAACTTTAACAAAAATTTGATAAAAACTCGCTAAACCACATAAACTTCTTACCTCATTCGCATGCTCAGGTGTAGGCCAATCCCTTATACCCTTACGTTTTCTTCATCAATACTAATACTCTACAAATTAACAACAAATTCCATGAAAAATGTGCACTTCTTATGATTAGCATACAATTTGTTCTCTCTTAACACACTAAAAATAGCATGCAAGTGTTCCATATGTTTATCCAAATTTTTAGTATAAACTAAAATATCATCAAAGTAAACTACCACAAATTTTCCTATGAAAGCATGCAAGACATGATTTATTAACCTCATGAATGTACTAGGTGCATTAGTTCAACCGAAAGGCATTACTAACCACTTATACAATCCATATTTAGTCTTAAATTCAGTTTTCCATTCATCTATCTCTTTCATATGAATCTGACAATAGCCATTCATTAAGTCACATTTTGAAAACAAATGAGAACCAAGCAATTCATCAAGCACATCATCTAATCTGGGGATGCGATGTCTATACTTTACCATTATCTTGTTAATAGCTCAGTAATCCACATACATGCGCCATGTTCTATCTTTCTTTGGGACTAAGATGATAGGAACATAACATGGGCTAAGACTCTCCCTTACAAATTCCTTTTGTAGAAACTCATCCACTTACCTTTGTATTTCCTTTGTTCCTCAGGATTAGGTCTGTAAGTAGGTCGATATGGTATTACGGATCCGAGTGTAAAGTCTATTTGATGCTAAATTCCTCTCAAAGGAGGTAATCTATAGGGAATTCCTTTAGAAAATAGATCCTTAAAGTCTTACAATAAAGACACAAAAACACTCTGAAAAGATGAGTTAAGATTGTTAGTAGAAAGATAAACATCCTTGTAGATAAGAACAAGTACTTGTTGCCTTGCCATCATTACACTCTTAATATCATGTTTTTTAGCAATTACACTCATTATTTTATTTTTCTCTCTTTTTTGCACACTTTTCACTCTTTTTTTCTTACTTTTCTCACCTTTTTGCTCACTTTTCTGTCCATTTTCCCTCTCGACCTCACTTGCTCTCCATTTATATAATCCTATTTTTCACACTTTTATTTCTCCCTCATCTTGCACTCTCTTAGTATCCTAATCTGGTCCTCATAAGCTTGCAAAGGTTTCAGAGGGGCTAATACAATGTTTCAGTTGTTCATTAAAAGATTAACGATTTTTGTACCCATCATGCGACACCTTTCTATCAAACTACCATGGTCGGCCAAGCAATATATGACCAGCATACATCGGTGCCACATCACGAAGAACCTCATTCTCATTCTTTCCATTCAAGAAAGGAACCCGAACTTGTTTGTTGACCTTTACTTCTCCACAATCATTCAATCATTGTAGCTTGTACGATTTAGGATGCTTCTGCCACTTCAAATTAAACTTTTCTACCAAAAAAGTACTAGCAATAATAGAATAGCTCCCACTATAAATAATCAACATATATACCTTATCCTTAATGTGGCATCTTGTGTGGAAAATATGGTCACATTGCTCCTCACCTTCTTCATCCTTATGTTGTATATTTAGGGCATGCATAGGTTATTCCACTTCAACATCAGAAAAATATTCCAATGGTGGCATCTCAACGTTACTTGAACTAACACTTTCAATTTCTCTATTTTCACATACAACCATAACCTTTTTGTTTGGGTATTCAGAAGTAATATGTCTGAATCCTTGGCATCTGAAACACTTAATATCATGTGACTTAGTAAGAGTTTTAGTTTCAAGTTTACCCTTAGGAATAACAACTGAATTCTTTGACCTTGCTTCATCGTTTATTCTGAAGGCAACTTTGTTGTCCCTCCAATTTGATCTCCACATAGAACTAGAGGACAAACCATATATGAACCTCTTAGACTTGATTTGCTTCCCCACTTTAATGGTCTTATGTAGTAGTTCCTCCATCTCTATATAATGTTACAACTCTACCACGTCATTAATCTCTTTGTTCAATTCGACAATGAATTTAGCCATTGTTGCTTCTCTATCTTCCTCTATGTTTGGTCTAATCATGGTAATTTTCATCTCCTTATAATAATACTCTATACTCATGAAATCTTGAACCAGCCATTGCAAATTTCTATATAAATCCCTATAGTAATGGATAGGTATAAATCTCTTATGCATCACCAACTTCACATCTTCCCATGACCGATTAGGTCTCTCACCATTCATTCGCCCATTGACCACTAATTGATACCACCATATACCTACATAATTTGTAAACTCCATATCTACTATTTTTACTTTCTTCTACTCAGAGTAATTATGACAATCAAATATTTTTCTTTCCCACTCCAAGTATAACTCAGGATCATTCTTCCCTTGAAAAGTCAGAATTTTCATCTTTATACTACCTATATTGCTATCTTCTTTGGAGTCAACCTTCTTGTTTCGTTTATAACTTGTTCTTTGTCTTTTCCCTAGTCATTGGACCGCCAATTCCTTGAAAAGGATCTTGAGAATATTTAGGAATATCAACTTGGTCAGCACCTCGATCTCCATTATATTTGTGAACAAAACATTTAATGGTAATTTTTTGTTTCTAGGTTTGTCTTAGAAGAATATTTCAAGCCATATAGACTATTGTGTCTCAATAATCACATATAAGGTATATTTCTATTTCTGTAAGTGTTAGATTACATATTAGACACATAGGAAAAATACGAATTTGTGCCACTCTATTGATTGAGTGTTTATTGGATAGATCGAGTAATAAAACTAAAAAAATCTTATTTTAATATGATTATATCGATTGAGGGATTTACTCCAGTGGTCCACTTTTTTTAAAATGTCAATTAAATATATTCTGGATAAATCGAGTGGATGTTCGTTCGATCGACCAATGTATTCAATCAATCAAGCAATTGAGTTGATCAATTGAGCAGTCAACTTTCAATTTTTTAAAACGTATTTCTAACATGATTTGGATTGGATTTTTACCATATTTACTTAATTTCTTAAACATGTTTTAACTAATTTTATGGACAATATGATAATTACAGTTTAACCTAATGTGCTACAAAATATTCTATAGATACAAAGCTAAGTCCACTTTTAGAAACAACCACACAAGAGCTTAATTATGTTTATTCTCTTTCTTGTTTTGCTAAAAGTTTTTAAGTAGGCCTTTTCATTAAGTTAATTTATCAAACATTAGTGGTTTTGTATGATGGATTAACAAGCCTACAATAATAGTTGTGTTATTTTTTTTAACTAATTACTCTAGAATTGTTAGTTGTTTTCATTTTATATGATATATTTATTAAATCAACTACTTTGGGTTTTCATTATTGAATATGCTCTATGACACACACTTGCACTTGTGTTTATGTGGTAATCTTTCATGTAATAGTGATATGGGTTTGGTTAACTTGTAGAGACTATGATCCAAGTTGAGACTTGTAAGTAGGTTACTTGGGGCATTACTTGGTTGTGTACTTAGTTTGAGTCCTAGCTTTGTAACTCTATACTTATTTTTCATAGTGGACAATTACGTGGTCCAGTGGATCGGTGGTTTTTCTTTTATGTCATTGGTGTGGCATAGGTTGGTTCCACCTAAAAATCTCGTATATTGATATTTTTATTTCTACATTGCTTTAGGTACATGTCAATGGTTGTTTGTCTGCTTATAAGTATTCAAATTTACCATACTTCTATTGACTAGATATTCAGATTCATAACTAAATAAAAGAATATTCACTTGGTATCACAAGAGTTAGTATATATACTTAGTGTGCCTAGGACCTTGTTATGTATCACTTGAGAGAGGGCTCGTCTATAACCTGGGTACTTTACTTTGATGGATCTTATTACCCATATTAGAAGGCTCGTATGAGAGCCTTTCTACTATCTATAGATGAAAGAATTTGGAAATTTCTACTTTATAGTAGGAAACCACCCATGGTTACCAAAGATAATAGAGTCACTCTTAAACCTAGGAACAAATGGACCAATCAAGACAAAATTGGTAGTAAATGGAATCAAAAAGAAATTAATGCTATTTTCAATGTTGTGTTTGTGGATGCGTTTTGTCATATTTCACATGTTGAAGCTACTAAGCATGCTTGGGACATTTTGAAGGTTGCGCATAAGGGTACCTTATAAGTTAAATGATCAAAACTTCGCATGCTTGGTAATAAATTTGAAAATATTAGGATGAAAGTAGACACGACTTTTTTTGAATTCTATACTAGATTATGTGATGTTACTAACACCTCTGCCAATCTTGGAGAGAAGATTGATGATTTCAAGATAGCTCGAAATATTCTTTGCTCACTACCAGATCGCTTCCATATAAAGGTCACTCCATTTGAATAAAGCAAGGATGTAGAAAACATTAAAATAGAAGAACTTGTAAGATCACTTCAAACCTATGAGATAATTTTTCGAAAACCTCCAAAGAACAAAGGTATTGCTTTCAAAACTGCTTTGATTGAAGATAGAGACAATGATGAGGAAGAACTAGCATTCTTAACCAGAAGATTGAACAAAATCCTCAAAAATAGTAGTCCTTAAAATAAAGGACAATCAAGTTGTTGAAAGGATCAGATTCCAAGAGAACTCAAATATATGAGTTATGATGATAATAAATCTAAACCCATTGGATGTCAATGTTTTGAATGTATAGGCTTTGGTAACTTCATAGTTGATTGTGTAAACAAGAAGAAGCAAGATAGAAGAGCTTTGAATACTACATTTTTTGACTCTAAAAGTGATAATGATAATCTACTTGAATATGGCACCAACTACTTGGCATTTACTACAATTTCTAATAGATAATCCTATAAGTATGCCATTGATTCAGATGATGAGCAAAGTGATGCTAAATTTATATTGGACAAATTCAATGTCACTAGTATTAATGAAGTGTTCATAGATTATGTAAGATGCAAAAGGAAAGTAGCTAATCTAAATTATAAACTTAAATACATTGAAATAATCTACATAGCCTACTTAAATACATGAACGTGCTAATGTCTTGAGTTCAAGTCTTATAGATGTTAAACATGAAAACAAGAATCTTATGCAGGGACTTGAACAATTGAAAAAATCTGTGAAGAGATAAGTCATTGGGGGCTAAAAGGATAAACAAAATTTTGGATTATGGAAAACCTATTGGGAACAAGAGAAGACTAGGCTATGTAGATGAGGATTCTACACAATCATCTTCAAAAATAATCTAGTTTTTAAAATCCACCAACTGTTATGCTTTGTAAGATACAAATCTAGCTTCAACATCAAAGACTATTGTGGTAAGGCCTTCTAACACTACTCCTAATGTTACTCATTATACACAAAGATTAGTTGCACCTGTTATTGAAAAATTTGTTAAGTTTGTGCTTGCTTGTCATCATTGTGATAGGAAAAGTCATATTAGGCCTAAGTGTAAATTTTTGATGAATGCTTCTAAATTTAATAATACTTTCCATACTTCACATAATAAGACTCATAACCATCATACATCTATGTATGTTGCATCATATTCTAGGATGAATGGAAATTATAACATGTTCAAAAATTCAACTATAAAACATAAGGTTGTTGGTTCAAATAGGCATATAAAATTCAACACTAGTAATTCTAGGACTAATTACCATCATCCTATCATGCACGCTGCATTTTCATTTATGATGAATGAGAAATCTAAAGGTAAGCCCAAGAATATACCTATGACAACTGAGGCAATTTATTTCCAACCGAAACATATAAAGAAAACCAAAATTCAAGAAAGTAAAGATTACAAAAGATTATCTCTTTTGGGTCACCTGATCATCATTCTTTATTGTTTTACCTAGATACTTTTGTTTGAGTGCTCAATTGACCCTAGATGAGCAACCTTAGTTTGATTGTTTATTTTATTTTTATTGATGTTTCTTAGTTTCAAAAAGATAAAAAAATAATAAGAAAGAGGAAGTACACATGCTTTAACATTGATATGATCATTACATATTCCATTCATACTTATTTTGAATGGCTACACATTACACAATGGATATTTTTTACATCTTGTGATTGATGTTGACATGACCCTACTCACATATTCACTAGACACATAAGTATGCCATGCTAGAAGTTTATAATTAATTATGTGAGATTTAGGGCATGAGATAACCTTGACTATGAAAATTAAGGTTAAACACTAACTTTCACTATATAAAATGCTACTATAGAGAGACACCTAGTTTTGAGAGAGCTATCTACTATGATGTGTGAAAGCTACCGTAGTGAGTTGAGAGGGCTACCTCACAACTAATATGAAAGTCATCATATTAGGTATGTTGGCTTGTACTTATTTCCTTAAAAAAATAATGATAATAATAATATAGGAACAAGAAATGTA
This sequence comes from Hippophae gyantsensis, assembly GCA_030763125.1. NCBI lineage: Eukaryota > Viridiplantae > Streptophyta > Magnoliopsida > Rosales > Elaeagnaceae > Hippophae > Hippophae gyantsensis. The sequence continues at coordinate 43,534,932 of CM061028.1, read as the reverse complement.
CAAAAACTTTTGCATGCACAAAAAATAGCCACAATTTGTTATACAAAAAGAAAATAAATAACCAATCCCTTACAAACAAAAAAAATATAGTACATAAGGGGATTACCCAAAAAAAGAAAGATTAAAGTTCTCTCTAGGTAAGTAGATTTTATTTTGTACAAGTATGAATTCAACTGTAAATGTTTTTATGATAGGTGATACTTCTTCTTTTGAATCTTTCATAAATGATCATAAATGACCAAATTAACATCTTATTGCAGTTCAGCTCATATTATACTTTTGGTGTTGTTGATATGTCAGTATTTTTGTTAGTATATTTATGTGTCTTGTCTACATATATTTATATTGTCAATGGATAGTCACACTTTGAACAAAATCAATTTCATAATTTGTGTGTATTGTCTTAGTCATGTTAAACTAAGTCTATTACTCTCAATTAAAAAAATATTATATATATATATATATATCAATTTTTATCACATTTTATTTTATTCTAATTTTTTTAGAAGAGTCCTAGAACTTAGGGGGAGTTTGTCCATTCTTTGGAAAACTTATTATTTTAAGCTCTTTGTTTTGAATGTGTATACGTTTTAATCATTAAATACATGGCTTGCTTACTTAACCTATTTTTCAATGCTTCATGATTATATATTGTTTATTCTAATGACAAAAATGAGGAGATAAAATTTGAAACATTAATTGAAAATCTACAAAAACATGAGAGCTAACTTAGGGGAGAATTACTTTGAAAATCCTTTTTGGAGATACTACACATAACAGGAGTTGTGTTTTTTAATTACTATCTATTTATTACACACACTTATAAATATTATTTACTTTACTATTGTTATATAAATTGACTAATAAATAATGAGTCTTTCAGGACAAGTTATTTGGTTGTTTATGTTTCTATTTTTCAGTGTAAAGTTGAGCTTTTAAGATTCAAGTGAAGATGGTTCCCTCAGATCATAGGATAATACTCCTATGTAAAAATTTATTTTTCCTGTGAGAATTATACAATAAGAGAGAGGTTTTGTCACATGAATATGCCAAAGGGGGATATTGTAAGGTTTATGTTAGTGTTAGCGATATTCGTAAACAAAATGTTTAACTATAATTTTAGTTTTTTGGTGCTTCTTAGAAGAATATTTCAAATTGTAGAGACTATCACGTCTTAACGATCACATATCAAGTATATTTCTATTCCCGTGCACGTTAGATTGCATATTAGACATAATACAAAAAAATATGAATTTGAGCCACTCGACCAATCGAGTAATAAAGTTGATAATTATGATTTTAATATATGACTAGATTGATCGAGGGATATACACTCAATCGGTCCACTTGTTTTTAAATATCAATTAAATGTATTATAGATCAATTGAATGGATGTTTAATTGATTGACCAATGTACTCGAATGATCAAGTAATTAAGTGGATCGATCAAGTAGCCAGCTTTTTGTTTTTTAGAGTATATATATTTCTAATATGATTTGGATTGGTTTTTTATGATATTTCCCTTATTTCTTAAACATGTTTTAATCGATTTTATGGGAAAAAATGGTAATTACACTTTAACCTAATGTGCTGCAAAATATTCTATAAATGCAAAGCTAAGCACACTTTAGAAACAACCACACAAGAGCTCAATTATGCTTATTCTATTCATCTTTTATTCTCACTTTTTTTTACGAAAACTTTTCAAGTAGGTTTTTTCATTAAGTTAATTTATCAAACATTTGTGAATGTGTTTGATGGATTAACATGACTACAACAATAATTGTGTTATTGTGCTTTTAACTAATTGCTCTAAAGTTTCTAGTTGTTTTGTTTTATTTGATATATTTTTTAAATCAACTAGTTACGGTTTTTCATTATTAAATCTACTCTAGGACACACATTTGCACTTGTGATTATGTGCTAATATTTTAGGTGACAGTGTTATAGATTCGATTAACCTGTGGGACTCGAGTTTGTCAGAACGTAGGTCCAGATCTAAAAGCCTATCTTATAGAGATTATGGTCAAAGTAGTAACTTGTAAGTAGGTTACTTGGAGGCATTACCTAGATGGGTAGTTTGAGTCTAGCCTTATAACTGGATACTTATTTTTCATAGTGGATAGTTAAGTGGTCTAGTGGATCAGTTGCCTAGGTTGTTTCCACCTAAAAATCTTATGTGTTGATATTTTTATTTCTGCATTACTTTACATACATATGATTGGTTGTTTGGTCGCTTATGAATTTTTAATTTACCATACTTTAGCTTACTAGATATTTAGATAAATAACTAAATAATTGAACCTTTAGGTATTAATGCTATTTTATGTGCTGTGTTAGTTGATGAGTTTTGTCATATTTCTTATGTTAAAGCTTCTAAGCATTCTTGGAATATTTTGGAGGTTTCCTATAGGGGTACCGTACAAGTGAAATGAACAAAACTTCACATGCTTAGTACTCAATTTGAGAATTTTAGTATGAAAGAAGATGAGACTTTTTTTTAAAATTCTATGCTAGATTATGTGACATTACTAACTCCTCTACCAATCTTGGAGAGAAAATTGATGATTTCAAGATATTTTGAAAGATTCTCTTCTCATTACTAGATCATTTCCTTGTATAGGTCACTGCCATTGATGAAAGCAAGGATGTTTACAATATCAAACTAGAAGAATTTATTGGATCACTGCAAACTTTAGAGATGAGTTTTCATCTTCCCACAAAGAATAATAGTGTTGCTTTCAAAATTACTATAATTGAAGAAGATGATAATGAAGATACAAAATTAGCACTCTTGACCAGAAGATTGAACATAATCTTCAATAGAAAAAATCCTTAATACAAAGATCAACCAAGTCATTAAAAGGACCGGAATCTAAATGATCTCAAATTTGTGATTTCTGATGGTAAGAAACCTAAACCGATTGCACCTCAACGCTTTAAATGTATAGGTTTTGGTCACTTTGTAGCTGATTGTGAAAATAAAAAATTAGAGAAGCCTTCAATATCACATTTACTGGCTCTAAAAGTGATAAAGGCAATTCAATTGAACTAGAAAACAACGACACTAATTTCCTAGCATTTGCTGTAGAAGGTGGTGGATACTTTAGTAAGTCTACTATTGATTCATATAATGAGGAAAATAACTTTGAATTCTTACTCAAATATTTTAATGTGACTAGTATTGATGAAGTGTTCAGAGGGTTCATAATATGCAAAAGAAATAAAGATAAGCTACTTGCCGAAGTAACTAAACTCAATAAAAAGTTGAAATCTTATGAAATAAATTCATCAATATTGGAAAAAGATAATCTTGATCTATCTAAACATTCTAATGTTTTGAATTCAAGTCTTATAGGTTTAGCATAGGAAAAATAAAATTTGATGCAAGAACTGGAACAATCCAAAGAAGTTGTTTAGAGACTAACAATTGTAGTTGAAAAGGTTGAACAAAGTTCTTGACTACATAAAACCTTTTGGAGACCAGAGAGAGCTAGGCTATATGAATGAGGATTTTATGCCATTGTCTTCAAAAACAATTAATTTTGTAAAACCCTCTAACCTTTCTTCCTCAAAGGATACAAATACAATTTCAATATGGAATAGTACTGTGGTAAGGCCTCCTAATCCTACTCATGTTATTCATTATGCACAAATAAAAGTTTCACCTATGATTGAAAAATATTTTAAGTTAGAGCCTATTTGTCATTATTGTGGAAGGAAAGGTCATATTAGACGACATTGTAGATTTCTTGTGACATATCCATATTTCAACGATGCTTTTCATGCACATATCCTAGAATTATATTTCATCATCCATACATGAATGCTAAATCTCTATCAATGATGAAAAGGAAAAAAAGAAGTCAAAAAATGGATAAATCCAAAAAGTTATCTACGTCAACTTAATCCAAACCAAAATAAAACGAAGATTATCTTTTTTTAGTCAATTGATTGCCCTTCTCCTTCACATAAAAATTATTGTTCTATTCTTGATTGACCTTAGGTGAACATGTTAGTTTGGTTGCTTGTTTTAAATTTAATTTTTTTAGTTTATTTGTTTAGTTCTTAATTTTTATTTAAAAAAAATCACTCAAGGAAGTAGAATTGTTTTAACTTTGAAATAAACTACAAATATCCTTTAGAATCACAAAATGTTTTTTATAACTCGATTGATTATTCATTGTGTAATTGAGTATCTTGTTTTATATATTTATATTTTCATACATCTGGTGATTGAAGTTAATAAGAGCTCACTAACACACTCACTAGTCATAATTATATGCCATGATTGAAATTTATGATTGATTATGTGAGTATTTAGGGACTTAGATAACCTTGACTACTAGAATTGTGTTTGAGCTCTCTCTTTCACTTTATAAAATGCTGCTATAAAGATACACTTAGTTTTGAGAGGGTTGTCTACTGTGATGTGTGAAGCTATCGCAGTGAGCACAGAGAACTACCTCACAACTAGTGTGAAAGTCATCATACTAGGTTTTTGGCTTATGCATATTTCCTTAAAACAATAATAATAAAGTAGATAAGGAAACTAAAAAAGTGTTTATATGTAAAAAAAGAAAGAACTACAAATGGTTATGTAAAAATAAAAATAAATTACCAATCCCTTAAACAAAAAAAATTACTAAGCTCTCAATAAAATTTTATATTGTGAAAGTCTGAATTCAACTACAATTCTTTCATGATTAGTGATCCTTTCCTGTTTAAATCCTTCATAACTAATCATGAATGGACAAATTGATGTACCATTGCATTTCCAATATTTTTTATACTTTGAGATATTGTTCATATGTCACCATGTGTGTTGAAAAATGTTTGTGTGCTTTGCTAGAATACTCAAGCAAATAGTAAATAATTTAATTTTATTGAAGAACAAACTTTATTTTAAAATTGATTATATAAGTGGGTTTCGTGTCAAAATAAATATGCTACCTTTATATATATATATATATATATATTAAAAAGAAGAAGGTGTTTTATGTTTGTCTTCATGATTAAGAGTGTTTATTTGAAATTTTTGTGTTAGTATAAATCTTAGGGGGACTTTTTAAATTGTTTTTGGGTTTTTGATATTCAATCGAATGATGACAAAATAGATGAATTAAGGTATGAACATTGATTGATTGACACTATTCTCAATTGATCGAGCGTGTTCAATTTATATATACGTCTTCTTTTTCCTACATTCCCCAATGTAAACCTTACCCTTTATTCGGCCAATTTTTTTATTTTTACTCAAAATCGTACCAAAATCACTTGTTTTGTCCTTAATTCACTTAAAATTGATTACTTAACCCTTACCTCGCATCAATCATTACAAAAATATTAGATTTGTACAGAAATCACAAAAAACTAAATTCCTCACTTTCCCTCACATTCCCACCAAACAAACATCCCTTTTGATATTTTTCATAAACATTTGTACCTTGATCTTATTTATGTAGTTTTTAGGGAAAATTTGGTCATTTGGTCAATTTACATTAGGAGGGGTAACCTACTATCTTCAAAGCACTCCACTGAGATTGGTCACCTATATGCAAAGATTTTGTGCAACATTAGAAAAGGGATTGTATTTGATGTAGGATCAATAATTCAGGATGAAAATATAAACCAATCTTAGATTCTCAACCCAAGGATTGGAATTACCTATAACTGCCTTATCACTCAACTTATTTTAGCTATGGATGTACAATAAATGAGGGATTTTAACATTGGCTGTTTGATAGTGATACTAGAAAGTCAACCATTTCAAGATCATTTGCTCATACCTTAAACAGAAAGAGACCCATTGATACTAGTGGAAGAGGAGCCACTAGAGTTGGTATAAGTGGCAAAGGAGCTTTAGATGACTTCTTTGGGGATAAAGATATGGAAAATATACTCGATCCTAAAGCATCTCACCAAGAACTATTTGAAGATGAGGTGAGGATGAGAATGGGAAACATGGAATAGAAAGTGGATGAAATGGATCAAAGATTGATGAGCATAAATGAATCTTAAGGAGAAATAATTTCTATGATCAAAGACATCCATTCACATTGTTGATTACCTCTTCCAAGACATTGATTTATTTTTATGGTATTTTGATTTTTTTTCTTTATTTATTAGTGTGCTTGGAAGTGAATTTAGTTTGTCTTTGTTTTAAGTGTTGTTGAAAGGTTTTGTAATGTGAAAAATTATACAATACAATGCACTTTATGTTTGATTCGACTATCAGGGTTTACCATTTGGTATGTATTTACTTAGTCATATGACAAAAAAAGGGTGAAAATTTGGTATCCAAAATTTTGAACTTAAATTGAAACATTAAAAAAGGGATAGTTTATTTAGGGGGAGATTTTTATTTTTTAATTACTTTGAAGTTTTTGGATATTTAATATAAGGAGAGTTGCTTTTAATTTCTATCATTTTTTTAATCCTTTTTTGATCATTATTCACTTTTCTATTATTAGATACACTGAATTATTATGAAATTAAGTCCTTCGAGACAAGTTGTTTTCTTACTAGTGTTTTTGTTTTTTAGTATAAACAAGAGCTATCAAGATACAAGTTAAAATGGTTCATAGGATCCTAAGATAGTACCGCTATGTAAAAATTTAATTTTTCTATGAGCATTATATAGTGAGAGAGAGGTTTTGTCAACAATTAGACCAAAGGGGGGAGATTGTAAGGTTTATATGAGTGTTGGCGATATTTATGAACAAAACATATAATTTTAATTTTAGTTTCTAGATGTGTCTTAGAAGAATATTTTTCTAATTGAAGAAACTATTGAGCCTTAATGATCACATCTCAAGTATATCTTTGTTCACATGCATGTTAAATTGCATAATAGACATGTAGGAACAATATGAAAATATGCTATTTGATCTATCTAGTAGTGACTAGATCTTTCAAGCTATATTATCTGTTGAATTAATTATTTATGTGACTAGATCGATCAAGGGATTAATTCTCAATCAATCAAGCACTAGGTTGATCGAGATTAATGACTAGATTGATCCATGTTTTTCAAAATTAATTAATTGCTACACTAGATCGATTGATTGAACTATGTACTTGATCAATCTAGCACTTGTTAGATCAATCGAGTGACTAGAGCTTTAATTTTAAAACCTATTTCTAATACGAATTAGATTGGCTTTTTATTATATTTTCCTTATTCCTTAAAACACGTTTAACTAATTTTACAAACAAGATGGTAATTTTACTTTGACTAAAGTGCTTCAAAATATTCTATAAATAAAGCTAAGCACATAATTGAAACTAACCATATAAGAGCTTAATTGTGCTTATTATCTTCACCTTTTTTTCTCTCTCTTGTTTTTCTAAAAGTTTTCAAGTAGGATTTTTCATTAATTTTATTTATCCAACATTTGTTATTGTTCTTTTAACTAGTTCTTATAGAGTTGCTAGTTGTTTTTGATTTATATGATATATTATTTAAATCAACAAGTTAGGATTGTTTATTTTTTATTCTACTCTAGTACACATACTTGCAATTGTGCTTATGTGCTAATTTTTCAAGTGACAATAGTATGGGTTCGATTAACCAGTAGGACTCAAGTTTGTCAGAACACTGGTCCAGATGAAAATTCCTTTTCTTGTAGAGACTATAATGAAAGAAACATCTTATAAGTAGGTTACGTGAGGGAATTTCTTGATGGATAGTTTGAGTCCTAGACTTGTAACTACGCATTTATTTTTCATTGTTTCCACCTAAGAATCTAATGTGTCAATCTTTATTTTCTATATTATTTATTTACACGCGATTTCATGCTTCATCACTTACAAAATTTTAATCTATCATATTTTTGCTAATATTCTGCAAATTAGATCCATAATTAAATAAACGATCTTTTAATGTGATATTAACTATAATTGTGAGGAATAGAGTCGAAGTGAATTTAAATTCTAAACAATACGTTTAGAGGAGTCAACATTGATATGTTTATGGTAATGGGACATGAGTTTGTGATGTGTAATTGACTTACATGATGAAATTTGATCCTTTGAGATGTTGGATGAACTTGTGCTTGAGTATTTAATTATGAATTTAAAAGAAACTAAAGCATGGGATTTGTTGTTGAAATAAGTTTGTAGATTTTAGCCTTCATGAGGCTTTAACTCACCCACTAGGGCCACTTAGTGATTTAAAGGGTTGTTGCATATGCTAAATATCGCCGTGTCAATCTATAAAAATGTTTAGGTTAGTATAGTTTAGTTATTTATTACTTTTTTTGTTTCAGTTTTGTTTGAGGATGAGAAAAATGTAGGTGTGAGGGCATTTGATGAAAACTATTTTGACCTAATATTTTATGTTGTAATTTTCTTTTATCTTGTTTTAGAGGGTATTTATGTGTTTTGTAGGTTAAAGTGCTTATTGAGGAATTCTAAGCAAACACAAAGAAAAAGAGTGAAAATAGGATTATTAATGACAATTCATACATGTCGGAACGAACAAAATTGTCAAATTCTAGAAATTATATGCGCGCTGTGGTGAGACAATACTTGTGCCATGGTATAAAGATCTTTGGTTAAATTATGTTTTTTGAAGTTCTATGATCACTGCAGCCCAACCTATTCCATACCATGACATGATCCTCTAGGGTTCCAATTAAAGAAACAAAAATCAATGTGTGCCCGAGTACAAAAAGTTGTAAGAAACCCTAATATGTGTTCAAATGTGTTTAACCCCATTTTTAGCCTATATATACAAACCTAACCCCTCTTAAATGGATATCAATTAATTTAGAATCAAGCCACCAACTACTCATATATATTCCACCACCATATATAGATATAGAGAAAAAAACTCCTAATTGTGAAGAAGATCCAAGGATTTGAAAAGGCAAGTGACAACTTATTCAAAGATCTGGAATCACTTTTTAAGAAGGGTATTTTTTTATTGTTATATCTTTTATTTCCCTTTGTAATATGATATCTTTTATAGTTGAATTAATTTTTGTTAATTTAGTTACAATTGACTAATTCTGTAATATGAGTTTTAGAATTTTCTTCCAATGATCGGAAGAATAATTTTATGATTTGAATAAATTAAAGTTTGATATATTTCTTGTTCATATTCTTCAAATCACTAATTATAAATTCATGATGGGTCAAGTCTTGATTTATAATTAAAAATATATTTTAAAATTAAGCATTACATATATTATATGTGCTTAGTTGTGTATAATGAATAAAAGTCTAATTTAATTTCATTAATTTGTATTAAATTAGATGGTTAAATTTTTTTTAATTATAAATTAATGATGGCCAAATCATGATTTATAATTAAAGAATATATTCACTGTAGATTTACCAATTAATTAATTTCAAGCCTTGCTAAGGAAGTCAATTGAGGATCTTGATTTTATATATTTTACTTAATTTGTTAATTAATAAATTTTAAGCTTGACCAAGGAAGTTATTTATTAGTCGAGGATTGTAGGGACTCACCAGGATTATAGGGGGTTCACTTATTAAAAAGAAAAACTCATTAAATCTAACTTGTTAATTGAATCATTTAATTTTTTCTTCGCATGAAGGGTTATCCTCACTAAAATCCCATATTCATTCATCATTATATTTTTAACTATAATTTAATTTACTTGCTTAATTTAGTTATGACTATTAATTTAAAAATTGTAGTCTTTTCTTCCAACTGACCATTGCTAGATTATTTAGGATTGTTTTTCTTGACTAATTTAGAAGATTACTCAACTTTTTAAAACAATAGACCAATTCTTTTATAAACCGACCTCAGGGTAACTTATTATTAGTGTATCACTGATTCGTGCACTTGCAACCAATTAAAATTTGTGCATCAATAGGTCACCTTTTTCTCACCATTGAAAAAGCCTTAATTGATTTTCAAAAATAAAATCTCACTATAAGGGTGAATGACGAAAGGTAACCTTCCATGTCTTTAGATGCATGCAATTTCCAATTTCGAATAATAATATTGATGAATGTAATGATGGTATGTCTATGTACTTAACTTGTAAGGATGCCTTAGAATATGTTTTAGTGAATTCATATGAAAGTTCTAAGCATGTAATAGCTTTGTGAGAAGAAGGGCCCATCATGGAATAATAGATACTCATCTTGATGTTTACTCTTTTATAGCTAGTGGAAACTTTTCTATGGATGACTTTGATGATGACAGTGATATTACTAACTTAGTGAGCTTAATAATGATTTCCTATATGCATGAAAAAACTAGTAGAGTTGCTGATTTTTAGGAGGCTATGCTTCCTATGTTATTCTTAGCCTAGGCTTAAGCCATCTTCTTGGGTGATGGTGAGACCTTACTAGTGATCATTTATTCAACTTTGGATGATAAGTAAGAGAAAAAGCTTGTGAAAATTTTGAATGAATATAAAGGAGCTATTGAGTGGACTATCACAGATATTAAGAACATTAACTCCTTAGTGTGCATAAAAAAGATTACCATGGAGGAAGAGAGAAGATGGTTAGGGATGATTAAAGAAGATTAATCGCTATCATGATGGAAGTAGTAAAAAATGAGGTTCTAAAATGGTTAGAAATTGGTATTTTCTACCCTATTTCAAACAACGAATGGGTGATTCCCGTTTAAGGTTCCAAAAATGGGGTATGATAGTCGTGCATTCTAATCTTTCTCCCTAAATGTATTTTGCACAAACTGTTCTGGTACGATTTTTTTATTAGTTAATTTATGACACATTTTGTGGTTGTTTTTGATTGATTATCAAGGATAGAATATTTGAGTTATTGTGCTTAAAAATCTATGCAATAGTTGCTAGTGATTTTGATGTATCTGTTACTCTATTAAATCATTTAGTTAGTGTTTTTAATTTTTTAGTCCACTCTAAGACCACTTTACCCTTTTGTTATTATGCTAACTTTTCAGGTGTCAGGTGAACTGGTTTGATAATTTTTGTGACTCAAGTTTATTAGAATGTTGGTCTGGATCTGAACATCTTGCTTATGGAGAATATGAAAGAAAGCAAAGGCTTGCAAATAGGTTACTTGGGACATTACCTTGGTGGGTAGTTTGTGTCCTAGCCTTGTAATTGAATATTATTTTCATAGAGGATGGTTAGGTGGTTTTTCTCTTAGGTCATTGTTATGGCCTAGATATTTTCCAATTAAAATCTCACATGTTATTTTATCTTTCCATATTATTTTATTCACACATTATTGCATATACGACTGTCTGCAAAAATTTTAATTTGACATATTTTCACTAATTATCTACTTACCCCTCTAGCTAATTTGATCTATAACTAAATAAACTTTCAATAAGTATTAGAGAGGATTAGTAAATACAATTATTGTTTCCTAGAACCTTGTTATGAATCATTTGAGAGAGGATTCTTCTACAACCCATGTAGCTTACTTTGATGGGTCTAATTACCCATATTCGAAGGCTTACATGGGAGACTTTCTATGGCTTATAGATAAGAGTGTTTGGAACTCTATGGTTTATAGTTTGGAACTACCTATGGTTACCAGAAATAATGTAATCAACCCTATGCCTAGGAAATATTGGACCACTAAAGATAAAACTTGTAGTAATTAGAATAAAAAATGTATTAATGCTATCTTTAGAGGTTTTCAATGAGGGTACCACACAAGTTAAATGAACTAAACTTTGCATGCTTGGTTCTCAATTCGAAAATCTCAAGATGAAAAAAGATGAAACCTTTTATGAATTCTATGCTAAATTAAGTGATATTGCTAACTCTTCTACTAATCTTGGTGAGAGAATTGAAAAATTCAAGTTGGTTATAAAAATATTGTGCTCCTTAGAAAATTGCTTCTATGCAAATGTCACTTCAATAGATGAAAGTAAAGATGTTGACACCATTAAAATTAAGGAACTAGTTGGCTCGCTTCTCACTTTTGAGATGATCTTTTGAACTCCTAAAAAGAACAAAGGTATTAATTACAAAACAATAATGATTGAGGATAGTGACAATGATGATGATTAATTGGTACTCAAAGTCAGAAGATTGAACAAAATCTTCAACAAATTGAATCCTCAAAGCAAAGGGCAATTAAGTTGTCGAAAGGCTCAGAATCTGAAAGATCTCAAATCTATGAGTTCGATGGTAAGACATATAAACGTTCTTGACCTCAATACTTTGAAGGTATAGGTTATGGTCACTTTACAACTAACTATACAAACAAAAAAAGTAAAACTAGAAGAGCTTTCAATGCCAACACTTACTAACTCTGGTAGTGACGAAAAAAACTCTCGTTGAATTAGAGAACAATGACACCAACTTTCTGGCATTTATTGTAACAATTAGTGGAAACTCTAGTAAGTCTAATATTGTTTTAGGCAATGAGGAGAGTGACACTGAGTTCTTACTTAATAAATTTAATGTCACAAGCATTGATGAATTATTCATAGTTTTTGTAGGATGTAAAAAGGAAAAGGATAGGTTACTTGTAGAAGTAACTAGACTAGGTGAAAAATTAAAATATTATGAAATAAATTTATCATTATTTGAAATAGAAAAACTTGATTTGTTGGAGTGATTTAAAAATCTAAATTCAAATCTTATAGGTTTGGAATAGGAAAAAAATCTAGTGCAAGAACTTAAGCAATCCATCTAAGTTGTGAAAAAGGCTAATCATTAATGTAGAAAGGTTGAAAAAAGTTTGGGATTATGGAAAGCTAGCCATAGACAAGGCGAGATTAGGATATGTAGATGAGCACACTACAACATCTTCTTCAAAAATAACACATTTTATCAAACCTTCATACATGTCCCCCTCACATACTACACCTTTAGCATCAAAAAATGATTTGATAGGAACTTCTATACACAAAGAATAGTTGCACCTATGATTCAAAAGAAATGTTAAATTTATGCATGTTTGGCATAACTATGGTCAAAAAGATCATATTATACCTAATTGTAGATTTCTTGTGACATATTCATATTTCAACAATGCCTTTCATTCTTGATATTCTGGAATTAATTTTCATCATCCATACATGAATGTTGCATCTCCAGCAATTATGAAAAAGGAAAGTAAAGGAAAAGAATAAGAATAGATCCAAGAACATGTCAAATATAACTAAGTCAATTGAATGTAAACCCAAAAATATCGTAAAACCAAAATTTAAGAAAATTTGTGTTAGGAAAGTTTCATTTTTCAAGACAACTAATCATTTCTCTCCTTCACCTAGGAATTTTTATTTTGTCGATGATTGACCCTAAGTAAGCATGTTAGTATGACTAGTTTAATTGTTTGTTTCTAAGTTTGAATTTTTTTTATTTGATTCTTAATTTTGTTTCAATTTATTTAAAATTTTATTTAAAAAAAAACTTTCAAGCAAGTAGAATTGTTCTAACATAGAAATAAACTTCAAATATCATTTTCGATCATGAAAATAAATATTATACATAGCCTAGTTTCTTTTGATTAATTATTTATTGTGTATTTGAGTATCTTGTTCTATGCATTTATATTTTTCCTTACATCTTGTGATCGATGCTAACAAAGAGCTCACTCACACACTCATTGGACACATAAGCATGTCATGCTTAAAGTTCATAATTGATACTTGAGACTTTAGGGCTTGAGATAACCTTAACTGTAAAAATTGTGTTTGAACTCTATCTTTTACTTTATAATATGCTGCTATAGTGAGACACCTAATTTTGAGAGGGTTACCTACTATGATGTGCAAAGCTACTATAGTGATCGGAGAAGGCTACTCGACAACTAGTGTGAAAGTCATTATCCTAGGTTTTTGGCTCGTGCATAATTCTTTTGTAAAAAAATAAAAAATAAAGGAAAAATAAAAAAAAGAAAGAGCCATAAATGGTTATGCAAAAAATAAATAAATAAATAAATAACCAATCCCTCATATAAATAATGAGAGGGAATTTAAAAAAAATATTAATTAATTAAGTTCATTCTTGGTAAGTAAAATTTTATTTTGTGCAAGTTTGAATTCAACTACAATTCTTTCATGATAGATGATACTCCCTTTAAATCTCTCATAACTAATCATAAATGGACTAATTGACATACTATTATAATTCTAATATTTATAATACTTTGAGCAATTGTCACTATACCATCATATCTGCTAAAGAATGTATGTGTGCTTTATCAAAATACTTATGCATACTATAAATTACTCAATTTTGTTAAAGAATGATTTTTATCTCAAAATTTATTATTTGAGTGAAGTTCATGTTTGAATAAATGTACTATCTTGATTTAAAAAAAGTGATATTTTTATTAAATCTTTGTTCGAATTTTTTATTTAGTATTCTAGTGCTTATGTGAAAAATTTGAGTAGATATAAGATGTAGGGGTAGTTTTGCAATTTTCATAAATTATGATTGTAGATTGATCAACATTACCAATTGATCAAATTATGAATGTTGATCGATTGATATTAATCTCGATCGATCGAGTTTAGTTTATATACTCCTCTTCTTTTTCTCTCAACCCCACGAACCCTAACCCCCTTTCTCACACACCCCTTTTGTTTTCACTCAAAACTCCACTCAATTTTGCTCCCATTTCACTTAGAATTGATTGCTATTCACATTTCTCGCATCAATCTCCATAAAAGTGTCACATTAAAGCAAAAATCATTTCAACCCATCTTCTCTATTTTCCTTCATTTTCTCTTGAAACAAGCACACTTTTGACTCAATAATTGTAATATATTCTTTTCGTATACCCCAACCACAGCTTATTGACTTTGATTCTATATTTATTTTAAAAAATTCCATTAATTTGGCTATTTTGTATTTTTAGGTTTGTGCTCAATTTTTCTAATGGTTGTTAGGTGACATGAACTTCCTTGTGGTGCTCCTGATCCACATTCATCTCTATGGTGGGATGATAAATCGGAATTAAGTTATCAATTGACTTTTTTAGAATGTCCAATTTTATATGAGCATGGAATTACTTGGATTAAGTTTCATGAAATAGGAATCACACGAACCATTAGGGTTCTGGGTTGGCAATCCCTATTCACACCTAGAAAATTATGTTACCCTACCCTAGTTTGTGAATTTAATGCTAATATTGACCAAAAATTTCATCACTCTAGGCTGATAAGTTATAAGGCTTTCATCCAAAATAAAATAGTTGACATCTTGGTGTAGAGAATCAACTCATTTTTGTCTATCACTAACACCGAGGATGTCGATTTTCATGTGGAATGGTATAACATTGCCAATGAGGATTTGTTAATCAAACTTTATGGTTCACCCAATGTTGGTCTATATGCTAAACAACTATATATTCTAGGTGAATTCACTCATTACTATCAAGTTTTAAATAAAATGGTCTATACAAATCTATTGCCATCGGAGCACACATCTAAGATTAGCTACTTACATGCCAAGATATTATACTATATTGGGAAAGGAATTGCATTCAATATATGTTTATTCATTTAGTATAAAATAATAAACCAATCTCAAATTTTTACCTCGAGGATCAATCTTCCTTATGGTTGTCTCATCACCCAATCGATTCTAGTTGTGGGTGTACCATTGATAAGGAATTATGATTTTGTATGCCTGATGGGTGACAATGGAGCGTTAACCATCTTAAGGTCATTTTACCAAACATTAAAGAGACATATATCCACTGATGCTGGCACTAGTGGAGGAGGAGCTAATGATATTGGATCCAGTGGCGAAGCTATAGATGATATTTTCGGTGATGAAGAAATTGAAAATATGAGTCCTTTTGAACATTCCTGTCAAGACTTGTTTGAAAATGAAGTATTACAAGAAAAAAAACATTTTTAATCAAAGTGGATGGATGGAACAAAGAATGATTTCCCTAGATGAATGATAAGAGGCAATGTATTCAATGATCATAGACATCCACTCACATTACTGATTTCAATCTCCAGAAAATGATTTATCTTTATCTTATTTTGTACTATTATATGTGTTGCTTGGAAGACATTTTGTTTTTGACTTTTTATGTTTTGAAGTGTATTTGATGTTGTACATGGATCATATCAATCAATACACTACATTTGCTTCACCTGTTAGTTTGTACTTCGTCATTATATTGCATAGTGTGATGCTAATTTTTCATATTTTTGACTCATTTTTAGCCCCTTTTTGTTGTTCCACCAACATTGATATATTTAAATATAAATTAATCGTTTTCATGATATTTTACACATAGCAAGAAAAATAAGTGGTTCAAAGGTTGTTAAATAACTCTACTTTCGTAGAGTTATCAACATAATGTAGCAGACAATTAGTCCATATAGGTCTCCGAGCCTAAGCACTATTCGAAAACTATGTCCTTGTAAGATGTTAAAATGGTGCATGATGGGAGGTAACTCATCATTATTAGGTAAAATTGTTTCTTTTATTTTTATGTTATTTTCCATTTCATGTAATTTGTTTTTAATTTAGTTTGTTTATTTTCCTATCATGTGAACAATGTTTATTATATTTAGAATTGTTAACTTTTATAAATATGTGTTCCGACGTGTTAGAAGGCCACATCATTCTATCTGTGTGGATTAAACTATTAAAATGATGGATGTGCCTGGCTTTCCACGTCAATACTTGATCATGTTTAACAAATGGGTAATTTTTCTCTTCTTTCTTCTTTATCTTTAAGTTGCATTTCTTGTATTGAGGGTAATGTAAATTCTAGGTTGAGGGTGAGAAAAGTTATGTAAAGTTTTGGCAATTTTAAGTTTTTGTTACATATTTTTACATTTTGACTTGTTTTTACTTATATTTATATGCTTTTATTGGTTTAGAGATAGTTAGGTTTAATTTTAAAATTGTTTCTTGTAAAATTATCATGCTTTTAAATTTTAAGCAAATAAGTAAATCTTTTCACTATTAGATTAATATGATAATTAGTTAGTTTTTTCATAGTTTGTATTTCATGATAAATGTTGAAATTGAAATAAACCCAAAGTTGATGTTTAAGAATCAAATAGTAAAGACTACTTTGTGAGAATATTTTGAGCCTTTGTCTTTCCATTCTAACTGACAATATTTTTTTTACTCTTTTAAACACTCTTCTTATCAATTCAAATTGTTAGATGATCTCAATAAGTTTTGCATTAAATACTGAGATTTTTTTTACATTTGATAAAATGTCTTATACTTGTTTTTATTACTTAAATTGAATGACTTAAGTAGAAATTGAAAGTATATGCCTTCTTAAGTGATTTACCAAACTAGTAGGGAATTTGGATTAGATTATATTTTTTACCAAAATTACGCATGAGATAAGGGTTACCATTGTTGTATTAAGGCATCGCCTTGTCATTGTAAGCCTTACCATAACACTGGATGCTCATGGTAAGCCTTTCCACACTAAGCCAACACCTACCCATACCAAGCTAATACCTTACCACGAATTCCATTTTTTTTATTACCAAAATTGCTCTAAAGGAAGGCTTACCACTATTATGGTAAGGCATTTCCTTGTTGTAGTGAGCCTTATCATGACATTGGATGCTAGTAGTAAGCCTTCCCACTCCAGGTTAATGCCTTACCACAAATTTAATTTTTCACCAAAATCGGTCTGAGGTAAGGTTTTCCCCTATTGTGGTAAGCCTTACATACAAGTGATTTTGGTAACAAATGAAATCTTACCCAAAATCAAGTGATTTTTGGTAATTTTTTCATGCCTTCTTCTTTTATGCATGACTTCCACCAAAATGAGAAATATCTTGGGTTCTCTAAAATTAATACATAAAAGAAAGCCAAAATTAGCCACTCACCAAAATCCTAAAAAGGTTTACATGGGTTCACTCTCTCTAAAATATTTCTAAAAAGAGAGAGAAAGAAAAAAATAAGAATAAGAGAGTAAAATCAATATTATAAACTAAATACTATAACCCACAAATCCCTGAAGTTGTGAGAAATGGCTATTAAAAAGAAAGTTAGGAAATAATTCCCCTTGAAGTCATTGCATTACATTTTATCTCTAAAGACATATACTGGATATTTTTCTTTGATGATTTAATTGATGCATGAAATTAGTGTTTTATTTCTTTATAAATCATATCATTTGATTCCTTTCACAAGATCAAATATCGTGCACTATTGTGAGCCTTTTCTTCTTTAAATATATGCAAACCTATTAGTTCATTTCTTTACATAAACTCTATTTGCATATAACTTTCAATAAGTGCTTGAACCTATAGGATCATTGCAATATTTAGAGTATGACTTATGAGGATTAGAGTCAAAGCGAATTCAGATTCTAAACGCTAAAATTGGGTAAATCAATATTGATGTATTTTTTAGGTAAACTATGAATTTGTGATTTTCAACTAATTTTAACAATAAACTATGAATATTTAAGAAGTTATTTTAAATTATGCTCTTGATTTTAATTGGTGTAACTCTAAAGAGGTAAAAGCATGAGAAGTTTTGTATCTTTATTTTGATCTTGTTATTTTTAATTTTAATTCTTATTTTGTTACATTATTTGTTTATTTTTGTTATTTCTTTTAACTTTTTGTATTTAATTTGATGTTTTTGGGTATCATCACTAAAAGCTCTCATGAGACTAAAACCCATCTACTAGGTCAACCTAGGGGATTAAAGGCTTGTTGTATACACTAAATTCAACCGTGTTAAGGAAATGATTTAGGATAATTTAACTTAATTTTTGTTTTTTTTTAGTTTTTTGCTTTTCTCTCTAAAAACTAGCAAGAAGCTGGTAGAAGATTGTAATGACTGCTTCAAAACACTAAATAGTACCTAATTTATTTGAACTTTAATGTCAAAAATAGATTTAAATTTATATAATTTTATCATTATTTTAACAAAATCTATGTTTTTAGAATCATGTATTTGCTTTGTTAATTTTTAGTTATTTATAGCTTTAAATTGATTAAAAAGATCAAGACATAAAGAATCATTCCTAAAATCACTCAATTACAACTTAGGAGAATTAAAGAACAAGCATAGATAAGCCATATGTGCCAATAAAGATGTAAGGGGTAAAATACAAAGAAAATTGGAGAAAAAAAATACAACGCGGGCAGTGGCAGTGATTATATATGTGTTGTGGCATGGGTGTCTGATGAGACAAGATTGGCATTCAATTTTCGATCTTGCGAATACTTTAGTTTTGTATTTGTAAAACTCTCGCAAGTGCAGGAATCATTTTATAGAAAATGACAAGTATACTCCCAAGGTCAATCTAAGGAAAGAATATATGTAGTTTTTAATTTATTATTCAAAATCTTAAAAATGAAATTAAATCCTAAACATTCTGTCACAATATTGTGGTTTGTTTGTTTCCTAATCTAAAAACATAAAAATAAACATAGATATGGATTCAATAAACAATCATGCAAATTTTTATCATTTATAACAATGGAGTATTTAAGGATATAATAATTAAGTTTCTTATTATTTCTCATATTATTTAGGTTATTAAAGATATAAATTGATATTTATTGATTCTCTTTTTTATATGAATACCACTTTTGGTAGGGTTAGATATTCTTTGTTAATTAAGCAAATCAATTAACACCTACAGGTATTATCGATAATTAATTTCTTTTTACTAAGAGATTGAAAATAAACCATTTAAATGCCACCTTTGGTGGGGTTAGACATTTTAATCTTTATTCAAAGTGTCCAAATTAAACCTGAGAATTTAATTATTTGAGTACTAAATTTCAAGTTTTAAAACCATTATTGAAAATATGTCGTCAATACATTTTCAAATAATAGTTCTTATAAAAAACTTTTGAAATAGAGCTTCACTCTAACTATTGGGCAATTGTACCAACAAATAAAAAAGCACTACTCTAAATAAGACCAGATAATTAAACCTTAAAATATAGTTTTTAGATTTAAGTCTGTAGTGAAAAATAATATATTTCTCTTTAACATCCTTAATAACTTGAATAAAAACAAATCAATTTATTTTATAGAAATGTTTTACCTATTTAATATTTCGCAACTATAACAACGTTCTAATTATATCATATTTTCAAACAGTCAACCATGTTAAATTCAATCACACACAAATTAAACATAACATATAAGAATAAAACATAAAAAATAATTGTAAAGAATTCATTTTAAAATTATACCTCAAAATAATCCTTATAGAACTTTGGTGTTAATTTTTTTGTTAGAAAACCTCCAAACAGATTTGCATTTCCACTTATTTAATCAAAAATTAAAAATCTATAAAAACATAGCTAGTTCTTAAGAAGAGAAGAACTTTAAAAATAAAAACTAAAAAACTAAGAAAACGTTCTAGAGTGAGAAAGAGTTGAAAAAATTGTGTGGTTTTTATAGTGGGGGAGAAGGTCCTTTTTTAGGTGAAGAAAAGGCAAAAAAAAAGTGGAAAAAGTATCTTGAAAATGGATGTTGGATGCTTTTCGGATAGGCTGGCATGTGTTTGGGCAGAGGTGGCATGATTTGGCACTAGCGTCGGAAGATGGATATAGATGTGCGTAATTGGTGCAGCGAGCGCAAGGCTCAAAATGACGCGCTTGAGGCTTGGTGGATTGGGGTGCACGTGAGACTCAGCAAATGCACACAGTTAGGAGCATTTTTACCTTTTTGACACATTTTGTCCAATTTTTCCATTTTTTGACTTTTCCTCATTTTTTTCTCAACATATTTGTGATGTGTTACCTCCACTATTTTTCTTTGAGTCTTTAAATTATTTTTGAACGAAAATACCTCAAAAACAATAAAAATACCTATGATTCCAAAAAGAAAAATTTATATAAAAATATGATAAAATTATACAAATATAAATATATTTAATCAATTAAAATTCATTAAATTATGATAACTTTAGTGTTTTTTATGCACTCATCAGTGCCTCAAATCATAATTTTTTGGCGTATAGAATTATCGCACACCTCAACAATGGAAAAGGTGCACTATGGCACGTAACCCTACGATCCACATTTTTCTCCTCATTTCAGCATTTTCCAAGCTATATTTTCCTTAGCCTCTTTACAATTCATTCGAAAATAGTTGATCAACATCTTGTCTTTTATCTTTTACTTAGTCTTTCTTTCAAAGTTCTTCTTTCAATTTTGAGAGATGAACAAATTTTATATTTAGTTTATAAATAATTTAGACTAGATTAATACCTCTTCTATAAAGCAAGGCACCCATTCATCTATTTTTGGGTATAAATCTATTTTTTTTTTGTAGACAATATTGTATTTCTTGAATTTGTTATAAATAATTTACTATTCATTCATTATTTTTAACATGTCTAGTTGATTGTTCTAATGAGAATTTATTTATGTTTATATGTTTTTACAAATTATTTAAGGGAATATTTTTAATAATAATTGAAAACATTATTTTCTATTCAATATTTTTTTTACAATGTTTATTATTGTAAAATCTATTTACAAAATATTTTTCATACTAAACTTAAAATATAAAAATAATATTTCAAATAAATGAATCTAAATCTAATTTAGAATTATATTCTATCTCAATGATTTTTATAAGATTTATTTTTGAAAAATATCTTGAGAATATATTTTTCATAATAGATTTAAATCATGAAAGGTAGATTTTATATTCATTAATCTAAAAACTAATTTAGACAAGCTTGAGTAGAAGTCTAAATTGTCGATCCCATCAAAGGTGTCATGTTAAATGGTTTGATAATTTCTTAGAACACATGGATAATTTAATTTAAATCAAATCGTCGGTCCCACCAAAAGGTGTTGTTTATACATATAAGAAATAATCAATAATCGAACATTATATTTCATTAACCTAATTAATTGTACCAAACATAATTAATTAGCTAAATATCTCATTAATTCTCCATTGTTTATAATGCATATATGCTTGTAATTTGGTTGAACTATATTTATCATTATCTTTTACTATTTGTGTCATTAGAATAGAATTCTGAAAACCAAAACAATTGTGACAGAATTGTTAGGTTTATTTTTTTTCAGTTTTAACAATTTTGTTAAATTATTTAATAATCATGTAGTTTCTTTTTAGATTGACTTTAGAAGTATATTTATCATTTTTAACAAAGGAATACGTGTAGTTGCAAGCCGATTGTCAAATACAAAATTTATGAATCAGATGCCAAATGGTAGGTAACATTTCAAGAAGACATGAGAGGCCACAAGATGTTATTTTGAAAGTGAAGGTCTTTGATAAATGGAGCATAGATTTTATTGTTCCTTTCACAACTTCATTTAGGAACTCTTACATTCTTATGGCTATGGATTATATTTCCAAGTGAGTGAAAGTTATTTCCATTCTAACAAATGATTCAAGGTAGCAAAACAATTCTTAAAGAACATTTTCACAAGATTTGGGGCTCCGAGGGAAATAATTAGTGATAGAGGTAGTCACTTTTTGTAACAAGATATTTAAAGCCTTAACAGCAAGCTATGGTTTCAAGCATAAACTGTCTAACATGTATCAGCCTCAAACAAGTTTCCAAGTAGAAGTATCCAATATTGAAGAAAAAAGAGTTCTAGAAAAGTTCTAAGTATGTCGATACTTGACTTATGTATTTATAAAATAGCTCGTAAGTGCACGAATTACTTTGTAATAAATGATGAGTATACTTCCAAGGTTGGTTTAAAGAGGAACTACATGGTTTTAAAATAATTCAACAAAAATCTTAAAAACAAAAAATAAGCCTTAACATTCTATCACAATTGTTTTGGTATGAAAATTCTATTCTAATAACATAAAATGAAAAGATAAATTTGATTTAACAAGTTTCAGGAAAATAAACATTTAATTATTCAATGGAAAATTTATGAGATATATTAGTTAGTTAATTATTCTTGCTCAATATTAACAAAGTTATTAACGATATAAAATAAGATTAATGATTCTCCCTTTTATATACAAATAGTGCCTTTGATTGGGTCTCCTATCTTTTATTAAATAAAATCACTTAATGCCTTTGGTCAGGTCTATTAGTTAATTTTAATTAAATTATGTTCATTTGTTAAGATATTAACAAAACATTTAACTTGTCGTTTTCAATCAGGTCTAAAAATTACACTTCTATTAAAGCTATCTAAACTATATTTAAGATTGATGTATTTGAGAACTAACTTTCAGATTTTAAAATCTACTACAAAAAATGTCGTTAATAAATTTTCAAATAGTAATTCTTATAAATTTTTGGGATTTTTCAAGGATTTCATAGTTGTTTTATGATTTTTATTTGATAAGTGGATGTACTTAGAGATATGCATGGATGTACTTACCATATTTGGATGTACATAGCATACCCATGGATACACATAGAAAATATAACCCAAAATGGCGATGTTTTGCATACCAATACAGCATCCTAGCCCCCCAAATGATGCATCATTTTTGTGGACCTCTCCCTTTCCATATGACCTGTCGTATGGTCATGATATCAACTCACCAACCCAACATATGTTACTGTTCATATTTTGATTCCATAACATCACATGTGTCACCCCTTTAATTGAGCAGCTTGATTTTTACGATATCAAGTGTGTATTTAGTGTATCACCAGTCCTAATACTACTTAAAAACACTGCATTTTATCAATACAAATACAAAATATCCCATAAAATATATATAGTATCAAAATTGCACAAAAATTAAGAAAAAAATAAAAAATACAAAAATTATAGAATTAAGTTGGAGGTAATAATTGAGAAGAAAAGGATATAAGAAGCAATTAAAGAAGTTAAAGATCAGATTCAAGAATAAAAAAATCCTAAGATTGATTCCCTTATCTTTTATTGTTTTCATGAATAATTTTATGAATTTAATGATTGTTATGAATAGCTAATTTTATATTTGATTGTGGGTGATTTCAAAGCCATGTACGTAGATTGCAATATTTAATAGGATTTACAATATTCTATCAAATTATTCTTTTTGATTATGTATTAATTCTTAATTTTAATAGTTGTATAAATTTATTTGATTACTTAAGTGTATAATTAAGTAATCAAATTAATTCATCACTATTCAATTTAGTTGATTGGGAACGTAATCACTTAATCAATTTAATTAATTAGTGATAAATTGATTCCAATAAGAATTAATACTTAAGATAATTAAACTGTCCTTGTGTGTTTAACCTTGATCCAATTTACTTTTTTAAAAGTTAATGATTTTGATAGATAAAATTTAGAAAACTTATTCTACGTTGTCCATTAAAAAGAACTTGGATTAAGAGCTTGCTTAATATAACCAATATGTAAGAAGAGGCGGAGATTTTTGTATGTGTGAATTTCTCTAAGGTTGTATAATCAAAGAATAGGAGAATAGTATATAATGTTTTTTTATTTGTAATACATACTAGTTGTAGAGAATGATCATACAATTGTTATTTTATTTGAATCTCTATCATAATCTTTATATTTTACTTCTATCTTTATCAATATTTATATGTTACATTTAATTTTCAGTTTATAAAACTAAAACTACCTTTTTCAATAAATAGAAGTTAGTTTCTAAAATCTCTCTCATAAAGACCATTACTTGTTATATATTGATTTACAACATCTTAAGCAATTCAATGTAAGGTTTAAATTGACTATTTTTCTAAATCATATAAATTTTTGATGTCGTTTTGTTGAGAATTTTTGTTAAATTAACTCTTATTTACTTTTTTATTTTAAAGTATTATTCAACGACCAACACCAAGAGAGGTGTGTGATAGGACTAAGGAAGAGGAAGAAGAGAGGGGAAGAGGATCTCGCAAGCTGGGAAAAATGAAAAAAGGAAAAAAAGATGGGAAAAGGAAAAAATAAAGAAAGAGAGAGAAAAAGAAAAAAAAAGAGGGAAAAGAAAAAAAAAGAAAGGAAAAAAATGAAAAAATTAATATAACTTATGGCCACGGTTATTAATAAAAATTGAGGCCATAGACATACCCTATAGCCTCAGTTTTTATTAAACTGTGACCAAAATCCAATAGTCAGTTTTAAAAAAATCGAGACTAAATTTCCGAGACCAAAAACATATATTGTAGTAGTGAATAATTAATAACAAAAGGTAAGAAAAGCTATGAACAAGAAATAATTCAAATTTAATTAAATAAAATCATTCAAATATTCGTCCATTAATGGAAGCAAAACTAAAATCTCACACAAAAATATATCCCAACATAATCAAATTAATCATAACCAATTTAATTACATAAACCATAGTCAAGAATCTAGAGAAAAATAAAATATAGCAATTACAATACCCTTTTTGATCTCCTATCTTCAAATCCGTGAAATTGGTTGGTATCCCTTCCTTGGGAATAATTTACAATTGGGAGTTATCCTTTTAAATTTTACATACAATAATGTAGAATTAGGATGGTTCTATTTTTAGAATTATTTGTGATGAATTTGTAAGTTAGGTTTAACAAAGAATTAGGTAAACATGTCACTGTTCATGAGAGGAATTTTTGCCAGAAAGTCAAGGTAGGCGGTGGCATGGAATATTTTATGCCATGTGCAAGATATGTTTGAAATCTCATAAAACAACTCGAGAGTAGTGTGCCATAACCTAAAAACTTTTATGCCATGGTGCAAGAGATATACCAAAAATACCCAAGGCTTGTCTACCACAACATTATATTAGTGGCATTGGGGCACAAGATGAATAGAAAATCCCATAATGAAACCTTGGAGAAGTCTGCCATGGCTAGAAATGTTTCTACCTCTATGGAAGTTAGTATTCGACTAGCCACTAGCAAGGGTGGTCAGTGAGGGCCTACTGATCAATAAATAGGTACTGTTGGTTTAGTTTTCTTCACTCAAAATTTTCCTCCTCTATTTCTCTCTCTTAAATTTGTCTTTCTATGATTTTCTAGTTTTCACTACATTTTTTAGGACATTTTTTGAATAAAATATCTAGAAGTTCGGGTTTGAAAGAATAGTATTAGGATAAGTTTCCATATAGGGTTTCTTACTGTATCTTTTTATTCATGCATTATTTTCATAAAAATATAATGTATTATATATTATAAGTAAAAGGAAAACAGATGCCATGATTTTTATAACAGATGTTATAAATATGCTTTAAATAAAATACATTTTATGAATATTTCTATATATGCATGCATGGAAATTTTTTATATAAAACGAATATTAAAAATATTATACATGGCATCTAAAATTATATACATGTATGATGAAATATTTTTTTGTGAGGAGTACACTTGTATGTATGTCTCACAAAGTATGTGATAACTCTATGAAAGTAGAGTCATTAGAGTATTTTTTACTTAATATTTATTTGTTTTATTCAATAAATAGTATTTTTGGGCCAAAAATATTAAAATATAATTTTTTAGTGAAAAGGGATGAGAATATAATTTTTGGTATTTTTTGGTATTTTTTATAAATTTTTAATGTAGGGCCAATCAAGAGTTACCATGTGACTTACAATGCAAGCAAAGGAGCTGAATGGGAAAGTTATGCAGACCCTACACAAGAAGGGACAGCGAATCAAGGTATGCCACATGTGGGGACACTACTACAAAATGGGCCATTAAAGTTGGTTAAAAACCGACTTTAAATTGAAAGACTTAAAATTTAAAGTTGGTTCGCACGTTGAACTGACTTTACGTTTAAAGTCGGTTCAACGCGTGAACCGACTTTAAAATATATATTGATTTTTTTTCAATATTTGTACTCATTGTATACTCTACTAATAACCTGTATTTGATCACGTATAACATAACAAAAACTAAAATCTGTTTAACAAAGTGTAAGTAATAATACATATAATTGGAAATTTAAATATAATTAATTACTTGATAGTTAAATTTATTACAAAAAAATATATACAATACATATATATAGTTAACTTAAATTACAAATAAAATGATGCCGTCAAAGTGTCATGGATTTTGTGATATTCCCACTTTATTTCAAGGTGAGCAAGCTTGGTTGGCTTAGAATCACTAGCATAGTGACAAGGAAAATGGGCAAAAAACAGCTGGTCCATATAATAATTCATTCTCCTATATACATGAGAATGTAAACATCCATCAAACCAGCAGTCTAAACTTCAGAGACATATGAATGAAGAAATTAAAGCATTATAAATATTACCATGGTGTTGTTCTATGTTATTCAAGATTATATTATTCTCCTAATGTTATAATTTGAATAAAGTGTGTAGCATCCATTCTTCTTGTAAATCATCAAAAATATGCATATCATAGCCCCACTTGTTCCAACCAAAGAAATATACATAATTAAATTCAAAATAAGAATGTAATATCATGAATTCACAAAAAATAACTTATATATGTTAAAAGATTAGTAAAATAGATTACCACATCGACATCTGAGTGATATAATAATAATCGCATCCCTTTGAAATCATATTAGCACTTTCTTAATCTTTTGTCTATAAATATGAAGCTATATGGAATCAAGCTGGTATTTCTAAATATGAAGTCAAGTGTAACTCCAATTTGTTACTTTGCTTGGTTGAGTTTTGGTGCCCATAAACATATGGAACAACTGTATAATACGTTTATGGACACCAAAACTCAACCAACCCAAGTAACAAATCGGAGTTACACTTAACTTCATATTTACAGCTCATTATAGCATTAAAAATACCAACTTGATTTAAAATAGCTTCATACTTATAGACAAAAGATTAATAAAGTGCTAATATGATTTCTAAGGGATAAGGTTATTATTATATCACTCGGGTGTTGATATGGTAATCTCTTCTAATAATCTTTTAACATATATAAGTTATTTTTTGTGAATTCATTATATTACACTAGAATGATGATTCTTAGGTGGTTTTTCTGTACTTGGCTGGCCAGTGATTACCATGATGTTGTCATAAGGAAAGTATGCAAGAGAGATGAGATTAAGTTAATTTGGGCAAAAAATAGGTCTATAAAACAATGCATTCCCCTAAATACATGAGCACATAAACATCCATCAAACAAAACATTCATCAAATAAGGGACTTCAGACACAGGAATAGAGAAATTAAAGCATTATAAAAATTATCATTATGTTGTCATATGCTATTCAAGATCATCAGAATCTTCTCCTAATTCTTCAGGTGATGATATAATTTGAACCATATGTTCTGCCCATTCCTCTCATAAATCATCAAAATTTTGCGGGTCATATCCCATCTTGTTCCAGCCAAAGAACTACATGTATTTAAAATCAAAATAAAAAGGTAATTTCATGAATTCATAAAAAATAACTCATATATATTAAAAATGTATATTGGTAAAAGATATTACCACATCTTCAATTGGAATTTTGATATTTGTGATGATTTTACTCATAACTTTATGACATAATAACCATACATGACTTCATTATTTTGTTATGAACCTACAAAAAAACAAGTGTACATGATTTTCCATATTCGAACATCTTTATTATTCAATAGTAAAATTAATATAATTATTAATATTCGCTTTTACATACCATAACTTTATGCCATATAAGCTTATGAGATCTTTTAAGGGCAGTGCCGCTAAACTTGTTCCACATCTTCCATACCCTATTAATGTTTAAAACGATTAGTTTTTTTATTAAATATTACAAAGAAAAATAGCTAGCTATAACTCTTATATTTCAACAACTGCTTTTGTATCTTTACTCAGTTTTATTGAAGCTGAGTCATAGTACCAAGCATGATTATTGAAAAGATCAAGGATTACCAACATCCAATGATCTTGGGCTTGTTCAAACCTTAGTGGCCAAGGGATTATCAACTTTTTATTTCTGTTAAGCGTTACTACTCTATCACATAATTGTTTAGCTTTGATTCTAACATCCTTCTCTTGATATTGATTGACATATGAAGAATCATAGAACATTGCTAAATGTTATGAGTGATTATGTTAAAGTTGATAATAACATGCCCTATATAAAATAAATTTATATAAGTAATTAGATAATATAAATATAATTATATATGTTCTATGATTACTTATATATAATATTCATTGGCGAATAGCAACAAGTCCATTGATGAAGGATGTTTCAACAAACATTTCATATTCTGTAAAAAATTTAAATGTTATATATAATAAATAAAACATATAATAAAAAATAAAAATAATAGATTATCTACACCAGAAATTCAAATCTTACCACATATGATTCATCAAATAGAAGAGGACTCTCATGTGGGGTAGCTATAGGATGTACATTCTCAATAAAATATTCATCATGATGTGATTGATGGTAAGAATGCACATATTGCATTGGAGAAAATGAACCACTACTTGATTGCATCTGTATTCCTAGTATAAAGGGAGGACCAATATGATGACTATATCCCATACTGAATATAGGTTGAGCACCATGAGATTGCATGGGTGGCATGCTTGGCATGGATGGTGGCATGCCTAGCATGGATGGTTACATGCCTGGCCAATATGGCATGCCCTGATTGTAGTATGATGTCATGCCTGACATGTTTTGTGCTTGACATTATTTTGAAGTGGTAATCTCACTTAACATTGAGGCCTTAAAAGAGTTGAGTTCTTCTTCAATTTTACTATACTTATCCTTACTGACCATCTGAGGCTTTTGTTTTGGAATGTTAAAATACTCCATCTAACCATCTTATTGGCTA
This sequence comes from Hippophae gyantsensis, assembly GCA_030763125.1. NCBI lineage: Eukaryota > Viridiplantae > Streptophyta > Magnoliopsida > Rosales > Elaeagnaceae > Hippophae > Hippophae gyantsensis. Next base: position 43,505,329 of record CM061028.1, on the reverse strand, counting down.
CCTCCCCTAACACGACCAAGATGCTTGCGTCCGAATGTATGATATAGAGCATCTCTCCCATGCTCTTCGATTATTGTACCCCTAGATATTTGTTATTGAACAACTCTCTATAAATAGTAAAGCAAATAAACATATCATACATTATTACATCAATTATTAAAAATCATATGAACTTTGTGTCAACCGAAATTACTAACCAACTTATTTAGTTGTTCTTCTCCTCGCTTAGTTATTGGTCTTGACTTCTTCGTTTTGGGAGTCTATGTTTCTATGTACAATTCAGATCAGGTAACCGGTCTACCCAATTCAGCTTCCTAAATAAATTAAATAAATTTATTAACCATGACATCAACTTAAATTTGAGGAAACTAAATATAATTTTTTTATAAATTAACACAAATTAATAATACCATTCTATATCTGACTTTAGGATTTGAAGACCTCTTAATACGGTTAGGAAGAATATTATGCATTTGTATATTATGATATTCTTCCCTAATAATTTGAAATTCATCCATACGTCTATAATCCATGAAGTCTTTCCAAACTTGAGGTGTAATCCAGGGGTGTTCTTCAGGGATTTTGTAGAGCTCTACTTCATCAAGTGGTTCCAAATATGGAAACACATAATTGCTTGCCAATCTGGAAGTTTTGTATTCCTTCCACGCCTTATTTTCAATCTTATAACACTTACTCTTCCAAGTATCATCGACTTTATAACGATTCTATAAAAACACACTACAAAAGATTATATATATTACAAAAAAGATATAATATATGTAATTAGTTATAAAATATAAGAGACTTACACAAATGGTTTTCCATATTTTTAACTTTTTAGCTTTGTCAACCTGAGTCCAATCATTTATATTGATTGGTATACTTGACTTCACAAGTCTACCAATAGAGGATTTCAATTGTTGGTCATTTTCCCCTATTGGATTACCAATAGCATCAAATAGAACGAGAACTCTATCATCTGGGTTAAGTGGAGCATCAGGTATATTCGCCCAACCCCTTCTTTTCAAATGCCCCAATGGATCATTTGGATCTACAAGCTCTGTTACCCTAGGATCCATGAAATATCTACAAACAATGAAGAAATATAAATTAATTGACAATTTTAGGAACATACATACATACATACATACATACATACATACATATATATATATATAAGAGTTATTACAACAATATAGAATATACATTATGTTTAATTAGGTTGTTGATCGTATACATATATTCCTTCACAATCACTTCGAGTCCATTGATCGGGGCAAAACCGACATCGCCGATCCTGCCCGTTATTTTGGTTTTATGTATTTATAAAACTCTCGCAAGTGCACGAATCATTTCGTAGAAAATGATAAGTATACTGCCAAGGTCGATCTAAGGAAGGAATGTATGTGGTTTTTAATTTATTATTCAAACTTTTAAAAGTGAAATTAAATCCTAAACATCCTGTCACGATATTTTGAGGTTTTGTGTTTTTAATCTACTTACTTAAAAATAAACATATATTCAATAAACATTTATGCAAATTTTATCATTTAAAATAGTGGAGTATTTATGGATATAATAACTAAGTTAATTATGCTTGCTCATATTATTTAGGTTATTAAAGATATGAATTGATATTTATTGATTCTCTCTTTTTTATATGAATACCACCTTTGGTGGGGTTAGATATTCTTTGTTAACTAAACAAATCAATTAACACCTATAGGTGGGGTTTGATAACTAATTTGATTAATTAAATTAATTCCTATTTCTAAGAGATTGAAAATGAACCATTTAAATGCCACCTTTGGTGGGGTTAGACAGTTTAAACTTTATTCAAGGTGTCTAAATTAAACCTAAGAATTTAGTTATCCGAGTACTAACTTTCAAGTTTTAAAACTACTACTGAAAACATGTTGTCAATACATTTTCAGATAATAATTCTTATAAAAACTTTTGAAATAGAGCTTCACTCTAACTATCGGGCGATTGTACCAACAAATAAAAGAGCACTACTCTAAATCAGACCGGATAACTAAACCTTAAAATCTAATTTTCAGATTTAAGTTTGTAATGAAAAATAATATATTTTTCTCTAACATTCTTAATATAAAATCTTGAATAAAAATAAAATCAATTCATTTTAGAGATTTTTACCTATTTAATATTTCGCAAGCATAACAACGTTATTATTACATCATGTTTATAAACAGCCAGTAGAGTTAAATTTAATCACAGACAAATTAAATATAACATGTAAGAATAAAGCATAAAAAATAACTGTAAAGAAAATAAAATCCTTACAGAACTTCGATGCTATTCCCGTTGCTGGAAAACCTCCAAGTGGAATTTGCACTCCCATTTATTGAATCAAAAAGCTAATAAATTACAAAAACATAACTAGTTCTACCCAAAAAGGGAAGAACTCTAAAACTAAGAGAAATTAACTAAGAAAAACTAAAAACTAAGAAAAACTAAAAAATCTAAGAAAAGAGAGAAAGAAAGAGAGAAGAGAATGCCTTTTGAGGTGTGATTAGAAGTGAAGAGAAGGAGGGTATTTATAGGTGAAGATGGAGAGAAAAAGTGGGTGAAAAAATGTTAAAAAATTGTGAAAACGCGGAGTGCAATTGCTGAGGTCATTGATGACGTCAGCATGACGTCATGGGGCGGCTGCGCGCGAAAATGGGGCGAAATGGCAGCGGCGCGCGCGCGGAGGCAGGCAGGCGCGCACGGCGTGCGCGCGGGAGCAGAGAAACGCGCGCGGCACGCGAGGCCCAGGGATCTGGCCCGATGCGCACGGACGTTGGGCGTGTTGCAAGCGGGTCTGGGCACTGGCGCGCGCAGTTGGGTGGCGCGGCGGCGCGATTTTCTCCTTTTTGACATTTTTGACCCATTTTTCCATATTTTTTGACCTTTCCCCATTTATTTATTAATATATTTGTGATGTATTGCTTCCAGTATTACTCTTTGAGTCTTTAAGTTACGTTTTTAAGTGAAAATACCTGAAAAACAATAAAAACACCCATGATTCCGAAAAAGACAAATTTATATAAATATATGATAAAACATATAAATATATATATATTTTTAATCAATTAATGTGCATAAAATCATGGTAATTTTAGTGCTTTTTGAGCACTCATCATCCATGACAAAGAATCATCACCATCAACTAGATCATCATATATATTAGGAAATTTGTTTGAGAAATTACTCATATTGGATAATGTATTAAGCATAGGGTCATCATCTTCTAAAGCATCACAATGGTAAAACTCTTTTTGTGGAGGCGTTGACACAACAGACCATCTTGTGTCAATTTGCTCGCTTACATAAAATGCGTTGACATAACAGACTATCTTGTGTCAATTTTCTCGCTTACATAAAATACTTGTTTTGCATGAAGTGCTAACGTGAAAGGATCATCAGTGTGACTTATCTTGGATAAATTTACAAGGGTAAATCCAAAATCATCTATTTTATATCCAACATTCATATCATCTACGACCCAATCACACAAGAAAACTATTTCATGGAAGACCTTATAATCCAGTTCCCAAATCTCTTGAATTATACCATAATATGTTTTATTAGAAAGTACATGATTATCATCTTTTGAAGTAGAAAATTGCATAGTTTGTGCAACCATCTTCACACACATAGATAGTGTCAATTGACACGTAGAACCAATGTTATGTACTACGTGTAGCATAGGTTCTACGTGTCAACCGATGCTACATGTAGCGTTATTTTTTTCACCAAATCAAATTTAAATTGATTATACATCAGTTTTATCCAAAAACTGACTTTACATATAGATTTAAATGTCACATTTTGTAGTAGTGGGAGGACGAACCATGAGCCACGTGTCAGAACAACGTTCAATCTGACTTTGGAATGCAATCAAACAGTATTACCATGTGTCACCACTCTACTTGTCCAGTTGTTCCACCGAGCGCCATGCAATCTAATAGAGTTAATCACTTTCCACCATCGCTCTTTGATTCCCCCAATGAATTCCATGTGTCACATGTCGCGCTATGATTAGTTGATAGTGTCAATTCTTCTTGTTTTGATCTCAACCCTTGATCTGAAGCTGATCTGATGGTCTAAATTACACCTGAGCTATATTTAAGCCCATAATCCCCCCTATAAACCCTAAGGAGTTGTCATTAGCATAATTTTGGTCAACTTTTGGAGCTAAAAAGGGAGAAAAATACAAAAAAAACTCAAAAGAATATACAAATTTGGTGGAGATTAACACTATAATTCAAGATATTGATTGTATTTCTTCTTCTACTCTTTTATTTATCAATTTTTATGTTTTTGTTTATGAAAAATATGAGCTTTATGGACGCAATTATGTATAGTTAATTTATTAGTCTAAGGATCTTATGAACCCAACTTTCACCATGTGATGATATAATATTTTACATCAATTATAATTTTAATTTAATTATATTATTTAACTTTGATTTTTATGCTATTAATTGTTTGGCCAACAATTTATCTATAGAGGCAATTAAATAGATTTGAGAGAATTATTTAATTGTTTGTCTTGATTAAATAACATGCATAGTTTTTAGGCAAAGATATACGATTCTTATGTATGTGATCCATAATTGATAAATTTATTGAGTAGTATGTAATTTAATTGGCATGAGAATGTGATTAAATTAATTACTATATGGTGTGTGGTTTACTTGATAAATGAATACATGTTAGATTAGATTCAATTGATCATGTAATTAATTGATAATTATATCGGAGAAATTTTAGTGATTCACACATTTAGAAAATTAGGGGATTAAGTATTCCTAAATATTTTCTCATATATTTAATTAATTATTGTTATTTAATTTTAGTTATTTTAATTTTTCTTGCTTAAAATATAAGAACACAAAAAAATTAATTTTTATTTTTTTTAGTTTTAAAAATTAGTTTCTAGTAAAATAATCTTTGTAGTAAAAAATTTTTCTTATCAATATATTACTTGTTGTAATACGTATATTTACGTATTCATTGCATACACAATTTGTGTGGCAATCATGTTTTTACGCCGTTACCAAGGATTATAAATATTAGAAATTAATTTTTTTATTATAATTATTTCTCTTTACTTTAATTTTAATTTACTTATTTTCTTTTACTGACTTATCTATTTATTTATTTTAGTTAATTTCTTTTACTTATTTCATTATTTATTTATTTATTTTAACTTTAATTTATTTATTTAGTTGTTTATTTTTTTAATTTTTATTTAGACATCTTCTTTAGTATTGTAGAAACATATGTGAGTCTATTGCATGAGTAGAGTTCGTTAGGGAGAAATATTACCTTTAGATATTGAAATTGAGCATACTTTGAGGTTAATAATGAAACAACAAGTTGTCACCCAAGAGAAAAAAATGGCTAATCCATTAGACATAAACAATAATGAGCTAAACTTGAACAATCAAGTGTTTTTGATGGATGATAGAGATAGAGCTATGAATAAATATGCAATACCTACGTTCGAAGGGCTAAATCCAAGTATTACAAGGCCAAACATTCAAGCTAATCAATTTGAACTGAAGCCAATGATGTTTCAAATGTTACAAACAGTTGGAATATTTAGCGGATTACCAATAGAGGATCATAATCTATATCTCAGATTGTTTATTGAAGTTGGAGATTCATTCAAGTTTAGTGGTATGATAAAGGAGGCATTTAGGGTTAAATTGTTCCCTTACTCTTTGTGAGACCGTGCTCGAGCTTGGCTAAACTCTTTTCCACTTGATTCCATTACAACTTGGAATGGTTTGGTGGAGAAATTCTTGATGAAATACTTCCCACCAACAAAGAATGCTAAGCTTAGGAATGACATTACTTCCTACCAACAATACGAAGGATAATCTTTATATGAAGCATGGGAAAGATTCAAGGAATTGCTAAGGAAGCTTCCTCATCATGGTATACCCTCTTGGATTCAAAAGGAGACTTTTAATAATGGTCTCAATGCTCAAATAAGAACTATTGTTGATGCATCTACTAATGGAGCTTTTCTAGCCAAATCTTATAATCAAGCTTATGATTTACTTGAGAAAATGGCTAGAAATAATTATCAATGGGAAATGGCCATAATAATAGCTATAAGAAGAGTAGCCATAGTGCATGAGGTAAATGATATCATAACATATAACTCAAATGTCATCTTTGGTTAATCTTTTGAAGGTTCAAAACTTACCAACAAGTATAAACGATGTCCAAGATTCAAAAGTGTCGTCTGTATTTTGTGGAGGAGCTCCTTGATTGATAATTTCCCAAATAATTCTGAATTAGTATTCTATATGGGGAATGTGAACCAAAACAATAATCCATACTCGAACACATATAACCTATGATGGAGACAACATCCAAATTTCTCTTGGAGTAATAGTAATAGTCAAGGTGGTAATCAATTCAACCATCAATCATTTCCACCACCTGGTTTTCAACAGCCATAGTAATCACAAGCCTAAGAGAAGAAGCCACCTACTGAGGACAATACAAATGCTTTAATGGGGATGATGAAAGACTTCATCTAATTAGTAAATACAAAGTTTCCACTCAAGAGGTTTAAATTCAAAATTAGGAGAGCCAAATGGGGAAACTCGCTTAGGCCATAAGTCAAAGGCCTCAAGGTAACCTTCCAAGTGACACGATTGTAAACCCAGAAAGAGAAGGTAAGGACCAGTGTAACACCATAGCCTTAAGAAGTGGTAAAAACTTAGAGTAGGAACATAAGATTGAAAAAGATGAAGAGGAACTAGTGGATAAAAAGAGCAATGAAAATGAAATAATTCAGCCAAAGAAAAACAATCTTTACAAACCTACTATTCATTTCACTCAAAGACTGCAAAAGCAAAAGTTAGATACGCAATTTTCAAAATTTTTGGAAGTCTTCAAGAAGCTACACATAAATATACCATTTGTTGAGGCATTTGAAAAAATGATGTCTTATGCCAAATTCTTTTAGGATATACTATCAAAGAAAATAAGGCTTGGCGATCATGAAACAATAACCTTAAATGAAGGTTGTAGTGTCATCCTTGATAGAAAACTACCACAAAAACTGAAAGATCCAAGTAGTTTTTACATCCCTTGCACTATTGGAAACATCCATTTTTGCAAAGGCACTATGTGACTTGGGTTCTAACATTAACCTCATGCCATTATCGGTCTTCAAGAGATTGGGGGTTGGTAAAGCAAAACCTACTTAAGTAACATTACAAATGGCAGATAGATCAATTAAAAGACCCCGAGGTGTGGTAAAAGATGTGCTAGTAAAAGTACACAAATTCATCTTTCCGGCAAACTTCATTGTGCTAGACATGGAGGAGGACCATGACATTCCTATCATACTTGGTCATTCATTCTTAGCAACCGGAAGAACACTTATTGATGAAAAAATAATGCTTAATACTTGTAAAGAATCTGAACCCCCTAATATTAGCAATGCTAATGAATATTGAAGGATAAATGTTACTGATTGTGGGAATAGCTTAAAAGAATGTTTTGAGTCGCCAACACTTAAGACTTTAACACGTGATGTTGTAAACAAGGAAATAAACTCACCAGAAAATAACTCAATATATTTTAACTTTGAAAGTATGGAATCAAAGGTTGATATTGTGGACTGTGTGAACTTTTTGGAAAATGCAACTCTTATGTGTGTATCAAAGGCAATTATTGAAAATTTTGAGATATGATCTAAGCTCAAACCATCAATTGAAGAGCCACCAAGTATAGACCCTACACTTTTACCCTCCTATCCCCAATCAAGTATAAAAGTGAAAGAGTCTAATGGAGAGGTGAAAAAGATGTTAAAAATACATAAATTGGATGAGTTACAATGGAGTGCTTATAAGAATGCCAAAAAGTTCAAAAAGAAAACAAAAATATGGCATGAGAAAAGAATTAAACACCGTGTTTACAAACCAGAACATAAGGTATTATTGAACAAACCAAGACTCAATTATTTCCAGGTGAACTCAAAAGTAAATGGACACAAATGGATGTACCTTAGGACTTGATATGACCGTCTAGTCAAAGATGTTAAATGTGACACTGGTTGGGAGGCAACCCAATATCATGTTATATTTTTATTGTTTTTGTTTTGTAGGTGAATAAATGTTGAGAGCAATGGCGCAACATGATTGAGCATGTTAGCGACAGATGTGGTATGCTATGACTAAGGGAGTTTTCTTTTCTTTTAATTTTTCATATTTATATATGCACATTAGGGAGAATGTGTAATTTAAGTTTGAGGGAGAAAACTTCATTCTCTACTTTAGTATTTACTATGCATTTTAAATTTTTAGGGAATTTTTTTAATTCTTAGGATATTTTTAATCATGATTAGGGTAAAATAGATAAATATATGGAAACTAAATACATGCATGATTGATATAAAATATATGAACTCAATGATAAAAATTGGTTGTCATGACTAGGATAAGGAATGTAAGATATTTGTTAAGTATTTGCATTAATCATGTGATATGTTTACTAGTTTTGATTGGATTGATTTCAATTCTTATGCATATGTTCAAGATTGATTTTGGTGTTTTTATTGAAAAACAATTTATAGTGAGGTATGTGAGTTGATGAGATTATGATATATATAAAATAATTAAAAACTTAAATTTATAAATAATAACCAAAAAAATTATTAATTTTTTAAAGTTTTTTAAAAAAATTAAAAAATAAAAAATATTGTCAAAAAAACTTGTTAATATTTTTTATTTTTTCTTAAAAATTATTATCAAATATATTTGTTACTTTTTTTTAGGAAAGAATAAAAAATAAAAAATTAATTTTTTAATCATAAAACATAAAAAGTTTAGTGATTTAATTAATTTTACCCAAATCGTGATATTACATTTTTATATTATTCTTTGGGAGATCTTATTTAAATTATTTTATTTTTTATATATAAATTATTATTTTTTAAAATTACATTCGTTTTTTAATATTTTTTCCAAAAATTATGTAAATAGTGTATACATTATGAAAACAAAGTCAATAAAATTAGTAAAATATCAATAATTATAAAAATAATATATATATATATATATATTATAAATATAATATAATAGTAAAGATTTACAGTTCAGAATTCAAATTATAAAGATTATCATTCATCAAATATATACTATATTTATAATGTTTATACTTTCCAACAAGTCATTTCCAGCGTAATTTTCTCTTTTTCCAAACTTATCCCAGATTTCAGATCATTATTCTTCCTACCTCCCTGCCTCTCTCTCGCCGGCAATCCCCTTATCATTGTTGAAGCTCTCACTGGCCGGAGATTGCAACGCCATTGCATCTTCGACCTTGAGAAGTAGTTTCCATTGTATCATTGCGATACTTGTACATCTTAAAAATTCCGGTAGAGCTTCAAGCTTAATAGCTATAACAAAAGATCACATCTTTGCAAATTGTCTACCAACCTTGTCGCCCAGATTAATTGAACATAAGATTCTGATTCAGTTATTTTTACACGATTGAAATCACTGCCTCAAATTTAGATAAACCAGTACCAGCTACATCTAGTCCCACCATTTTCAAAGACGGACATGAAATCCGGATATGATGTTCTAATCAAAACCCGTTCATTCTTCTGGTCTTCTTGTTCTTGTTCTTGTTCTTGTTCTTATTTTCGGTCTTTGTCTCGGGGTGTTGTGTCAGAAACTTACCCAATATCCACGGCCACCACCTGTTCGACGAATTATCCAACCCAGATTGAAAACGACGCAGAAAAAAACATAGAGCGTTGCAGTAATTCTATTGACGTTCTGAAAAAATGGGGTTGTAGTGATAACCATATATCGAAGTTAGTCGCACGCAGACCTTCTTTGCGAAATGCTGACCATAATCAACTTCAGTATAAACTCGAGCTTCTCAGTGGGTTAGGTATAGTTGCTTCTGACCTTGTGAAGATCATCAATTGTCGTCCTCGGTTTCTTAGTTGTCGCCTCAATCACTTCTTTGATGAGCGGCTTGAATACTTTATGTCAATATTTGGTTCAAGGGAAATTCTTGCTAAAGCCATTATTAGGAACCCATCTCTCCTAACTTATGATTTTTTCAATCAAATCAAACCCGCCGTTGCTTTATATGAAGGAATGGGTTTGAGCAAAGATGACTTGATTTCAATGCTTCTATCACGGCCTACAATGATCCCAAGAACTTCATTTGGTGAAGAAAAGATTGAATACATACGCAGAACTGGGGTTCCCAAGAATTCCAAGATGTACAAGTACGTTGTCACTCTTATTGGTATCTCACGCCTAGAAACCATACGTACGAAGTTTGCTAACCTTGAGAAATTTGGCTTTACTGAGGATGAGGTTATTGGGCTTTATGGACGATCTCCTTATGTGCTGACTCTGTCAGTGGATAAAGTTCAGAGGAATATGACCTTCATTCTAGGCACCATGAAGCTTTCAGCTGGAGTAATCCTGGATCAACCATTTCTGTTGTACTTTAATTTGGAGGTTGTGTTAAAGCCACGAGTATTCCTTGTGGCCAAGATGCTAGAAATGGGAATTGACTTGCAGGTTAAAGGATCTAAAATGCTACAGGCGTTGAGGATGAAAGAAACGACATTTATAAAGGTATATATCAAATCTCACCCACAAGATGTTGCTGATGAATTGATGGAGTACTACAAAAGTGCAAAAGGAGTGAAGAGATTAGCTGTAACCTCTAAAAAGGCCCAGCATCTAGGGTTTCCATTTTGAGTTCTTTCAGCCATCTGATTCTTGTGTACGACATAGAAGTTTATTGTGCAACATTGTTGGAAGCATCTTTTGCACAAAGCAATTGCAAACTTTATTTAATTTTTTTTTATTTTTGCATCAGAAGGCAGTGTGAATTCAATATTTGTTGGTTAACTTTATTCCAACATATTGTTTCTTTTTTCGGTCCAGACACTTTTTATTGACATTGGGTTTTTCTTCTCATTTTTGTTGCCAGATATCTCTTTCTTACTGATGCCAGGTAAGAAAAACAGTCCTCTTTGCTTATGCACTAGCAGATGGTTGAAAGAGGGAGAAATAAAATTGACAGTGTAATGAGGAGCTTTTTGATGTAGTTAGGTATGATCCAAAGTTCCATTTATCTATGAATGTTAGGTGTATGCCTTATGCATAGAAATGTACATCAGTTTCTCCGTAGTTATGCAGGGAGTATAATGAGAGAGTAACAGATACAGCACCATATTTTAGGAGCAGAATATTCCTCTACGAGCGGTACACTGCTAAAAAGAGAGGTGAAAATCTGTACGGTTACAATGTGTGTCAAAAACTACTTCTATTTGTCTAATTGTGTAGGTTCAGCCTTACCGTTTCTTTCCAGTTTGGTTGGCAAAGAGGGAGATATCTTTGTTTTAATCCATTGGCATATACTTGTACGAGTACACATGCCTGTAGTAATAGTTTGTAATTCAGAGAAATGCTGATATGCAAATGTTTGGAAAGCAATGTCTACTACAAGTTATTATTTTCTAGGTTTTATTTTTTTATTATTGTTTTTTGGTGTGTATCTAATAATAATTAATATGGTTTGAACATGTGACTTAAAATTGAGATATAGTGACTCTTATCAATATATCACTAAGTAAACTACTATTTGACTAGTTTGGTAGCTAAGATTAGAATCAAATGAGTTGAGTTCAACCCATACCATTTTTAAATAAGTTGGGCTTGTGAGCTACTCATTTTCATTATTTGTAAAATACAAAAAATAAATAAAAAATATTAGTAATTTTGTTAAATAATAAAAATGTTAGTACAAATTTTATTGTTTTATTATATTTTTCTAAATGATGAGAAAATAAAAAATTCTCTCTTTTAATTGTAGTAATTTTTTATCTAATGCATTTTGTTTAATGAGTTTAATTGCTTATGAGTAAAGTAAGTTCATTTGATCTCATTTGTTAGTTGTTTGTAAGTTTATTTTATCAACTTGTTAGTTGTTTGTAAGTTTATTTTATCAACTTTAAATGAAATGAGATGAGATGAAACTCAGTCTATTGCAGAGGAATTTTGTAAAACTCTGTAATTTAAGTATAAATAATTATAGTATCTAAAAAGGAAATTATAAAGAATGTTTTACAATATGGGGATGTAACGGGAAAATTTCGTGTGAAAAAACAGATTGGATGAGAAAAATTGGGTACAACATTCACCACCTTGTCACCACTGTTGGCAAGCTCGCTGGTGAGCTCCCACAGTTGGTTATAAAATGTTGGTCGAACCACCTATTCTTTAGACAAGTTTCCTTTTTTTCTTTTCTTCCATACTCTAATATATCTTCTCCCTAAGGTGTTTGGACATTTTTGGAATAATTTGGAGGGCGTTTTGGGGATGAATATCCAAGTATTCAAGTCAAGGATTTGATGTATGGGTTTTTACTATAACTTTTTAAATGCATTTGTTGTTTTTATAAAATTAATGTCACGTAGCATCTCTTATGAATAAAAGTAGAAAATCGGATGCCATGATTTTATTAACAATGTGATGATATTATAAAATGTTTTATTATGTATACATTGAAAACTTTTGTATATAAAATGAAAATCAAATGTTGTTATGAAATTAACATTGAAAATGTAATATTGCATCCAAGAATTTGATATATGCATAATGAGAAATGGTTTATTTTGTGGGGAGTTGCCTTTATGTTATTTTGCAGAGTATGGTACCTATAGGCTATTGGTTGCAGCAGACAGATGTCGACAGACAACAGGTATGCATTTGCATCATATGTATTATGAGAGGTTTTTCGTCTATGGTGCCTTGTGATCGGACTTTCTGATTGTTATTATTGTTCATGGATTGTTATAGTTGTGAATTGTTATTATGCTAGATTGTTTTTAGGTCTGCAGACAACAGGTACGCACACAGGTGATGAGTGCTCAAAAAGCACTAAAATTACCATGATTTTATGCACATTAATTGATTAAAAATATATCTATTTATATGATTTTATCATATATTTATATAAATTTGTCTTTTTCAGAATCACGGGTATTTTTATTGTTTTTCAGGTATTTTCGCTTAAAAACGTAACTTAAAGACTCAAAGAGGAATATTGGAGGCAATACATCACAAATATATTCAAAAATAAATGAGGAAAAGTCAACAAATATGGAAAAATTGGACAAAATGGGTCAAAAATGTCAAAAAGGAAGAAATCGCGCCGCCGTAATATTTTGTAATTGTTTTTGATAATTAGTTAGTTTTTGTCATAACTAATATTTCTTGATAAGATGTAGAATTATATTAAACCCAAAATCGGTGTTTATGAATTTGTTTTAGTAGAGACTACCTTTGTGATATATAATTTGAGCCTAATTTCCCTTATTCAGAGTGAAATAAATATTTTTTCTATTCCAAACACATTTCTTATTTCTTCAAATTCTTAGATGATCTCTATAGGCATTAACATTGAATGTATGAATTTTTTCTCATCTTAATAGAGTGTCGTATATTTTTTATTATTATTTTTGCTTAGATTAAATGATTTGAGTAGAAATTGATAGTATATGCTTTTATCTCATTCGTGCATGACTGTTACAAAAAAAAGACATATCTGGGGTTACCTAAACCAAGATAAAACAGAAAAGCCACAAAATTAACCACTCACCAAAATCCTAAAAAAAATGTACAATCTGTACATGGGTTGACTCTCTAAAAAAATGATATATATTGAAAAGTATCTTCAGAAAAATATAGAGAGATAAAGAATATATAGTATAATCTACATAATATGATCTGCATTACCCAAAATCCTAAAAAAATGTACAATCTGTACATGGGTTGCCTCTCTAAAAAATGATATATATTGAAAAATATCTTCAGAAAAATATAGAGAGAAAGAATATATAGTATAATCTACATACTATGACCCACATTGTCTACAAAGTTGTGAGTAAAGGCTAATTACAAAAGAAAGATATAGGAAGTAATTCCCTAAAAAGTCATTGCACTTTCTTCATTTGTAAAAGGTATATATCTTGAATTTTTTTTCTTAATGAGTTTGATTTATGCATGAAAATAATTTTTATATATGATATCTTTATAATTTATACATTTGATTCCTTCCATGAGATCAACGTCAAAATAACACTTTAAGCCTTTATTCTTTATATATATGCGAACATATTAGTTCATTTCTATACATCAACTCTTTCGCATATAAATTAGTATGAGTGTTTGAACCCATAGGATTCAGTGTTTTGAGAGTATTGACTTGTGAGGAATAGAGTCAAAGCGAATTCGGATTCATGACACTGAAATTGGGTAAAATTAAATTGATACATTTTTGATATGAAATATGAAAATGATTTTTGACTAATTATTATAATAAATCATGATTGTTTAAAGAGATTAAAATAACTTATGCTTGAGATTTTAATTATGATCTTAAAGGAGATTAAAAAGTATGAGACATTTTTGTGATATGTTGTTTTCTTTTATTCTTAAAATTTAATTTTTGATTTTGTTGTAATTTTAGTTTTGAAGTTGATTGTTTTTATTATTTCTTTTAATTTTTACATTTAGTTCAATATTTGTGGGTATCATTACTGAAAACCCTCACAAGACTCAAACTCGTCCACTAGGGCAACCTAGGGGTTTAAAGGCTTATTGCATAGGCTAAATGCAATCGTGTCAATCCACAGAAGTGATTTAGGATAGTTTAATTTTTAGTTTTTATCGCTTTTCTTGCTAAGGGACTAGCAAGAAGCTGGTTGGGGGTTGTGATGAGTGCTCAAAAAGCACTAAAATTACCATGATTTTATGCACATTAATTGATTAAAAATATATCTATTTATATGATTTTATCATATATTTATATAAATTTGTCTTTTTCGGAATCACGGGTATTTTTATTGTTTTTCAGGTATTTTCGCTTAAAAACGTAACTTAAAGACTCAAAGAGGAATACTGGAGGCAATACATCACAAATATATTCAAAAATAAATGAGGAAAAGTCAACAAATATGGAAAAATTGGACAAAATGGGTCAAAAAGGTCAAAAATGTCAAAAAGGAGGAAATCGTGCCTCCACGCCACCCAGCTGCCCAGCCACGCCGCACAGCATGCCCAGTCTCGCGCGCCTTGCTCCTGTCCCGCACGCGCTGCGCGCACTCCTGCTGCTTCGTGCTCGCGCCACCTACCCGTTGACGTCAGCTGACGTCATTTTAACCTACTACGCGTTTCCTCCATTTTTTATCATTTTTTCACCCACTTTTTACTCCTTTCCTCACCTATAAATATCCCCATTCTCTTCACTTCATACCACACCTCAAAACACATCTTCTCTTCTCTTTCTTTCTCTCATTTCTTAGTTTTTTTAGTTTTTCTAGTTTTTCTAGTTTTTCTTAGTTTTTAAGTTCTTCTCTTTTTGAGAAGAACTAGTTATGTTTTTGTAATTTATTTGCTTTTGATTCAATAAATGGGAGTGCAAATTCCATTTGATGGTTTTCCAGCAACGGGAATAACATCAAAGTATTGTAAGAATTTTATTTTCTTTACAGTTATCAAGATGTACAAACCTATGCTATAAAAGTTTCCAAAGCTTATATAATAGAACAAGTCAATATAGAATAGTTAAAGGCAACCGCGTCATCTCAAACAACAAGGATAATGGAAAGGAGAAAAAGAAATTTTGGTAAAGAAAACAACACAGTGGATCGTCTGATAGCAATTTGTTTGGAAATCCTCGGTATCACCCTTATATCTACCACAACTGCAAACAACTAGGACACCTTAAGTACAATGGTCCCCAACTTAACACCAGACAATATAGAGGAGGATCTGATCGGGCAGAACCGACATCGCCGATCCTGCCGTTACTTTAGTTTTATCTATTTATAAAACTCTCGCAAGTGCACGAATCATTTCGTAGAAAATGATAAGTATACTCCCAAGGTCGATTTAAGGAAGGAATGTATGTGGTTTTTAATTTATTATTCAAACTTTTAAAAACGAAATTAAATCCTAAACATCCTGTCACGATATTTTGGGTTTTGTGTTTTTTTACCTAATAAAATAAAAATAAACATAGATTCAATAAACATTTATGCAAATTTTATCTGTTAAAACAGTGGAGTATTTATGGATATAATAATTAAGTTAATTATGCTTGCTCATATTATTTAGGTTATTAAAGATATGAATTGATATTTATTGATTCTCTCTTTTTTGTATGAATACCACCTTTGGTGGGGTTAGATATTTTTTGTTAACTAAACAAATCAATTAACACCTATGGGTGGGGTTGATAACTAATTTGGTTAATTAAATTAATTCCTTTTTCTAAGAGATTGAAAATGAGCCATTTAAATGCCACCTTTGGTGGGGTTAGACAGTTTAAACTTTATTCAAGGTGTCCAAATTAAACCTAAGAATTTAGTTATCCGAATACTAACTTTTAAGTTTTAAAACCACTACTGAAAACATGTTGTCAATACATTTTCAGATAATAATTCTTATAAAAACTTTTGAAATAGAGCTTCACTCTAACTATCGGGCGATTGTACCAAAAAATAAAAGAGCACTACTCTAAATCAGACTGGATAACTAAACCTTAGAATCTAATTTTTAGATTTAAGTTTGTAATGAAAAATAATATATTTCTCTCTAACATTCTTAATATAAAATCTTGAATAAAAATAAAATCAATTCATTTTAGAGATTTTTACCTATTTAATATTTCGCAAGCATAACAACGTTATTATTACATCATGTTTATAAACAGCCAGCACAGTTAAATTTAATCACAGACAAATTAAATATAACATGTAAGAATAAGGCATAAAAAATAACTGTAAAGAAAATAAAATAATTACAGAACTTCGATGCTATTCCCGTTGCTGGAAAACCTCCAATCGGAATTTGCACTCCCATTTATTGAATCAAAAAGCTAATAAATTACAAAAACATAACTAGTTCTTCCCAAAAAGGGAAGAACTCTAAAACTAAGAGAAATTAACTAAGAAAAGCTAAAAACTAAGAAAAACTAAAAAAACTAAAAAATCTAAGAAAAGAGAGAAAGAAAGAGAGAAGAGAATGTGTTTTGAGGTGTGTTTAGAAGTGAAGAGAATGGGGGTATTTATAGGTGAGGATGGAGAGAAAAAGTGAGTGAAAAAATGTTAAAAAATTGTGAAAATGCGGAGTACAATTGCTGAGGTCATTGATGACGTCAGCTTGATGTCATGGGGCGGCTGCGCGCAAAAATGGGGCGAAATGGCAGCGGTGTGCGCGGAGGGCAGCTGGGGCGCGCACAGGCGTGCGCGGAAGGCAGGCGCTGCGCGCACGGGCGCGCGCAGGAGCAGGAGAGACGCGCGCGGAACTGGGACTGGGCGCGCGGACGTGGGGCGTGCTGCGCGCGGCTGGGCGCTGGCGTGCGCGGGGCTCGGCGCGGCGGCGCGATTTTCTCCTTTTTGACCCTTTTGACCCATTTTTTCCAATTTTTCCATATTTGTTGACCTTTCCCCATTTATTTATTAATATATTTGTGATGTATTGCTTCCAATATTCTTCTTTGAGTCTTTAAGTTATGTTTTTAAGTGAAAATACCTAAAAAACAATAAAAACACCCGTGATTCCGAAAAAGACAAATTTATATAAATATATGATAAAACATATAAATATATATATTTTTAATCAATTAATGTGCATAAAATCATGGTAATTTTAGTGCTTTTTGAGCACTCATCAGGATCATTGTCAAGTTTTAGTTTTGATGCTTCAAATAACAAAAGGAATTCTCAAGGGTTAACTGACAATTTTTAGTAAATGGCTAAATGACCTCTTCTTGAGGATCCCTCTTATTAAATAAGATTTACTGTATAATGTATTTTAGGTAAGAATATATACAATAATATGTTACTTAAATATATAATATTCTATTACCTAAATATACAATATTCTATTTATATATTTTTGGTAAGAATATATAATATTCTATTACCTAAATATACAATATTCTGTTTATCTATTTTAGGTAATAATATAAAGACATCTAATACACTAATTATGGTAAAGTAAATATTGTAATCTTGTCCATAATCTTTGCCATTGATATTCCCCCTCAAATTGATGTTGGACTATCAAAAAGCATTAATTTGTCAATAAGAAATTGATGTCGATATCGGGAGAGAGCCTTAGTTAACATATGAACTATCTGGAGATCGGTGGTAATATGAGGTGGAGAGATGACATGAGAAACATATGCTTCACGAATAGAGTGACAATCCACTTCAATGTGCTTGGTGTGCTCATGAAATACTAGGTTAGTAGAAATTTGAATAGCACTATAATTATCCGCATGGAGTGGAGTAGACTTAAGTTGTGGAAACCCAAGCTCAACCAACAGTCCCCAAAGCCAAACAATCTTAGAATATGCAGAAGACATAGCACGATACTAAGACTCGATGGAGGAATTTGACACACGATCTTACTTCTTGCTTTTAAAAGAAACAAGAGAGGCACTAAGAAAACATGCACCAACAAGTAATTGATCATTGAGTATCAGAATAACCAGCCCAATCAATATCAATATATACAACCAGATGAATAGGAAAGTCCACAAGAAAGAAAAGACCTCGGGTGGAAGTGCCTTACAAATAGTGAATAATACGACGGACATGAGCTAGGTGGAGTGCTTAGGTGCCTACATAAACTGACTAACTTGTTGAACAGAAAAGGAAATATCAGGCTGAGTGATAGTAAGATAGTTTAGGCTCCCCACCAGTTGTCTATATAAAGAAGGATCAGAGAAAAAATCTCCCTTATCACGATGATATTTAACATTGACTTCCAAGGGAGTATCAACAGAACGACCATCTTGAAGGCTAGCCAAAGTAATTAATTCCTGGTTGTACTTATGCTAGTGTAAGAAAATACCAGCTGAGGTAGAGTACACCTTAAGGCCTAAAAAATATTGTAAAGGACCCAAGTCCTTCATATGAAAGGAACCTTGAAGGTGTTCCTAAAGTTGAGAAATCAATGTACAGTCAATCCCTGTAATAATAATATCATTAACATATACCAGAAGCAAGATGATTCCCTTAGCAGTATTGTAAAGAAACAAAGAGGAATCATACTGACTCTAAACAAAGGAGAAGCTAAGAAGCATAGATCAAAAATTATCAAACCAAGCATATTGAGCCTCTTTTAAACCATACAGTGATCATTTTAACTTACAAACATCAGTAGAGAGTGTAGAAAACAACTCTAATGGTAGAGTCATAAAAATTTCTTCCTTAAGGTTCCCATCCAAAAAGGTGTTCTTAACATCCATTTGTCGCAATGGCCAACCCTTGGATGTAGAAATAACAAGAACAAGTCACACTGTCATCATCTTTGCTACATGGGCAATTGTCTCCTCATAATCGACCCCATACTCCTGTTGATTACGGAGTGCCACCAATTGTGCCTTATATTTGTCAAGTGAGCCATTAGACTGCATCTTAATGAAATATACCCATTTAAAACCAATGGGCTTAACACTAGTAGGATAGGGAACAATATCCCAAGTATGATTCTCTTGAAGAGGTTGAAGTTCTTCTTGCATAGCTTTCACTCAACACACATGTTTAATTGCTTGAGAATAAGAGGTAGGAACTATAGTATTAGCTAAAATGGCAGAGAAATGATACCTATCAGGAGGACGAATAGTACAAGATCTCCAAGGAGCCATTAAAGCTAGCATCGAATCAGGGTCGGGAAGGATTTGTGATGATTAGGGCCATCATCGTTGATAGATAATATCAGGTTTCAAATGCTCAATTGATAGAGAGATATCATTAAAGCTAGGTAGAAGGACACCGTCAAAAGGGGAAACATATTGTTGAAAATAGTACTTATGTTCAAAGAAAATCACATTTCTAGAAGTATATAGACGATTAGTAACAATATTATAGTATAAAATTCCCTTGTGAGTTGTGTTATAACCTATAAAAGCACACCATACTAATTGAACTATAAGCTTGTAATGCTCATGAGGAGACAAGTGAACAAAGCAAACACATCCAAACATGTTTAGCATATGATAATATGGATGCATACCAAAAAGATAATAGTAAGAAGTATCAAAATTCAATTGTTGAGAAGACAGATGATTAATCAGATGGACAAAGCTTCCTTTCAAAATTTAGGCCGAACTGAAGACTCCAAGAGTAACATTCGAACCATATCTAATAAGTGATGGTTTTTACGTTCATCCACCCTATTCTATTGAGGTGTATAAGGACATGATTGTTAAGATACAATGCCTTTCTATTTCAAAAAGACTTGAAAGTCATACGACATATATTCGCCACCATTATCAGTTAGTAAAACCTTCATACAAATGGAAAATTATGTCGCAATATAAGCAACAAAAGTTTGGAAAAAAGTGAACACCTCAAATTTTGAATGTAGAAAATATATCCATGTGAAACGGCTATATTCATCAATGAACATTACAAAATATTTATATTGTACATGTGAAATGACAAGAGTAATACCCCAAACATCACTATGTATAATCTCAAAACATGTATCAACACGACCACCATAAGTAGGGAAAGGTAAAGTTTTACTTTTCCCTAGTTTACACGTAGAGCAATAAAAAAGAAACCTATGAGTATAGCACTAATCTTTATTACCAAGAAAACCATGTTTCATCAAATTAGAAAAAAATTACATTATTTGGATGGCCTAGTCATCTATGCCAAACTTCAGCCTTATTTTCAACAATAATAGTAGCTAAAGACAAAGTTCAAGGAATAGTATATTTCAACGAAAATAATCTTCCCACTTTAGGCCCCTTCGCAATTACCTTCCCTGACACCCAATCCTGCACAACATAACCACCATGAGAGAAATTTACATCATAGTTATTATTCACCATCCGACCAATAGAAATTAAACTAGTAGATAACCCAGGAGAGACAAGTACATGACGAAATGAAGGTCCAATATCACTAATGGCTGTAATTGGAAGATTACGTCCATTAGAAACCTGAATACTTTCTATACTAGCATACTTTCATATATTATGTAACAAATTAGGGGAGCTAGTGATATGGTTGGATTCTCCAGAATCAACAAACCAAAGAGGAGAAACAGTCTTACCTTGGCCCTAAATTCCAAGGGTAGAAAATGCTAAGATAATCATCTATTGGACCATTTCTGGAGAATGACAGACTGAGTTGTGTTAGCAATTGTAGATGTAGGACCAATAATGTTAGGAGCTAGAATAGCATCTTGAAAAGCTTGTACTCATTGATTTTCAAGACGTGTAGGACCTTCCTTGATAATGTGTCCATTTTGCTTACAATAATTATAGAATTTCTTGCCATAATTGCTATCAATATGTCCAAACTCCTTATAACTATAGCACTGCATTTTTCCCTTTCCTCGATTCCTCCCTTGAGTAACATAAGCAACATTGACAACTTCAGATGTTTCCCTAGACATACCTATAACAACTTATGTAGCCATTCTTTGTTCCTCGTGCATAACATGTATTACGAGAACTTTGCAGTTGATGGTGCCTTATGATCGGATTTTTTGGTCTTAATAATTGATCATGGATTGTTATAGTTGTCAATTATCACAATGTTGGATT
Source organism: Hippophae gyantsensis (assembly GCA_030763125.1). Taxonomy (NCBI): domain Eukaryota; kingdom Viridiplantae; phylum Streptophyta; class Magnoliopsida; order Rosales; family Elaeagnaceae; genus Hippophae; species Hippophae gyantsensis. The sequence goes on along the minus strand of CM061028.1, from coordinate 43,483,675 downwards.
GTTGTAAAGTTGGATTGTTATGGATATGGATTAATTCAATGCTCACACACAGGCCTCGAAGTTAGGCTCCTCATTATATTTGGAGCTATTTGTCTATTGGGTCTTTGATTTGTTACCATAGTTTGCACTTTAAAATTTGGACATCATTAATTTTTTTTTAAAATTTGAGGACTAAGTTAACCTATTTGAATAATTACAAGACAAATGTGTTACTTCACTAAAGTTACTAGACCATTCCAACCAAAAACCCTTTTCACAAGTATAGTTAATTGTATTTCAACATTCCTCCATACTTCCATAGGACTTGTTGGTTTCATGTTGCTTCTCCAAACCTGATGGAAGAAAAAAGTACTTCTATTGAAGTAGCGAAGAGTGGTATCAATATTAACACATAAGAGGGAAAGCCATCTATTGAAGTATGGAAGGTTGGTGTCAATGTCAACATAGAGGGAAAGCCTGGAAGTTTCTTTTATCAATGTAGGAAAGGGTGGCAACAGTGTTGATGCTAAAAAGAGAAGGCCTTATTGCATCTCAGCAAAATTCAGGAAAGGTGGAGTTAATATAGCTTTGGTAAATTAAATATAAACAATGGTATCTATATCAGAAACTAAAAAGAAAAGAAAATCAATGGAAAAAATGGTGTAACTAAAATCTGTTCAAAAGTATGGCAATTTTCTTCATGAGAAGGAATTGTTTTGGTGACTTGATAGGGCAACAAAGTACTAGTAAAATTTATTATAAGTAGCAAATTCATCTTAATGCCAATGTTCACGTCCTCCAAGAAGATTACAAGTACAATTAAATAAGTTGGAGTTGATTCATAGTAGTTACATAGCTGTATTGGTGTGATATTGGTCCTTATCTTATTAAACCTTAATAAACATGTCCAGTAATGAACTAGAAAGGATGATTTTCCTCTTGTTATTGCATTATCTTTCACTAATAGTTCTCTTTTATTAGTGGTATTTCTTCTTACCTACCCAACTATTTTGAATTGATGAAAAATTTAGATTGATTTATGTTTGGGCATAAGGAATGACCTACTGCTTGACCTTTGTTAAGCCCGAACCTCAAGACATCTGCCCCACTATGAAAGAGGCCACTCCCAAGCAGCAACCACAACATGGGACTCTTAAAAAAAAGGCCCGGAGGTAGATGTCTAGAAAAGTTTGTCAATTCAAATGAGATTTCTTTTTTCTTATCAACTAACCATATCTTTCTTTACCTTGAAATTTTTGTTTTGTGCTTGATTGATCATAGGTGAGTATGTTAGCTTGGTTAGCTTAATTATTTATTTCAATGTTTGAATTTAGTTGTTTGATTCTTAATGTTGCTTTACTTTATTTAAGATTTGTTATTTAAAAAAATTCAATTTTTTTTAAATAATAATAAAGGGAGGAGAATAGTTCTAGCAATGAAATAAACTTCAAATATAATTTTGGATCAACAAAAAAACTTATATTTTTTATTGGTTCTTCATTGTGTAATTGTATCTTATTCTGTGCATTTAAATATTTCCTTACATCTAGTGATTGATGTTGACGAGAAATTACTCACACACTCATTGGACACATAAGTATGTCAGGCTTGAAGTTTTTAATTAATTATGTGTGATTTTAAGACTTGAGATAGGCTTGATTATAAAAAATATGGTTGAACTCTGTCTTTTACTGTATAAAATGCTACTATAGAGATACCTAGTTTTGAGAGAGCTACATACTTTGATGTATGAAATTTATTGCAGGGAGCAAAGAGGGCTACTTGGAAAATAGTATGAAAGTCACCATACTAAGTTTTTGACTCGTGCATAATTTCTTTACAAAACAAAAACAAAAATATTTAAAAAATAACATACATGCCTAAAAAGAAAGAGCCATGAAGGGTTATGCAAAAAGAAAATAAAATAACTAATCGCTCGTATTAAAAATTATCATAAATAATGAGAGGGAATTAAAAAATTACTATTATTAATTAATAAAGTTCTCTTTTTGTAAGAAAAATATTATTATATGCAAGTATGAATTCAACTGAAATTTTTGCATGATAGGCGATGCTTGTTACTTTAAATCTTTCATAACTAATTATAAATGAACTAATTGATATACCAATGTAATTTCAATATTTATATCACTCTAAGCATTTGTTAATATGTCACCATATGTGTTGAAGAATGTATATGTGTTTTATCAGAGTACTTGCGCATATTGTGAATAATTCAATTTTTGTTAAAGAATGATTTATATCTCAAAATTTATTATTTGGGTGAAGTTTATGTTTGAATAAATCTACTATCTAGATTTAAAAAAAGAAAAAGAAAAAAAGGTATTTTTTTAAATCTTTGTGTGAAATATTTATTTATATTCTTAGTGTGAAAATTTTGAGTAGATATAGAACTTAGGGCAAGTTTTGCAATTTTTAGAAATTATAATTGTTGATCGATCAACATTATTATCAATCAATCAAAATATGAATTTCGATTGATTGACATTAATCTCGATCAATCAAATGGGTTCAGTTTATATATCCCACTTTTTTTCCCTCACCCCCCACAAACCATAAACCCTATCTCACGCCCCTTCAGTTTTCACTCAAAAATACATTAAATCCACTAGTTTTTGCTCCTATTTCACTTAGAATTTATTTCTATTTACTTTTCTAGCATCGATCTCTACAAAAAATGTCTATCATTTCAACCTTTGTCCCCTATTTCCCCTCATTTTCTCACCAAACAAACATATTTTCTAATATTAGTTCTATAATTTCTTCCCAACAACAATTGATTGACGTTGATTTTGTAAGTTTTTGGGAAAATTTCATCAGTTTAGGTATTTTTCAATTCAAGGGTATTTTTCGTCTTTTTTGGTTTGTGTTTGGTTTTTAAAATGGCTGCTAGACAATGTGAACTCCCTCTCGGTGGTCCAACTCCACATTCATTCCAATGGTGGGATGAAGAATCTAAAATGAGGTATCAAAATACTTTATCTAAATGTCCAATTTTACTTGAATGTGGAATTCCTTGGATTGATTTTCATGAAATTGGAATCATATGAGCCATTAGGGCTCTTGGTTGGTAGTCACTATTCATACCTTCTAAATTATGTTGCCCTACCCTAGTCATGAATTTTATGCCAACATTGACCCAAAAATTCATCACCCTGTACTAATGAGTTATAAGGTTTTTGTTCAAAATTAAACAATTGACATCTCAACCTTAAGAATCAACAATTTTTTGTCTATCATGAACAATGGGGATGTCGGTTTCAACTAGAACAGTATAGCATTTCCAATGAGGATTAATTGACTGAAATTTCTTATGAAACCCTCTAAATTCATTATAAGTGCGTAAAGTGCCTTAAATAGAATATTGGATAATATAGTGGAGTGTAGGATATATCAAAAAAATTTATTTTGAAAGATCAGATTGAACGAAAAAAAATTGGTACATTTCTGTGTACTTTGTTGCCACTTCACCACCATCACCTCACCAGCCTTTCACTGCCACCTTTCTACTATTGCTGGCAAGCTCTCTGGAAAGCTACTCATTTTGGTCATAAAAAGGGCCCAAATCATCCCACTTTGCTCACATATTTTCCTTCCTTTCTCCATCACTCTAAAACCTTATCCCCCTTAGTTGTATGGGTCTTTCAACACATCTTGGAAAGTGATTTGTGAATAAATGTCAAGAAGTTTGTATTCAAAAGCTTGACGACGAACTAACTTTTTATGTAGGGTTTCTTAATTTCACTTATTAAATAACATGCATTGTTTTTATAAAGTTTACGTCATGTGATGATTGTATGAAAATAGAGTCATTAGCGCACTTTTTTACTTAATATTTACTTTTTATTTAATAAATAGTATTTTTATAGCAAAAAAAAAATTAAAATATAAACTTTTTAGTCAAAATGGGTGAAAATATAATTTTTGGAATTTTTTTGGATTTTTTATGAATTTTTAACGTAGGACCAATCAGATGCTACCACATGGCATGCCATGCAAGCAGAGGAGCTAACTAGGCAAGCCATGCAAGCACAGAGAGCGAATCACGTCGCCCCGCATGTGAGGAGGACGAAACACACACCTTGCCATGTGTCACCATGCCATTACTCCGTGAGTTCCACCCGTGTGCCATGCCATATGTTCCTATAAATCACAACGTGCCACGTGTTACTAACTCGACGAGCATTGACTCTGACTGGTCTCCCCTACCACGCGTGGCTCCCTGATTCGCCCAATGAATTTCTGATGCCATGTGCCGTGCTGTGTGATGAGTGCTCAAAAAGCACTAAAATTACCATGATTTTATGCACATTAATTGATTAAAAAATATATATTCATATGTTTTATCATATATTTATATAAATTTGTCTTTTTCGGAATCACGAGTATTTTTATAGTTTTTCAGGTATTTTGGCTTAAAAATGTAACTTAAAGACTCAAAAAGGAATAATGGAAGCAATACATCACAAATATATTAATAAATAAATGGGGAAAGGTCAACAAATATGGAAAAATTGGACAAAATGGGTCAAAAAGGTTAAAAATGTCAAAAAGGAGAAAATCGCGCCGCTCTGCCGCCCAGCCGCGCCGAGCCCCGCGCGCGCCAGCGCCCAGTCTCGCGCCAAGACGTGTGCGCTGCTTCCCACTCCCACGCGCGCCTGCCTCTTGTTCCGCGCGCGCCCCAGCGTTCTGCTCCTGCTCCTGCGCACGCCCGTGCGCGTCATGCCTGCCTTCCGCGCGCGCCCCTGCGTGCCCAGCTGCCCTCCGCTGCCCATTTCGCCCCTGCGTGCCCAGCCGCCCCATGACGTCATGCTGACGTCATTAATGATGTCAGCAATTACACTCTGTGTTTTCACAATTTTTTAACATTTTTCACCCACTTTTTCTCTCCATCCTCACCTATAAATACCCCCCTTCTCTTCACTTCTAAACACACCTCAAAACCATTCTTCTCTTCTCTTTCTTTCTCTCATTTCTTAGTTTTTAAGCTTTTCTTAGTTTCTTTCTTAGTTTTTAGTTTTTCTTAGTTAAATTCTCTTAGTTTTAGAGTTCTTCTCTTTTTGAGAAGAACTAGTTATGTTTTTGTAATTTATTAGCTTTTCGATTCAATAAATGGGAGTGCAAATTCCGCTTGGAGGTTTTCCAGCAACGAGAATAGCATCGAAGTTCTGTAAGGATTTTATTTTCTTTGCAGTTATTTTTTATGCTTTATTCTTACTTGTTATATTTAATTTGTCTGTGATTAAATTTAACTGTGCTGTCTATTTGTAAACATGGTATAATAATAATGTTGTTATGCTTGCGAAATATTAAATAGGTAAAAATCTCTAAAATGAATTGATTTTATTTTTATTCAAGATTTTATATTAAGAATATTAGAGAGAAATATATTATTTTTCATTACAAACTTAAAACTGAAAATTAGATTTTAAGGTTTAGTTATCCGGTCTAATTTAGAGTAGTGCTCTTTTATTTGTTGGTACAATCACCTGGTAGTTAGAGTGAAGCTCTATTTCAAAAGTTTTTATAAGAATTATTTATCTGAAAATGTATTGACAACATGTTTTCAGTAGTGGTTTTAAAACTTGAAAGTTAGTACTCGGATAACTAAATTCTTAGGTTTAATTTGGACACCTTGAATAAAGTTTAAACTATCTAACCCCACCAAAGGTGGCATTTAAATGGTTCATTTTCAATCTCTTAGAAAAAGGAGTTAATTTAACTAACCAAATTAGTTATCAACCCCACCCATAGGTGTTAATTGATTTGTTTAGTTAATAAAGAATATCTAACCCTACCAAAGGTGGTATTCATATAAAAAAGAGAGAATCAATAAATATCAATTCATATCTTTAATAACCTAAATAATATGAGCAAGCATAATTACTTAGTTATTATATCCATAAATACTCCACTATTATAATTGATAAAATTTGCATAAATATTTATTGAATCTGTGTCTATGTTTATTTTTATGTCAATAGATTAAAAACACAAAACCCCAAAATATCGTGACATGATGTTTAGGATTTAATTTCGTTTTTAAAAGTTTGAATAATAAATTAAAAACCACATACATTCCTTCCTTAGATCGACCTTGGGAGTATACTTATCATTTTCTACGAAATGATTCGTGCACTTGCGAGAGTTTTATAAATAGATAAAACCAAATGAACGGCAGGATCGACGATGTCGGTTCTGCCCGATCACTATGATTGGCTGAAGCTGTCAGTTTTGCTTGTTTTGATCATAGCCCTTAATCTAAAGCTGATTGGACGGTCCAAATTGCACCTGAGCTTTATTTAAGCCCTTAATCACTCCATAAACCCTAATTTGCCTCCATTAGTATAATTTTGGTTAGTTTCTAGAGCTAAAAACAGAGAAAAATATAGAAAAATTAAAGAGAAGACATAATTTTAGTGGAGTTTCAAGAGAATATTAATTCTACAATTCAAGATATTGATTCTATTTCTTTTTCTACTCTTTTCTTTATCAATTTTATGTTTTTCTTTATGGAAAAATATGAGCTTTATGAACACAATTATGTGTAATTAATTTATTAATCTAACGATATTATGAACCCAATTTTCACAATGTGATGACTAATATTTTTCCCAATTATAATATTAATTTAATTATATTATTTAATTTGACTTTTATGCTATTATTTGTTTGGCTAACAATTTATCTATAGAGGCAATTAAATAGATTTGAGAGAATAATTTAATTGTTTGTCTTGATTAAATAACATGCATAGTTTCTAGGCAGAGATGTATGATTCTTATGTATGTGATCCATAATTGATGAACTTAATGAGTAATATGCAATTTAATTGGCATGAGAGTGTGATTAAATTAATTACTATATGGTGTGTAGTTTACTTGAGAGAGGAATACATGCTACGTTAGATTTAATTGATCATGTAATTAATTGATATTATATTGGTGAGATTTTAGCGATTCTCATGTTTAGAAAAATAGGGGATTAAGTAATCCTAGATATTTTCTCATATATCTTTTTAGTCACAAAATATGATTTAATTAATTATTGCTATTTACTTTTAGTTATTTTAATTTTGCTTCCTTAAAATATAAAAACATCAAAAAAAATTAATTTTTATTATTTTTAGTTTTAAAAATTAGTTTCTAATAAAATAATCTTTGTGGGAACGATCTTTACTTATCATTATATTACTTGTTGTGATACATATACTTGTGTATTCATTGCACACATAATTCGTGTGGCGATCATCATGCATCATATGTTATGACTAAAAGTGGGAAACTAGATGCCATGATTTTTATTAATTTGATAATGTTAGAAATGTTGTTTAAAATAATATGCTCATTATAGATGTTTTATTATGCATATATTGAAAAAAATTTATATATAAAACGATATCAAATGTTGTTATGGAATGAACATTGAAAATGTGATATAACATCCAATAATTTTGGTACATGCATTATGAGAAATGGTTTATTTTATGGGGAGTTGCATGTATGTTGGAGAGTATGGTACGCATTGGCTACTAGCTATAGTAGACATATTTCGACAGACTAAAGGTATGTATTTGCATCACATGTATCATAAGAGGTTTCCATCTATAGTGCTTTATGATCGGACATTCTGGTCGATATTGTTGATCATGGATTGTTTCAATGTTACAAGTTTTGATTTAAAATCTTATTTATTTTAAATCGACGTTACCCTTGTTTTGATTTAGGTAGAGGTTAAGGTTATTTTGATGAATTTTAAATTGACTTTATAAATGTCTTGAACTTAAATATTTGAATTTATAATAAATTTTGCATTTTAAATAGAAAACCTATGAATGGTACCTAAATTGTTTATAAAATTGATTTCAAATGATTTATAAATTGAATTTTTCATGTTTACTCAAGAAAATTTTCTTTAAATATAATTCAAAATTTACCCCTTTCTTATCTCACATACCCATTTTTTGGGGTATGATAGTTTGGTATCAGAGCATTGATCTCTCGGGAACAAAAATTTTCTTTTTAAAAGTTGTTTTTCTCTCAACTACCTTATTGTAGAATAACTAATAAGAAATATATGCAAATTAATTGCAATAAGTAACAATCGAACTTGGGAAGAACTCGAGGAGAAAATTAAAATTTGCTACTCCAAATGATAGTAAGGACTCGTCTTCTGTACTTCAAAGGAATAATGAATTTTTTTTTCACTACAAGATGGTTTCAAAATAAAGGATGTATCATTTACCTTCTAAATAGGTTCCCATTAGTCAAAACTTGATTTTTTGGAGAAGTTGAACGTTTTATGTACAATTCATAGGATTGAACTAACTATAGGAAAAATTCTCAATGTTTGCTTGTCGTTGAGGCATAGGAGTCTTCTCAACAAATTGTAGCAATCACTTATGGGATCGAATAAGTTAAACCAAAATCAAGTTCGTTAAAGTCTTGACCTAATGATTATATATTATACCACCAGTATTGCCATAAGACGATTCAAGTCAAATTGGATTGCAACTATGGATGAGGATTCACATTCTATTTTCTACTATAGGGCATCAACTACTCAAAGCAATTTTTCAAAGCGAAGTCAACAATCTCGCTGACATTTGTATGAACAATGTTTGATAACCAAGAAAACCTATTCAAGAATCATCCTTTCCACCCTATCAATCAATTTGATAACCTTTCTAAAGGACAATCAAATCCCACATACAACCGTAATGAGCATCAATAAGTACGAGGAAAATATAAGGACATAAGTATCACAAGAGTAAGTCTTAACGATATCTAACATGAGGAACCGGAAATCAATAATGATTTGATTTTTCTACACAACTCTTGGATACAAATTCTTTTTGACACTTTTATCACCCATTCTTTCACTTCATTAACCTTTTGCTCTTAGTTAAATCTTATAAACTTATTTATTTCAAATTTTCCTCCTAGTTTCTTTTTTGATATAATTTATGTTTGTAAAAATTCGATTCTTGATGCAAGGACTAAATCTTTTCAATATTTTCTTTAAACATATTCTAAAAATAAGATAAGATCAAAGAAATAAATTTCATCTAAAAACTCTTTGAAAGAAAATACTAATGATGGAAAGAGCTTGACATGGCTAACAATGTTGAATAAATATTGGCAAGTATTTTTGAAAGAATTATGTGTACTTTCCCTTGCTTAAGAATGTTATTATAATGATGTTATATCCCAAAAACTGCACCTACAACTATCTCTCATTTTAAAAGGCACAAATCAAGACAAAATTTAAGAAAATAGTTGGATGAATCACCAACAAAAGGACTCATTCAACCAAGATTGTTGCCTTGTGAGAGCCTTTTTTGAAGAACATAAAATTCAAATTGTGCACTGCTTATTAATTACCAAACAAAAAATATAATAAGATTATTTGGTCAACTTGAGGATGCAAGCTTTCAAAGTCAAGACATCAACATTTACAATTTTAGAGAATTGAACATATTGAAACTACTTTTCAAGCTTTGAATAAGAACTGTTATATTTATAAGTTAAAAGAATGAGGAACTCGTAAAAGGAATACTTCAAAATGATTAGAGATCGAGAATAATGAGTCAAAGGTGGAAGTTATCGTATCAACCAAAAAAGCATCAGAAGAAGAGTACTAATATATTTATAAAAGGAATTGAACACATTGATATTCTACATGAGTAAACAAGATCTGTATCTAGAACGTCTTGGGAAACTTGAAAACATTATATGTTTGAGTTTAAAACATAAACTATGATTATGTGAAGAAGGAAAATAAACATATGCATAATTTCAGGAAAACTAACCTTGAACAATATAAAGACTAATCAAGATGGTTCCATTGAGAGACACATAAATTAACTAGCGACAATAGCAATGCCAACACAACATATGGAGAATTCAATGATAGAATTGTTGAGCCATAATAAATGAAAGTATGTTTCACATTCTAACACATGAGTTGATAAAGAGGACTAACATATTTTTATGGAGAAGGAGAAAGGATCGTAAGTATGAAAGGAATTATGGGAAATGTATCTCCTAAAGATTATAATTTCATAGGGAGAAAGCAATGGACACTTTTAAGTTGAAAGTCAATGTTGTTGCACAAATGATATTGGTACATGGTGAACACATTCAAATCATAGAAGGATTGCAAGTTGAATTTATAGGATAATGGAAGACAAGTATAGCCTAATGTTCAACTCCATAACGTAATGAGTGGCTCAATTTGATAGTCATAGATTTTTACAAAAGCATGGTGAAGAATTATTGGAAGGAGAAATGGAGGATAGATAGATTTTTGCTATTGGAATGTTTCATTTTCAACAAAAAGATAAGAGTCCTAGATGAAGACTCTTCAAAGACAAGGATCCATGGAGAAAAACATATAAGAATTGATAGTATATCTAAAAAGTATGGAAAGCATCATGATCTTAAGACAACTTATTGGTAAAGTGGAATGAAAAAGAATGATTGTTAACTTGTAGCGAACTTCATTAGATAACGACAAAATAAGACTGATATTTGGTGATTTATTTTTACAAAAGATTGTACAATAAGATGGTATATCGAGTCAACTATACTAGATCAAGATTCAAAATTATTCCCCTTACAATTGCTACAAGAAAGGAAATATAAAACCTTTTACGGATAACCACATAAACTTCCGAGGTGATGAATAGAAAAGTGAGAAATCATGGGACAAGCACACAATTCAAATTTATGGTACATCATAGGAACACAAAAATGTATCATGATTTGAAAAGGACCGACTGGTGGAAAGAAATGAAGAAAGATATTGCTTAGTTAGTAGCCACGAGTAATATCTTAAAGTTTGAAATACCCACCAGCTATCCGCACTTAAGAAATTGTGAAATTTTGAGGATGAAATTTTCATTAAGATCGTTAGAAATGTAAAACCTCTTAAATTTATTAAAAGTACTTAAATTTCCTTAAAAAGAATATTGGATAATATATTGAAGTGTAGGGATATATCAAGAAATGTTTGAGTGAATAATCGGATCGAACGAAAAAAATGGGTAAATATCTATGTACCTCATTGTCACCTCGCCACCACCACCTTTCCAACCACTTATTGCAACCTCGCCACCACTACTGATAAGTTCCTTGGCAAACTCCTTGGTGAGCTACTCGTTTTGGTTATAGAAAGGGGCCAAACCACCCCATTTTTCTCACATTTTTCTTCCTTCTTTTCTCCCGCACTCTAAACATTCTCCCTTTTATTTGTATGAATTTTTGGAACATCTTGAAGGGTGATTTGTGAAAAAATATCAAGGAGTATGGATTCGAAAGCTAGATGGTGGAATAACTTTTTAGGTCGGGGTTCTTACTCAAACTTTTTTAATAACATGCATTTATTTTATAAAGTCAATGTAATGCATCATATGTTATGAATAAAAGTGGGAAACGGGATGCCATGATTTTATTAACAAGGTGATAATGTTAGAAATGTTGTTTAAAATGAGTATCAAATATTGTTATGAAATGAACATTGAAAATGTGATATGGCATCAGAAAATTTTGATACATGCATCATCAACAATGGTTTATTTTGTGGGGAGTTACATTTATGCTGTCTTATAGAGTATGATACACATAGACTACTGGTTATAGCAAAAAGATTTTGACAAACTACATGTACACATTTTCTTCACATGAATCATGATTCCATCTATGGTGACTTATGACCAAAATTTTTGGTCGTGACTATCGATCATGGGTTGTTATAGTTGTGATTTTTACTATGGTGGATTATTATGGAGGTGGATTGTTGTAGAGGTGGATTTTGGTGGATATGGATTACCGTGGTGCTCACACACAGGCCTTGGAGTTAGACCTTATTGTGTTTGATTCTTGCCGTCTATTGGGTCTTGAATTTCTTACCATGATTTGCACATAGGTACATATACTTTGAACCCTTAGATGAGGGCCCATATGACGTGAATTAAAGGATACTTGTGTCATATGTATTGTGATTGTACATAGAGTCAGAGGTAAGCCCACTTTCATCTCGGAGCTGGACCGTGCCCATGCCATGTATTTGGATGATCAATGTATATGGGGTCACATATCATGGATTGGATTTTTACATCATGTATTTTATATTGGCATGTAGTTGGATTACTTGTATTGTACTTTCCTATAGTTTTTTTTGGAATCGGGAAGATACAAGTGTACCTAGGATTTGTTATAGAATTCTCCCAATTCAGTGTAATGATAATATCACTATTCTTGAATTTTTATTAACAAACATCATGCATGATTATTTGTTGGAAATATATAATAGAGTAGACTTCTATTGAGCTACGTGTAGCTCACCCCAACTCTTCCCTGTCTACTAAACTGTGTTGTTTGAGATAATTAGGTTAAAGATAAGATTATCATGAACAAAGGATTTTGATGTTATAATATTTGATTGGCTACCTACATGCAAAGATATTACATTGTATTGGAAAAGGAATAGAACTCAATGTAGTTACACTCATCCAGGATGAAATAACAAACCAATCTTGGATTGTTAACCCGATGATTGGCCTTCCTTATGCTTGATTCATTAGCCAATTGATTCTTGTAGTCAATGTGCCACTAACAGGGGATTTAGATTTAGTTCGACTAATGTTTGACATAGAAAGTCACCCATTTCAAGATCACCTGTGCATACATCAAGGAGATAGATATCCGTCGATGTTGGAAAAGTGGCGGAGGAGCTATGTATGATATTTTTAGAGATGAAGAAATGGAAAATATACTTGCTTTTAAACCTTCTCATCAGAACTTATTTAAAAATGAAATCTGTACGAGAATAATAATGTTGGAACAAATGGATACTATGAATGAATGACAAGAAGTAATATATTCCATGATCAAAGACATCCACTCACAACACAGGTTTCAACCTCCAGGACAATGATTTATTTTTTTTATCTTATTTGTTGCTTTGTCTTGTTTTATTATTTTGTTTTGAAATCATTTTTTTAACTTTTCGTTTTTTGAAGTGTATTTAATATTTATTTGTGTTGTACATGGATCATACTAATCAATACTCTACATTTGTTTCATTTGATAGCTTGTGATTCATTTGTATGTTGCTTATTTTCTATAATTTTCTTTTTGATTTCACATTTATCTTAAATGAAAATGCAATTCTTTCTTTGAGTTGTTTATTCGTATGGCAAAAAAGGGGAGAAAATTTCAAATAAATTTGAAGATTAATTGAAGAATATACAAAATGGTAGAGAACTATTTTAAGGGAAGAATTAGTATGAAAATATATTTTGGAAATATTACATATAGGGGGAGCTGTGTTTTCAATTTCTATCTAATAATTACTCACTATGTTGAAGAATCTTTACTTGCCTATTGTTTTATACATTGGATTAATGAACAATGATCTTTCGAGACAAGTTGTTTTGTTTTTTTATGTTTTTTTCTTTCAGTGTACAAATGAGCTTTGAGATTCAAGCAAATATGATTTCATCAGATCATAGGATAGTTCCACTATGTAAAATTTATTTTTTTCCTATGAGCATTTTGTATCAAGAGAGAGGTTTTGTCACGTAAATATGCCAAAGGGAGAGACTATAAGGTTTATGAGTGTTGGAGATATTCATGACCAAAACATCCAATTGTAATTTTAGTTTCTAGGTGTTTTTGAAGAATATTTTCAAGCTAAAGAAACTATCGAGCTCCAACGAACACATCTCAGGTATATTTCTATTCTTATGTGCATTAGATTTCATATTAGACACATAGGAACATTATCAACATGTACATGGAATGATTATGCATATCAATGATGTTAAATTGAATGGGGTGGTTATTAGCTAGGCTATTCATATTGTAATGATCTTAGAGACATTGTCCAACAAGTTCCTATAGTTCAAAAGTAATTACTTTATGAACAAACTTACATACAATTTGACTCAGTTGTTGAAAGAGCTAATTACCTTTTAGGCTGTTATGAATGGAAAGAAAGGAGTGGAAAATGTGGTCATGGTTCTAACTTTCTTGTGTAATAAGAGGAAGGAACCAATAAAAGGAAGGGCCAGGCTAAGTCAAAAGACGGCAAAGATAAAAAGAAGGAAAAAAGAACACAACAAAGGAAAATTATTTCTATTGTAAACAACCGAAACATCGGTAGAGAAATTGTCCTTAATTCTTATCATGGAGAAATAACAAGACTCTAAAAAGTTAAATATGATTTAGTTGTTATTGAACCATTCATGGATGTATGTGATACATTACCTTGGATAGTTGGTTCAAGGGTGACTAACCTTGTCTATTCTTCTTTGTGGTTGATTAGTTTTTCGATTAAACTTTTGGATCAACTCTTCACCACGTGAGTAGAAAATAGGGATCTCATCTTGGTTATAGTAGTGGGGGATGTTAGACTTCAATTTAAGAACAATGAATATTTAGTATTATACATATTTTTTATTTCATTCTTGAGTTTAGTAGAAATTTAATTTCTATTTCTAGATTATACAAACAATTTTATGAAGTTTTATTTAACAATAATAATGTGACTATTTACAAAAGTGGGACTTCTATTTTTACAACATTTTTAGAAGAATGGCCTCTATCTAGTAAACCACAAATCCAATATACTAATTAACTCTAAAATGTTTAGAGTAGAAAAACCTAAACCTAAAAAGCAAATATTTCTCCTGATGACGATACATATATGTGGTAGCTAAGACTTAGTCATATCAACCCTAACCGGATTGAATTACTAGAAATGATGGTCCTTTGAGAGAACTAAGTGTTGAAACTCTCAAGTTTGTGAATCTTGTTTAGAAGGTAAGATGACAAAAATGCCCTTTTCAATAAAGGGACATAGAGCCACACTACCACTGAAATTGGTACAATTAGACATCTATGAATCTACGAGTTTTCAAGATGAAGGTGGTTATAAGTACATAGTCATATTCATAGATGAATATTATAAATATCAATATATCTACCTAATGCACTCCAAGTCAGAAATTTTTGGAAAGTTTTTGGATTTTCATGTTTAAGTTGAAAAGTAACTAGGTATGTCATTAAAGGTGTTACTATCAGATCATGGTGAGGAATACCTTGACACAGAATTGAAGGAACACTTTGGAGCATGTTATAGTATTATAGCTCATAACACCTAGTAAACTATAACGTTGATACTAGACTGAGCTATGTTATAAGGTGTATATAAATCGAACCTTGATTGAGATGGTTAGGTCAATGATGAGTTATGTATCCTTGCCAATATTGTTTTTATGGTGTATCCTAGAAATAGCTTTATACATACATAATTCCATTCTTCCAAGTCTATCCCTAAGATTCTAGTGTAGTTATAGATGGGACATAAACCTAGTTTGTGCCACATCCACATATGGGGATGTCTAGCACAGGTTCTTAACGGGAAGACTAGAAAGTTTGAATTGAGGTTAAAATGTGTGTTTCTTAGATACTCTAAATAAACAAAAGAATACTTGTTCTATAAAAGTAATAGAACAAAGTGTTGATATCAAAAAATTTCATATTTCTTGGACATGATTATTTGAACAATAATAAATCTCAGAACAAGGTGTTGCTCAAGGGGTTAGTGATTGATGGGATTAGACAATCACCACCTATTAACGTTGATACTAGATTGAGCTAGGAAACTAAAATTTGTAGTCATGATCCACCATAGCTTCTTCATAGTGGAAGGGTAATTAGATTACAAGACTGGTACATAGGAGCTGGTGAGGCATAAGTTGTTGTTCCTAATAGTTATATAGATGACCAATTGTCTTATAAGTAAGCAATGAAGGATATTGACAAAGATAAATTTAATTACAACCATAAACCTTGATATGGAATCGATGTAATCCAACTCTATCTAGAAGCTTGTATACAAATCCGACGAGGTTAATGTATTGGGTTCAAAGTACATTATAAGAGAAAAATATGAGTGGATGGGAAAGTGGAGACTTTCAAAACTAAACTAGTAGAATAAAGTTTTACCTAAAAGGATATGGTTGATTATGAGAAAACCTTCTAACTAGTAGTAATTCTTAAATCCATTATGATTCTCTAGCTCATAAGGGCAGTTCTCAATTATGATATTTGAAAAGTGGAAATGAAGATGGAATTCTTGGATGGCTACCTTGAGGAAACCATCTATATGGTCCAACTAGAGGGATTCATAGTGAAAGGCCAAGAGCAAAAGGTTTGCATACTTAAGAGGTAAATTTATGAACTCAAGCAAGTGTTAAGATCATGGAACATATGATTTGATGAAACTAAGAAGACTTATGGTTTTAAGTAGAACCCTGATGAAAATTACCTTTACAAACTCAGGAAGGATGGAAAAATGGTTTTTCTGGTGTTTTATGTGGATGACATTCTACTTATTCAGAATAGTGTAGAAAGTGTGGTCAAATGTAAAGTAATTGCTAGCTAAACAACTCTACTTGAAGGATCTGGGAGAGGAAAGCTATGCTCTATGCATATAGATCGTTCATGATCATAAGAATAAGTTCTTAGCCCTATCTCAAGCACTTTTTATGGATAAGGTGTTGTCTAGATTCTCAATGCAAAATGCTAAGAAAGGTTTTGTACCTACTAGACATGGGATCATCTTATCTGACTAGTGCCTGAAGACACCTCAAGAGATAAAGGATATTGGATGGATGCTATTACATCAGAGTTGGAAGCTTGATGTATGCCATGTTATGTATTAAGCCTGATATTTGTTATGTTGTTGGCATAGTTAGTTGATATCAATCCAACTAGTATTGGATACTTGGGTTGTAGTCAAGTACATCCTCAAGTATCTTAGTAGAATGATGAAATATATGCTAGTTTGTTTTAGTGGAGATTTGATCACCACAAGATACACAAACTTTTACTTTCAAACAAATAAAGATTCTCAAAAATCTATGTTTGGGTTAGTGTTTAGCCTTGGTGGAGGAGCTATAGTGTAAAGGAGTATGAAGTAAGGTTGTATGACTGATTCCACCATGGAGCCTAAATATGTTCTCCTTGTGATGTAGCAAAGGAAGATTAAAGAGTTTGAGACCCAGTACACAACTAGGGTAAAAAAATATAGACTCCTTAAGGACTCACCCCTACAAGCAGTGGAATAACAGAAAGTAACAATAGTAGTATAATAATCTTAGACAGGTAGTTAATAATCACCGATAGATAAAATATTCACAAGCTACATGGTCTGGAAGTAAAGAATACTAAACGGAAAGTAAGAAGCCTTCCTATCAGAGTCCTAAGCCTATATGTGGTAACATACATTATCATGACTCAAATTGTACTCATAGTAAAGCAGATCATCCAAACACAATGATGTAAAGAGGTAAATGATCGCCACAAAAATTGTGTATAATGAATATGCAAGTATACGTATCGTAACAAGTAATATAATGATAAGTAAAGATCGTTCTCATGGAGATTATTTTATTAGAAATTAATTTTTAAAACTACACACCATATAGTAATTAATTTAATCACACTCTCATGCCAATTAAATTGCATACTACTCATTAAGTTCATCAATTATGGATTACATAATAAGAACCATACATCTCTAACTAGAAACTATGCATGTTATTTAATCAAGACAAATAATTAAATAATTCTCTTAAATCTATTTAATTACCTCTATAGATAAATTTTTGGCCAAATAATTAATAGCATACAAATCAAATTAAATAATAATATTAAATTCAAATATAATTAGGAAAAAATATTACATCACCACATGGTGAAAATTGGGTTCATAAGATCCCTAGATTAATAAATTAATTACACATAATTGTGTTCATAAAGATAATATTTTTCCTAAAGAAAGACATAAAATTGATAAAGAAAAGAGTATAAAAATAAATACAATCAATCCCTTGAATTGTAGTATTAATTTCCTCATGAATCTCCACCAAAATTGTGTCTTTTCTTGAATTTTTCTGTATTTTTCTCTCTTTTTAGCTCCAAAAAATGACCAAAGTTATACTAATGAAGGCCAATTAGGGTCTTAAATAAATCTCAAGTGTGATTTGGACTGTCCAATCAGCTTCAGATGAAGGGCTACGATCAAAACAAGCAAAACTAACAGTTTTAGCCAATCACAACACGACATGTGGCATCAGAAATTCATTGGGCGAATCAGGGAGGGACGCATGGTAGCGAGTTCGGTCCGAGTCAACACTCACCTAGTCAAAAACACGTGGCGTGATGTGATTTGTGGGAATGGATGGCGTGGCACACAGGTGGAACACGTGGAGCAATGGCGTGGTGACACATGGCATAACGTGTTGACCAATTTTCGAACTCAAATTGAATGTCATGCTGACAAGTGGTGCATGTTTCATCCTCCTCATACACGGCATGACATGATTTTCTCTCTGCTTGCGTGGCATGCCACGTGGTAGCTTCTGATTGGTCCTATCATAAAAATCCCAAAAATTTTCAAAAATTACATTTTCATCCCTTTTCACTAAAAAGTTTATATTTAAATTTTTTTGGCCATAAAATACTA
This sequence comes from Hippophae gyantsensis, assembly GCA_030763125.1. Lineage (NCBI taxonomy): Eukaryota > Viridiplantae > Streptophyta > Magnoliopsida > Rosales > Elaeagnaceae > Hippophae > Hippophae gyantsensis. The sequence goes on along the minus strand of CM061028.1, from coordinate 43,465,135 downwards.
TTTATTAAATAAAACAAGTAAATATTAAGTAAAAAATGTGCTAATGACTCTATTTCCATAGATTCATGAGTAAACCCTCATAGAACTTCTATCTTTGTGGTAACATCCTCGGGTTACTTATGGCAATCACTAGGTAGTAAAAAAAATGCAATAAGCAATAAAATAGATATAACTCAATAGAAATATAAATGCAAATGCCTTAATTAATCGAGACATCTGCCCTAACTACCTATTGTTGCCCTTACTTGCTGCTTCCGTAACAACTTGGTTTGATACATGAATCAGGCTCTCCTCTAAAGCCATCACCGTAGATCAGTTACATAAATATAATAATAATAATTCAAAGTGAGAAATACACTCGACCATAAACCACCATCTATCAACAATGGAAATTACACTCAACCACGAATCTCAAACAACCACTTGATTTGGGATCTCAAACAATGACTATCCAACCAAATGTCATAGTGTTGATTTGACAAAAAATGTAAAATTTTCAAGCACACTATTTTACTCTCACAATGACATATCATAATCACTAATAAACACTCAAGATGATTGATGAAAACATAATTTGAATTGTACATATTTTTTGTGTTAATTGCACATTAAAGAGGGGGAATTTATAGACAACCACCAATAGCTAGACATCCTCATCAACCACCTCATTGGAGGTCTAATGAAGGAATTTTTAAGGTGTATTGAAATTCCATTTTTTGATCCAAAAATTTTAGAGTAATTGTCCATAAATACCTGCACACCCATCACAAAAAAACTGCAACTTAAAACCTAGCATGCATACTAAGAGACCAACTTTGTGGTATGTGTATAATATGTTTTTAATCATTGTAGACCTCACTATATAAATTTTTGCATTACTGATCTATAGTAACCAACCTTACATAGAGAAAGATAGTAACACTGAGTAAAATAAATAAACGTCGTGTTTTACACACGGAAACCAACATTGACACAAAGGACTACATGACTTACAATATCCCCATTTGGCTTTCCATGTCAAAACACTGGACAATCCATCATGAATTTAGCATATGAAGGCATCTATTCATATGCATCTACAAATGGTATGTTGATATGTAGCTTCTTAAAGATATACAAGAATTTGGAAAACTACTTGTCCAACCTCTGCTATTGCAATATTTGAGGGAAAGGTATAGTGGGTTTCTAGAGGTGACTCTTTTCGATTAAGGCTATTTCTTTTCGATTAATACTTTCTTTATCCACCGTTTCCTCTTCATCTTTTTGAGCTACCTGTTTCTCCTCTAAATTTTTACCCCTTCTTAAGGCTATTGCTTTACAATGCTCCTTATCTTCTCTTTTTGTGTTTACTTTTATATCACTTGGAGGTTACATCGAGGTCATTGACTTATGGCTTGGCAAGTTTCCCTATTTTGATCCCTAAATTTTATAGTAGCCTAATGAGATGACTCAAGGCAATCCACTTTTGTGTTTAATGAATGGATGAAGTCTTTCATCATCCCCATTAAGGAACTTCTATTGTCCTCACTAGGTGGTTTCTTCCCTTAGATTTATGGTTGTTATGGTTTTGAAAACCCAATGGTAGGAAGGGTTGACAATTGAATTATTGCTACCTTGATTATTGTTATTGTTCCAAGAGAAATTTGGGTGGTTTCTCCACACTGGGTTGTATGTTTTTAAGTATGGTTTTCCTTGGTGGTTTTGATTGTTGACATAGTTTATTGCTTCAGGAACGTTCCCACATGCCTCAATAGAATGAGTTCCACTATAAAATCACACACCACAAATACACTTGGTACCATATTTACTCCAAAGAGCCACAATCCTACTTCTTAGTTGAACCTAATAGCAAAAGCATTTGTTTGAGCTTTTAATGCTGCTATGGTATCTGCATCTACTACTCTAGCCACTCTTTATGGGTTGAGCCTCTCCACAAGCCATTGGAAATTGTTGGATGCCATCTTATCAAGTAGTGTAAACTCTTCCTCTTCATTTTTACTCATTATAGTTTTCCCAGCTTTAGCACTAATTATGGTCCTTGGCTATCACATTAACTCATTATAGAATATTTGCACATACAACCAAGTGGGAAGACCATGGTATGGGCATCTTCTTAATATCTCTTTGTAGCATTACCGATCTTCATAAAATGATTCCCCTTCAAATTGCTAAAAAAGATGTGATGTCATGTTTGAGCTTAGCTGTCTTTAAAGGTGGGAAGTACTTTGCTAAGAATTTCTAAGCCAATTGATCCCATATAGTGATTGACCCAATTGGTAGTGACTGTAACCAAGCCTTAGCCTCAAACCTTAGTAAGAAAGGAAAAAAAGTGATGGTGAATTGCATCATCTGAGACACCATTCATCTAGAAGGTGTCACAGATTTCCAAGAGTAAAGCCAAGTGAAGATTTGGGTCATCATTAAATAACCCTCCAAACTGGTTTGCCTACACCATCTAAATGAAACCTAGCTTAAGTTTGAGATTATTAGCATTATTCCTAGTCTATTGATAGGTGATTAGGCTCTATCTACTTATGGGACTACTTAATGGTTTAGGGACTACTATATCTTATTGATCCCTTTATTCTGCCATAACCCCTCATTGATGTTATACTAGTTGTTCCCTTCTTAAGTGAAATAATCTTCTCTTTATTACTGGATCAAAAGGTACAAGATTTTCACCTATCAACTTGGGCATCCAACCAAAACACTAAAATAGAAATTAAAAGGTCCAAGCTAGTATAGTAGTAACCATTATTGATATCTATTTCAAGTACTAAACTCCCTGACAATGGCGCCAAAAACTTGACACACTAACCACAAGTACATGGGTTATGGGAGTAATGTAATGCACCTAAGTATGTATATCGATCCCATAGGTAATTGTGTAACTTATAACCGATTACCAATATAACTATTATGAATACTATTTCGATAATAGAAAATTATAAAAACACATAAACAAATGATAACTAAGTACTCAAATCAAAACTCAACAGTTACAAAAATATATGAGAAAACAACCTAGGAATATTTAATCCCCTAAATTCCTAAGCATGTGTATGACTAAAATTTTACCAAAATAATTACTAACCAATTACATGATCAATTGAATCTAACCAAGCATGTATTCCTCTCTCAAGTAAACTACACATCATATAGTAATTAATCTAATCACACTTTCATGCAAATTAGATTGCCTACTACCCATTAAGATCATCACTTATGAACCATACACATATGAATCACACATCTATGCCTAGAAACTATGTATGTCATCTAATCAAGTCAAACAATTAAATAATTCTCCCAAATCTATCTAATTACCTATATAGATCAATTGTTGGCCAAGTAATTAATAGCATAAAAATTAGATTAAATAATATAATTTAATTGCAATCACAATTAGGGTAAAATACTAGATCAACACATGAAGAAAATTGGATTCGTAGGACCCCTAGATTAATAAATTAGCTAGACAAAATTAAGTTTATAAAGCTTAGATTTTTATAAAGAAAGAAATAAAAATAGATAAAGACAAGAGAAGAATAATAGATACACTCAATATCTTGATTTATAGCACTAATATTCTCTTGAATTTTTCACAAAAGTGGGTCTTCTTTAAGCTTCTTTTGAATTTTTACTCTTTTTTATCTCTTTATGACAACTATTGTTTTTTTTCTATTCTTAATTATGTTTTATTTGTACCTTATTATGGTTAATTAATTTTATAAATGACCTAATATGGGTCATTAGATCAACTCTTAAAAGATCCAAGGGCTAAAGGTGAAAGATGAACTAAAAATGGATTAGTTTTCCAAAATTTGACAAGAAAAACAATGCATGTTAGGGCATAGAAAAGTTCCCCTTAGGAAATGGTGCTAGCTAATCACTAATGAAAATAAACACATCAAGGTATAGAATAGTTCCCACCATAGAATGGAGCTCTCTGAATGCATACTAGAAAAGCATACTGAGGCATAGAAAAATGCTCGTCATCATACATATTGGTTTTTCTTGTTTTTGACTCGTATCCACTTTATTTTCTATCTTTCTACATACATAGGAATAATTAAACATAAATTTAACCATTTTTATGATATTTAGCATAAAAAAATACAAATAAGTTGTTCAAATGTGGCCAAGTAACTCTACTTTCATGGACTTATTAGGCTTTTAAGATATAATCAATATCCTCTTTAGTAGAAATAAATATGTTGCTTATTATTTCGATATTCTTACACTTATAGTTCCAAATGAAAAAGGCATACTCTAAAATCCATTAAACTTACGAGTAAAATAGGTCTAGTACTATTTAAAAACATCACTGAAAGATAAAAATTAAAATAAAATCCTTAGCCATGAAAATGGGTGAAACATATTTTGAAATCATCAAAAAGAGTTTTACCATTCAAACGTGTATAACTCCAAGTGAAAATATACAAACTAAAATCTATTAAAACCCTTAAAAAGTAAGCATTCTCATCTTTCTAGGGAGATAACATATGCTCATTTTATATCACCAAAGATGTTTTATAAACTGAAATTTCACTCTATTTGATTCTCTTTATAACTATTAGAAAAAACCTTCTCACCTATCATCACAATAGTTGGTATAACTTTTCATATAAATGTCCAACTATAATTCTATAAAAACTAGACATTGTAAGATTTAAAAGAAGATATAATACACCATTTTGGCAAGGCAATATGTGACTTGGGTTCTAACATTAACCTCATGCCATTATCAGTCTTCAAGAAATTGGGGGTTGGTAAAGCCAAAGCCACTTCAGTAACATTACAAATGGCAGATAGATCAATTAAGAAACTTTGGGGTATGGTAGAAGATTTGCTAGTAAAAGTAGAAAAATTCATCTTTCTGGCAGACTTCATTATTTTAGATATGGAAGAGAACTGTGACATTAATATCATACTTGGTCATCCATTTCTAGCAACCGAAAGAGCACTCATTGATGTACAAAAAGGTGAACTTACAATGAGAATGCAAGATGAACAAGTAACGTTTAAATTTTTTAAAGCATCTGAACCCTTTGACATTGATAGTGCAAATGAATACTTAAGGATAAATGTTATTGAATGTGGGAACAACTTAAAAGAATCTGTTGAGTCACCTACACTTAAGACTATTACACATGATGCTATGAACAGGGACATAAACTCACTAGAAAACAACTTAACATGTTTTAACATTAAAAGTATTGAATTGATGGTTGATATTAAGGACCGTGTGAACTTTTTGGAAGACACGCCTCTCATATGTGTATCAAAGGAGATTAGGGAGAATTTTAAGATAAGATCAAAGCTCAATCCATCAATTAAAGAGCCACTAAGTTTAGACCCCACACCTTTACCTTCCTGTCCTTAGTTAAGTATGAAAGTGAAAGAGTCCAATGAAGAGGTGAAAAAGTTATTATAAATACATAAAATGGATGAGTTATGGTGGAGTGCTTATAATAATGCCAAAACTTTTAAAAAGAAAACAAAAATATGACATGAGAAGAGAATTGAGCACCATGTTTGCGAGCCAGAACATAAAGTATTATTGAACAAGTCAAGACTCAAGCTGTTTTCAGGCAAACTAAAAAGTAAATGTATATAAAATGATGTGCCTTAGGACTTGATACGATCGTCTAGTCAAGGAAGTTAAACATGACACTAGTTAGGAGGCAACCTAACATTATATGTTACTTATATTTTCATTTTTTTTGTTTTGTAGATGAATAAATGTGGAGAGAAATAGCATAACAAGAATGAGTATTTTATCGACAGATGTGGTGTGCCATGATTAAAGGAGTTTTCTTTTCTTTTACCTTTTCATATTTATATGTGCACATTGGGGACAATGTGTAAATTAAGTTTGGGTGAAGTAACTTCATTCTCTACATTAGTATTTACTATGAATTTTAAATTTTTTAGAGAATTTTTTTATTTTTTATTTCTTAGGATGTTTTTAAACATGATTTGGGTAGAAATTGATAAATATATGGAAACTAAATGCATGCATGCTTGATATGAAACATATGAACTCAATGATAAAAATGGGTTGTCATGACTAGGATATGTAATCTAACATATTTGTGAAGATATTTACATTAATCATATGATATGTTTGCTAGTTTTGATTGGATTGATTCAAATTTTTATGCACATGTTCATGATTGATTTTGGTGTTTTTATTGAAAGAAAATTTGTAGTGAGTTATGTTAGTCGATGAGATCTATCAAGTTTTAGAATCCATTTAATCATCCCTTGACGCAAAATCCTAAATAGTATTTAGCAAGAGAAATGATTTAGGACTTATTTGGATCAATTGAGCCTTTCAAACTAACCATTGTTAATATCTTTAGTCACCCATTTGAGCCTAAGAAAGAACCTTTCATATTTTTAAGCCACATTTGATGCCTAACCAATAAGCATGACCTTTACCCTTACACCTTTAGCTTGTGTGAAAAGAAAAAAAATGCAATCTTATGTTATGCTATAAAATAAGGTGAAATGTAATGCACCCTATAAAAAAAGAAGCAAAACTCATAACACAAATATCCCTCTAAAGAAAAAGAAAATGGAATTGAAAATAATTTTGGAGGTGTTGTGAAGTTACAAAAAAAAAGAGAAAAGATATGTGGAATACAAGAATATGAAAAAAATGACAAAAGAGGGTGCACTGAAATATAAAGTAAAAGCTAAATTGCATTTAAAAGTTGCATGATGAAAAAAAAGCTAAGGTGTGGAAAGAGCCTAAATGTCTTCATTTATCGACCCCCCCTAAGCCTTACAATACAACCATGTAAATTCCTTATTGATCTTGAGCTAAGTGCATATTTATATTAGTGAAGAGGGATGTGAAAAATAGACTTATGAGACTTGTTCTAAGATTGAATGGATTAGCATGCTCATATAGGTTGATTTTATGAGTGCATTGGATGATATCATATACCGCACACACATACACGAATAAATTTTTCAAAAACCTTGCATATCCTTATATTGATGGATCGTTGATTGATGAATAGGTGAAATCTTTATCATAAGATTGTACAACTTTTGAGAGTGATAGTTTTCGTGAAATATGCATGTACTAATAAAAGTATATTTATGAATATACTACCCATGTCATTTTATTTAGTTATACTTAGCTTTACTTGAGGACAAGCAAAGAGTTACCGTTCAGCATTAATTGATCTCACCAAATAATAGAATCATCAAAATATTCAATTGAAGCAATTTTACCTTCCTTACCTCAGAATAATGGTGGCAATCAAATACTAACTCCACCTTATTCTACCACTCTAGTTATGCTTCTAGATCCTTCTTCCTTTGAAACGATGGAATCATCATCTTAATACTACCCAAATTATTATATTCTCAATTCCTCGCATTCCTAAATCTATCACCATATCTCCTTCTAGCAATATCAACTAATTCCTGATCATCTTCCTCTTCAAACTTTTCAAACACATCCTCTTATATCCAAACTCCCCTTGGTTGAATTCTCTCCCCCTATACACACAAGGTGGTTCAACACATGTGTTTTCAACCTAGTCTAACCTCTCATGAATGGGTTCCATCTCTGCCCTAATCAAACATGACATCTCTCTTGTCAATGCCTTCATCTTAAACTTCCTGTCAACCTTGCCAAATACATCTTCTGAAGAAGTTTCTTTAGATATATTTGCTGCAAAGAAAATGTTAGTAGTAATAACAATAAGAAAAAATCCTCACTTCAATCCCTCATGTGTTTCACTAAAAATTGATGTATCACTCAAAATTTAAATCAACTTTTACCCTCTTATATGCTCACCACTCTTGCCTTTTTCCTTTCATAATTTCTCAAAATTTCTTAGCAAACTAATCAAACAAGAATCAAATTTTATGAAACAATCCACACGACATCTTGACCAATCAGATTTGGATCCAAACCTTTGATGTGAGTTTAGATTTAGGCTATCTAGACTTGCTCTACCCAAAAATAAGAAGAAAGTAAAGAAAGAAGAAAATTTATTTAGGAAAGTTAAAATAGGAAAAAAATAATCTCAAGCTGGGAATCTTTTCAAGATCTCTCTTTTCAAGAAAGGAAACTAAAGGTAATATGGAAAGAATATAAGAATAAGGAAAGGAATAAATAGTCAATTTGGGAAATTGAAAATAAATAAATAACTCAACTATAGATCTTTTTTTGTAAGATCTCTCTTTCAAATCTTGTTAGAAATCTTTTCAAGATCTTTCTTTTATTTTCCTTCAAGATCTCTCACTTTTTTTCTTTTTTCTTTTTATATTTTATTTTTTTACTATTGTGGTGAAAAGAAAAGACAGAATGAAAAAAAATTCACAACCCTAGTGGGCAAAAACAAAACAAAGCAAAATGGATAAGGTGCAACAAAAAACTTTAAACCCTCGATAAGTGATGTAAACAATGGAATTTGGGCATGAAAAATGCAAGAATAAGGGCTAAGTATATTTTTATTAAACGAATCGGCGCGATCTTTGATTTGAAATATTATAATAGTTGTTTTGTTACCTGAGTCAAAAGTTATGGCCATTTAAAGTTACAACGCCAATTTATCAAATTTTTTTGAAACTATGAACAACAAGCTCTCTTCTTTTCATTTCTTTTTTTATATATGATGAAAAAATCAAAAATAACCAAATAGGATAATCAAATTAGAAAGATGATAGAAAGTTGAAATAGAACAAGATTATAGAATCATACTAGGAATGGAAACGAAATAAAATAAAATAGAAAGATGTGGTTTTTTTTTTGTTGATGAACTTGAGTGAAGAAGAAACCCATGTGATTGATTTTATTTAGTTAAATGAATTTTTTATTATTAAGTAATATAATAATTTTAATCGTAATACTTTAATTGTTTGGCCAATAATTATATGATTTAAGATTCATGCCTAGCTTGACATAGTAGATTTTTTTGAATTAGTCATAAAATTATTATCACATGAATTGAAATAGTATGACAATGTGATTGATGAATGTGTGGTATGTTACATGTGACTATAATGGATGTATGAATGAAATAGCATAATGTGATTGTTTGCACATAATCTAAAAGAATGCTTGACAAATATTCATAAGTATATAAGAGCATGTAACCAATCAATTAGGTAGAAAAAATATTCAATGATATTTAATATTGCATATGGATTGGGTAGGAATTCATCACTCTTTATGAGGCAATACTTATACTTAACACACTTTATTACTCAAACAACCAATATATTTACAAAATTACTACCATGTCTTTGGCACCATCACTAGGGAGTGCAATATATTTTATAATTAATATTAGTATTATTTGTATAACAATACTAGTTTTGACAATTTATCTTTCGTTTTACTTTTTTGTATGCCCAAGGTGACAGGTACTAGTCTTCAAACTTTTAATTCTGAGATAGAGATAACTCATTAGAGGTTAAGAACAAAAAGACTACACCAACCTTCATTTGAAGCTATGAAAAATTTAGGAGATCAAAAGGACATTATCATCCCTAAACTTCTTTAGGACTTATAGTACCTTAAATGGATGGAGTTCAATCATCCATCAATAAACCCTCATCAATGAAAATAAACTTTGAGCCAACACCTTATGGAGGGCTAGATAATGAGAATACTAACATGCACCCACTTAGCCACATTCTTTGAGCTATGTGATACATTTAAGATGACAAGAGTTTTAAAAGATGGCATATGTCTTTGATTGTTCCCTTCTTAGTTAGGGACAAGGAAAAGGCATGGCTAAATTTATTACCAAAAAGATCCATCATCAAAGATAGTCAAGTTTAGGAATGCAATCACTTCCTTTCAAGAATTTGATGAAGAACCTTTTTATGAGGCATGTGATGTAACATTTCATCCTTTACATAGACGTAAAATTATTGCTAATAGTATATTTTTAGGGTAATTATGATTTTAGCATCAACATTATTTATTTAATTATTAAATTAATTATTCAACATGTCCTACTTCTAAAATCTTATCTTAAGCTTGTGAGGGCAAGCGTCTCTAACAAGGCTTCCACAAAATAAATAGAAAACAAAGGAAAGAAATAGAAGAAAGAGCGAGAAAGAGGAGGGGAAAAGAAAAGAAAGAGCAGTGGAAGAAGATGGAGATTTTAAGTTAAACCATAGCTTGGTAATTTTTTTGTAAAAAGTTGAAATGAAAACTAGGAACTTTATAACGAATTAAGCTTTATTTTATATCCAGTTGGAAAGGTATGGATGTCTCTCTTAAGAAAATATTTATGGGTTTTTATTTTGATAATTCAAGACAAAGTTATACCTATTTAGCCGATGGTTTTTCATTAGATTAATCAGTGTTATTGTGATTTGAAATGATTATAAATATTAAGTTTTGTATCTTTTTACATAATTAGGTTTTGACCTTTCTATGAAAAGTTATACATACTTTTGTGATGATAGGTCAAAAGTGTTTTAGAAATGTTTATAATGAGTTGACACAAACTGAACATCCAGTTTATAAAATAGATTGGGTGAAATGAAATGAGCACATGTTAGCTCTCTATAAATATGAGAATGTCTACATTTTGAGTATTTTGATATATTTTAATTTAGGCATTTTCACTTAGAGATATGTGTGTTTGAATGATGAAACACTTTTTTATTATTTCAAAATATTTTTCACCCATGTTCATGGCTAAAGAGTTGAGTTTAATTTGTATATTTTAGTGATGTTTTTAAATAGTTTGGGACTTGTAAGTGTAATGGATTTTAGAGTATGAATCTGTTAGTATGCCTTTTTTATTTGGAAGTAGTAGCATAATAATATTGAAACTATAAGTAGCACTTTGATTCTACCTAAGTATTAAAGAGTATATTGATTACATATATATTAACAGCCCATGTTTTACAATTTTTAGAGTACCGTTCTATTTTAGAGTATGATAACTAGCTACATTGTTATTCTTATTTCTATCAAGTATGATCATATAGGACTGGTTGATTCAAAAGGCCTTTCTAATATTTAGTAAAGTTCATACACATTGATGAACATTATTTTGACAAATTATTTTCTATATTTTTAAGCCTTTATTTTATGTTTGATTTTATCTTGTTTTGGAGGGTATTTTTGTGCTAAGTTAAACTGTTTTAGAAGAATCTTGGGTTAAAATAATGAAAATGGGACAATTAATGGCAACTCAATAAGTTGGAATGAACTTGAATGTAAAAAACAAGCTTGCCATGGCCTAAACATATTTCATGTTGCAACTAGGTGCTCTCTTGTTCTAGTTGGTGAATCAAGAAATTATGCATGCACTACAACCTAATAAATATCATGCCATGACACAAGTCTCTCAGATCCTTTTGTGTATTTTCTAGGGTTGCAATAGGAGATTAAAAATTCAACACTTGTCATGGCATAGTATGGCACAGCCTGAAGGTCAAAAATTGCCAAAAATCCTAATTTGTGTAGTGTACATTTTTCCCAAAAATTAAACCTATGAATACACCCTAAATCCTTTATAAACAATATCAAGTCACATATTAATTTCCCAACTCCCATAGCTATATTTCATCATCCATAATATAGTACATAGAGAAAACTTCCCAATTGGTAAGAAGATCCTAGGATTTGAATAGTGCTGAAAACCAATTCAAAGATTTGTGAGAAATCCATTTGTAGGAAGAATTGTACAAAGCTCAATTGTTCTTCCCACCCAAGTAGGCATCCGAGACCTAAATGAGGGTGTCAACACCAACCCATGGAATATTTGTTTCGAGCTATATTCCAATTCAACCAAGTAGCCCTAAAAACATGAATAAAGTAGAAAACATAGTGAAAGAACATAACAACATGCTTAATTCAACACACAATAAAAGCAACCATCATATAATAAAAAAATATTATGGTAAACACACAAGTGATGGTGTGCCTCATAGGCTCCTATCCATACAAGCAATATGCATAAACATAGCAAACATCACACAGCATGTGAATCAATCACACATAATGGAAAAGTGGTAAAGGATTTCCAATAACTTCAAGACCTCATATATGGGAACATATTAGGTGAATAATGATTGTACTCTTACATTATACCAAATGAAATAGTCTGATACTTGGTACATAATCAGAGTAAAGACATACTTATTCTTTAGAGACTCACACCAAACTTATATGCACATAAAGCATAAGCAATAATTAGAAAGTTATAGAATGCAATAAGGAAAAGTAAGCATCTAAATCAAAAAGACTTCATGATCAGAGTCTAAATCAAGTATGTTGGTACATACACGACAGAAACTCATATTATACTAACAACACAACTAATTATAGAAACACAGTCATGTAACATGGTAAACCCAAAAAGAATGCCTACCTATGTGGTAACATCCTCAGATTGGTTATGGAAACCACTTGACAGGAAATAAATTCATTAAGTAATAAAACATATAAATGCAAATACCTCTATTAGTCAGAACCTCTACCTAAAGATGATTTGTGAAACTAAATCAGACAATCAACTTACCTAAAACCCACTAGCAAACACCATCTTGAGTGCTCACCACTCAAGAGCATGATTTTTCTCACTCAACCATTAATCACTAATACCAAACAAAAACTCTAGGTAATATTGATATGTAATTAGAAAAATAAGAATTCAATTTGATAAAGCTATGCTACATTTTTCTCAATCAACACAAAGAGACAAGAGGTATTTATAGCCAAAACTCAAACTCATAGGATACCAGTCAGAGAGGCTCATCGTTGCTTGATCAACCACCCAACAAGGTGGTCCGATGAGATATCCAACAAGAACCTCATTAAGGCACACCAAAATTCCATTTTTGGATTCAAAAATTACTAAGTAATCCACATATGTAATGCAACAATGACTACCGGCTCGCTCGTAAGCACCCTCGTCAAAAACTACAATGAAAAAAAAACACAACACTTAATCTAGAATGCACACTAAAAAACCAATATCATGGTATGTGTGAAAATGCTCATATACAAAGTATACCTAACTATGTGCATATGTGCATTACAGATTGTCAATAACCAACCTTAGATAGAGAAAGATAAATAACTAAGTAAAATAAATAGATTTTGTATTTTGCACACGAGAATGCTAACAAATACTCAAAAGACTACAAAACTTACAATTTGGTATCACATATCAAGAAGCGACATTTTTTTATTATTATATATTATTTTTTCTCTATAATTTGATGTCTTTTGTAGTTGAATTAACTTTTTTTCATTTAATTTTGATTGGCTATATTTTTAATATAGGATATTATTGTTTGATTCCAATGATTGGAAGAATATTTTTATGTTTAAATAAATAAGCATTTTATTTATTCCTTGTTCATATTCTTCATATCTTTGATTATAAATTAAAGATGGAAAAAATCTTGACTTATAATTGAAGAAAATATTTTGGACCTAAGCATTAGACTATCACTGGTTTAAATTATCTTTAATAATAAGTTAATGATGGAACAAATATTTATTTATAATGAAAAAAAATATTTACTTTAGGTTTAACAATTGATTAATTTCAAGTCTGACCTAGGAAGTTATTAATTAATCGAGGATTATGGTTTATATATTATCCTAAGGTTTTCCAATTAATCGATTCCAAGCCTGACTCAGGAAGTTATTGATCGATTGAGAATTGTTGGGACTCATCATGATCATTAGGGGTTCACTTATTTTAAAAAGAAAAAATTCATAAATTAACTAGTTATTTAAGTAATTTCTTTTGTCCATTCCATGAAGAGTTATGCTCACTAATTTCTCATATTTGTTCCTCATCCTTATTTTTGGCTATAATTTAGATTACTTGCGATATTTTAGTTATTAAATTAAAATAAAATTTACAGTCTTTTTCTTTCAACTGAAAACTATAGAATGTTTAGAATTTGTTTTAATTAACATATAAAATAGCTTGATTATTTTAGAAAAAATAACCAATTCCTTTAGAGATTGACCTCGAGGAAACTTATCATTAGTTTGCTAGTGATTCATGCACTTGAGTGTAAATAAAGTTTTTTCATCACATATGTGTATTAGATTTCTAATGCAACTAAAATGGATTTTTATAAGCACATATTAATTATTTCTGATATTGTTACTTTCATGTCAAAAGAAAAGAGAGATTTCCATAACAAAGACAATCAAAGTTACTACCACGAGAAGATGGTCCATTTCAAGTCATCAAAAGGATTAATGACAATGCCTATAAGCTAGACTTTCCTGGTGAGTATACTATCAATGCTACTTTTAACATTTTTTATCTGAGTCCATTTAATGTAGGAGAATATTTTAGGACAAATCCTTTTCAAGCGTAGGGGAATGATGCAAATATGGCAACCAAATGGAGTATGGACCCGCTTGAAGTACCATTTGATCCAATTACAAGAGCATGGGTAAAGAGATTCATGGATGCTTTAAATGGGATGATGGAAGAAGTTTGGGCTTAAACCAATTAGTGTACGCTTATGGAAGAAGGCCCACATAATCATAAAAAATGTGTCAATATGATGCAAATTCTAGAATAATCCAGCAAGGAAATTTGAAATAATTAGTGGATTAAATTTGAATAATATGTGGGATTTTTTTAATTTGTAGATCACATAAACAAGGACAGTGCCATTTAGTTTAGTTTCCTTTTTTCTAATCTTGGTGATGTAATTTGGAGAGAAAGAAATATGGTTGTATTCTTTACTATTTTGGGCGTGTCGCTTAAGGAGGGAAGAACCTAGACATTTCCTTTAGTTTATGCTCTATTTTTCTATTTTTAGTAGTTTCCCTTTCTTATGTGGGTGTGTAAGGCATGTAATAGCCTATAAAGAGGCCTTTTCAATTCAATAAAAAATAGAATATTTCATATTAAAATTGTTAGAGTAAAATTTCTCTTTGGTTCTTTGAATTTTTTTTAACTTATTAGATTTGTCAGTGACATTCATACCTCGAATTATCAATCAAGTCTACATTATTTGATTATGGAATCTTCCTCATTCCAAGGTTCACATCTCTTTATAGGTGTTGGGTTGCAGATTCCATCCAAATCTCTAGTAGAACGGTCCTAGGAACTAATGTTTGTTATAGGTTTTGTCACAAGTTGGCATGGTTCATATCACTGTTATATCAGACCGTTCAAAATTATCAAGAGAATTGGTGTTGTAACATATAAGTTAGAGTTACCCCAAGAATTTCCACGAGTTCATGATGTTTTTCATGTGTCTATCTTACCAAAGTTTCAATAGAATCAGAATACAATCCTGAATTGTGGCAATAATCAATTTTTCAAATCAGGAACTTATGAAGAAGAGAAATACCATTAGTGAAAGTTTACTGGAGAAATCATGGTGTTGAAGACACAACTTGGGAGATAGAGTTATAAGTTCATTCGAAGTATCCCTACTTGTTTGAAGAATTATAAATTTCACAAATTAAATTTTCTATAAAGGGGTAAGAATGTAAAAGCCTATAATTTCAGTACAAATAATTAAAGTACCCAAAAATAAATTATAAGCAATGTTTTACAATGTAGTGAGGTAAAGGGAAATTTTCATTCAAAAAATCATATTGAACAAGAAAAATTGAGTATGACCTTCACCACCTCACCACCACCACCACCACCACCTCGCTACCATTGCTAGCGAGCTCCATCAGTTGGCTATAAAATGGTGGTCAAATCACCTAATCTTCACACATTTCTTCTTTCCCTCTTTCTCCCATACTCTAATACATCTTCTCCCTAAGTTGTTCTTACTTTTTGGCACGATTTGAATGGAATTTTGTTGATGAATATTTGAGTATTCTAGTCGAGAATTCGAGGTAGGGGTTCTTACTCTAGCTTTTTAAATGCATGCTTTTTTTACAAAGTTAATGTCATGCATCATATGTTATGAATAAAAGTGAAAAACAAGATGCCATGATTTTATTAATAATGTAATAATTTTAAAAAATTTGCTCAAAATGAGATACTCGTTATAAATGTTTTATTATGCATACATCGAAAACATTTTGTATATAAAACGAGTATCAAAGGTTGTTATGAAATGGATATTGAAAATTTGATTTGGAATCTGAGAGTGTTGATACATGAATCATTTTTGTAGGGATTTTCCTGTATGTTTTCTTGCAGAGTATGGTACCCATAGGTGATTGGTTGTAGTAGAAAGATTTCAACAGACTACATGTATGCATTTGAATCATATGTATCATAAGAGGCTTTCCGTCTATGGTGCCTTATGACTGGACTTTTGGGTCATGATCATTGATTATGGATGGTTACATTTATGAATTTTTACAATGCTAGATTGATGTGGAGGTGGATTTTTATGGATATGAATTACCACGGTACTCACACACTGGCACCAAAGTCATTTTGTTTCGAGCTTACCATCTATTGGGTCTCAGATTTGTTACCACTCTTAGCAAATGGTAATATGAGTTTCAAACCCTTATATGAGGGCCCATATGATAAGATTTGATAGATACATGTTCCATATGTATTGTGGTCATACATGGAGTCGGAGGTAAGCCCATATGCGTCTCAAAGTTGGATCATGCATGTGCCCATGTATTTGGATGATCAATACATATAGGATAGCATATCATGCATTGAATTTATATATCATGTTTTATACTGGCATAGATTGGGCTACATGTATTGTACTTTCCCTCAATTTTTCTTGAAGTGAAGAGGTATAGGTATACCTAGGATTTGTGATAAAAATATTCCTATTTATTATAATGGTAATGTTACCATTTATAAAATTTTATAATTATCATGCATGATTATTTGTTGGAAATGTATAATAGATTACATTCCTACTGAGCTATGTATAGCTCACCTCCTTTTCCCCTTTCTCCAGATTATGATTTTTTTGGAAAAGTGGTGCATGACTTAAAGACGAGAAGAAAGAACGAAATTTAAGGTTATAAAAAATAGTATATCACTTTATAACCTTTGTTTGGACTAAATGTTGAGACACTATGTAAAAAGGAATCCTATTTCTAATATATATATTTTGTGATTTTTAATTTAATAGTTTTGATAAATTATGTTCTAATAGGGATATCCTAAATTAAGTTGAGTTTTTATTAAATAAATATTTTGAAATTCTTTTAATTATACTTTAAAAATTCACCCCATCAGATTTCACAAACATATTTTTTTTGGGTGTGACGATCAACCTATAAGTTGATTTAGTAGACATTTCACCCAAGTGAGAGGCCATTAACACTAAACACCTCAATATACCAACTTCAGAACCTAAGGACCTATCTACCACCACACTATGGAAATTACCTTCTTCCTTTCTTTCCAAATAATCCCAAGATTCTTTATATCTCTTGCAAAAAGATAAAAAATTAGCTTTGGTAGATGAAAATGCTACGAGGATAGCATGAAACCCTTTGTATTTATGTTCACTTTCACGAAGCTCATCTTCATTCCAATCTTTGAAAGGTTTTGGCTCCATAATGTCATCTTGGAGGGTTTGATACAAAAAAATCCATCCTTTCTTAATAAAGACTTAACATAATCATCATTTGCACTCATAGAAGAACACAATTGAGATCTCTAGTAAGCATTTTTAAGATTTGACCTAATTTTAGAGAGAGATTGATACAATTTGTTAAATGTTTAGATCTCATAAGAGGTCCATCTATTTATAGAACATTACTTATACAAATGTCAATTACATTATAAGTATACATATTTACATATCATAGGGGTATAACATATTAGGGGTTGAGGTCAACCCTAGCTCGGGTTGATCAGTGAGCTTGGACTAATCATTAGCTTGGGCTAATCATTAAGCTCAAGCTTGTTATGGAGCTAGAGCTAATCATTAAGCTTTAGGCTGGTTACTGAGCTCGGGCTGACCTACGGGTAGCAAATCTAGGGTGCTTCTCCTTCCATCTTATGTTAGTAACTTGGCTTGAGCGGCTTGAATGGGTTGGGCATCAGACCGATCCAAACATCCAAACATCTAGTCCTCTTCTCTTTTAGCTTGGGCTCCGGTCTGAGGTGGAAGAGTAATTACCAGGCATGGAATATGAATCATTCAACTCCCTTAATAAATGTGTGTCACTTCATTGGAGAGAGAAACCAAGTGCCTCTATATAAAGGGATGCTCAGTCTGGTACTTATCATCATTACTTGCACAATTGAGAAATAGTGAAAAAAAAATTTTTACATCACCTTGAGTTTGTAAAACGTTTTCTGTTTGTTGGTAAGGATTCAGCTCCGACTATAGTTTTATTTGTTTGAGTTCTTAGAGTTCAAGCGTCAAGAACCTAAAGATTTTCTACTTTTTTTCTAGTTCAGTTTTTAAAGGATCATTTTCTACCATCTCAAGTTGGTGACTTGGCTTGACCAACTTGTGTGGGTCAAGCACCGGACCAGTTCGAACGTCCAAACAAGAATAACACATTCCCTTGAACTATGGAGGCCTACAGACGGCTCCTCTTTCACCAAAAGTCACTTCAACTTCAAGGGAGAGAAACAAACACAAGAGAGAAAAGAAGACTCAACACTAGAACAATGAAATTCAAAAAGGTGTACCCAGTTGCATACCAACTAAAAAATTCTAACTCTTGGTGCACAACCAAGGAGAGGTGATACACCCACCTCGGGAGTCACCCAAATCTCGCAAATAGTGGAAATGAAATAAACTTAAGTAATAAATCAAGAAATAAGCAAGACAAGAAAGAAACATCCAATTTAAATTACAACAATAGAAAAGAAAGATCATTAGCCATAATATAACAAGGCAACAACAAGTATGGCATACATCAACATGGTATATTCAATGCATGAATAAACAAACATACAAGGGATAGGAAAGTGGTACATTAGAAAAAAGTTTTTGGGTCACAATTAGATCCCCTTATATAGGTACATATTTAAAAAGAATGCTCATAGTATTAGCAATGCATTTCATCATAAAAAAAATAGCAATATAACATTACAAAGCCATTAAGATGAGCACCAAAGTGATAATATCTATTGGTTTCTTAAGTCAACTACTTGGTAGCAAGCAATTTATTAAATTATAAATTAACAATTCACAACCTAAGAAATATAACACTATACCTCTATCATCTCGAGCAACATGCTTAGATATGCTTGATTGCCACACACGAAATGTGTGCAATAAATATGTAAGTATATGTATCGCAACAAGTAATATAATGATAAGAAAATATCGTTCTCATGAAGATTATTTTATTAGAAACTAATTTTTAAAACTTAAAAAAATAAAAATCAATTTTTTTTGTGTTTTTATATTTTAAGGAAGCAAAATTATAATAACTAAAAATAAATAGTAATAATTAATTAAATCATATTTGGCAACTAAGAAAATATATGAGAAAATATCTAGGAATACTTAATCTCTCAATTTTCTAAACATGCGAATTA
Organism: Hippophae gyantsensis; assembly: GCA_030763125.1. NCBI lineage: Eukaryota > Viridiplantae > Streptophyta > Magnoliopsida > Rosales > Elaeagnaceae > Hippophae > Hippophae gyantsensis. Next base: position 43,445,696 of record CM061028.1, on the reverse strand, counting down.
ATAATTAATTTAATCACACTCTTATGCCAATTAAATTACATACTACTCATTAAGTTCATCAATTATAGATCACATACATAAGAATCATATATCTTTACCTATAAATTATGCATGTTATTTAATAAAGACTAACAATTAAATAATTCTCTCAAATCTATTTAATTGTCTCTATAGATAATTTTTGGCCAAAAAATTAATAGCATAAAAATCATATTAAATAATATAATTAAATTATATTATAATTGGGGTAAAATATTATATCATCACATAGTGAAAATTGGGTTCATAAGATCCCTAGATTAATAAATTAATTAGACATAATTGTGTTCATAAAGGAAGACATAAAAATTGATAAAGAAAAGAGTAGAAAAAGAAATACAATCAATCTCTTCAATTTTAGAATTAATCTCCTCTTGAATCTCCACCAAAATTGTGTCCTTTCTTGCATTTTTCTGTATTTTTCTCTCTTTTTAGCTCCAAAAATTGACCTAAATTATGCTAATGGAGGCCACTTAGGGTTTATGGGGTGATTAGGGGCTTAAATATTACTCAGGTGTGGTCTGGACCATCAGATCAGCTTCAAATCAAGGACTACGATCAAAACAAGCAAAATTGATAGCTCTAGCCAATCACAGCACGATACGTGGTATCAAAAATTCATTGGGCGAATCAAGGAGCCACACGTGGTAGGGGAGACCGGTCAGAATCAACACTTATTGAGTTAGTGACACACAACGTGACGTGATTCGAGAAAATGGATGGCGTGGTGCACAGGTGGAACATATAGAGCAATGGTGCAGTGACACATGGCAACAAAGGTTGATCGATTTTTGAATTCGGATTAAATGTCGTGTTGACATGTGGCATGCATTTTGTCTTCATCACACACAGTGTAACATGATTCGTTGTCCCTGATTGAGTGGCATCCATGTGGATTTCTCAATCAGCTCCTCTACTTGCGTGGTATGACACGTGGTAGCTCCTGATTGGTCCTATGTTAAAAATTCATAAAAAATCCATAAAAATTCTAGAAAATCCCAAAAATTATATTTTCACCCCTTTTCACTAAAAAGTTAATATTTTAATATTTTTAGCCTAAAAAATACTATTTATTAAATAAAACAAGTAAATATTAAGTAAAAAAGAACGACTCTACTTTCATAAAGTCATCATACCTTCAAACTTAACTCTTTGTTTATCCTCAAGTAAATCCAAGTATAACTAAATAAAATAACATGAGTAGTATATTCATAAATATATTTCTATTAGTACATGCATATTTCATAAAAATTATAACTCTCAAAAGTCATACAATCTTATGATGAAGAGGTTCACATATTCATCAAGCAATATTCCATCAATACAAGGATATGCATTTATGAAATCAACCTATATGAGTCTGGTAATCAATTCAATCTTAGAACAAGTCTCATAAGTGTATTTTTACATTCCTCTCCACTAATATAAATATGAACTTAGCTCAAGATCAATAAGGACTTTATATGGTTGTATTGTAAGGCTTAGGGTGGGCGTCGATAAATGAAGACATTTTAGGCTCTTTCCACACCTTAGCCTTTTTTTCATCATGCACTTTTTAACTACAATTGAGCTTTAACTTGATATTTCAGTGCATCCACTTTTGTCATTCTTTTAATATTCCTTTATTCCATATTTCTTTTTTTTTTTTTTTGTAACTTCACAACACCCTCAAACTTATTTTCAATTCTATTTTCTTTTTTTTTTAGAGTGATAATTGTGTTGTGAGTTTTGCTTTTTCTTTTTTTTTTCTCTATTTTTTTATAGAATGCATTATGTTTCACCTTATGCTATAGCATAACACATGATTTCTTTTAAGGGTGTAAGGATAAAAGTAATGCTTATTAGTTAGGCATAAAATGTGACTTAAAGATGTGAAAGGTTCTTTGTTAGGCTAAAATGGGTGACTAAAGATATTAACAATGGTTAGCTTGAAAGGCTCAATTGATCCAAATAAGGCCTAGCTAAATCATTTCCCTTGCTAAATACTATTTAGGATTTCGTCTCAAGAGATGATCAAATAGATTCTAAAACCTAGTAGATATCATTGACTCACATAACACATTACAAATTTTATCTCAATAAGAACACCAAAACAAATCATGAACATGTACATAAAAATTTGAATCAATCCAATCAAAACTAGCAAGTATATCACATGATTAATAAAAATATCTTAACAAATATGTTATATTCCTTATCCTAGTCATGACAACTAATTTTTATCATTAAGTTTGTATGTTTCATATCAAGCATGCATGCATTTAGTTTCCATATATTTATCAATTTCTATCCAAATCATGATTAAAAACATCCTAAAACTTTTAAAAAAATTTCCTAAAAATTTAAAATGCATAGTAGAGAAATTAATGTAGGAAATGAATTTTCCTCCCCTAAATATGAAAAGGTAAAAGGTAAAAGAAAAGAAAACTCCATTAAGTCATGGCACACCACATCTATCACTGAAATGTTCATTCTTATTACACCATTTCTCTCCACATTTATTCACCTACAAAACAAAAACAATGAAAATATAAGTAAAATAACGTTGGGTTACCTCCCAACCACTATTACGTTTAACGTCCTAGACTACACATTCATATTAAGTCCTAAGACACATCCTTTTGTATCCATTAAATTTTGAGTTTGCCTAGAAACAGTTTGAGTTTTGATTTGTTCAATAATACTTTTTGTTTTCTTTTTGAACTTTTTGGCATTCTTGTAAGCACTACATTGTAACTCATTCAATTTATGTATTTCTAACAGCTTTTTCACCTCTCCATCAGACTCTTTCACTTTCATACTTGATTGAGGATAAGAGGGTAAAAGTGTGGGGTCTAAACTTGGTGGCTCTTTAATTAATGTTTTGAGCTTTGATCCTATCTCAAAATTCTCTATAATCGGTAGAGCTATCACATGGCATGGTGCATCCTCCAAAAAGTTCACATAATCAACAATGTCAACCTTTGATGCCACACTTTCAAAGTTAAAATAAGTTGAGTTTTTTCTAGTAAGTTTATGTCCTTATTCATAGCATCATGTGTAATAGTCTTAAGTATGAGCGACTCAACAGATTCTTTTAAGTTGTCTGCATTTTTAGTAGCATTTATCCTTAAGCATTCATTAGCACTATCAATATTAGGAGGTTCAAATTATTTAAAAACTTTAAACATTATTTTTTCATCTTGCGCTCTCATTATAAGTTCACCTTTTTGTACATCAATGAGTGCCCTTCCAGTTGCTAAGAATGGATGACCAAATATGATAGAAATGTCACGGTCCTCTTCCATGTCTAGCATAATGAAGTCTCCTGGAAATATGAATTGTCTACTCTTACTAGAAAATATTCTACCACACCCCGAGGTCTCTTAATTGATCTATCTGCCATTTGTAACGTAACTGAAGTGGGCTTGGCTTTACCAACCCCTAATCTCTTGAAGATTGATAATGGCATGAGGTTAATGCTAGAACCGAAGTCACATAATGCCTTGCCAAAAATGATGTTCCTAATAGTGCAAGGGATGTCAAAACTACCTGGATCTTTCAGTTTTTGTGGTAGTTTCTATTAAGGATGGCACTACAACCTTCAATCAAGGTTATTGTTGCATGATCTCCAAGCCTCCTTTTCTTTGATAGTATATCCTTCATGAATTTGGCATAAGACGATATTTGTTCAAGTGCCTCTACAAATGGTATGTTTATGTGTAGCTTCTTGAAGACTTCCAAAAATTTTGAAAACTGCGTATCTGAATTTTTCTTTTGCAACCTTTGAGGGAAAGGAATAGTGGGTTTCTAGAAGTTGCTCTTTTTTGGTAGAATTATTTCCTTTTTAGTACTCTCTTTATCCACTTGTTCTTCCTCATCCTTTTTAATTTCCTTTTTCTCCTCATCCTTTTAGGTCTTATGTTCTTATTCTAAAGTTTTACCACTCCTCAAGGCTATGGAATTTCATTGGTCCTTATCTTCTCTTATTGAGTTTACAATTGTGTCACTTGGAAGGTTACCTTGAGGCCTTTGACTTATAGCCTGAGTGCTTTGCCCCATTTGGTTCTCCAAATTTTGAATTAAAGCCTCTTAAGTTAACACTTTTGTATTAAATGATTGGATGAAGTCTTTCATCATCCCCATTAATGCATTTGTATTGTCCTCAGTAGATGGCTTTTTCTCTTGGGCTTGTGATTGTCGTGGTTGTCAAAAACCAGATGGTGGAAATGATTGATGGTTGAATTGATTACCACCTTAACTATTGTTATTACTCCAAGAGAAATTTGAACGTTGTCTTCATCATTGGTTATATGTGGTTGAGTATGGATTATTGTTTCGATTCACATTACCCACATAGCATATGGATTGAAGATTATTTGAACAATTATCAAACAAATGAGCTCTTCCACAAAACACATAAGACACTTATGAATCTTGGACCTAGTTTATACTCTCTGGCGAGTTTTGAACTTTCAAAAGATTAACTAAAGATGACACATGTGCTGTAAATGCTATGATATCATTTACCTTATGTACTCTAGCTACTTTTCTTGTGGTTTTCATTCTATCCATTGACCATTGATAGTTATTGTTAGCCATTTTCTCAAGTAAATCATAAGCTTGATTGTAAGATTTGGCAAGCAAAGCTCCATTAGTAGATGCATCAACAATAGTTCTTGTTTGATTATTAAGATCATTGTAAAAAGTCTCCATTTGAATCTAAGATGGAATACCATGATGAGGACACTTTCTTATATTAATACATTAATTAGACATAATTGTGTTCATAAAGCTCATATTTTTCATAAAGGAAGACATAAAAATTGATAAAGAAAATAGTAGAAAAAGAAATACAATCAATCTCTTCAATTTTAGAATTAATCTCCACCAAAATTGTATCCTCTCTTGAATTTTTATGTATTTTTCTCTCTTTTTAGCTCCAAAAATTGACCTAAATTATGCTAATGGAGGCCACTTAGGGTTTATGGGTGATTAGAGGCTTAAATATTACTCAGGTGCGATCTGGACTATCAGATCAACTTCAGATCAAGGGCTACGATCAAAACAAGCAAAACTGACAACTTTAGCCAATCATAGCACAACACGTGGCATCAAAAATTCACTGGTCTAAACAGGGAGCCACACGTTGTAGGGGAGACAGGTCATAATCAACGCTTGTTGAGTTAGTAACACGCAACGTGATGTGATTCATGAAAATAGATGGCGTGTTGCATGGGTGGAACGCACAGAACAATGGCGTGGTGACACGTGGTAAGAAAGGTTGACCAATTTCTTAACTCGGATTGAACGTCGTGCTAACACATGGTGTGCGTTTCATCCTCCTCACACACAACGTAATGTGATTTGATGTCCTTGCTTGCATGACATCCACGTGGCTTACCCAGTCAGCTCTTATACTTGCATTGCATGATACATGGTAGCTTCTTATTAGGCCTACGTTAAAAATTCATAGAAAATCCAGAAAAATCTCAAAAAATTCCAAAAATTATATTTTCATACCTTTTTCACTAAAAAGTTTATATTTTAATATTTTTAGCCTCAAAATACTATTTATTAAATAAAACAAGTAAATATTAAGTAAAATAATGTGTTAATGACTCTACTTTCATAGAGTCATCAATGCGTAAGTTTCCTCTACTATTGTCTACAAAGCAACTACGATCTAAAGTTGATCTGGCTCTCCTCTGAAACCCACCACCACATGAGGTGATACAATCACTAATAGCTCAATATAGTGATAAAAACCTAGTGTAGGTAAATCCCATGCACATATATCAAGTAGAAAGTATATCTTGATGCTTAACTAAATTTAAATTAACTAACCTAAAAACTAGATTTTCACAAATCACTCAACATATCAACAATGTGGAGCCACATTTAACTTTTAGATGATATGAAACTTAGAAAACCATTTTTAATCAAACCCCAACTTTGCAAATTGGCTTACCTTCTTAATTTTTCAAAATTAAACAAAACATTACAAATAGGGGTATTTATAAAAACTTTTCAACTTCCGCAGCCTTAATAAACCACCTTAATAAGCCCTCACTGAGCACCTCAACAAGCCCTCGTTGAGCACCTCAACGAAAGTAATAGCCACCATGACCAGGATATAGGCCTTAATTTCTCACCGACCACCATGTTGAGTCCTCATCATCTATTTCATGAGGCATCTCAACAAGCAAAAAAGGTAGGCATTTTTGTTCGAAAAAAGTTGAGTAAGTTTTCCATAAATACTCGCATACACAAAAATGACAACAATGTACATAAACAACTTAAATATGCCAATTACATGCTCTCATCCCCTAAGTGGTGTGTTTATCATGCAAACCTACAAAGTGTAAATTCTATGTGACTGTGCAATACTTAATAATAATAATTGTCCTAAAACAAAGGATAACAATACACTCAATAAAACATACATACTTCATGTTTTGCACATAGAAATGACAACACGAAAACAATATGACTTACATATATAACCTTTTACAACTTGGATATTCTACTGGCAGTGTGTAACTTGAAAATGTGTCCAACCTGGTCCCTGTGAATAAGTTATCTTCACCTAGGTTGGGGCACATTTGTTTTCAGATCGAACATAATTTGTTCTATTAACTACATCATTTTTTATTTTTCTTAAGAAGTCGATCAATTTTTACCATAAATTGCTCACAATATTGTTGAATTTTAGCCAAAAATTTTAGCATCTCAATATCACGTTGTTTGGAATTCACAAATAAAATTTTCCTTCATAATAAGTTTGCACCTTAAGTACTACCGTACTGATAATAATGATTTTCCCTATTACTTGCATAACTATTATAATAGTTATAAGAATTATCATAATGAGGATATGATGGTTGACATAGATCATAAAGATAAAGAAGGTTGGAGACATAGAGGAAGGGTGCTTGGACGGTGATGGCACGAGTAGGATGGTTTGTCGTCTTCTAGTAAGACAATGGCCAGTGGTGGAAATTTCAGTGGGGTTGGGGATGATAGCTAGCTAAAAGCTTTGTTAATTTTTTTAGTTTTTATTTTTTTTAAGAACTTAAAAAAAATTGCTTTTTTTTTGTTTGTTTTGAAAAATGATGATAGTTAAATAATTTTGTTTATGAAAGTTAAATTTTGGTTGACTCTAATACCAAACTGACGTAGAATATGAGGGAAAAATATAAAAAATGGACAAGAAGAGAGAATAATCAGGTGAATTAAGATTTTGAATTTAGATGAATAAAAAGGGGAGAAACAGATATATAATTGGAAAAGAAACTAATAAACTATAATTCAATTCATTACAAATTTGATTGCTACATAAAATGATATATCAGTTTTTTGTGATTGAAATAATAAATTAAATAAATATAAAATACTTACTTAATATTATAAATCTAAATATGAAAACAATTTTTATAGAAAAACAAATAATATTTAAAATATATTAATCTGAATCTTGATTAACCCTATTAATGTAAATAATTATTACGGAGAACAAAGAACAACTTAAAATCTTTGCGTTTTCATTTCTTTTTGCCTTATTTTGTTCCTTTTTGTTCGGCAATACCTGCAAAAAAAAAAATATAATATTAATGATAAACAATTATTTACAATCAATTGGAGCAAAAAATAAATTTAAATAGATGAAATTAGTATATAATATAGGTTGCGTTTAATTCACGGAATGAAATCGGAATAAAAATAGAAATGAGAATAGAAATAAATAAAACAATTTTGCTTAGTTTGACCATGATAACTGTATTTTATATAGTTATTTTTACCTATTTTATTAATTATAATTGCTATGTTCTTTCTATTTTTAGTTAATTTTAGTTTAATAAATTAGTATTTATTGTTTTTATATATTTTAAGAAAATTAAATAAATTGTATCGAAAACATACTTAATTGCAAATTTGTGTCCAAAAATATAATTTCAAATAAAAGAGTCCTTAATTGCAATTAATAAAAGTTGAAAATATAATTTAAATTAAAATCGGGCTTAATTTCAATTATTAAAAGTTTAAAATTTAATTTAAATTAGAAAAAGGGCTATATTTTAATTAAGCAAAGTTTAAAATGTAATTTGAAATATATTTGTGGGTGAAAATGCAATTAATAAAAGTTAATTTCTGCGCAGGTGAGAAGAGGCCATGCGTCCTAATCCAAGCGCACAACGTGGACCGTCCGATCAAAGAAGTAACGGTTAGGATGCGCGCATGTTATTCATACCCGAACAAGGAGAGTGGGTGCAGAGTTCTTCTATCGCACGGCTCGACGTGCCAATGGGGCCCACCTGCCGCGCAGGCCGGCGTGCAGGGTGGGACCCACGTGTCTGTTACGCGTCTGCCAAAGGTTGTGTTCGCGTGCAGTTGAACCACGTGCAATCGTTCCCTCAAGCCAATTAAAGTCTTCCACGTGTCCCACTTTCCCCTTGAACGAATCATCAGCGGACGCGTGGCACATTTTGGTGAACGCAAAAGCACAGAATCTCGCACGCGTTTCAGCCGTTGCCCCCACGTTTCGCATGCCCCAATCCCGTGCGACAATTTCTGCGTGCGCCCATTCCCTGCAAAAAATGAGGTGCTGCCACGTGTCCCACTATTTGTGTCAGCGAATTAGATCGCGACACGTGGCAGCGTGAATTAAAAAAAAGAAGTAGCGACGTGCATGTTCCAAGTTTACGTTTACTATATCAGGTTTTGCGTTTCGATACATTTTTGTCCCACACGCGTAATTTTAAATTATTTTCTCCATCATTAGTTGTCTCCCGCGTGTATTAAAAAAAATATATTTTTAAATGTATTTTTTTTTTAGAAATTTGATGTTATAAATAGGAGATAAGATGATAGAGTAGAAATTTTTTTTTTAGTTTAGTTTTTTGTAAGTTTAGTTTTTTTGAAGAGTTAGTTTTGGAGAGTTTTTAGAGTTTAGAATTTTTGTATTGTTTGGTTTTGGACTTGGAACACGCAGAAGCCATTTTTGGCTTCTGTTGTGTTCTGCGTGTGCCAAATATTAATGATACAAGATGTTTTAATTTTATTTCTTCTTCATCTAATTTTTCTGTATGTGTTGTAATTTTATTTTTAATTGATGAAGTAATTTAATTTTTCTAGGGTTGCATATGATCTAAATTTATGAAGCTTTGATTTTAATTATTTTTGATAGATTTATAAGACGTCCGATTTGTTCGTTCTATTTTGTGGTTAATGCTTTTTGATTATTTACGAATCTTATCAAAACGATCCATGACACATAAATAAACTTGGAAGAGGCATTTGAGTGTATATTGCTCGTAGATAGAATGACATGTATGATGAAGGATAGGAATATACCCTAATTGTATGTGTGACCATTTGAAAACTTAGAACGTAATTAATCTTGGTAAATTTAATTTTCATAGAGATATAGTGAATTAATTTAACGAGGTGTGTTTATACCGAGCTCGGAAGAGATGTATGAATAAAAATAGAAGTTTTCGGTTGACAAATTAAATATACTAAAAAATATAAATCAAAAGAAAATAATATGATAAGAGTGGATTAATTTGGTGAAAAATTGCAATCCTAGATTTCTTTTATTTTGTTAAATCTTTTCTTCTTTTTCTAAATCAACGGTTGTTTTGGATAAAATCAGAGGAAAACAATTTTAGTACTCAACAAACTATAGTAACAAATCTCCATGGGAACGATCTTTACTTACAAATCTTATTACTTGTGACGGTGTATGCTTGCACGTTTGATGTTCTCCAAAAGAGACAACAAGTTTTTGGCGCCGTTGCCGGGGATTTGTTTACTATTTTCATTGTTGATATTAATACCAATCAATCTGATTTTAATTCAAAAAAAAAAAAATTTTATTGTTGCGTGTTTAATTTATTTTTCAATTTTCTCGTGGGTTGAGATTTTGTTTGACACACAAATCTTACCTCACAAAAAGAAAATAAATTTTTTTGCTTAGTGTTGTTTGTTTAATTTATTTTGCAATTTTCTCTTGAGTTGAGATTTTGTTTGACGCACAAATCTTAACTCACAAAAAGGAAAAAAAATTATTTGCTTATTGTTGTTTTTATTTTTTTATTTTTTTATTTTCTCGTGGGGTTGAGATTTTGTTTGACACACAAATCTTAACTAACAAAAAGAAAAAAAACAATTTTTTTTTATGGTTATTGTTTCTTGCTTAATTTATTTTTCAATTTTCTCGTAAGTTGAGATTTTGTTTTGACACACAAATCTTAACTTACAAAAAGAAAAACAAATTGAGAAGTCAAGCTGAAGACTATAAATCAAGCGCTTCTTGGGAGGCAACTCATGTGTTTTATATTTATTATTTATTTTCCCATGTATTAGTCTTTATATTTTGTTATGTTGTTGTTTTATTTCATTTTTTTTTTCGTAGGTGCAAATTGGAGGTAATGAAGCTATTTTGGCTTAACCAATCAAACAAACCAGAAAGTTTCTTTAAACCCATCTCATATATTCTTTAACTTTCACACATTGAGGACAATGTGTATATTAAGTTTGGGGGTGTTAGATATATTGAACGTAATTGAAATACTTTCTGGATGTTATTGCTTGTGAAATTTTTTTTTGTTTGGTTGATTGAAGATATTTTGCTATGAATAGTGATTTATTTTTATTTCTTCGATTTAAATGATGCATAGCTCTTTTAAAAATTTGAATATTGTGTAAGTGATGAATAATTTTTACGTATATTTCATTTTTACAATAATAAATATTCATGAACACTAGTCTTGATTTTTGAGTTGTTATGATAATTTAGAGAAGGTTTATGTGAGTATGGAATTCGATTGATTTTTGTGGGGTCGCAATTTTTAGAATTTGTTTGATTTTCTCTCGAGGCGAAATTATAGATAACATTTAACTAAGAAAATGATTTAGGCCATCTTTGGATCGTTTGAGCCTTTTTATCTACCTTCACATGCATTATCCATAGTATACCCCTTTTGAGCTACAAAGTTTATATATATATTTTTCTTATTTCAAAAGCCTACCTTAATATATATATATATATATATATATCTATTTTTCTTATCTCACTAACATGTGACAATTGTTAGTAAATATTTAAAGATATATCAGAAAAAAAAGAAAAAAAAAAGAAAAAGAAACAGAAAAAGAAAAAGAAAAAATAAAGAAAAAATAGAGTATTGTATGTGATGAGAAATCCCAAATTGGGAAGTAATTATTGTGATGATAGAATTATCTTTTTCAATCCTAAAATGTTATGTTTGGGAAAAGTTTTGAGCTAAATATTATCCTTTATCCTACCTTTACCTAAGCCATACATTACAAGCTTAATAAAGTCCTATTGATTTTGTGTTTTGTGTTTTTCTACATTAGTGGAGAGAGAAATTAAAAATAAACTTATGAGATTTGTGATTTCATTAAAAATTTTGTTTGATTTTATATTTGTATAAACTGATCCGGATTGCATGTGATAAAATATGAAAAGACTTCATACACACACTAAAATTCATTGTGAAAATGTAATATACTTTTAAATTGATTTTCATGCTTAGATAAAATTCTTTTATTTCTTTGAGTTATGTAATTGCGAAAGACAAAAGAAATATTTTGAAAATCACTATTTTAAATGCAGTTATCTTTGTTTTATTTTCTTCCTTTTGCTCGAGGACTAGCAAAAACTTAAGTTTGGGGGTGTTGATAACTGTATTTTATATATTTATTTTTACCTATTTTATTAATTATAATTGCTATGTTCTTTCTATTTTTAGTTAATTTTAGTTTAATAAATTAGTATTTATTGTTTTTATATATTTTAAGAAAATTAAATAAATTGTATCGAAAACGTACTTAATTACAAATTTGTGTCCAAAAATATAATTTCAAATAAAAGAGTCCTTAATTGCAATTAATAAAAGTTGAAAATATAATTTAAATTAAAATCGGGCTTAATTTCAATTATTAAAAGTTTAAAATTTAATTTAAATTAGAAAAAGGGCTATATTGTAATTAAGCAAAGTTTAAAATGTAATTTAAAATATATTTGTGGGTGAAAATGCAATTAATAAAAGTTAATTTCTGCGCAGGTGAGAAGAGGCCATGCGCCCTAGTCCAAGCGCGCAACGTGGACCGTCCGATCAAATAAGTAACGGTTAGGATGCGCGCGTGTTATTCATACCCGACCAAGGAGAGTGGGTGCAGAGTTCTTCTATCGCGCGGCTCGACGTGCTAGTGGGGCCCACCTACCGCGCAAGCCGGCGTGCATGGTGGGACCCACGTGTTTGTTACGCATCTACCAAAGGTTGTGTTCGCGTGCGGTTGAACCACGTGTAATCGTTCCCTTCAGCCAATTAAAGTCTTCCACGTGTCCCACTTTCCCCTTGAACGAATCATCAGCGGACGCGTGGCACATTTCGGTGAACGCAAAAGCGTAGAATCTTACACGCGTTCCAGCCGTTGCCCCCACGTTTCGCGCGCTCCAATACTGTGCGACAATTTCTGCGTGCACCCATTCCCTGCAACAAATGAGGTGTTGCCACATGTCCCACTATTTGTTTTAGCGAATCAGATCGTGACACGTGGCAGCGTGAATAAAAAAAAAGCAACGATGCGCATGTTCCAAGTTTACGTTTTCGATATCAGGTTTTGCGTTTCGATACATTTTTGTCCCACACGCTTAATTTTAAATTATTTTCTCCATCATTAGTTGTCTCCCGCGTGTATTGAAAAAAATGTATTTTTTTTTTAGAAATTTGATGTTATATATAGGAGATAAGATGATAGAGTAGAAAAGTTTTTTTTTAGTTTAGTTTTTTGTAAGTTTAGTTTTTTTGAAGAGTTAGTTTTTGAGAGTTTTTAGAGTTTAGAATTTTTGTATTGTTTGGTTTTGGACTTGGAACACGCAGAAGCCATTTTTGGCTTCTGTTGTGTTCTGCGTGTGCCAAATATTAATGATACAAGATGTTTTAATTTTATTTCTTCTTCATCTAATTTTTCTGTATGTGTTGTAATTTTATTTTTAATTGATGAAGTAATTTAATTTTTCTAGGGTTGCATATGATCTAAATTTATGAAGCTTTGATTTTAATTATTTTTGATAGATTTATAAGACGTCCGATTTGTTCTTTCTATTTTGTGGTTAATGCTTTTTGATTATTTACGAATCTTATCAAAACGATCCATGACACATAAATAAACTTGGAAGAGGCATTTGAGTGTATATTGCTCGTAGATAGAATGACATGTATGATGAAGGATAGGAATATACCCTAATTGTATGTGTGACCATTTGAAAACTTAGAACGTAATTAATCTTGGTAAATTTAATTCTCATAGAGATATAGTGAATTAATTTAACGAGGTGTGTTTATACCGAGCTCGGAAGAGATGTATGAATAAAAATAGAAGTTTTCGGTTGACAAATTAAATGTACTAAAAAAATATAAATCAAAAGAAAATAATATGATAAGAGTGGATTAATTTGGTGAAAAATTGCAATCCTAGATTTCTTTTATTTTGTTAAATCTTTTCTTCTTTTTCTAAATCAACGGTTGTTTTGGATAAAATTAGAGGGAAACAATTTTAGTACTCAACAAACTGTAGTAACAAATCTCCGTGGGAACGATCTTTACTTACAAATCTTATTACTTGTGACCGTGTATGCTTGCACGTTTTATGTTCTCCAAAAGAGACAACAGACCACTATAATAAAAAAAGTAATCAGTATTATAGTGTTTAATTGGAATAGAAATAAAACACTATATATTACATTAATACTCATATATTCAATAAAGTTTAAATAATATTATTTAATTATTATTTTTTCGTCAAAAAAGTACATTATTGAAATCATTATTTTTTTAAATAATTATTACTTAAAAATAAAATATATTATTAAAACTATTATTTTTCTAAATAGGGTTTAAGGTTTTGAGGTTTAGGATTTAGTGATTTAGGGTTAAAATTATTATTTTTATAAATAGGATTTCGGGTTTTTGGATTTTAAATTTGGGATTTAATATATTTGTGAGTTAAGATTTAGAGTTAAAATTATTTTTTTTAAATAGGATTTAGGGTTTTAGGATTTGGGATTTGAAATTTAGGGTTTATGATTACATTTGTGGGTTAGGATTTAAGGTTAAAATTATTATTTTTTTAAATAGGGTTTTGGGTTTTGGGATTTAGGGTTATATTTGTGGGTTAAAGTTTATGGTTAAAATTATTATTTTTTAAATAAGATTTATGGTTTTAGAATTTATGATTTAGGGTTTAGAGTTTATGGTTATATTTGTGGGTTATAGTTTTGGGTTAAAATTATTATTTTCCTAAATAGGGTTTAGGGATTTAGAATTTATGATTATATTTACAACCAACTTATATAATAATACTATATTTATGTTGTTTTATACGTAACCAATGTTATTGGTTTTTCAATGGTTGTTAAATTAAAAAATAAAGTATTAAATATTTATCATATTACTTACTACTACAATATATACCTTTGGTTTCAATTTTTAACCGTGATCGTAAGTTTATAACCTAAGTGAAAGAGACCATAAGGTGTATCTATGGTTTCGGTTATTAAAAAACAGAGGCAATAGGGTGTATCTATGGCCTCAGTTTTTTAATAAGAGAGGCAATAGATACACCCTATGACCTTGATTATCTCATAAGCGAAACCATAGATACATCCTATAACCTCGGTTTTCTAATAACCGAGGTCATAGACTTGTAATCAAAATGATATCTATGGTTTTGATTACACTTAAATTGTGACTATCTCAATTAAGCTAATTTTTATATATAAATTGAAAAAATTAAGAGTCATTATATTAAACTTAAGAGAGATATTACATTAAGAGTTTAATAGATACACTAAAACATAATAAAACCTTAATATACCTAGCTAATTAAAGTGCTCTAAAAATATAAAAATGTACATGAAAAAAAATTACTAATATAACTAATCAAATTGTCTACAATCTAAATCAATCAGAAAATATTTTACATATCCTATTGTAATGTGTTTTTCAAAATCTTCTTCCTTGACATCATTTACTATGTGCATTAATTTTCTCATAAAAAACAATATCTAGTATGTTACTGCTACTCTTCAATCTTCATATGCATTGCCAAATGGATAATCACTTTCTAACATTCTTCCCCTTAAAAGAATTAACGAAAATAAAGAAGTACCTCATATTCCGAGGTAGCTAGCAATGTGATCAAAGGAACACTCAAGGAATATGGAAGACAAAACAAATACATACAAATGACTGAACTAGGTTTCTAAAAACCCTAGTGCTTTGTTTTCTGGGAAATATCAAGACATAAGGCATCATCAAAAATAGTTTATTTCAAATACAATGCACAATATAATCAAAACATATCCCTATAAGATGTTCCATACATGATAAGATCAGGTACATGTACAGTTCTCACAAGGGTATCAATTGGTATGGCGAAATTAACAGCAGATGATATTCCAGTCCCTTAAAAGAGAAAAAAAGATTATCAGTAGGGTTGGGTTCAAAGGTTGTTAAAAAAGCTGTTTGACCTAAAAATATTTTCCCAAAAATTATCTACCTCTACGAGTGAATGTTGCTATGTTAACTCCAATAACATGGCCATATTAATCAATTAATGGTCCTCCAGAATTCCCTGTACAGATTCCATGTATCAAAAGCTCGAAAAGATCTTGTGTCAATTTATTTTCTTTTAAATGCTTATAACGCATAAAAATGGATCAAAACTATCTTTCTGAAAATGTGAGAGTTCTACTAAAGCAATTAATGAACCAGGCACCAGGCACAACATTTTAACAAAAAACCAAAGCAATTGTCTACACTGAAAATCAATTCAGACCAACTCAGAATATCAAAAAATGAATAAGAAACTCAAGCCCAACCATATAATCCCCCTCCATATCAAACCCGAAGCTAAAGAAAGACATAGGCCTGATAGTCCTTATTCTATATAGTGTTTTCATATGATAAAGGATATCAAAATCCATCTTAATATCAAAAACAAAATCCAAATACCCAAGATATTGTAAATAACTCTTAATAAATCTCAAAATTCTAAAAATTCCTAATCTTAACTTCTTACTACAACTCCTGACCAAAAACAAAAAAAGAACTTCCTACTACCACTCATAGCCAAACAAAAAAAAATTTAAGGAACCATAACTTCTGAGAATCTCACAAAACAACAAGAAAAATAAACAATATGAAAACCTAATAAAGATCCAAAAAGTATCAGTAAGATGTCCTTGTATCCATCATTTACAAGACCTCCACTCTAGCATCTCCTTACATTCCAAATCTCCATCTTCCTCCTGTGTTCACAAATCTTAACAGATTAAATAAAAAACGTTAAATAACATGGATGAAAGAAACCTAAAACAGAGATAGTAAAATACAAAACTTTGGGGAGAGGGGGAGAAAAGAAGAGAAATAGAGCCTACAGTTGCGAAGTAGAAGAAGGGTTTTGAGAAAAAAGAGCAGTTGGAAATAAAGAGAAGAATGACGAGAAGGAAAGAGTGAGCCACCATCGCTAAAGTTTGAGCTGAGAAACCAGCTATCCGGGGAAGAGGAAGAAGATGCAGATTGTGTAGCTTGAGCTAGGGAAATGCTCACGTAGTGGCCGGGGAAAAGCTCGAGTATGTGGACCTAGGGGTTTGAGTGGTCTAAGAGGGCATGAATCCACTATCGGTGAAAGCCATGCTATCGTCAAATTCGTTACTGCCAACGATAGCTTCGTCGAAACCCTATATTGATTTTTTATAACAAAAAAGAGAGAGCAGCGAAACTGCAGCCAGAAAAAGAAGGAATAAAAATAAAAAGATAAAGATCGAAAAAGCTAGGAAAAGGAAGAAATAAAAAAGAATAAACAGAGAGAAAAAGAAAACGAGAAAAAAATGAAAATAATTAATAAAAAAATTTAATATTTGATGTAAAAGAAATAAAATTAATATGATATATATGATTTTAATTTTTTAAAAAATCAATATCATAAATTATATCTATAACCTCAGTTTTTAAATAACTAAGATCAAAACTCTATAATCTCGATTTTGTAAAATAAATTAGATTAAATTTTTGATATCATAATATATTATTGTAATAGTGACTTATTAATAAAATTAATTATATTATATTATATAAATTAAATTTATATATATTAAATTTTACTGAAATTATTTCGTTACTTTTAAGATTGGTGGGGTATCGTAGCCTCTAAGTATTGTTCCGGACCGGTCTTTACAAAAAGAAAAATTTATTAGAAGACTTTTTCTTTACGTCACAATTTATTTAAAAATCTAATCCTTTGCACACGACATAGAAAACTTGGAAATATATATATATATATATATATATACTTTAAAATTTATAAAAAAATTAGTAACTTTCGTAATAGATTTTAATTAAATCGAATTTAACTATAAATAAATTATAATAATTTAATTTAAATAAAATTTAAAAATAAGATTATGTGTTAACATCTTAACAGTAACATTGTATAAGATATACAGGAAAGAACTTTTATAATTATAAATTTGATGTTATTATTTTTGTTATTTTACTATCCAACTACCACATAGTTTAGTTGAGCCTATGTTCTCTATCTCTATGCACCGGTTGACCGTTGCAAAGTCTAAATCACAAGCAGGTCTCTTTTCTTTTTATCAAAGCTCTTCTTAGCAAGGAAATTTAGGGAATTAAAACAACCCATTAACAGTATTCAACTAGCAATATGGCTTTTTTCAGAAAGTTCATAGCTTCCAATTATCTGTTGATGTTTTTATCAATCTTTGCTGGAAATATTAATGATGTTATAATTGCACACTTTGTGGTGGAGACTGGGAGCATCAAAGTTCTTTCTCCATTGAAGATGCGTTCAAAGCATGATGGTGCAATAGGCAACTTTGGAGTTCCTGACTATGGGGGTTTCATATTGGGTTCTGTTGTTTATCCTGATAAAGGCTCTTTTGCATGTGAGCCTTTTGATGGTGATGATAAACCTTTCAGATCTAAGTCTCGTCACCCAACTGTTCTTCTTGTTGATCGTGGAGGTAAATAAATTACTTATCTATGCAATTCAAATTTCAGATAGAGCTTTCTTCCTTTAATATTTTAGAAATTTTATTTTCCAATCATTCTTATACAATTTTTTTTTTTTGGCAATATTTTTTTTTGATCAATTTGATTTTTACTTTTATCCAAGTGATACACACAAGTTAACAAAATTATATACCTATAGTATCCAATACTACAACAAAAGGAAGAAGTTAGTTAAAAATTGATTTAAAATGGAATTTAAATCAACTTTTAAGTCGGTTATCAAATTTTAAGTTTCTTAAATCAAGATGACTAAAAACTTTTTAAGTTGGTTAAATTCTAGGTTAGAATCCACTTAGAATGTTAAGTGGATTACCACCTAAGATTAATTTAAAACTTTTAAGTGGATATTTTAAGTTAAAATTGGCTTAGAATTTTTAGTCAATTCTATATTTCAATCAACCTTTGGGGTGACATTTTTCAATATGACATGGTAAGAGACTTTGAAACCATACTTCAATACGACTAGATAATATTTTGGGTTTGATCATCATGTACAAATTGTGTGCAAAGAATACAGATATATACATATCGTAATAAGTAATATAATAATAAGAAAATATCGTTCCAAAAGATATTATTTTATTACAAATTAATTTTTAAAACTAAAAAAATAAAAATCAATTTTTTTAGTGTTTTTATATTTTAAGAAAGCAAAATTAAAATAACTAAAAGTAAATAGTAATAATTAATAAAATCATATTTGGTAACTAAGAAGATATATGAGAAAATATCTAAGAATACTTAATCCCCTAATTTTCTAAACATGCAAATCACTAAAATCCCCCCAATATAATTATCAATTAATTACATGATCAATTGAATCTAAACTAGCATGTATTCCTCTATCAAGTAAACTACACACCATATAATAATTAATTTAATCATACTTTTATGCCAATTAAATTACATATTATTCATTAAGTATATCAAGTATGGATCACATACATAAGAATCATATATTTTTGCCTATAAATTATGCATGTTATTTAATAAAGACTAACAATTAAATAATTCTCTCAAATCTATTTAATTGCCTCTATAGATAAATTTTTGGTCAAACAATTAATAACATAAAAATCAGATTAAATAATATAATTAAATTATATTATAATTGGGGTAAAATATTAGATCATCACATGGTAAAAATTGGGTTCATTAGATCACTAGATTAATAAATTAACTACACATAATTGTGTTCATAAAACTCATATTTTTCATAAAAAAAGATATAAAAATTGATAAAAAAAAAGTAGAAGAAGAAATACAATCAATCTCTTGAATTATAGTGTTAATTTCTTATTGAATCTCTACCAAAATAGTATCCCCTCTTGAATTTTTCTATATTTTCTTTCTTTTTAGCTTTGAAAATTGACCAAAATTATACTAATGTCGACCCCTGCGTTAAAAATTCATAAAAAATCCAAAAAAAAAATGCCAAAAATTATATTTTTACTCATTTTTACTAAAAGTTTATATTTTAACATTTTTAATCCCAAAAATACTATTTATTGAATAGAACAAGTAAATATTAAGTAAAAAAATGCGTTAATAACTCTACTTTCATAGAGTCATCACACCCCAAACTTAACTCTTTACTTGTGCTCAAGTAAAACCAAGTATAACTAACTAAAATAACATGGAAAATATATTCATAAATATACTTATATTAGTAAATGCATATTTCACAAAAATTATAACTCTCAAAAGTAGTATAATCCTATGATAAAGAGGTTAACATATTCATCAATTAATGTTCCATCAATACAAGGGTTTTGACAAATTGATTCGTGTGTGTTGTACATGATATCATCCAATGTACTCATGAAATCAACTTAGGTGGGGATCGATAAATGAAAACACTTAGGTTCTCTCCACACCTTAACTTTCTCTCTTTTTTCATCATGCACTTTTTAACTACAATTGAGCTTTTACTTATTTTAGTGCACCCTATTTTGTCATTATTTTCATATTCTTGTATTCCACATCTCTTTTCTTTTCTTTTTTAGTAACTTCACAACACCTTCAAACTTATTTTCAATTCTATTTTCTTTTTCTTTAGAGGGATAATTATGTTATGAGTTTTGCTTCTTCTTTTTTTAGGGTGCATTGCATTTCACCTTATTTTATAGCATAACACATGATTGTATTTTTTTTCTTTTCATACAAGCTAAAGGTGCAAGAATAAAGGAAATGCTTACTAGTTAGGCATACAATATGGCTACAAGATATGAATGGTTCTTTTTTAAGCTCAAATGGGTGACTAAAGTTATTAACAATAGTTAGCTTGAAAGGTTCAATTGATCCAAATAAGGCCTAAATCATTTCTCTTGCTAAATACTATTTAGGATTTTGCCTCAAGAGATGATCAAATAGATTCTAAAACCTGGTAGATCTCATCAACTCGCATAACTCACTACAATTTTCTCTCAATAAGAACACCAAAATCAATCATGAACATATACATAAAAACTTGAATCAATCCAATCAAAACTAGCAAGCATATCACCTGATTAATGTAAATATCTTAACAAATATGTTACATTCCTTATCCTAGTCATGATAACTAATTTATTCAATTTATTTGTTTCATATAAAGCGTGCATGCATTTAGTTTTCATATATATATATATATATATATATATATATATATCAATTTCTACCCAAATTATGATTAAAAACATCTTAAGAATAAAAAAGTAAAAACAATTCCCTAAAAAATTTAAAATGTATAGTGAAAGAAAAATGTAGAGAATGAAATTCCCTCCCCCAAACTTATATTACACATTGTCCCCAATGTGTACATATAAATATTAAAAGGTAAAAGAAAAGAAAACTCCCTTACTCATGGCACACCATATCTATCGCTAAAATGCTTATTCTTGTTGTGTCATTCCTCTCAACATTTATTCACCTACAAAACAAAAACAATGAAAATATAAGTAAAATAACATTGGGTTGCCTCCCAACTAGTGTCACGTTTAACATCCTTAACTAGACGGTCATATGAAGTCATAAGGCACATCCCTTTGTGTCCATTTACTTTTGAGTTTTCCTAGAAACAATTTGAGTCTTGATTTTTTCAATAATACCTTATGTTTTGCTTCGCAAACACGATACTCAATTATCTTCTCATTCCATTTTTTTGCTTTTGAACTTTTTGGCATTCTTATAAGCACTTAATTGTAACTCATCCAATTGATGTATTTCCAGCATCTTTTTCACCTCTCTATTGGACTCCATCTCTTTCATACTCGACCAGGGAAGGGAGGGTAAAATTGTAGGGTATAAACTTAGTTGCTCTTCAATTGATGGTTTGAGCTTAGATCCTATCTCAAAATGTTTCATAATCTTCTCTGATACACACATGAAAGGCACGTCCTCAAAAAAGTTAACATTGTCTACAATATCAACCTTCGATGCCATACTTTCAAAATTAAAACAAGTTGAGTTGTTTTCTGGTAAGTTGAAGTCCTTGTTCATAGCATCACGTGTAACAGTCTAAAATGTGGGCGAATCAATAGATTCTTTTAAGTTGCCCCACATTCAGTAACAATTATCCTTAAGCATTCATTAGCACTATTAATGTTAGGGGGTTTAGATGCTTTAAAAACTTTAAAAATTACTTGTTCATCTTGCACTCTCATTGTAAGTTCACATTTTTGTACATTAATGAGTGCTCTTCCGGTTGCTAAGAATGGATGACTAAGTATTATAGAATGTCACAGTCCTTTTCCATGTCTAGCAAAATAAAGTCAACTAGAAAGATGAATTTGTCTTTTTTTTACTGGCACATCGTCTACCACACCCCGTGGTCTTTTAATTTATCTATCTACCATTTATAATGTTATTGAAGTGGGTTTGGCTTTACCAACCCCCAATCTCTTGAAGACTGATAATGACATAAGGTTAATGCTATAACCCAAGTCACATAGTGCCTTGTCAAAACAAATGTTTACAATAGTGTAAGGGATGTAAAAAATACTTGGATCTTTCAGTTTTTGTGGTAGTTTTCTATCAAGGATGACGCTACAACCTTCGATCAAGGTTATTGTTTCATGATCTCTGAGCCTCTTTTTCTTTGATAGTATATCCTTCATGAATTTGGCATAAGACGACATTTGTTTAGGTGCCTCTACAAATGGTATGTTTATGTGTAGCTTCTTAAAGACTTCTAGAAATTTTGAAAACTGTGTATCTGACTTTTGCTTTTGCAGTCTTTGAGGGAAAGGAATAATGAGTTTGCAAATGTTGTTTTTCTTTGGTTGAATTGTTTCCTTTTCAATGCTCTCTTTATCCACCAGTTCCTCTTCATCCTTGTTAATTTCCTATTTCTCCTCATCATTTTCTATCTTATATTCCTATTCTAAAGTTTTACCACTCTTCAAGGCTATGGCATTGCACTAGTCCTTACCTTCTCTTCTTAGGTTTACAATTGTGTCACTTTGAAGGTTACCTTGAGGCCTTTGACTTATAGCCTGAGCAAGTTACCCTATTTGGTTCTCCAGATTTTGAATGGAAGTCTCTTGAGTTGACACTTTTTGTATTTACTAATTGAATGAAATCTTTCATCATCCCCATTAAAAAATCTATATTATCCTAAGTAGATGACTTCTTCTTTTAGGCTTGTGATTTTTATGGTTGTTGAAAACTAGGCGGTGGAAATGATTGATGGTTGAATTGATTACCATCTTGATTGTTGTTATTACTCCAAGAGAAATTTGGATGTTGTCTCTACCCTGGATTATACGTGATCGAGTATGGATTATTGTTTCTTTTCATATTACCCACATCATACATATTCAGAATTATTTGGAAAATTATCAAACAAATGAGCTCCTCCACAAAACACACACGACACTCATGAATTTTGGACCTAGTTTATACTCGTTGGCGAGTTTTGAGCCTTCAAAAGATTAACCAATGGTGACACTTGAGCTATAAGTGTTGTGATATCATTTACCTCATGCACTCTGGCTACTTTTCTTGTGGATATCATTCTATCCGTTGGTTATTGATAGTTATTGATAGTTATTGCTAGCCATTTTCTCAAGTAAATCATAAGCTTGATTGTAGATTTGGCTAGCAAAGCTCCATTAGCAGATGCATTAACAATAGTTCTTGTTTGAGCATTGAAACCATTGTAAAAAGTCTTCATTTGATTCCAAGAAGGAATACCATGATGAGGAAACTTCCTTTGAAATTCCTTGAATCTTTCCCATGCTTCATATACAGATTCTTCTTTGTGTTATTGGTAGGAAGTAATGTCATTCCTTATCTTGTCATTCTTTATTGGTGGGAATTATTTCATCAAGAATTTCTCTGCCAAACCATTCCAAGTTGTAATTGAATCAGGTGACAAAGATGAAGATGAGGATCCTCTGTTGGTAATCCACTGAATTGTCCAACTAGCATTTGGAACATCACTGACTTTAACTCAAACTGATTAGCTTGAATTTTTGGCCTTGTAATACTTGTATTCAGCCCTTCCAACGTAGGTATTGCATATTCATTCATAGATTTATCTCTATCATCCATCAAAAGAATTTGATTGCTCAAGTTTAGCTCATTATTGTTTATTTCTAATGGATTAGCCATTTTTTTTCTTGGGTGACAACTTGTTTTCTAATTGGTCCCAAAGTACACTCAATTTCAATCTCTAAAGGTAAGATTTCTCCCTCACAAATTCTTCTCATGCAATAGACTCAACTATATTTCTACAATACTAAAGGAGATGTCTAAATAAAAACTTAATAAAAACTAAAAAAATAAACAACTAAATAAATAAATTAAAGTAAAAATATATAAATAAGTAAAGCAAATAAATAAAATAAATAAAAAATAAGTTAGTAAAAGAAAATAAGTAAATAAAAATAAATTAAGAAAAAAAACTAAAATAAAAAAATAATAAAAAAAAATTATGAATTTTCAATATTTATAATCTTCGACAATGGTGCCAAAAACTTGATCCCCACACACGAAATGTGTGCAATGAATAGGCAAGTATATGAATCACAACAATTAATATAATGATAAGAAAAGATCGTTCACACGAAGATATTATATTATAAACTAATTTTAAAACTAAAAAAAATTAATTTTTTTGGTGTTTTTATATTTTAAGGAAGCAAAATTAAAATAACTAAAAATAAATAATAATAATTAATTAAATCATATTTGGCAACTAAGAAGACATATGAGAAAATATTTAAGAATACTTAATCTCTCAATTTTCTAAACATGCGAATCACTAAAATCTCCCCAATATAATTATCAATTAATTACATGATCAATTGAATCTAACCTAGTATGTAATCATCTCTCAAGTAAACTACACATCATATAATAATTAATTAATCACACTCTTATGCCAATTAAATTACATACAGTTATTAAGTTCATTAATTATGGATCACATACATAAGAATCATATATCTTTACCTATAAATTATGCATGTTATTTAATAAAGACTAACAATTAAATAATTCTCTCAAATCTATTTAATTGCCTCTATAGATAAATTTTTGACCAAACAATTAATAGCATAAAAATCATATTAACTAATATAATTAAATTATATTATAATTGAGGTAAAATATTAGATCATCACATGGTGAAAATTGGGTTCATATAATCTCTAGATTAATAAATTAACTACAATAATTGTGCTCATAAAGCTCATATTATTCATAAAGGAAGACATAAAAATTAATAAAGAAAGGAGTAGAAGAAGAAATATAATTAATCTCTTGAATTGTAGTGTTAATTTCTTATTGATTCTCCATCAAAATAGTATTCCATCTTGAATTTTCTATATTTTTCATTATTTTTAGCTGCAAAAATTTGCCAAAATTATGCTAATAACAGCCCCTATGTTAAAAATTCATAAAAAATACATAAAAATTCTAGAAAAATCCTAAAAATTATATTTTTACCTCTTTTCATTAGGAGTCTACTCTTAAATAATATTCTAACAAACAAACATTCATAATGCATGCCACATATAATAAAATTCATGAATGGAAATAATAATCATCATCAATATACAATGTGGGGAGATTTTATTTACAAAACTTGGGTATACCTATACTTCCTCGATTCTGAATTTGGGGGAGTATACATTCCAAGTATCCCAATGCATGCTCATACAAGATAAAATATATTATGCATATATAAATCCATATGCATGATAAGCAACCTCTATATATATTGATCCATCAAAATACATGGACACATACACGATCAACCTTCATACGCATATGGATCCACCTTTGATACCATGTATTGTCATACTTCAAGATACATTTGGAACATGTATTGATCAAATTTATTGTTATATGGACCCTTATCTATGGGCATTCCACTCTGAAACACAATATGGGTCCAACATCAAGACTCATGCATGGTCAAACTCCGAGATCTAATAGAATGTCTATAACACAATGGGGCATCAAACTTCGAAGTTCATGTGTGTTCAAAAATCCAAGACCCATAGTAGACAAACTTTGAGAATACTTGTGAATATGATGCGTACTTATAGTTCATAAAAAATGTTTGTTGCAATGAGTAATCCATAGGTACCATACTCCATAAGACACATATGTAGATATACTCCCCACAAAAATTATTTTAATAATGCATATATAAAAATATTAGATGCCATATGTAGTATTTTTAATACTCAATTTATATCAAAAATTAATACTCATTTTATGTAAATTTTTCATATATACATATATAAATATGCATAATGAGTATTTTATTTTAACAATATTTATAATATTTTATAAAAATCACGACATCTGATTTTCTTTTTTATTCATAGTATATGTTGCACGATTTTTTAATGAAAAAAAATGCATGAATAAAAAGTTAGAGTAGAAACGCCTATTTGAAAACTTGTCAAGATGCTATTCTTCCAATCTCAAACTCATGGATATTTTATCCCTGAAACGCATTCCGAAATGTATCGAAAGAGATAGGAGATGATGTAGACCCTCTGGGTGAACAACCCTAAGAACCCACGAACTCAAAGGAATAGGAACAATTGATTTTCTAAGAATGTGTTGAAGATGATCAGATAATAACCCAAAGGAAACAAAATCCTTAAAACCCCAATCTTGAGACACCACAAAGGATGATCACTCCCTTTGATAAGTCGAATTCAAACATTCAATCAAGAACACAAGAAGGTAAATAAAAATCTTTCTAAAATAAACTTTTTAATAATGATATTCATTCTTGCCTTCAAATTAAATAGTTACTCTTTTTTATAAGCAAGAAACCTTAAAAGAAAAAAACCCTAGATGAAACGGGCCTAATGAGCATATTTAGTTGTGGATTGGGCCTAAACCATTCTTAAAGAATAAAAGACTAAAAAGACTTATGATAAATAAGATATAAAAAAGCACACAATTCACTATGACAAAAATTTCTAAACATAAAATGCCCAAAATTAACTAAACAAAAAATTGATACTTAAATTGTTCCTTGCATCCAATTTGATATTCCAAATGTATCCCTTGTGTATGATCTTGAGAATACTTGTAGGATCTTGAGAATATTGGTCAGTACTTGGAAACATCAACTTGATCATCACCTCGATCTCCATTAGGAGAATTTTGAATGAGAGAGTGACCTACCCACGCCTATTTATAGGCATAACTAACCCTCGGTTGTGGCTCAACAAGATGCTCAACGAGGCCACGATGTGGCTCAGTAAATGTTGTATTTCCTTTCTAACCTCTCGCAGATGGTTTTTCGACTGACGTGACCTCGATGAGCTACATTATAATTTTTTCAAGTTTTCGCAATCAATTAGATTTTTTACATGAAATTCCCAATACGTTCCTATACTTTAAAATATTATTAAAAATTATAATTTACTAAAAAAATTTGGGGTTTTTAATCTGCCCCATTAAAGAAAATTTTATCCTCAAAATTTTGTAATTCCTTAAGTATGAATATTTTTTACGAATATTAGACTCTAACCTCAAAGTTGCATCTTCAATGTCATGATGTTTCTATTAGATATTCTTCATATGATACGTACTTTGTAGTAGGATTTCTTTCCAATCATTAACACTACTTGATTCAACCAAGACATTTTCATATAATAGATGTATGGACTCTAGTGTGATCTCATGATAAATCCAGGATAACTCTTTTTGATATGTCAATCACTAATTATTTTAAAAGTATGAAAATGGCTTGACGTAACAAGGGACTAACTCCCTTTTTTTTTTCAAAACGAGTTATTTGAGAATAATATAATCATCCACTTCAAAGTTTAAAAGTTATTGTCCTTAATTAGCATAAATCTTATGCCCTTTATAAGCGATATGAAACTTATCTTACATGATTTAGATCCTTTAAATGTATACTTAATAAGGCTAGTCTTCATCATATTTTAATTCTTACTTTCGTCTCAACACATTAGACATGTACTAGGTTATTCGTATAAGGCTTTATAAGGGTTGCCCCAATACTTGTATAATAACTATTGTTATAGGCTAATTCAACTAATGGTAAGTGGTTGTTACAATTTCCCTTCCATTCCATAACATAGGCTCGTAATAAGTCTTCTAATATTTAAATAATCCTTTCAAGTTTTTCATTAATTACATAATGATATATTGTACTATGCAATAATTTTGTTCATAAATCCTCTCATAGTCATTGACTTTGATACCAGTTGTTAAAAACTTTGATTCCAAAAACGTAAAAATTAAATTTTAATCTATCATTTTTTATCAAGAATGAATTTGAAAAAGTTCTTTATAAAAAGCATATAGAAATCAAAGAAATAAATTAACATAAATATATTTACTAGGTTCGAAAATCCTACATCTTCACTTATAATTCACTATTTTAAAGAAAATTACAAAGATTAATCGAGAAAGATACAATATATTCATATCAATAAGAACCCTAATCTTCTTCGACAAATGACCCCTCAACCCTTTTCTTTTTCTCTCACTTTTGTGCGAAAAATCCATATAAAGGCTGCCGTTGTGCCATTTTTCGTTTGCTCTTCTCACTTAGACCATTGCATGAACTTGAGATAGCCTCTACAGTAACACCCAATATTCATGTATTTCATCTCATTCGTTATCACATAGAGAAATATATATATATACCAACCCTAATTAAGTAATGGGTAAAGGAATGATGGGATGCGAAAAGAGAACTAAAGCCCAATACTAGATAATAAAATTAACTCGAGAGCCCGAATAGTGTATGGGCTACCCAAGTTAAGCTTTAAACAAAATTACAAATAAATTGGACTTATTACTTCAACAAACTAGTCTCAATAATAATATACAAGCCTACATAGCATATATTGTTACAATTTTAACACTTGCATACACTCATATATGTTGGCTTAGAGCCATTACTAACACACGATTATTGGCTTAAAGCCTCTACATTTAGTTAGCTACAGAGCATATAGAAATGCTTATCCTCATATTACTTTCTTTAGTTGTTGATAAGATCAAAGATTACTTAAAAGTAAAATTGTGCATCATAAGATTATTAATAACTTGTTTTTTCTTTTCTCTTTCGCTTAATTCTTAGGTTGCTACTTTGCAATGAAGGTATGGAATGCTCAACAGGCTGGAGCAGCAGCAGTTCTGGTTGCTAATAATGTTGATGAACCATTAATCACTATGGACTCTCCTGAGGAAAATATTGATGCAGATGGGTACATTGAAAAAATTGGAATCCCATCAGCTTTAATAGATAAATCTTTTGGTGATAGCATGAAAGAGGCACTGAAAAGCAAGGAAGATGTTATGGTCAAATTAGACTGGAGAGAGTCAATGCCTCATCCTGACAAGAGGGTTGAGTATGAGTTTTGGACGAATAGTAATGATGAATGTGGGGCTCGTTGTGATGAACAAATGAATTTTGTTAAGGATTTCAAGGGTAATGCACAGGTTCTTGAGAGAGGAGGATACACACAATTCACTCCACACTATATAACTTGGTACTGCCCTCAGGCTTTCATTCTTAGCAGTCAATGTACAACTCAATGCATAAACCGGGGAAGATATTGTGCACCAGATCCTGAGAAGGATTTTGGAGAAGGTTATCAAGGAAAAGACGTGGTGTTTGAGAACTTGAGACAACTTTGTGTCCATAGGGTTACAAATGAGAACAAACGATCATGGGTTTGGTGGGACTTCGTTACTGACTTTCATATTAGGTGTTCCATGAAAAATAAGAGATATTCTATACAATGTGCTGAGGATGTCATGAAATCTCTTGGTAATTGTTACCATATGCTGGCTTACATATATATTTATATATATATATGCAATACATTTCGCAACTAAATTCTTATAATTTGTTAAATGTAGATCTAGATATTGAGAGGGTAAAGAAATGTATGGGTGACTCTGAAGCGGATGTGGAGAATGATGTGCTAAGAGCTGAGCAAGAAGCACAAGTATTTCAATTATTTGTTTCAACAATCTGTTTAATTCAAGAATTTTACTTTTATTTTATTTTAATGCTTGCTTTTTGATATTTAGGTTGGGCGAGGATCTCGTGGGGATGTTACTATCTTGCCCACATTGATTATAAATAATGTCCAATATCGAGGTTTGTTATATTTGTATGAGTGATACCTTGTACTTGCAATTGATTTTGAAGTTGGTGTCTAATTTTCCATTTTACCTGTCATAGTAATTTCAACATATTTTTGACAATCATCATCAGCTCCTCAAATTTATGAAATTCTTTACCATTATTTTTCTTCTTGCAATATTGTTTATATAAATAGTTGCTAGCGACCTTGTTGATCATAAATATTTGTTTTGATAAACTATTCTATGAATGCATTTTTTCTTTCCTCGTTTTTATACATTGTATAATAAGGTTGAACGTTTAAATTTTCTTTCTTCAAAAGGGAAATTGGGAAGAACGACTATACTAAAGGCTATATGTGCTGGCTTCCAAGAGTCGATGGAGCCCCCAATCTGTTTTACTGGAGGTTGAAATGCTTATTTTATTGCTTTTGATTTTCAATGTTCCTTGTCACTTTTTTTTGTTAATAATGTTCATTGTCACTTATTATACCTCTATTTATTCTCTTTGTTCTTGTTTCAACTTTATTTATTTTATTTTGTCAGGTATTGAGACAAATGAGTGCCTTGAACGAAATGGTGGTTGTTGGCTAGACAAAAATTCTAATGTAACAGCTTGCAAGGTAAACATAAAGTTTAAACCATTTTAATTTTCCATAAATCATTTTGTGATAAAGTATTGGTGAAAATCACAAATGTATTTGAGTTAAATAAATTTCACGATGTGCAGTTGAGTGTGTAGAACTTTAACAAACTCGGTTTGAATGAAAAAAATAAGACAAATTGTATAAATGTTTTAGATGTTTTACATATTTTTGGAAAAAATTTACACTTATAACGGTTATATATATACGTGAAATTTCAACACATGTATGTGTGTGAAAGTGAAAATATATGAAAAAATAAAATTGTGAATACTAACGTGAATAAGTATCAAAACATATTATAAAAATAAAAATAATTTAAACTACATTCTAAATATTGTTATTGTTTAACCATATTTGTGATTTTATTTATATATCTGAGAGCTAGTTCATAAAATAAGTAGGAGTTGTACTAATATTCATAATTTAGATTAGGTTAGATTTATTTTAGAATATGTTTATATCAATGTTTAATACTCTTGTTCACTTTTTTTTTTAAAAAAAAAATTCAATCTTCACGTTAACACATGCCCGTATAGAATTTTCACACTTATAGCAAGTTCCTATTTGTATGTGGAATTTGCACAAATTCATGTTGAAGTTTTACACAGCAATGTACATTTTTTTATTTATCTTTCCACCAACCATAGGACCCACATAATAAAATTATCCAAACTTAACCGTGTTTGTAAATTTCATTAATTCTAGAGTCTATTTCATATGATTTTGGTATTTTTTAAATGCTATTTACTCGTAAAAACATTTTCCAAAGATTTCCAGGTTTTGAGCGTGTAACTATAATATGTATTTGCATATTGTCTTTCTCCCTTCATTCAGGATACATTTAGGGGGAGAGTTTGTGAGTGCCCAGTTGTTAATGGTGTTCAATACAGAGGAGATGGCTATACATCTTGTGAAGGTACATTTTTTTCATTACAAAAATGGTTTCAAAATTTTCTTATTCTATAAGAAATTGGTTTTTTTTTTTTACCGAGAGTCGGTTTATTTATCTAAAATTGTTCTCAATTATTCAACATGTTGAAGAGAAAATGAATAAAATCAGAAAATTTAAACTAATACCTATGCAAAAAGATTTTTAAGTGTAGAAAAATATATAAAAGGATAACCAATTAGGTAACTTATACAATATTTGCATCATCTGGACTGCATAGTATTATATGCGCTTGACTTCTTGTAATGTATAGTTGAGAAGATCTTAATGGTGTTTGTTATAGTACACTACAAAGAATTTGAAATGGTAAGAAATACCATTCTTTTCTTTTCTTCTTCTATTGGCATGAAATGAAAGACAATTAATTTTCATCGCAGAGCCACCTTGATGAACATCCAATTTATTCCTCATACTGAAAGCCTCAATGATGATATAGATACATGGTGTCCAAGTCGCACAACAAAATATCTGTTGTTTTTCGACCCAACACTTTCATAAATTATGGACATGAAAAGTCACGAAATGAAACCGCAAAGGCATTTCTGAAAATTCCCAATATCTAGCCAAATATTACAAATGAAATATGGAGTATTTATAAAAGAGAAAGATGCAGGTGTCATTTGTTGCCAATTATTACCTATAACTACGGTCACCTACCTAGTCATTGCATCATTGCTACTAAATAGTTCTTCAATAAATCATATTTATATTACTCTTAAAGAGACTCTTCACTTACTTGGTGACTCTTCACTAATGAAAAGTTTCAGATCATCTCTTGGATGTAACTAAGCCAATAAGATTGAGAAGAGTATAGAAGAAAGCAAGAAAATGAAATAGAAAACAATACTCAATAGTACTTCATTTCATTGTGATTTGTTACACACCTATGCCAACGTAGCAACAACATATATATGGCTACATCACAACAAATGTCACATGGCTAACGTACAATATACAAGTCTTACAAACTATACTGGCAAAACAACTTTAGTAATAACTTTTCTTGACATGGTATATTGCTTATTCCCGTACATCCCCCCTCAAACTCAATGGAGAAGGAAGAACACTGAGTTTGTGTTGAAGAAGATGAAAAGCAAGCTTAGGCAATGTTTTTTGTAAAGACATATGCAAGTTGTTCATAACCTAGAAGGTGTTTAACATAAAGATGCTTGTTGAGAATGTTTTCCCTCATAAAATGGAAATCATGTTCATGATACGAGCAAACTCTGCTCATAATCATCAGAGTAGCACCGGGTGCACAGTGTTGGAGATTGTTATAAAGCTCCTTAATTTAAGGAGCAAATTAAGGAGCAAAACATGGAGCAAAATAAGGAGTAAAACATAGAGCAAAACAAGGAGTAAAACATGGAGCTTAATTCAAGAAGCAATTCAAAGAATCATTAATTTAAGGAGTAATTCAAGGAGTGAATTTTTCTATAAATAGATGTGTAATTGTAATGAATTAATCATCCAAAGTGTTCATTCCAATTGAGAGAAAAGCTTAGAGATAAAAGCTTTTGTGAGAGAAAATTGAGAGTAATTTTCTTGGGTGTAATTGGGTTGTGGGTTTTGAGTGTTGTAAACACCTTGTGTAATTTCTCCTCTTTCAGTAAAAAGATCTGCAGCAGGTCCGGAGACGTAAGCAAGATTGACCGAACTCCGTTATCAAATTTGTGTGTTATTTTTCTATTCTTGCTTTCTCATAAGTTTGGCTTATCGGGAATTTGCGTTATTTCCCAACAACTGGTATCAGAGCTTTTGGTGGTGATTTCTGTCAATTTCTTGCAAGGTTACTATTCACGTAAATAGTGAATTACTTGAATAGTGAAATTTTGTTGACGATATTTGTTCGTTGACGGAGGTGTTCTAATACACGGTGGTTTGCAGAAATAGTCATAAACGATCCAGAGAAAGTCAGATTTGAGTGGGAGCAGTGGCCGTAGATGAAGGAAGGGTGAAACTCGAGAAATTCGATGGCACAGATTTCGGGTTTTGGAAAATGTAGATAGAGGATTATCTGTATCAAAGAAATTTATATCAACCTCTCTCAGGGAAGAAGCCAGAGGCTATGAAGGAAGAAGATTGGAATCTTCTAGACAGATAAGCCCTCGGAGTTATTCCATTGACGTTATCCCGTAATGTTGCTTTCAACATAGCAAAGGAAAAAACCACGATGGGTCTTATGGCAGCTCTCTCCAATATGTATGAGAAGCTATCAACCTCAAACAAAGTGCACTTGATGAGGCATTTGTTCAATTTGCGGA
Source organism: Hippophae gyantsensis (assembly GCA_030763125.1). Classification (NCBI taxonomy): domain Eukaryota; kingdom Viridiplantae; phylum Streptophyta; class Magnoliopsida; order Rosales; family Elaeagnaceae; genus Hippophae; species Hippophae gyantsensis. The sequence continues at coordinate 43,412,101 of CM061028.1, read as the reverse complement.
TGACGGAAGGCGCATCGGTAGCTCAACATCTCAATGAACTCAACACAGTCACAACCCAGTTGAGTTCAGTGGAAATTGAATTCGATGAAGAAGTACGAGCATTGATACTTTTGTCTTCTCTACCAGAAAGCTGGAATGCTACTATCACGGCTGTGAGTAGCTCATCGGGAAGCAATAAGTTGAAATTTGACGATGTTCGTGATTTGGTTCTCAGTGAAGAGATCTGACGTAGAGAGTCAGGTGAATCGTCAACCTCTTCAGTTTTGCATACAGAGTCAAGAGAAAGAAATTCAACCAAAGGGAATGGACGTGGTAGAACAGACTACCGAGGTAGATCAAAGGATAGGAGGTCCAAATCTAGGAATCCTAATAATTCCCATAGCTCGAAGACTATCGAGTGTTAGAATTGTGGAAGAGTAGGGCACTACAAAAATCAGTGCAAGAGTGCACCGAAGGACAAACAAGTGAAGGCAAAGGCAAATGTTACTTCCACCTCAAGAGGGGATGATGCATTGAAATGCTCTTTGGAGAGCAAGGAAGAATCTTGGGTGTTAGACTCTGGAGCATTGTTCCATGCTACTTCACAGAAAGAATTCTTCGAGAAATATATCCCCGGAAACCTTGGAAAGGTATATCTTGGTGATGATCAACCATGTGCTATTATTGGTAAAGGTGTAGTAAAGATTAAGTTGAACGGGTCTTTTTGGGAGCTGAAGGATGTCAGGTATATTCCCGACCTTAGAAGGAACTTAATCTCAGTAGGGAAATTGGCCAGTGAAGGCTACACTACGATCTTCCATGGTGATGATTGGAAGATTTCAACGGGTGCAATGACAGTTGCTCGAGGCAAGAAAAATGGCACTCTTTACATGACAGCAGAGGCACGTTGTTCAATCACAATTGCAGCAGGCAATGAAACATCAAATCTGTGGCACCAGAGACTAGGCCACATGAGTGAGAAGGGGATGAAGATTATGCACTCAAAAGGAAAACTTCTAGGTCTACAGTCTGTAGAGATGGACATGTGCGAAGATTGCATACTTGGAAAGCAAAAGAGAGTCAACTTTCAGACAAGTGCCAGAACCTCAAAGAAGGAAAGGCTAGAGCTTATTCACTCTGATGTTTGGGGACCAACAACCGTCTCATCCATTGGTAGGAAACAATACTTCGTGACTTTCATCGATGATCACTCTCAGAAGGTATGGGTTTACTTTCTAAAGCATAAGTCTGAAGTATTTGAGGCTTTCAGAAGATGGAAAGCTATGGTAGAAAATGAGATGGGTTTGAAGATCAAAAAGCTCAGATCCAATAATGGTGGTGAATATGAAGACACCAGATTCAAAAATTTAACTATGAGCATGGGATTAGAATGGAAAGAACTGTGCCAGGCACGCCTCAACACAATGGTGTAGCTGAGCGTATGAACTGAACATTGACAGAAAGAGCCAAAAGCATTCGTATACAGTCAGGTCTACCTAAGCAGTCAACACGGCAGCTTACTTGATCAACCGAGGCCCATTTGTTCCATTGGAGCATAGAATACCAAAGGAGGTATGGAGCGGAAAAGAGGTGAAACTATCACATCTAAAAGTTTTTGGTTGTGTAGAATTTGTGTATATGAGTGATCAAGGCAGGAATAAGCTTGATCCCAAATCTAAGAAATGCACATTCATCGGCTATGGTGAGGATAAGTTTGGCTACCGCATTTGGGATGACGAAAAGAAGAAAGTTATCCGAAGCAGAGATGTGATTTTCAACGAAAGGGTGATGTATAAGGACATGCATAAAATAGACGCCAATGACTCAAAGCAGAATGAGTCAGTATTTGCAGATGTAGATGATGTCCCAGATAGTTCCGCAACAGAACCAATTGTAACAAGTCCTCAACCAGAGGAACTTGTTGGACAGAGCAGTACACAGCATTCCGACACATCACAACCTCTTACTCTAGCTCCTGTATTGAGAAGGTCTTCTCGACCTCATGTGCCTAACAGGAGATACATGAACTATATGTTGCTAACTGATGGAGGGGAGCCTGAATGCTATGATGAAGCTTGTCAGACTCGAGATTCCAGCAAGTGGGAGCTTGCTATGAAAGAAGAAATGAAATCTCTCATCTCCAACCAGACATGGGAACTAGCTGAGTTACCTATGGGAAAGAAGGCACTTCACAACAAATGGGTGTACCAGGTGAAAGAGGAGCATGATGGTTCCAAGAGATACAAAGCATGCCTAGTTGTTAAAGGGTTTCAACAAAAGGAAGGAGTTGACTACACTGACATTTTCGCTCCCGTTGTGAAGCTCAATACTATCAGATCAGTGTTGAGTATTGTAGCCATTGAAGATCTTCATCTGGAACAGTTGGATGTGTAGACTGCATTCCTTCATGGAGATTTAGATGAAGAGATATACATGTACCAGCCAAAAAGTTTCTCAGAAAGAGGGAAGAAGAACATGGTGTGCAGACTTAAGAACAGTTTGTATGGCCTGAAACAAGCCCCAAGACAATGGTACAGAAAGTTTGACAGCTTCATGCACAAGGAAGGTTTCCAGAAGTGCAATGCTGACCATTGTTGCTACTTCAAGAGATATAGGTCCAGTTATATCATTTTAGTACTTTATGTTGATGATATGTTCGTAGTAGTTTTAGATATGGATGCTATTAAAAGGTTGAAGCAGCAATTGTCAAAGGAGTTTGACTTGAAAGACTTGGGTCTAGCAAAGAAGATTCTTGGAATGCAAATCACAAGAAATAAGAAGAAAGGATCCTTGCAGTTATCTCAGGCAGAGTACATCAATCGTGTTTTGTAGAGATTCAACATGGGCGATGCCAAGCCAGTTAGCACACCCTTGGCCAGTCATTTTCGCCTATCCAAGGATCAGTCCCCTCAGACAGAGGAAGAGAGAGAATTCATGGCTAAGGTTTCTTATGCCTCAGCCATTAGAAGTTTGATGTACGCAATGGTCTGTACGAGACCAGACATTGGCCATGTAGTGGGAGTTGTTAGCAGATTTATGTCAAATCCAGGAAAAACTCATTGGGAAGCAATCAAGTGGATTTTGAGGTATCTGCGAGGCACCACAGACAAGTGCTTGTACTTTAGTAAAGGAGAGTTAAAAGTACAAGGGTACGTAGACGCAGACTTTGAAGGTGAAGTTGATCACCGAAGAAGCACCACCGATTATATATTTACTGTTGGAACTACAGCTGTTAGTTGAATGTCACAAATACAGAAAATTGTCACTCTATCTACTACAAAGGCTGAGTATGTAGCAGTAACTGAAGCTAGTAAAGAGATGATATGGCTTCAAGGTTTGTTAACTGAGCTGAGATTCAAACAGGAGAAGAATGTTCTGCATAGTGATAGTCAAAGTGCAATACACTTGGCGAAGAATTCAGCATTTCATTCTAGAACCAAGCATATTGGACTTCGTTATCACTTCATCAGATCTCTATTGGAAGATGATGTGTTAATATTGGAGAATATTCAAGGAAGCAAAAATCCAGCAGATATGTTAACAAAGGTGGTGACTATTGACAAATTGAAGTTGTGCTCAACTTCAGTTGGTCTGCTAGAGTAACAAAGACTAGAAAAGCTGCTACATTGATCGAGATGTGAAGACAGATTGAAATCAGTCTTCATGTGGGAGATTGTTGGAGATTGTTATAAAGCTCCTTAATTTAAGGAGCAAATTAAGGAGCAAAACATGGAGCAAAAAAAGGAGTAAAACATGGAGAAAAATATGGAGCTTAATTCAAGGAGCAATTCAAGGAACCATTAATTTAAGGAGTAATTCAAGGAGTGAATTTTCCTATAAATAGATGTGTAATTGTAATGAATTAATCATCCAAAGTGTTCATTCCAAATGAGAGAAAAGCTTAGAGATAAAAGCTTTTGTGAGAGAAAATTGAGAGTAATTTTCTTGGGTGTAATTGGGTTGTGGGTTTTGAGTGTTGTAAACACCTTGTGTAATTTCTCCTCTTTCAGTAAAAAGATCTACAGCAGGTCCGGAGACGTAAGCAAGATTGGCCGAACTCCGTTATCAAATTTGTGTGTTATTTTTCTATTCTTGCTTTCTCATAAGTTTGGCTTATCGGGAATTTGCGTTATTTCCCAACACACAGAGCACATAGACGTGCACGGATGACAGGCATAGAGAAGGCATGAATTCGGTTAGGAACTAGAAGGGGATCACAGAATAAACCATCCAAAATTAGATTTAGGATTTCTATTAGGGATGTTAGAAATCAGTTAGAAATTGTTCTTCCAATTTGATTCATATAAGGCTATATATGAAGCCTCTTAGAAGTAAGAAGATATATAAGAATATTTACACAAATTCAACTCTTTCTCTGTCTCTTCTTCTTCCTTTAGCTTGTTCTCTAAAATTAACTATAATAGTAGTATCAGAGCCATTTGACCATGGATACTCGGGGAAAATCCAATGTGGAATTCCGTACTGAGGTTATGGAGACCCTCGACACTGTGCTCTCTCAATTAGAGGCAATATGAGCAACCCAAAAACCCTCCAGAGGTTAACCCCTTCGCACGAGAGGGAATTCTACGTCCTCACCCCTACACTTCACGATCGATCACAGACAATCCCCACCCTAACTTGAAACTATCATTTCCCAGATTTTTTGGTGAGGATCCCACTGGTTGGATCTATAGAGTTGAACAATATTTTGAGTTTACTAATGTTAGCCCAGACCAACAGGTGCAACTCGTGTCCTTCCATCTGGAAGGAATTGCGTTACAATGGCATCGTTGGCTGAAAAAGTTTCATGGACCACTCACATGGGTGGAATTCACCAACGTTGTTCAACTCAGATTTGGACCAACAGATTATGAGGACCCCTTAGAAGCTCTAACTCGCCTAAGGCATACCACCAGTGTAGCAACATACCAGAAGCATTCTTAATAGGGTGATTTATAGCTGGATTGAGAGATGAAGTCCGCCTCGATGTGAAGATCAAGATCAAGTCGCCTAAAACATTGGCTGAGGCCATTGGGGTAGCTAGGCTCATCGAAGAGAGAAATATATTGTAGAAGAAATCTACCCAGAATCCACGTTATTAGTCTTATACAAGCCTCTCCAAACCAAAAAATAACTCCCATGATGGTGTGCTAGGATCCTCACCTCCACAGTATTCCACTCCACCCCAACCAGTGGGTTTTAAAAGAATAACTAATCAAGAGGCACGAGAACAGAGAGATAAGGACTTATGCTACTAATGTGATGAGAAGTTTGTAGCAGGTCACTGTTGTGCGTGACCCCAAATGTTTAGATAGAGGAATTGCATCAAAACCCTATAGAAACTTCAGAAGAAGAGCTTCCTCAACAATAGTCTTAAAAGCTGGTGCCAAAAATCCCGTTTCATGCAATAGCAGGTACTAATCATCCACAAACACTTAGAGTCATGGGAAATCTAAGAAATAAGAAGGTATTAGTTTTGATAGATGGAAGCAGTACCCATAATTTCATTGATCAAACCTTGGTTTCCCAGTTTGGCTTAACTATCGCCAAGAATCAGAGATTGGAAGTTATGATAGCTAATTGTGAAAAGATTGAATGTGTGGAGCAATGTAGAGGCCTTACCCTTTCTATTTAAAGGTATCTGGTCTCAATAAATTATTTTGTGCTACCAGTAGATGCATGCCACGTAGTGCTCGGGGTTCAATGGCTTGAAACCTTAGGACTAATAGAAATGAATTATAAGAGGCTCACCCTTAGCTTCAAGGTAAGAGGAATCACTCATACATTCCAAGGCTTACAAAGAACCAATAGTGCAACCTTAACCAACAAGGAATGCGATGAGCTGTAGAATATAGGGTTGTTCCTTCAAATTTTGCCCATAAGGGTTCAGGACCAACATGAGGATATTTCCCTATTCCCAGAAATGAGACAATTTTTAATAGAGTTCTCTCATATATTTGAACTTCCCTCAGGGCTTCGCCCAAAAAGACAACAAAATCATCGTATACCACTAAAACCAGAAGTAGGGCCAATTAATGTGAGACCCTACTATTATCCCTATTATCAAAAGGTAGAAATTGAGAAGATGGTTAAAGAACTCCTTCAATCTAGGCTGATCAAACATAGCAGCAGCCCATTTTCTTAACCAGTTTTGTTGGTTAAAAAAACTGATGGTAGCTAGAGATTTTATGTAGACTATTGAGCTTTGAATGATAGCACAATTAAGGACAATTACAACATTCCTATGATTGATGAGCTACTAGATGAGCTCCATGGGGCTCATCTTTTCTCCAAGATAGATCTACGATCAGGGGGTATCATCATATAAGAGTTTATCATGAGGATATCCCTAAGATGACCTTTATAACCCATGAAGGCCATTATGAATTCTTAGTAATGCCTTTTGGCCTCACTAATGCCCCAACTACCTTCCAAGGTCTCATGAATGATCTTTTCAAACCCTACCTTCGAAAGTTCATCCTGGTATTCTTTGATGACATCTTGATATACTCACAATCAAGGGATGATCACTTAGTGCATTTGAGAGTGGTCCTTCAGCTTCTAGCAACAAACAACTTGTATGCCAAGGAAACCAAATGCCAATTTGGGGTAAAAAAAAATAGAATATCTGGGCTATATGGTCTCAAATCAAGGGTCTCGGTGAACCCTTCAAATATCCAAGCTGTTAAGGAATGGCCAACCCCAACCACATCTAAAGGAGTCAGAGGCTTCCTGGGGTTAGCTGGCTATTACAGAAAATGTGTGCATAATTTTGGTAGTTTGGTGGCTCCCTTAACTCGCCTCCTGAGAAAGGAAGGGTTTAACTGGAATGTAGCTGCTGAAAACTCATTTAAGTAGCTAAAGGATGCCCTAACATCACCACCAATTTTGAGCCTTCCTGATTTTTCCCAAAGGTTTGTAATTGAATGTGATGCTAGTGGCATCGGGTTAGGGGCTATCCTTACTCAAGTAGACAGACCAATAGCTTACTTTAGCCAAGCTCTTAAGGGTTCAGTATTGGCTTTATCAATATATAAGAAAGAAATGTTAGCTATCATTAAAGCTATCTGGGTATAGCGCCCTTACCTATTGGGAAAACCTTTCAACATCCACACTGATCAGAGGAGTCTCAAATATCAGCTAGAGCAGCGCATTACCACTCTAGCATAGGCATGATGGTTGCCTAAGCTACTTGGCTATGATTATAAAATTGAGTAAAATGTGGGAAGGAAAACCAAGGAGCTGATTCTCTTTCATGAGTATGGAGTTTCTCTTTTTAAGTATATCTCAACCACAAATGGACTGGTGGCCACAACTATAGAAGGAAGTCTAGTAGGATCCTTTCTACATAGACCTGATAGCCAAATCCACTCCTGTAATGGCTCACAAATTGTTAGAATGAGATGGGGTATGGTTTAAAGACAACAAAGTATACATGAGCCCTAAATCCTCCCTTATACCTCAGATCATAGCTGATTGTCACTCCACCCCAATTGGGGGACATTTTGGGTTCCACAAAACCCTATCTCGCATCAAAAATAGCTTTACCTAGCCCAAACTGTGCCAAATGTTGAAGAAATTCCTCAGGCAGTATGAGTCTTGCCAAAGGTTCAAAACAGAGACTATGAGGCCAACAGGGTTACTTCAGCCACTTTCCATACCTGAGAAGATTTGGGCTGATATCTCAATGGATTTTGTGGAAGGATTACCAACTTCAAAGGGGCATACAATTATAATGGTGATTGTGGACCGCTTGAGTAAATATGCTAATTTCATTCCTTTGAAACACCCATTTTTAGCCCCCACTGTGGCCAAGACATTTGTGTCCAACATCTTATGCCTGCATGGTATGCCCACTTCTATCGTTAGTGACCATGATAAGGTGCTTGTCAACTCCTTCTAGCAAGATTTGTTTCATTTACAAGGAATCCAATTGTGCATGAGCTCCAGCTACCACCCTTAGATAGATGGACAGATTGTGGTAACCAATCGCACGCTAGAGCAATATTTGCGCTACTTCACTAGAGATCAAACACGCAAATGGATTGAGTGGATTCCTTGGGCTGAGTATAGCTACAACACTTCCATCCACTCCTCAACGTAGATGACTCCCTTCGAAGCAGTTTACGACATTCCACCTCCACACTTGTTAACATATGTTCCCAAAAATACTCAAGTGCCAACTGTGGATGTGCACCTATGTACCAGAGATCACCTCCTACGAGAATTAAGGAATAATCTACTACAAGCTCAAAATCAGATGAAATGCCAAGCTGATAAACATCGGTAAGAAGTCATCTTCAAGGAGGGGGATTATGTTTACTTAAGGCTCTAACCTTATAGACAAACTTCAGTAGCCTTTCGCTTATCAAGAAAATTAGCTCCTCGTTTTTTAGGCCATACATAATCATTACTCGGATAGGACCAGTGGCTTACAAGTTGGCACTACCTCCTACTTCTCAAATATATGATGTATTTCATGTAAGCATGCTAAGAAAACACGAAGGGGCAATTCCATCAAGCTCAAGTCAACCTCCTCCAATCTCTTATCATGCAACTATCCTTCCTTAACCTGAAACCATTCTTGACCGTCGTGTGACTCAAAAAGGAAAATATCAACCCAAGACAAAAATTCTGGTCAAATGGAAAGACATTCCAACTGAAGAAGCTACTTGGGAAAATGAGTGGTGATTTTTGAAATCATACATGAACTTCATCCTTGAGGATAAGGATTCTCATAGGGAGGGAGTAATGATACGAGCAAACTCTACTCATATTCATTGGAGCAGCACCTGGTGCACAAAGCGTATGGATGAGCGTGGATGACAAGCGTAGAGAAGAAGCGAATTCGGTTAGGAACCAAAAGGGGACCATGGAATAAACCATCAAAAATTAGGGTTAGGATTTCTATTAGGGATGTTAGAAATTGTTCTTCCAATTTGATTCCTATAAGGCTATATATGAAGCCTCTTAGAAATTAGAAGATATATCAGAATATTTACACAAATTCAGCTCCTTCTTTGACTCTTCTTCTTCCTCTATCTCTTTCTCTGAAATTAACTATAATAATTCAGCATGCTTCATTCGAGTGTGAGGAATAGGATTAGAAGCAAGAGTAACTACACTCAAGTTGTCACAACAAATAACAGATACTTATGAAGAAAGCTAATGTAATTGATGTGGACCTTCTAGGCAAACAACCCTAAGAACCCACGAACTCAAAGGAATAGGAACGATTGATTTGTTGAGAATGTGTTGAAGATGATTGCATTAGAACCCTAAAGAAACAAAGTCTTTAAAACCCTAAACTTTGGTATGATCGGATTGGATCCCTAAGGAAACAAAGTCCTTAAAATCCTAACCTAGAGACGTCACAAAGGATGATCACTCCTTTTGATAAGTTGAATTCAAGTATTCAATCAAGAACACAATAAGACAAAAGCAAAAATTTTTATGAAATAAACTTTTATTAACGATATTTGGTCTTCCTCCAAAGATACGAAGAATTCAAAGAGAAGTACGAAACAAAATCCATCATTTACATCACTTATTGAGGGGTTAAAGTTTTTTCACACCTTTGTGTGTTGTTTTCAGTCCTTGATCATTAGGGTTACGATTTGTTTTTATGAATTTTATATTCACAGCAGGAGCAATAGTCAAAAAAATAAAAAATAGAAAGGAAAAACGAAAAAAAATAAAAAGAGAAAAAAGTAGAAAATTGTTCAAGATTTCAATTCTTGTTTTTTTGTTAAGTTTTCTTGTTCTACTTGAAATTAGTCTTTCTTTATTTTTGTTCTGGTTTCCATCTATCTAGATAATTATCAAACTTGCTATCCAAGTCTGATTTAAAAAACAAAAAATAAAATTTTGGTCAAGATTCTTTCTTTATAGTCCTCTTCACACTTTTGTTCTATCCTCAATTAAGTTTTTTTTTAATATTCTGATTTTCAAGATTTTCAAGATCTTGAAAAGATTCATTTTTGGTTCTTTAGAGTCCTCTTTGGATTAAGTTTTTATAATTCTGATTTTTTTGAGATTATCACTAACAAATCGGTTACTTCTTAAGATTAGTTGAATTCTTTGATTTTGTTAAGAAGACAAAAGGAGGCTAACTTGAGCTTTGAGTGTGAAAAGGAGAAAAAGCCAAAATAGTGTGAGAAAAGCCAAAATCATGTGAAAAAAAGAAGTGAGATCAAACACATGAGGGAGTGTGTGAGTTATCTCATTTTATTTTACAGATTGAAAAAATGAATAAGGTAATAGGAGAACCACAAGAGGTCAACTTGAAATTCTTCATCAAGACTTTTAATGACCAATTTAAGAGGCTGAATGTAAGGTTGAATGATTTAGAATCCTCTCCCGGTTCTAAATTACATAGAAAAAGACATAGACATAGAAGACATGATTTTGATGAAGAAGATGTTGATTCCAAAGTGGAAACAATAGCATGGAATTGAAAGAAGATAAGGAAACTAAACAAGAATATCAAAAAATCAAAATCCTAAAACAGGAATATTTTTGTTCCACGAAGATAAGGTAAGAAAACAATAAAATTTGGAATCAAGATAGATTTTTTTTAAAATGCAGAAAAGGATGAATTTTTTTTTTCAAAATCAAGAACTCAAAGAAAACTACAAATCCAAAGAAGAAAACACAAGACTTGAAGGAAGGATTTTTTTGGTTTTTTTTGTTTTGAAATCAATAACTCAAACAAAGATAGATATCATGTTTTTAGTAACATAGCTCTAATACCAAATGATGCAGACCCTCTAGGCGAACAACCCTAGGAACCCAAGAATTCAAAAGAATAGAAATGATTGATTTGATAAGAACGTGTTGAAGATTATTATATTAGAACCCTAAGGAAACAAAGTCCTTAAAACCCTAACCTTGACACACCACAAAGGATGATCATTCCCTTTGTAAGTCAAATTCAAGCATTCAATTAAGAACACAAGAAGGCAAAGAAAGAAGCTTTCTGAAATAAACTTTTATTAATAAATATGGTCTTCCTCCAAATTATATAGTGGCTTCTTTTTATAAGAAAGAAACCCTCATGAAAACCCTAGACGCCTCATGAAATTCCTATATGAAATTCTAGCAAAAAGAAAAACCCTAGGAACAAATTTAACCCTAATGGGCTTCTTTAGTTGTGGATTGGGCCTAATCCATCTTTAAAGAATAAAAGACTAAAAGACTTATTATAAATAAAAAATAAAAAAAGCCCACAATTCACTAAAATAAAAATTGCTAAACATAAAAAGCCCATAATTAACTAAAACAAACAAAATTACTTCCTAAATTAATCCTTGCATCCAATTTGATATTCCAAATCTATCCTTTCTGTAGGATCTTGAGAATATTTGTAGGATCTTGAGAATATTTGTTGGATCTTGAGAATATTTATAGGATCTTGAGAATCTTGAGAATATTTATGAACATCAACTTAGTCAGTACCTCAATCTTAATCAGTAACTCAGTCATAAGAGCTTGAATTCAAATTAATTCTATAATAGTGTCTGCCACACATATATATCTAGCCTTAGTACTAGATCTGGAAACTGTATGGTACTTCTTAGAAGACAAACTCATCGGATTGACACTGGAAATGCACAATAGTCATTAGTAGAGTGTATATCATCAAGGGCATAAAGCCTAGTCTAGATTAGCAAATGTAGTGAAAGGAAAACAAACATATTTTTGAAATAGCAAGCTATGATCTTTAGTGCCTTGATGATAGCATAAAATGCACTTTACTTCTCCTAATGGACATATCTAGGTGAAGACATAAATTGACATACTTTATCACAGAGTATGCCAAATTAGGTCTAATTAATGTAACATATTGCATGCTACAAACAATATTTCTATATGGAGAGAAATAAGACAAAAGAGCACCTTCTTGAAAAAAAGAGTAGTAGAACACAAAGGAGAATGACTTGGTTTACAATGAACCATATTAGCTTTCTTGAATAGGTTATCGATGTATTTCCTTTGATTATGAAATAGACCACCATCTGTTAATTTATGAATAGAGATTCCAAGAAAATATTGTAAGGGACTAAGGTCTTTCAATGAAAATTCTTTATGGAAACTGTGAATAAGTTGCTACAACACCTCAAGATTAGATCCAATAAGAATCACATTATCAATATAGATCAAAAGAAACATTTGCACAATTCTAGAATTAAAAATGAAGAGAGATGAGTTATATTTTTTTTGAATGAATCCAAGCATAAGTAATGCACCCTTTAACCTCTCAAATCAAGCAGCTTTTAGAACATATTTAAAGCCATACAATGCCGTATTTAATTTGCAAACATAACTGAGAAATTGAGAATCCATAAATCACTCATGTTGCTCTATAAACAATTCTTCTTCTAAGAGACCATGCAAAAAAGCATTATTTGCATCTATTTACCTCAAATCCTAGCCATAGATACAATAATGGTAAGAATAATAAGAATATTGGAAAACTTGAGAACATGACTTAAAGTTTCACTGAAGTCAAAATAAACAACCTGATTGTACCCCTTATCCACCAAGCAAGCTTTGAGAATTTCAGTAAGGCCATCCAACAACCATTTTATATGAAAAACTCTCTTGTTTCCAATCACTTTCCTACCTTTTGGATGTGGAACTAATGTCCATGTGTTTTTTCTTTATTAAAGCTCCAAATTTAGTTTACATAGTTTTACAACACTTTGGATGTTTGCATCACTTCTCATTTTCTCCTTACAATTTTCACTTTCACCATTTTCTCCATTAAAACTTGTATACTTTTTATTTTGTTACCGTTTTGGTATTGAATGAATGGTCTACATCTTTACTTTTAGCAAATTTTTTAACATTGGTATGATTAATTACTTTTTTAGTGACATATTTCTTCCGATCTATCTTAAATGTCATTCATTGAATTTCATGCAATATCTTTGATCCTCGTTTGATTCTAGGAGCCAAGGAATGTAGTTCACTTCTATCAAAAGATTTCTTTTGAAATCTAAATTTTTGTCAAGAATCTTCTATGTCTTGTATAATATATCTACCTCCTATGTTGATATAATTTGTATAAGTATCATCACTACAAATTGAATATGCTTTATATTTATAAGTTGCATGTCTTGATAAATTAGTATGCCAGAAAATCATCAATTATCCATAAAATTATTGCATTTAATGTGAAACACTCATCTCTATATGTATCATACACTTTGATGCCTTCATCCCACAAGGTCTTTAGGCCATCTATCAAAGGTTCCAAGAATAAATCAAGGAGCAAGATTATATATGACCATAATAATTGGCCAACAATTATACCTATTACTTAGGAAATTATATGGGTTAATTTCATCAGCAACCATGGCAAATTGAAGATTCCTATGTTCATTTTCAATTTAGGTCACATATCATCAACTACTTTCAAAATTGGGGAGTCATAACAGTGACATAAAAAAACATCATTCGACTTATTATTTGCATCTTATGTCAATATTTTTCATGTCTCTTTGCTTATGCATTTTTTGAGAAAAAAATGGTGGGAAGTACCATAAAACATTTTCTAGCACACCTTTCTTCACATTCTCACTAGATGTCATATTTCACCTTGAATCACTAAAAACTAGACAACTTGATAGATCCCCCACATATTCTTTTCTATAAAGAATGCAATCGTTCAAACAAGCCTGAATGATGTGGACCCTCTAGGCAAAGAACTCTAAGAACCCATGAATTCAAAGGAATAGGAACAATTGATTTGATAGGAATATGTTGAAGATAATTGGATTATAACCCTAAGGAAATAATGTCCTTAAAACCCTAACCTTTGTTATGGTCAGATTAGAACCCTAAGGAAACAAATTCTTTAATACCCTGCCCTTTGGTATGATCAGATTATAACCCTAAGGAAACAAAGTCATTAAAACCCGAACCTTGAGACACCACAAATGATGATCACTCCCTTTGATAAGTCAAATTCAAGGATTCAATTAAGAACACAAGAAGGCAAAGCAAGAAGCTTTTTGAAATAAACTTTTTATTAATAATATATGGTTTGCCTCCAAATTACATAGTTTCTTATTTTTATTATTAACAAACCCTAAAGAAAAACCATAGAAGAAAATGGGCCTAGTTAGTGGTGGGTTGGGCCTAATTCATCCTTAAAAATAAAAGACTAAAAAAACTTATGATAAATAAAACATAAAAGGCCCACAGTTAACTAAAACCAAAATTACTTCATAAATTAATCCTTGCATCCAACTTGATCTTTCAAATCTATCATTTGTATAGGATTGTGAGAATATTTGTAGGATCATAAGGATCTTGAGAATATTTGTAAAGATTATCTTGGTCAACATCTTGATCTCTATTATTCCCCTCCTCTTCGCAAAGATTCGTCCTCGAATCTTAATTTAACCGAAAGGCACGCACATTCTAAAAACTATTTTCAAGATCCTTCTTTTCTTATCTTGCTTGACCAATCTTTTCTAAATAATCTTTTCAAGATTCTTCGATTTGATATATTATAATAGTCATTTCGTTACTCGAGTCAAAAGTTATAATCGTTTAAAGTTGCAAAGCCAATTTATTATTATTTTTAAACTGTGAACTGCAACAACCTCTCTCTATTTTTTTGAAATCAAGAACTTAACATAGATAGATATTGATAGATAACCTTTTTCCAGCAACCAAAGCTTTGATACCAAATGATGCGGACCCTTTAGGCGAAGAGCCTTAGGAACCCACGAACTCAAAGTAATAGTAACAATTGATTTGGTAGGAACGTGTTGAAGATGATCAGATTAGAACCCTAGGGAAAAAAATCCTTAAAACCCTAACCTTTGGTATGATCAGATTAGAACCCTAAGGAAACAAAGTCCTTAAAACCTTAACCTTTGATATGAATGGATTAGAACCCTAAGGAAACAAAGTCCTTAAAACCCTAAACTTTGGTATGATCGGATTAGATACTTAAGGAAACAAAGTCCTTAAAACCCTAACTTTAAGTCGCCACAAAGGATTATCACTCCCTTTGATAAGTCGAACTCAAGCATTCAATCAAGAGTATAAGAAGGCAAAGCAAGAAGTTTTCTGAAACAAACTTTTTTTTAATGATATATGGTCTGCCTCAAAATTAAATAGTTTCTTCCTTTTATAAGCAACAAACCCTAAAGAAAAACCCTAGACAAAAATGGGCCTAGTTAGTGGTGGATTAGGCCTAATCCATCCTTAAAAAATAAAAGACTAAAAAAACTTATGTTAAATAAAACATAAAAGGCCCATAAGTAACTAAAACCAAAATTAATTCCTAAATTAATCCTTTCATCCAACTTGATCTTTCAAATCTATTCCTTGCATATGATCTTGAGAATATGTGTAGGATCATGAAAATATTTGTAGGATCTTGAAAATCTTTAGAGTATTTGTAAACATCAACTTGATCAGCACCTCGGTCTTCATTGTTGAATTTTCTTATATTTCATGCCAAAATGATATAAAGTATTATTAACTTCATACATGGATTAGGGTAATTCATTTCCATAAGGTAGACAACTTCTATGAATTATCAAGGGTTTTTCCTTGGCATTATATATCATTATCAATGTAGATGACTTAGTATTTTTTATACAATTTGAATAAAGCAACTTCTATGCAGATGAACTAACCAATAATTTTGTAAATGGGGAAATAAAGTCACAACTCTAGAACTCTGATATTGTGGTCATATCATCAGCAACACAAATCTTACACCTGAGCTAACCAACCTCTTAGCTAGGTTAATTGTAAGCAAATTTTCTGTACTTTGAGGCTTACAAGTATTGATATAGAACACCTTCCCATCATTCCCAAGCTAATCCTTGCAAAGCCTTCTATAATGAATAGCATCATGATCCAATAAATATGGGCTATCTAGTAAATAACATCACTTCATCAATGAAATGATTGGTGATTGCAAATTTGAAGGTACATTGCTTCGTTATCTATAAGTGAACATCATTCTGAATTCATCCTAGCCGGTACTGGAATCACTTGGCTCACATCCCATAGAGTAACCTCACATGTTACCTCATTAATGAAATGATTGGTGATTCAAATTTGAAGGTACATTGCTTTGTTATCTGCAAGTGAACATCCTTCTGAATTCATCCTAGCGGGTATTGCTTAGGATGTTGTGTTGTTTCTAAGTCTATTTTCTGAGTTTGAAATTAGGTTCTTCTGAGTTTGAAATTAGGTTCTTCTGACTTCTAGGGTTAATGATAGTCTACATAACACTCTGTTTTCACTTTGATATTCACATGAAGAAAATCTTCACCGTTATGGAAATCTACCACCCCTGTTGGCTTGATCATAAGTGTTAATGTAGCATAAGGTTCCTCCAACTCTAGAAGCTCTTCTACATGTTGGATAGCTAAGGTGGAATTTGTATCATTCCTTCTCTAGTTTTCTCTACTATTCTATGGTTGTAACTCAAGATGGAGTACCCAACATTTGTCTTTGACATGCCCATTGATTTTGCAATGATCACAAAATTTTTCTATGTCTAGCCTTCCTTTTTCTTCTTTCCCTTACTCTATCAATCATATTTGTTAACAAGTTTTGACTTCTTAACCTTTTTGTCAAGTCTCTTATACTTCACACTTCTGTAATGATAGCTTTCATTATAGCATCTTCTATGGTATCCATAGAGAACAACTTTAGTTCTTTACAAATATAATCGACAAGGCCTCTAGTATACTTCATAAATATATCACAGCCATCGACATCAATGTCAAGAGCAATTGCTTAATTATAGAACTCGATACTATACTCTTGGATGGTTTTCCCAAACCTTTATCTATAGTGTTTCCATTTGAACCACCATTCTTCTTCACAATTATGATAGGAGACCCACATATGGTTATTGCATCTATCATTCACATTCTTTGGTGTCTTGGTACTCAGGGAAGAAAAATGTTATTTCTCATTCCTCAATAGAAGATGAGTTTCATGTACTAGCTTATGTTGTGTGTGAGTTCTTGTGGATATAGAAAGCATTGATTGAATTGAAATTCTTTTACTTGAAGAACCTAAAGTATATTATAATAATGTGAGTATAGGTTACTTAGCAAATCATGATAGATTTTCACTTCATTCTCTTCATTCATTTGAAGATTTTGGCTGGCATTTTCCATGTTGAGTACACACCACCTTAAGAGCAAATTACAAATAAACTAACCAAGGCTCTACCTAGTGTTCATTTTGCTAAACTTGAAACAAAACTAAAAGTCCTTCCAAGACCTTGAACTTGTGGGAGGATGCTAGAATGAAATAAGTGTGTGAAATTATTATGCTTCCACTAAGTTAGTTACAACTATATTTATTGCAATATGTTTACTCACTAAGTATATTAGACACTACATGTATAGACCTTTCTACACAGTAACTCATCTCCCTCATCACTCTTAACTTTTTAAGTCTTTCATATGGGTTCTTCCATGAAAAAGCATACTTTAAGTTATGAGTATACGGAAAACTTATCATATTTGGGATAATTTAATAAAATAAAAGTATTTGCATTAATAAAAAAATTTATCATAAAATTAATGTGATAAGCTTAATTATTTGATATATTATGTTAAAACATATATTATAAACTTTTAAAAAAATAAGAAAAATACGGATAAAACTTACAAAAATTAAGAAACAACATATAATTGTTACTAATATGATCAATCAAGACTTTAGAAATAAAATATGGATAAAACATATGGCATAATGCAGATACAACCTATCAGCAAAAAAATTCAAATACATATAACACATATATTTATTTTATTAAAAAATTAAATAATAATTGCAAGATAATATTTTAATAAGTTAAAACCTTATTTTTAATTCATTATAAATAATAAAGATTTTGTATGTTATTAGCATTTCTCATAATACTATATATCAAGTCTTCCTAGTTAAAGAAAAAAATATCAAGATCTTACTATTTTTAAATGATAGGTTGTAAGTGATAGGCCTTAGTAGATGCACCTAGACAATCCAACTAGATTGACACCTTCATAGCACCTCCCTAATTAAGCCCTTCAACTATGAGTATTATTAAATAGATAAAAAACATATATGCAAACCAATCCTCAATAAACCTATAATTAGGCTTGTTATTAGTAGTCGAATAAACGAAAAAACTAATGAATTAGGGGGCATTCCACCACTAAGTCACAATATAAATATTGAGAGCAGTAAATGATATATTATCAGCTACAACATTAACCTTTCTATATATATGGGAACGGTGGAACTTCATGCTAGTAATTTTGAAAGTTTGTTTAGTTATAGATCCAAATATCTAGTGAGAGAAAGTATGGTAAATTAAAAATTCGTAATCTACCAAAAAACTAATCACGTGTATGTAAAGTGATGTAGAAGTAAAAATATCAACAGAAGATATTTTTAAGGTGGAAACAACCTAGGTCACAACAATGATCTAAGAGTAAAATAACTAGTCCACTAGACCACCTAAATATCCATTATGAAAGATAAGTATCTAATTACAAGGCTAGGACTCAAACTACCTACCCAAGTAATACTTTTAAGTAACCTACTTATAAGATGCTATTTTGATCATAGTCTTTAAAAAATAGGTGTTCGTATCTAGACCAATGTTTTGAAAAACTCAAGTCACATGAGTTAATCAAACCTACATTGCTATCACCTAAAATATTAGAACATAAATACAAGTGAAAGTGTGTGTCCTAGAGAAGATTTAATAATGAAAAACCCTAACTAGTTGATTTAAACAATATATTAGATAAATAAAAAAAATAGCAACTCTAAAACAATCAGTTTAAGCATAAATTCAATAAAGATATCTTTTGTAAAGATTAATAATCAAACCAAATAATTATTTGACACACAAAAATTATTTGATCCAACAATTCAAGAACAAAAATAAAGAAGAAGCTACAAGAACATATGATCTAAATATCATAAAAAAATAAGGCTTATTAATCAATCAAATACAACCACCAATGTTTGACAGCTTAACTAAATGAAGAAGCCTAAATAATTATGATATTTTATTTGCAAAATAAGAGAGAAAATAAGATGAAGAGAATAATGCTCAAGAATGCTCTTGAATCATTGTTTCTAAAAGTGTGCTTAGCTTTGTATTTATAGAATATTTTGAAGCATATTAGGTTAAAGTGTAATTACCATATTGTCTATCCAGTTAGTTAAAACATGTTTATGAAATAAGAGAAATATGGTAAAAAGTCAATCAAAATTGTATTAGAAATACAATTTAAAAAACTAAAAGCTGGTTGCTGATTGATCCATTCAATTGCTCGATTGATTGAGTACATTGGTAAATTGATCGAACATCCACTCGTTCAATCCAGAATATGTTTAACCAATATTTAAAAACAAGTGGATCGATCAAGTACCTCCCTCAATCGATCTAGCATACTCTCCCTATGTGTAATATCTCCAAAGTGGATTTTCAAAGTAATTCTCCCCCTAAATTAGCTCTACCCTTTTTTGTAGACATAACTAGAAACTAAAATTACAATTAAATATTTTATTTCATGAATATTGCCAATACTAACATAAACCTAACAATCTCTTCCTTTGGCATATTCATGTGACAAAACCTCTCTCTCACAACATAACACTCTTAGGAAAATTATTTTTTTTATAATGGTGCTATCATATGATCCAGTGGATCCATTTTCGCTTGATTCTTTAAAGCTCATATGAACACTGAAAGTCAAAAACATAAATAACCAAACAACTTGTCGTGAAGGACTCATTGTTCATTAATTTAGTGTACATAACAATATAAAAACTGAAGAATATCCATAAGTGAGTAATCATTAGATAAAAATTAAAAGCATACTCTCTCTATGTGTATTATTTCCAAAGTGTATTTTCAAATTAATTCTTCCCTTAAATTAGCTCTCCCCTTAGATTTTTCAATTAAAGTTCTAATTTTTCTCCCCCTTTTTGTCATATGAAAAAAATTATAATCATGAAACAAAGACAATAGGTTGGGCAAGCAAGTAGTATGTTTAATGACTAAAAAAAAGGCTACACATTCTGAAAAGTTGAGAACAATCAAAACATAGAGCTAAAAATAATAATTTTTTTTTCAAAAATGACTCAACTCTCCCTAAATTCTACAATTCTTCTAAATAAATTAGAATATAATAAAAAATTATAAAAATTGATATGTATATATATATATATATATATATATATATATATATATATATATATATATATATATATATTAATTGAGGGTAGTAGCCTTAGCTTAACATGATTACAATAGTACACACAAATTATGAAATTAATTTTGTTCATAGTGCGACTATCTATTGACAATATAAGTATATGTAGACAAGACACACAAACATACTAACACATATGATGACATATCAACAATACCAAAAGTAAATATGTGTTGGAACTATAATAGGATATCAATTTATTAATTTATGATCAATTATGAAAGATTGAAAAGAATGAGTATCACCTATCATAAGAACAATTGCAATTCAATTCATACTTGCACAAAATAAAATTTACTTACGAAGAAAATACTTAATCTATTTTTTATTTTTTTTTGTATTCCTCTCTTGTATCAATTTTTATTTTTTATTTTTTAAACTAAAGAAAAATCAATAAAAAAATCAAACTAAAGACGTTCACCTAGGATCAATTAAGCACTCAAACAAAATATCCAGGTGAAAGAATAAAGAATGACGGTTAGATGATCAAAAAGAGACAATCTTTTCTAACCTAAACTTTCTTCAGTTTTGATTTCTTCATATCTTCGGGTTGGAAATCAACTGCCTTAATTGTCATAGGTATATTCTTAGACTTTTTTTTAAATTTCTAATTCATCCTAAATGAAAATGAAACATGCATGATAGGATGATGGTAACTAGTACTAGAATTTTGAGTGTTGAATTTTACATGCCTCTTTGAACCAACAATGTCATGTTTTATTGTAGAATTTTTTAACATGTTATTATAATTTTCATTCAACCAAGAATATGATGCAAAATGCTTAGATGGATGATGGTTATAAGTCCTACTATGTGAAGCATGAAAAGTATTATTAAATTTAGGAGCATTCATTAAAAATCTACACTTGGACATAGTATGACATTTCCTACCACAATGATGACAAATAGACACAAGCTTAATAGATTTTTCAATAATAGGTGCAATTATTCTTTGTGTATGATGAGTAACATTACGAGTAGGGATAGAAGGTCTTCCCAGAGTAGTCTTTGATGTTGAAGCTATATTGGTAGCCTGTGAAGAAGAAGGGTTGGAGGATTTTACAAACTCAGTTATTTTTGAAGATGATAGGGTAGAATCCTCATCTATATAGCCTAGTCCTCTCTTTCTAACAAGTTTTCCATAATCTAGAATTTTGTTTAGCCTTTCAACCCTAATGGTTAACCTCTTCAAATATTCTTTTGATTGTTTAAGTTTCTACATAAGGTTCTTGTTTTCCTATTTAATATATGCAAGATTTTAATTCAAGACATTAGCACGTTCAAAAAGTTCATTTTTTTTTCTTTTTCTATAATTGAGGAGTTTATATCAAGGGATTTAAGTTTACTCTTGATTTAGCTACTTCCCTTTTTTGCATCTTACATAATCTATGAATACTTCATAAATGCTAGTGACATTAAATTTATTGAGTATAAATTCAGCATCACTTTCATCATCATCTGAAATATTCCCCCTTAATCAAATTATCCATAACAAGGTCATAGGCAACATTAAGTGTATCTAGTGACCTGCTCTAATACCAAATGAAAGTTCATTTAGTTTTGAATCTAAATATATAGTTAGTGAAAGTATGGTAAATTAAAAATTTGTAAGTATCCAAACAACCAATCATGTCTACGTAAAGTAATGCTAAAATAAAAATATCAACAAATGTGATTTTTAGCTAAAAACAACCTAGACCATACCAATGACCTAAGAGTAAAACCACCGGTCTACAGGACCACCTAAACCCATCCACTATAAAAAATAAGCATCTAGTTATAAGGCTAGGACTCAAACAACCTACCCAGGTAATTCCCCAAGTAATCTATTTACATGCCACTACTTTGATCATAATCTCTACAAGATAAGCGCTCGGATCCATAGAAGCATTCCAAAAAACTCAAGTCCTACGAGTTAATCGAACCCGTACTACTTTCACATAAAATATTAGCACATAAACATAAGTGCAAGTGTGTATCCTAGAGTAGATTCAATGATGAACAACCCTAACTAGTTAATTTAAACAATATATTAAAATTGACAACTACTAGCAACTCTAAAACAATGAGTTTAAACACAAGTTCAATAAAGATAGCTTCTTTAAAGATTAATAATCAAACCAGATAAATATTTGACACACATAATTATTTGATCTAAAAATTCAAGAACAAAAATAAAAAAGTAGCTATAAGAATATATGATCAAAATATCATAAACCAATTAGGATTATTATTCAATTAAACACAACCACCAATGTTTGATAGATTAACTAAATAAAGAAGCCTAAATAATTATGATATTTTATTTGCAAAACAAGAGAAAAAATAAGATGAAGAGAATAATGCTTAATAATTCTCTTGGGTGAGTGTTTCTAAAAGTGTGCTTAGTTTTGTATTTATAGAATATTTTGAAGCACATTAGGTTAAAATGTAATTACCATATTATCCATTAAATTAGTTGAAACATGTTTATGAAATAAAGGCAATACGGTAAAAAGCCTATCCAAATCATATTAGTAATACGTTTTAAAGAAAATGAAAGTTGGTTGCTTAATCGATCCACTCAATTGCTCGATCGATCGAACATCCAATAGATTGATCTATAATATGTTAAAACAATATTTTAAAACAAGTTGATTCGATCAAGTAATACCTTGATCGATCTAGTCATATATTAAAATTAGATTAATTAGTTACTCGATCGATCGAGTGTCGCCTAAAATTCATATTTTTCCTATTATGTCTAATGTGCAATCTAACATGCATAGGAATAGAAATATACCTTATATGTGATTGTTGAGGTGTGATAGTTTGATGTCCTGTAAACTAAAATTACAATTAAAATTTTTATTTCACGAATATTATCAATATTAAAATAAACCTAACAAATTTTCTAAGGATTATCTTCTTTGACTAGTAAGTGTATTTATATAGACACATACATAAACTAAAAATAGGATCTAATTAGTATAAAAGTGGGCATTTGGTCTGCCTAGAAAAGATTGCTTATATGGAGTTCCACTATTCTCATTTTCCCATATATATAGAGAAGTGTTTGTTATAGTAGATGTTGTACTCTCTAGGAATCCTTGTATTTGTGCTACAATATGGTAGTGGGATTTGGTAGTTCTTTTGCTAATAACAAGCCTAATTATAGGTTTTGCTAAGGATTGTTTCATATATCTATTTTACTCTATTTAATAATACTCATAGTCGAGGGGCTAAATGAGTATGGTGATACAGAGGTATTAATATAGTTGAGATGTCTCAGTGCATCTACTGAGGTTTGTCATGTATAAAATTTCATTTAAAAAACTTATTCAATCAATAAGTTATTGTAATGTTTCCTTGATCAAACACTCAAATAAAGTGTGGACTAGGAAACTTACAAAATAAATTCACAAGGGTTTCAACAATAATTTAAAATTTCTAACAAAGGATCACAAATGAAATATGACGTATTTATGGAAGAGAAGAGTTGCATATGTCATTCACTATACCCATTGCTACCTATATATTGCACCAGTTCTACTATATGCCGAATGGCAAAGGGATAGGGACATGTTGGTTGCAAGAAGCTAGAGGGAAAGATGATTGTTTTAAATTCAATCCTTTTTTATCCAAGACTTCCCCCAAAACACTTTGAGAAATCCTATTAAGATAATAAGTCTTAAATGACAATAGGTACGAATTGTGTGATCACACAAAATATACATGTCCTATGTGTGATAGTTTAAGATGGCTCACGTATGGCTTCAATTCTGTTGAATTGATGGACATATATGGAGTCTCATATATGAAAGATGTTAAGATTCAACTTATTTTCAAAGAGAGATCTTCGAGAGAAGTTAAGAAAATGACTGAATGTGTGGATCTCATAAGAGGTCTATCTATTTAAAGAACATTATAGATACATTTGTTGGCTACATAATGTGTACATATATTTACATATGATAGGGGTATAATTGGTATAAAGTACAATATATCATGGGTTTAGGTCAACCCTTGCTCGAGTTGATAGTCAACCATATAGATAATTTAATTCCTTAAAATTGAGCTCGGGTTGATCATTAAGCTCGAGCTGGTTTACAGGTAGGAAATTTAGGGTGCTTCTCTTTCCATCTTAGGTTAGAGACTTTTCTTGAGTGGTTTGAATGGGTTGGACACTAGGTTGGTTCGGAAGTCCAAACATCTAATCCCCTTACTCTTTTAGCTCGAGCTCTAGTCTCAGGTAGAAGATTAATTACTGAGTATATGATACGAACCGTTCGGCTCCCCTAATAAATGTGTGTTAGTTGATTGGAAAGAGAAACTAGGTGCGTCTATATAAAGAGATGTTTGAGTTGGGACTTATCATCATTACCTACACAATTGATAAATAATGAAGAAAAACACCCTATCACATCACTCGAGCTTGTAAAAGGTTTTTAGTTCGGTGGTAAGAATTCAGCTCGAACTATATTTTTGTTTGTTCAATTTTTCAGAGTTCAAGTGTCAAGAACCTAACGATTTTCTAGTTTCTTTTTAGGTCGATGTTTTTAAAGGATCACTTTCTTTTATTTTCAAACTTGACCCTAGGTAATCCATTCTTTTTGTACCTTACCCATCAATATTTTTTTATGTTTTTGTAGCTTTTTACATAATGCACAGAGAAGAGGCCTCAGCCTCCGGCTTAGGGTCTTAGGAAAGGCTCAATTATTCTAGTCCTAGTGATTACTCAGGGTCTTCTGGCTAGGATTCCTCTAGTGAGAAAAGTCAATCTCTACCTTAGCCTTTTACCTCTACCCCTCACCCTCAAACCACTCCTACTGTTAGATTAAGAGTGCCCTAGACTCAAATCTCAGTGGTAAGAACGTGGAAGGAGAAAACAAGGAATACGTGATTTTAGGAACCAATAGGTTGCATAAGGGATTGTTCAGTTATGCCTAAGAATTGTGGGTTGGTGTCCCAGAATGAAAAAAAGATTAAGAAAAACCTAAAACATACCTAACTCATTTCAGATAATGATTTCTCTAGAGGAAGACAACGATAGTGATCAACCTTTATCCAGTTAGACTGTCTTTATGAAAAGGCTTTGTGGTTAGGAGTAAGGTTCCTTCTATACCCTCTCATTAGGAGATTCTTGGTTAGGATGTAGCTCGCACCAGGGAAGTTAATGCCTAATGGGTAGAGGTATCTACTCTACTTGATGTTGATCAATTAAGAACTCGAGGTCAACTTAGAGATGGTCGAGTTTAATGAGGCTTATGTCTTGAAGCATAACCCTATAGATTCAAGGAGGGTATGTATCTCAGTGAAGTAGGATTGGGGAATGAACGTGTCACTTCCTAAGAATGAGAAAAACTAGAAAGAGTATTATTTTTATGTTTCAGGTTGGTAGGAGTCTCCTACTAAGACAAAAAATTGATGAGGAGTGTCTTGAATGGCACTAAAGTCATGATAAGGAATATGGCTTCCTTTATTATGATATTGAGTCTTTATGCAAAGCAAAGATTGGATAATATCCAAAACTATCTTTCTGAAAAACCAACAGGAGAAACCTATTGAACATCCCACGTTTTGTCGCATGTGGGTTGATGAGACATGGCGTAGTGGATCCCCTCGGGATCATTTATAAACCCCAGGCTCCTCCTAAACGTAGAAATCCTTTTACAAACTTTGGCGGTTGGTTCGAGATGGTGGCTAATAATAGTGAACTAGTTCTAAGACTTGCCTCCCTTTTTTTGGCATGGAACGCGACATGATTAACGTGACATCCTCTCGCTCTTATTTTGCAAATCCTATAGATTTTATTACGACCCATCTCTTTACTTGTAAGAAGGGTAACGTCGCATCTGTAGGGACGAGCTCTCCAACGGGTACACCCCTACTCTTGGGGAGGATCTTCTATAGGTAAGGAAAGGGGAAAATCCTCTCATTAATGTTGCCCCACTTTGCTAAAGAAGTAGAAGAAGAAGAAGAAGCTGGTGGTCAATGAGCCTACCCTTAGCCCCGAGCCTCTTAATGTTTGCTCACCCAATCACCATTGTAAGAGCAGCATGCAACTCAAAATCCTTACTCAAGTTCTAAAGAATTTGGTGATTTTTTAAGGGATTCGAGGAATGGGAAGGCCATTTTTAATGACCTCACCATTGATACAGATGGGATAGTTTTCAATTAAGGCTTGGCACTAGAGCACCTCGATCATTGTTTAAGCCCTTTTTTTGCTAACTCATTTGAGCAGTAAGTCAAGGCTATTTGCAAGGGTGTTGATTCTGAGGAGATTATCCATCGCCAGATGTGTCAGGTAGGCTATCTTGCATTTTTTTATTGATAATTAGCATATGTAAAGTGTGATCTCGAAACTTATTGGTTGACCTCATAATCCTTTTTTATTTCAATTGGCACTGCTTTATGACTTTGACAAGGCTTATATCATGAGTTCTTTGAAAGCAGAGCTGGTGTAGGAAAATTAGAGCCATGCTTCTACACATTCAAGATATACTATGCTATTGGTAAAAGTAACTAAATTGGAAGGTGAGGTAATTGATAACGAGGAAAAGTTAAAAAAGTCCACCTCTAAGATGAATGAGTATGCCTAATGCATTACTAAGCTTGAGGAGGCTCAAAGGCGAGTTGAGAAGGGGACCAGGGAATCCTAGAGAAGAGCCTAGGCTTTTTTCGAAAAGGTTCATCCTAAGGAAAAGGCTGATGTAGACGCCATGGCTTACAAGCTTGAGTTAAGCGTATAGAGGGTGTACGAGCCGGCGATGGAAACCTCCAAGATGGAGGCCAAGCAGAATGGTTTGGGCAAGTATTATTATAACATTCTACACATCCCGATCACTCTCTCATGTATGTAGGCTCCTTCTATAGAGAAGGAAGAATGAGAAGGCTCGGGCTCCTCTTAAGGTGAAGATGGTCTTGAGGACGTGGGGGCAAGGACTTATTGAAGTTTTGATTACTCGATCCATTTTTTTCTGAGCTCGATGCCACTTTTGTTTGTTTGGTAGCGAGCTCAAACTTGCCTCTTTTATTGCTTATTTATGATGTTGACCTACACACTTGTTGTTTTTGGGAAATTGGGTCATTTCCCCTCTCTTTTTTTATAACCTTCATCTCTTAGAAAAAAGGGTTAAAAACACTCATTTAATCCATACATTTAGGAATTTCTGCCTATTCCTCCAAATATTTTTGTCATATTTTATGGATTTTAATCAAACTAGTAGACGTTCAATTCGAGCTTTAAGTGTTGAAAATGGTAGGCTTAAAGACGAGGTTAGGATGCTCAAATCCGAGGTGATCAAAGTTAAGTGTAATGTAAAAGAGAGCAAGTGTGAGCTCACTTCTTGTAAGGAGAAGTGAATCCAAACTCAATCTCATAAGAGGAGGACCTTGGGCGAGCTTCTATATGAAGTGATCTAAAAAATTATTCCTTAAGGTGATGGAGGTTATTGAAGAGTTAGAGTGAGGACTGATCGCGATGGAAAACTTGTGTCCTCTTGTAAGTGCCAGAGCGCTCTACCTAGTTCTTAACTAAGGTGTTCATCCCATGGATTAAATCCCTGGGAGAGAAAGCCTTACTTAGTTCTTGACTAAGGTGCTCATCTCGCTTCAATGTCAGAGCACCAACCTTGTTCCTAATCGAGGTGACAACTCATGACATTATACAAGTTCCTGGGCATTTTACCTAGTTCTTAACCGAGGTGATTAGCCTAGGGCTTAAATTGCTAAGAGAGAGAGCCTTACCTGTTTCCTAACCAAGGTGCTCATTTCCCTTCAATGTCAGAGCACCGACCTAGTTTCTGACTGAGGTAGAAAACTTGTGACCTTATGCAAGTTCCTAAGCACTCTACTTGGTTCTTAATGGAAGTGATCAGCCTGTGGCTTAACAATATGGGAGACCTTTGGGATGGGACCATCTTTTGAGAGGGTTTATTTCATAGATAGATATGTGTAGATGTTACAAAAAAGTGGCAAATTAGTGCACATTTAAAAATGTTATCTCTTCAAGTGTTTGGCATTCCTGCTTGCTCCCTCCTTAATGCCTTTAATGTTTTTCAATACGTATGCCTCTCATGGTGTCATTTCAATTAATTGATAAGATCCCTTCCAATTGGCACCCATTTTCTAGCCATCCATTCCTTTTTGTTGGGGAAGACCCTCCTAAGGACCTAATCACGTCTGGAAAATGTTTTGAAGTGCATGGTTTTTTTGTACTAATCTGATACCTTCCTTTTTTTGCTCAGCCATCCTCCTTAGAGCCTTATCTTTTTCTCATTTTCTAGGGTAAACTTGGTTGCTCTTCTCACTTCATTTTTTTCGTCTGTTAGAACTAATTTGGAAGTGGGAATTATGACCTCGGTTGGTATAACTACCTCGGTTCTATAGACAAGGGAAAATGGGGTCTAGTTAGTACTATTTGGAGGGTTATCCTAATAGCCTATAATAGACCTTCTAGCTCCTCCACCCATCTTCCCTTTGTGCTTTCTAACCTCTTTTTTAATAGGTTGATTATTATCTTGTTGGAAAACTCTATTTAACCATTAGCTTGGGGATAGTATGGCGTTGAATGGAACACCTTAATATTTTATTTGAGGGTGAATTCTTTGATGTTGTAGCTAGTGAATTGTCTCCCATTATCTTTGAAGAGCTCACTGGGAAGGCTAAAACAACAAATTATTTACTTCCATTTTAATCAAATCACTTATTCCTCTCATATTCTTCCTAAGGGTTCTTCTTCGATCCATTTTTGAAACATAATCAGTGGTCACAAGGAAAAACTTCTTTTGGCTTGTACCAAAGAGAAAAAGTCCTACTATGCCAAGTCCCTATTTTTAAAATGGGTAAGGACTCACCACCACTAGTATGGTATTCGAGGGCGTGTGCGACAGTGGGGAAAACCTTTGGCATTTATCACATTTCTGAGTGTATTTAGTGCAAAATTGCTAGCATGGTGGGCCAATAATAACCTTGTCACATAATCTATTGTGATAATCTCCTACCTTTGGATTGTGAACCATAGTTTCCTTCGTGTGCTTCAAACATTAACCTTTCAACTCCTCCTTGACTATACATAAGAGGCCAGAATAGAGTGGGTTTTTTTGCTATAGTTTCCCTACTTCAATCATGTATCAACCTGTCTATGCCTTGATTTCTTTCATGGCCTTGCGATCTTTTGGGAAGTTCCCTTTCTCCAAGAATATATAGATTGGGGTGAGCCATGTCATATAGGAAGCATCCACACACCCCACCTTTCTTTCAGCCTCCTACAAAGATGCTTCTACCAAAACCATTTCCAACACTACTTTGTTGTGCTTGGTCTTCCTTATTGATTCCAAAGTTTCTCGGGCATCGGCATGGCCATTCTCGTTTGAAGCTATTTTCTTGATCTTGACTATAGAGAATTTAGAGCATTCTTGCTTTAATATTTCAAGTACCCCTTTATTTTTCCATTACTTGCTTCAAACATCCCCAAAAATTGATTAACCACTAGACTAGAATCACTATGTAAGGTGATTCTATCTGCCCCTAGCTTTATTGCAATCATGACCCGAATTATAGTAACTTCTTATTCTATGACAATATTAGTTGCTTAGAAATCAAGTCTTACAGCATTTTCAAAGTAGTTATTGTTATGGTCAACTATATGTGTACCACGGCTGTGTGCGAGTTGAAGTAATACCTGAGCTTTCACGTAGTATTCTTAAGAGTAAAGGACAATTTATCAATGGTAGAATATCTTCTTTGGGCCAGTGTTAGAATATGGCTGACATAATAGATAGGGTGCTGGATTTTGTCCCTTTCCAGCTAATAGTATAGCACTGCATGTTTGGGATGTTTGGGGTGTCATAACCAAATATAGATAAAAGAATCTCTCTAGGTAGGGGGGTTGACCATGATGGAAAGGATGCTATGGTACTTCTTGATTCCTTCAAAGGCTTTGTTGCAGTCTTCGTCTCAAAAAACCAACATGTTTTTTCTCAATTTTTTAAGAAAGGCATACACTTGTCAGTGCATTTGGAGATGAACATGTTCACTACCACTATTTTTCCATTCAACTATTCTATTTGCTTGAGGCTAGTGAGTGGTTTCTTGTTCACCAATGCTTGTATCTTCTATTGGTTAGCCTCAATCCCTACAGCAATACCAAAGATACATTTTTTGGGGTTAAGTCTCATGCCATACCTTCATATTATCTCGAATATCTCCTATAGATCCTTGATGTGGTTCAAAGGTTCAACTGATTTCACCACCATGTCATCTATGTATGCTTCCAAATTCTTCCCCAATGTTTTTTGAACATTTTGTTATTGAGACATTTATAGGTAACACCTGCATTTTTTCAATCTGAATGGAATTCTTGTGTAGTAGAATGTTCCTTCCTCTATAATGAAAGAAGTTTTCTCCTCATCTGCATGGTGCATTCTGATTTGGTGGTATTAAGAGTATATGTCCAAAAAAATCATCATCCCAAATCCAGAAGAGGCATCTACTAGATGATCAATGCTTGGAAGGAAGCAACCCTTAGGACATGCCTCGTTTAGATTTGTGAAGGCCACCCATATATGAGATGACCCACACACTTTCTTTACCAATACCACATTTGAAAAGCTATGAAGGATAATTGACCTCCCTGATGACCCCAACCTTTTTAAGGGCAACCATATGGTTTTTGATCACCTCATTCTTCTCTATGGGAAATTTTCTTTTCCATTGTTGAATGAGTCTAGCTTCTGGGTTGATGTTCTGCTAATGTGTTATGACTTTTGGATAAAGTCCTAATATGTCTATTGGAGACCATGTGAAGACATATGTATTAGCTTTGAGGAATTATGAGAGTTGCTCTTCCAATTTTGTCATCAAATCCTTACCCATTTTCAAGGGGTGGCTCTTATAGGAACATAAATGATCATAAAATTAGTCATTATTATTACCCCTTTTGGCATGATGGGAAAACCACCATCCCTTATGCATAGGTGATGTTGTTGTTAAAACCTATGAGAGGGAGCTTTATGTTAACAATGTTAGAATCCTTTACTCCTAGAACGCTGGCAGTAGTCTGAAAATGAGATCTACCAAACTCCCCATGTCGATCATTATTTGGTAAACATCATAAGATTTGGTCCTTATGAGTTATTACTAAAGGGTCCTCATGATAGGATAAGGTCTCATCCTTTTCACTAAAAATGATTTCTGTAAGAGGTCTCGTCTTATCCAAGGCATATACATGGGGAACATTGCGCAGCTCCATTGCAAATCTTTTGCCTGAGTTGTTAGAGATCCTATTGACACTAGGTCCTCTGTGTATGGTATGTATAGTCCTAACGTTGGGCTCATCACACAGCTCCTTGCTACCGCCTGACACCTTCAAATATCCCCTAGCCATTAACTCTTATATCTTCCTTTTTAAGTGTCTGTAATCTTTTGTTTTGTGGCCCACATCATTGTGGCCCACATCATTGTGGATGGCACACCATTTGGATGTGTCTCTAAGGAGGATTTCATCTTTGGTGGACATCTGACATTGGGCTCATCCTCCATTCTCTTTACAGCTTAAGCTAGCTCAACTCTCAAAGGAGGCCCCTTAAAAGGAGAGAGTAACCTCTCCCAAGGTCCTCTATTTCTTGGCCATTGTCCTCCTCTTTTCTTTATCTAGCAAGACTTCTACATCAATTTGATGTCTTTTGACTAGACCTAGCTCCCTCTCAAGGTTGAAAAACTTTTTTGCCTCTCCATAAGCTTCTTCTAAGTTGCATGGCACTTTCTTAGTTAGCTCTAAGAACAAGTTGGAGTTCTTTAGTAGGCCTCGCCTGAATGCCTCTATAGCAATAGAACTAGGGCAGTCAAAGATTTCCAAATTCTCTTCTCTGAACTGTTTCATGTATTCCTCAATGGATTCCTATCTCTCTTGAATAATTGAGAAAAAATGGTGGTGAGACTCCTTTCTCAAAGGTTTGTTACAGGTGTAGTTTGTGATGAATAACCTAGTGAACTATGGGAATGACGTTATGTGAAAGTTTATAAAATACGAACCTGATTAACCTAGAGGGGGTGAATAGGTTATTTTTAATTTTTATCAATTTATAATTTGATAACCTAAACAAAACGGTCAGGCAAGAAATCACTTGTAAGAATAAAGTGCGGAAATAAAATAACAACACACGATACTTTTAGGTGGAAATAACCTAGGCCACAACCATGACCTAGGAGGAAAACCACCAGTCCATCGGACCACCTAAATTTCCACTATGAAAATCAA
Organism: Hippophae gyantsensis; assembly: GCA_030763125.1. NCBI lineage: Eukaryota > Viridiplantae > Streptophyta > Magnoliopsida > Rosales > Elaeagnaceae > Hippophae > Hippophae gyantsensis. Next base: position 43,379,608 of record CM061028.1, on the reverse strand, counting down.
ATGTTGAAGTACAAACTCGGTGTTATGCTACCCTCCCTAAGATACTGCCCCAATGTACTGTACTTTACTGACGAGCCCCTACTCTATTTTTATAGTTTCTAATGTTAGTGTGAGCAATTTCCAGACCAACGTTATAATAAGCTCCCCACCAATTAGATTGTTCACAAATCAACTACAAAAAGGTTAGCACAAAAAACACAAGTGTCTGTGTATGTTGTAAAATGGATTTAACAATGAATAATCCTAACTAGATGATTCAAAATATATGTCATCAACTAGAAAATTCTAGAACAAAAATATTAAGCATAATTTCCGTAAAAATAACTTCTTTAAAATTTAATAATTAAATCATATACATAAGCTGCCACCATTCATATATTACCTTTATGATTCACTTCATTGCCTCCCGTAAACTTGTTGTTTCGGTTTTTCTTTTTTCTTCTATTCGGCCACTTCCAAGGGTTTTGTTTTTTTGACAGCTTTTTATTTTTTTAGCACATGACTTTTATTCAACCGTATATAATAATAATAATAATAATAATAATAATAATAATAATAATAATAATAATAATAATGACCTAGTAATATTAGGGTTAAATAAATTTTGGACTTCATTTTTCAAAGATCATTAAACCTTAATATTATAAAAAATTATTTTTTAAAAACACATCTAAAAAATATTTAATTAATAATTTCATAAATTGACTCAAGTTTAAATAAAAATTTTAGCACCAAAAATAATTTTAGATTTATGAATATGTGCTATTAAATGCATAAATGCAATCCTAGGTGTCGTAGTTATAAAAGATATACTTGGAGTACGATTATTTAAAACTCAAGCATTTGTTTGACTTTTCTTGATAGACTTGATAATAGGCCTAAAGCCAAATTTATAGGTAAATATTTTGTCCACGAAAATAGCCAACACTCATAGTCCTCACAAACTTCCTCTTTGGTATTTTCATGTGGCAAAACCTCACACTCACTACATGACACTTATAAAAATAAGATAAAAATATAATGATGTCTCAAACTCCATAGTAGAACTATCTTATGGTCCAGTGAATCCATCTTCGCTGCAACTTCACAAACTTGTAAGTAACTAAAATGACATAAACAAAGCATATGACAATTTGGCTTGAAAGCCTCATTGTATATTAGTTCAGTATACATAGAAATAAGCGAAGTGTAAACAATAGTCATGTAGTATGCATTCATACCAATCAAGCTTAATTAAATATTCGCTCCCCCTATATGCATAACAAGATAAAAACATGGAAATAAACATATTATTCTCTCTCCCTTTTTGACATACAAGAAGGACAAAGCATTAGACAAAGTATTGAAGCTAAACTCTTCCTAAAGATATAGTAATGTAAAAGCAGAGTAATGCAGAAGTGCAATGTGCTTTAAACTCCCCCTAAATTAGAAACCAATTAAAATGCTAATAAAGAAAAAGATGTAAAAAAAATCTGATTTTTTTTAAAATTTGCATAAATAGCCATATAATGTATTAAACTCATTTAATCACAAATTAGCACATAACCAATTGAGAACTCATTTTTTTTCATTTTTTTAACTCAATTTTTTATTATCTATTTAATAAATAAACAAGTAGAGCAGAAGAGGCACCCAAGCAAACTTTGCACAAATAATGTCATATTTACATTTACTTAAAAGTAGTGTATATGTTGAAACTCCACAAATATATCAATTAATTCATTTATGACCAATTAAGAAAAACTCAAAAGAAAAAAATATCACCTATTATATAAAATTATAATCGAGTCTTCAATATTTCAAAATAAAATATATCTACCAAAAGAGAACTTAAATTTTTTTCTTTATTTTATATGTGAGGTAAATGATATTATTTGTTTTTTAACCTCTATTGGCTCCTTCTTTTTGTGCATTCAATGTACAAGATGTATAAGTAGTCATTTTTTGCATAATCTTTCCTTCTTCTTTTTTTTGCATGAGCCATAAACCTAGCATGATAACTTTCACACTAGTTGTGAGATAGCTCTCTCTGCTCACTGCGGTAGCTTCACACATCACAGTAGGTAGCTTTCTCAATACTAGGTTCCTCTATACGATAAATTTTTATAAAGTAAGAAATATAACTCAACACAATTTTATAGTCAAGATTAGTTGAAGTCCTAGAGTCTTTCAAGAAAATTCATAAACTTTAAGCATAACATATATGTGTGTTCGCGAGTGTGTGAATAAGTTCATGTCAACATTGATCATCACATGTATATGAATATGTGTATGTGCATAAGCTAAAATTGTAGAATAATTTATACAACAAATATGAGAATTAGTTGAGTCATTAAAAATAAGGTTATATGTCTGTAAGTGTTGAATGAGCCCAATACTGGCCAAATAAGGATTCTACTTCTCTCCTTTTTTTTATAAGTTTAACTAATAAATAAAATAAAGACAATAAATATTGCTCACCTAGGTTCATTTAAGCACTCTAACAAAAATACCTAGATGAAGGAATGAAAATGGTCAGGTGACGAGGGAAAAAAACCTTTCCTAACCCACATTTTCTTGCATTTTGATTTCTCTATATCATTGGGTTAGGACTCAGCTAACTTAGGTTTCATAGGCATGTTCTTGAACTTAGCTGTACTTTTCTCATTCATCCTAAATAAAGATACAGTATTCCTAGTAAGATGATGATAATGAGTCCTAGCATTAAAAGTACTGAATTTTGCTTGCCTCTTTGAACCTAAGACTTTATGCTTCCTAGTAGAATTTCTAAACAAGTTATTATAATTTCCATTCATCCTTGAATATGGTGTAGCATGCATAGACGGATGATGCTTATGGGTTCTACTATGTGAAACATGGAAATAATGATTAAGTTCAAGAGCATTTATCAAAAATCTACATTTTACTCTTATATGACCTTTCTTACCACAATGATGACAGACAGGCACAAACTTAATAACTTTTTCTACCATAGGTGCAATAATTCTTTGTATATAATTAGTAACAGAAGAGTAGATTTTAAGGGCCTTACAATTATGGTCTTTGATGTTGAAGGTGTTGACTGTTCATCTATGTATCCAAGACCTCTCTTATCTCCATGTAGTTTTCCATAGTCTAGGACTTTGGTCAATTTTTTAACACCTATGGTTAAATTTCTCACTGTCTCTTTAGCAATACTAAGTTCTTGCCTATGCTTTTTGTTTTCCTCAGTGGTTTCAACAAGTCTTAGATTCAAGGCATTAATATTTTCAGACAATTCCTTTTTATCTTTCTCTAGGCTAGAGGAATTTGTTTTGTGACCATTGATGATATCATTAAGTTTAGTTACTCCCACAAGTAGTTTATCCCTCTCTTCCCTAGCACCTAGACAATCCATAAATAGTTTCTCATAACTCGATACATTAAACTTAGACAATAAGAAAGAAGATTTTACTTCCTCATTTTCTTCATTCAAGCTAGAGTCAGAGTCATTATGGTATGCTTTGGTAGTTGCGGTGAAGGCACGATAGTTAGTGTTATCATCTTCAGAGTTACTAGCACTATCCTACTCACTTTCTGTGTCACTGAGTGTAGCATTAAATGCTTTTCCAAATTTCTTTTTATTTTTTGCACAATCTATAGAAATATGACCAAAGCCCCCACAAGTATAGCATTGAGTACTAGTGAGTTTAGTTTTCTTACCATCAGAGCTAAGAGGCTTGATTTCCCTTGAATTTCGATCCCTCAAACAACTAGATTGTCTCTTATTAGATTGATTATTCTGTTGACCCTTTATTATTAGGAACTTCTTCAATTTTTGTGCTAGCAAGACTAATGACTCATCATTCATATCCCCATCACTATAAGAGATGTCTGTTTTGGAGCTTATGAGTTTACATACTTGTATTGGTTGTGGAATTTTCTCACCAAGGTTAGAATAAGCATTTGTGATATCACAAAAGCAAGCATAAAATTGACCAAAAGTTTCAGTGTTGCTCATTTTAATTGAATCAAACTCAGATGTTAGCAATCTTAATTTTGTTTGTTTGACTTGGGAAGTTCCTTCATGAGCAAGAGCTGGTGCATTACATGCATCTTTAGCAGTCTCACAGTCGGAGATGCGACGAAACTCATCCATTGACACTGTAGTAAATATTGAGCTAAGACCTTTTTGGTTTGGCCCACCAAGGGTGCGTTCTTTGGTGGTCCAGTCTCTTCTTGGCTTTAAGATTGTTATACCATCTTTCGTTACCGAAAGTGTTTCCCAACCATCAAGAATAGCATCCCAGACTTTTTCATCTTGTCTGAAAAAGGCTTGCATGCGAGCCTTCCAGTAAGGGTAATTAAACCCATCAAAGAGTGGGGGTCTAACAGATGACCTCCCCTTCTTTCATTTGGTCCATAAGTAAGAGTGTGTGTCCCTAAGGATCAATCTCACTAAGTGTGTCTAGTGTCGACTCTAATACTAATTGAATGTTTATAAAATACAGACCTGATTAACCTAGAGGGGGGATGAATAGGTTATTTTTAATTTTTATCAATTTATAATTTGATAACCTAAACAAAATAGTCAGAAATGCAATCGCTTATAAGAATAAAGTGTGGAAATAAAATAACAACACACGATATTTTTAGGTGGAAATAACCTAGGCCACAACCACGACTTAGGAGGAAAACCACCGGTGCACCAAACCACCTAACTTTCCACTATGAAAATCAAATGTTCAAGTACAAACTCGGTCTTATGCTACCCTCCCTAAGATACTGTCTCAATGTACTTTACTTACGAGCCTCTACTATATTTTCACAGTTTCTAATGTTAGCGTGAACGGTTTCCAGACCAACGTTCCAATAAGCTCCCCACCAATCAGATCGTTCACAAATCAACTGCAAAAAAGTTAGCACAAAAAACACAAGTGCTCGTGTGTATTCTAGAACGGATTTAACAATGAATAATCTTAACTAGATGATTCAAAATATATCATTTAAATAAAATCAACTAGAAAATTCTAGAGTAAAAAAATTAAGCATACTTTCTGTAAAAATAATTTCTTTGAAATTTAATAATTAAATCAAATAATCATGATAAATTAATTGATACAAATCAAAAACAATATATATATATATATATATATATTAATTATCTTTTCTACCTTACTGCGTTAGTTTCAATATATATTTATATATATATATATGAAGTAATTGCCTTTTTCACTATATATTACCTATAAAACACCGTTCATATATATAAGCTGCCGCCATTCATATATTACCTTTATGATTCACTTCATTGCCTCCCGTAAACTTGCCGTTTCGGCTTTATTTTTTCTTCTATTCAGCCACTTATAAGGGTTTTGTTTTTTTTTTCGACGGATTTTTATATTTTAGCACATGCAATTTATTCAACCCTAAGGTGTTTATATATATATATAATAATATTGACATGATAATATTAAAGTTAAATATATTTACTCAATTTTTCGAAACTCATCAAACCTTAGTATTATAAATTTTTTTTTAAAACATATCATAAAAATATTAAGACATATCTAAAAAATATTTAATTAATAATTTCATAAATTGACTCAAATTTAAATAAAAAATTTTGTACTAAAATTAATTTCAGATTTATAAATATGTGTTATTAAATGCATGAATGCAATTCTATATGTCATAGTTATAAAAAATATACCTAGAGTACGATTATTTGAAATTCGAGCATTTATTCGGTTTTTCTTGATAAACTTGATAACAAGCCTAAAAAAAATTTACAGGTAAATATTTTGTCCACGAAAATAACCAACACTTATAGTTCTTACATTATGAATTTGGGGGCTAGGTTGTTGAACCATTTCTACGCGCTTTCATAAAGAATGGCAGCAAACAATTTGCACATCATGACGTCTCTCTTTCCCTGGGTGAGACTTATAGGAGCCATGGCTATTTTAATGTGCTTAACATGTGTTATCGGGTCTTTTGTCAAAAAAATAAAAAGGCCATTTAGGTGCATTGAACTTAGTTGGTGGTTCATCATTCTCTATTACATCAAAAAAGGGAGAAACACATAATTGTTCAATTTTTTTGTCCACATCGTAAGGGGTTTTACCCTTCTCATGTTTCTCATTTTCCCCCTTCAAGGCCTGATCTTGCCTCTTATTGGTCTCCTTTAGCACCTAAAATCGTGCCTCCTAGTCTTTTATTTTTTGAATCCATTATTCATTGCTAGGCCTTGCTGAGTTAGAAAGGGGATTCCCCTCGTCTTCATGTTTAACTTGTTGGGGCTCAGGCTGGACCCATCCAACTACATTTCCATTGGTTGGATGATTTGTTTGGTCTTCTGAGGTCCTTCCCCCTATTTGGGAGCATAGTGATCTATTTTCTCTTCTGGTTTCCTCGAGTTCTTTTCTCTTCTAGTTATCCAACTCTTGATAGTGAGCGTTATCTTTTGCCCTTTGAGTTTCCATTACTTCACGGTCAACCAACCTTGACTGTCTTCCAACGCGAGTTTCTACCATGGTATTTATACTTTGTTAGTGGAACACAGTTGGTTTTCCAAGTTTCTCTCAAAGAGCGGGATGAATCTCAAAAAATATAGGGTTAAAAACTTACGCTAGACCTCAAGATCTGAGCCCCATGGTGGGTGTCAAAAATGTTAAGATTCAATCTGTTTTCAAAGAGAGAACTTGAAGAGAAGTTAAGATAATGACTTAATGATTGAATCTCATAAGAGGTTCATATATTTATAGAACATTACAAATACATGTGTCGGCTACATAATGTATATACCTATTTATATGTGAGAGGGGTATAAATTGTATAAAGTACAGCATATCATGGGTTGAGGTCGACCCTAACTTGGGTTGGTGGTCAACCATATAGGGGATTCAATTCCTTAAAATCGAGTAGAAGATGATCACTGAGCTTGGATTGATCTACAGGTAGGACACTTTGGGTGCTTCATCTTTAATCTCGGGTTGGTGACTTTGTTTGAGCAGTTTGAATAGGTCGAGCACCAGGCGGGTCTGGATGTCCAAACAAATGATATTATAGTAACCACTCATATTAACAATAAAATATTTATTTCTTTCTCGACAGGTTTTGGACCCGCAAGATGCACAATAAACAACGGAGGTTGCTGGTCGGAAACAAGACATGGTTTAAGTTTCTCAGCTTGCTCAGTTTAGTGATATTTTACTTTCTAATCATATTTAGTACTTGTTTTCCCAACATTAATTTTCATATGTTGTTACTATTTTTAAATTAGCTTTTGGCAACATTGCACCATAACAGTAATAATATTTTACCATCTATCTAATGATGAAGAAATTCTCTTATTAGAACTCAGAATTATCTGGCTGCAAGTGCCCAAATGGTTTTAAGTGGCATGGTCATAGTTGCAAAGGTAATTTTCTTTTTCATATTGAATCCTTATAATAGCATGTATAAGTTATATATAATCGAATAACCCAAAAGTATATTAGTTGTTATTAGTTGTATATGGTATGTACATATCTAGTTTATGTACACTCTATACATAAATGAATGTTCATTATTTTCACATAACCATGTACAAGTTAGTAAAACTTTACATATTTTTTAGGGCCAATTTAATTATTACAAGCTACTAAGGGCATGACTCTATGTTTTCTAAAGGTATTAACTTCTTATGTTATGTTTTAATTGTGCAATAGACATCGATGAATGCAAGGAGCACACAGCTTGCCACTGTGATGGTTGTAATTGCAAGAACACATGGGGTGGATATGATTGTACGTGTAAAGGGGATCTTCTTTATATGAACGAACAAGATATGTGCATTGGTACGTAAGAAGACATGTTGAAATCATAATCCCTAAATGGAGTCTTTAATTATATCTATAGAAAATTTTACTGATCATCTTTTATTAATAGACACTGTGGGAATGTTTGTTAGGAATTTATATAGTTTGCTTAGTATGACTGTCATATGTTTCCTATCCATTTTCTATTTATTATAACGACCACCGTAATGAAGGGTGTGGGATCACTACGCCAAAAGTGCCAACTGGTGTAATTTAATTTGGGCCACTTTAAAAAAACGATGCCAAGTACATTTAAATTGGCTATGCGTCAATTTTACTATACAATCGACACAAATATGCCAAATGGTAGTAGTTTTGTTTGGGTCACTTTAAAAAAACGATGTAAAGTACGTTTAAATTGACTACTCATTAGTTTTACTGTACAACCGACCCAAATATGCATTGGTTGTATAGTAAAACCGACGCATAGTCAATACAAAACTGACACAAATGCTTGCGTCATTTTTAGCAAAACCACTGCAAGGTCACCATATGCATCAGCTTTTAAAACCGACGCAAACATTTGAGTTGGTGGAAAACCAAAATGATTGTCAAAATTTTTGTAGTGAGTCATCTGTGAGACATATATACTAATTTTTGTTCATATACTTTATACAGAGAGACATGGATCCAAATTTGCATGGTTTATCACTATTATAGTCATTGCAGCTTTTATTGGAGTTGGTATTGCTGCTTACGTATTTTACAAGTATAGACTTCGGGTTAGTTTAGAAATTTATTAATTGTCGTTTATCATAATTCCCTCTTGATCAAATTGTCTTTTTCAAGATTAATTAGCATCTTTGTGTTATTAAACTTTCTTCTAATTTATAATTTACTGCAGTCTTACATGGACTCAGAGATCATGGCTATTATGTCACAATACATGCCTCTCGACAATCACCAAAATAATGAAGTACAGAATGCTGAAACAGAGATCCTTCGGCTTGGTATTGGGTCAAGTGTTTGAGGTATATAACTTCTTGCCTTGTAGGATTAGAAGAAGAAAAATAAATCTTGCCATGTAGATAGATACAGTCATTATTAATTACCTTTACAAGATTATTCTGTAATATTTTATATACGTTGTGTGTAGATATTAAAGCTAAAGAATCATTGCCACGTAAAAAGAATTTCTAATGATGATATGCAGCTATTACTCAAAGTCGATCACCAATGTAGGAATTATATAATTACTATATATGTTGAATTTATTTGTCCAAAGTAAATTCTTCGGGGAAATTTTTTCTTTTTTGTTTGTATTTAGATAAATTAATTTGTTGTGATATTAATGGGAGTTTGTGGGACAACTTACAAACATGAAGATCTATACACATGAAAGAAATAGTTCACTGCTAGAAAACAAGACAATGATTGCATTATTAACGTTATATTTACAAGCCATAAAACCAATATTTTTCTAATAAAAAAAGCCAAGTATTTTTCCAAACATATGCTCCAAACATTTATTGCGAGCATTGAATAGCACAAGACCGACATTGTCGATCTTGCGGATATTTTGGTTTTATTATTTATAAAACTCTCGTAAGTACATAAAATATTTTATAAAAAATGATAAATATATTACCACAGTCGATCTAAGTAAAAAATATACGTGATTTTTAATTTATTATTCAAAATCTTAAAAACTAAATTAAATCCTAAACATCGTATCATGATATTTTGATTTGTTTGTTTCATAATCTAATAACATAAAAATAAACATAGATATAGATTCAATAAACAATAATCAAATTTTTTACATTCATAACAGTAAAGTATTTAAAGATATAATAATTAAATTAATTATGCTTGCTTATATTATTTTGGTTATTAAAGATATAAATTAATATTTGTTGATTTTCTTTTTTTGATATGAAAATGTCATTAGGTAGAGCCCAAATTCTTTTGTTTGATATTAACTAACTAATATCTTTAGGTGGGACCTATTAATTAATTAAATATTAAATTTTAGCTTTATTTTTAAGAAAATAGCAAACCATCTAATCAAAGTTTAGGTAGAGTCGAATTATTAGACTTTATTCAAGGTGTCCAAATTAAACTTAAGAATTTAATTATTCAAATACTAGCTTTCAAGTTTTAAAATTATTATTGAAAATATGTTGTCAATATAATTTTGAATAATAGTTGTTATAAAAAACTTTTGAATTAGAACTTAACTCTAACTACCGGGCGATTGTATCAACAAATAAAATAACACTACTCTAAATCAGACCGGATAATTAAACCTTAAAATCTAATTTTTAGATTTAAGTTTGTAATGAAAAATAATATATTTCTTTCTAACATCCTTAATATAAAATCTTGAATAAAAACAAAATCAATTTATTTTATAAAAATGTTTTACCTATTTAATATTTCGTAAGCATAACGATGTTATTATTATATCATATTTACAAACAGCTAGCCATGTTAAATTTAATTACAGACAAATTAAATATAACATATAAAAATAAAACATAAAAAGATAATTGTAAAGAATCCATTAAAATAATACCTTAAAAGAATCCTTACAATAGTTTGATACTAATTCTGTTGCTCGAAAACCTCCAAACAAATTTGCATCTCCGCTTATTGAATCAAAAACTAAAAATCTATAAAAACATAGCTAGTTCTTTTCAAAAAGAGAAGAACTTAAACATTAAAAACTAAAAAAATGAAAAAGTTCTAGAGAGAGAAAGAGCCAAAAAATTGTGTGTTTTACTATGAGAGAAGAGAGTTATTTTATAGGTGAGGAAAAAACCAAAAAAGAGGAGAAAATATTTTAAAATTTGAATTTTGACGCGTTTGGGTGGTTGACACGTGTATAGGGTGCAAAAATCTCAACAAACGAGTGGTTGGTGTGACAGACAGGCAGTTGGTGCTCGCTAGCATGCATAGGACACGACGATGAACCATAACTTTATCATCAACAACATCAGGAAAATTTGTGTAAAATTCTCAAACTAAAGATTCAATAGTAGCCTCAATTTCCCTGAGGAACTTTTTCCAGCCTAAGACTGCTATTACATCAGTAATCCTTTCAGGTTCATCATTAAATTTCATCCCCCTTTTAAAAAAAACCTTAATTAATTTTCGCAGATTTTTTGAAGCAATCATTAGCATCAAAACTTGAAAATTTTGAAAAGCTTTATTAAGTTTTGAACTATCAAAACTTGCTTTCCTTTCCTAGACTTCTTAGGTGCCATTTTTAAATTTTTTTTGTCACAATATCTAAACATGGATTTACAAAAAAAATTCAACAACATAATTTATTCCAAATAATGCCTAACCCTCTCTTTATCCTAAATAGGGTTTTGGACTCTTAATAAATATATACTTACTCCACAAATTTTAAAAAAATTTAAATTCTAAAATTTATAAAGACTTACTTCTTGTTTTTGAAGATTTGAAAAAAATGAAAAATACCCTTTTGAAGATGAAAATCTTTTAAGGAACTTGAAAAAATTTGAAAATTTCTTGAAAGAATGGTGGAAATTAGTTTTTAGAAAGGATTTGTGAAAAACATTTGAAGAAAGATGGGATTTTGAGGGATTATGTGTGTTTAAGGGGAGAGAAAAGGTATGATTTTGAGAGAAAGGTGAGAAAATGTGAGAAAAAGTGAATTTTCTCACATAAGGAAAAGGTTTCTAGGCCAAAAGCTATACACATGCCATGGATTAGATTTTCCATGCCGTGGAATGGACTCTTCTGATTCTATCCATTATGCATTTAAACATAAGTTTTATACTGCAATGCACCCTTTTATTTTTCACTTATTACATGTTTGTATTCCCTCTTTTTTATTGTAAAACAAATCTATATTGGTTGGACATAAATTAAAAAGTTATACAAAATAAATAAATGCAATATTTAAAATAAATTAAAGCAATATATAAATAATAATGGGTTACCTCTTATCGAGGACTATTTTTATTGTCTTTAGTGAGATGTTGCTTTGGGGAATTTCATCTTTCTATGAACTCAATATTCCCTCGCTATTGAGTTTCGTTGTTTTCTAACATTGCAACTACCCCATATGTATTTCCATTTTCTTAATATAAATTTCTATAGAGTTCAACCTTTGATTTGAACTTTGGAAAAATGGAGGGTTGTTCTACCTCCAAAGGAAATTGAGATTATTCTTAAATTTAGGATTATAGGCATTAGCATTGGGATCATACTTAGGTGTAGGTTGGTATCCCCCCCAATACATTGACTTGTTTGGGTCTAGCTATAACATCTAATTGATAAAAACATGTATTAGCTCTATGTCCCAAAATACTACATATACCACATTGTTCTTTATTTATTGTGGCATGTGTAATTAGAAGCGCAACTTGCTTGGTCAACTTAGCAAACTGCATTTGAACTTCAGTACCAGAGTTAATTTCATGGACTTCAACTCTTCTCACTAGAGATCTCTTTTGTTGGGAATTAGCACCCAACATTTCAAAGAGATTGTAAGTATCTAAGGCTGTTTTCTTTTCCATTGCTCCACCAACAACATTATCAATGATGGATTGACATTGTTGTGTCAATCCATCATAGAAAAATTGGTTTAGAGGTTGTAGTGGGTAGCTGTGATGGGGGAACTGAGTGAGAAAATTTTAGAACCTATCCCATGATTCATGGAAAGGTTCTCCCTCCATTTGAGAAAAATTAGCAATCTCATCCCTCATTTCCAGTGTATTTTGATGGGAATAGAATTTTCATATAAATTTATTGTAGACTTCCTCCCAAGTCATCAGGGAACCTAGAGAAAGTGACACTAACCATGTCTTGGCCTTGTTTTTAAGTTTTTACGGAAAACAAATCATTTTGATTGATCCTCAGTGACTATCGACATGAAAAGTCTGAACTATAGAATAAAGGTCCTTAATGATAGAAAGTGAGTCTTCATTAGGTAGTCCATGAAAAGAAGGAAGCATTGAAAAATGAATGTTTTACAATTCATAATTCCTTGTAGCCTCTCCCAAGTAGATAGAGGTAGTTGCAGTACTAATTACTGACCTTGTAAACTCCTTCATTGTTGTCTCTCTAGGTGGTGGGTTTCCCCTCATGTTTAGTGGTTCTCCAAAAGTTATTAAATATAAGGCCAAGGGACGTTAAAGTCAGACCTTCTTGATAGTCTAATAGGTTTATTTATATTATTATTTAAAGGTGTGAAAGGGTGCCTTATAGACCTCCTCCCATGCATTTATAAATAAAAATAGAATTCAATTTCCCCTATCAAATTCAAAAATAAAAAAGATAAAATAAATATACAAAATTATAAAACAATCCTTTTTCATACACAAAAATACTAAACACATAGCAATGAAGAATAACATTTTGCACATGTTAGTAAAATAAATATACATTAAACAAATTAATTACAAATTTTTTTAAAAGAAACAAAAGAATAAAATAATTAAATAAAAGAAAAGGAAAATATTTTTTTATTTAAAAAAAAAGAAAATAAAGTTTTAAAAAGAAGTAAAAAGAAAATTTATTTTTAGATTTTTTTTATATTTTATATTTTATATTTTTTTAACTAAGAGAAAATCTAAAAAATTTAAATATTAATAATTAATTAATAAGCTTGATATTTTAAAATTTTAAATAAAAATTATTATATTGACAACACAAATGTTTTTTAACATATTGATAATAACAATTGAAAAACACTATTATTTCCCAACAATAATGCCAAAAACATTATGCTTGTAAATAACTAATTTTCGGCATCATTAAGCATTCAAATTTTGTATAATTTATAAATTAATTTTCATGTGCACGAATCACTTATACAAAATGATAATTGTACTTCCAATTTCGGTCTAAATAAGAATCATGTGGTTTTTAAATCATTCCACAAATTCTTTAAAAATGAAATTAAATAACTTAAATATCCTATCACAATTGTTTTGGGTTGAGTTTCTAAACTAATAACATAAAATTAAAGATAGATTTAAAAAATATTTAAGCAATTAAACATTTATCATATAGTGAAGAATTTTTAGGATATATTAGTTAGTTAATCATATTTGTTCAATATTAAATGAGATATTAAATATATAAATGAAGATTATTAATTCTTTCTTATACGTATGAAAATATGCTAAGGAATAGATCACTTTCTTTGGTAATTAAACTTTAACTTACCACCTTCGATAGGACCGATAATTTAAACCTTAATTAAATTATGCCCATTTTCCAAAAAATCATTAAACCTTTTAACTTGCCACCTTTAGTCGGGCTGACAATTTAAAGTTCATCAAGGTGTCTAAATTAGGTTTATGATTTAAGTATCTAGAACTAACTTTCAGATTTTAAAATTATTATGAAGGATATGTCGTCAATTTATCTTCAATAATAATTCTCATATGAATCTTTGAAATAAACCCTACTCTAACTATACAGTTGATATAGACCAAAAGATTTAAGAATGCAACTCTAAATCAGATTCATATAATTTAAATCCTAAATCTAACTCTCTTGTTTATTATGAAAAATACTTCACTAGTATATTTTTCATTTACAGAATTCGGTTTAAATTTTGATGATAAAATAAAACTATATTCATTTTATAAAAATGTTTAGTTTACTTTAATATTTCACAAGCGTAACAACATTACTAATAACCCAAACTATCTCTATCCAAACATGAATAGTTTAATAAATGATTAATAAATTGAATATATAGCTTGTAAAACAACACTTAGAAATATTCTGAAAAGAATACATTAACATATACCTCAATATAATTCTTTGAATTGTTTCTAAAAATCCTCCAGATAGAATTGTTGTGTTATTTATTGAATTAAAACCAAAATCTATTACATGAACTAAATTTGTTCAACTCTCAAATGAGAGAAGAACCTTAAACTACTAAAAGGAGAACTAAGAAAAGCTAAAACTGTAAGAAATCAGTTAAAAGTGAGTTGATAGGATTTTGGGATATATTTTTACAAAAGAATTAGGGTCCTATTTATATGGGGAGGAAAGAAGAAAAAAGTGGATTTTTTAGCCTCGCAACATAGCACACAATTTTTCCATACCAAGGCATACATACCCTATACATGGCTTGAGCATGATCCACTCTTTTTAAGTCATAGCACACAGTGTTTTAAAGCCACGACTTGCATCATAATTGGGGTGTTTTTAACCTTTCCTTTTAGTCTCATGTTGCGGCTCAAAACAATTTCCTACCATGACAGGCTTTAAATTGCATTACTTGGATCCTTAATTTCCATGCAGCTTTTTTTAATTTTATACATATGTAATGGTTTACAAGTGTTTTCTTTTAATCTTTCCAAGTTGTAATGGGATGCTTCAAGTATAATTCTTCAAGATGATTTATTTTAATACAAGAACTACATGAAAAATAACAAAATATTCCCATAATTTTGAAAAGATGGATTTGCATAAAATAATAGTAAAACAAGCAAATACAAATCTATGTAATCGTTAAACATGCATAAAATCATGATATATTAAGTGCTTTTTGAAAGTTCATTCTTAGTTATGGATCTAAATAAATAGTAAGTGCAAGTATGGCAAATTAATATTTCGTAAGTGGCCAAACAACCAATCACGTGTACGTAATGCAATATAGAAATAAAAATATCAACACACAAGATTTTTTGGTAGAAACAACCTAGGTCATACCAATGACTAAAGAAGAAAAACACCGATCTACTAGACCACCTGACTATCCACTCTAAAAAATAAGTATCGAATTATAAGGTTAGGACTCAAACTATACACCCAAGTAATGACACTAAGTAACCTACTTATATGCTATTGCTTTGATCACAATCTATACAAGATAGGCATTCAGATCTAGACCAACATTTCAAAAACCTTGAGTCCCTTGAGTTAATCGAGCCCACACTTCTATCAGCTGAAAGATTAGCACACAAACACAAGTGCAAGTGTGTATGTCATAGAGCATATTTAATAATGAAAAACTCTAACTAGTTGATTTAAAAAATATATTAGATAAATCAAAATGAACTAACAATAATTTCAAGCACAAGTTCAATAAAGATGGCTTCTTTAAAGATTAATAATCAAATCAAATAATTATGATATGACACACAATTATTTGACCCAACAATTCAAGAACAAAAATCAAGAAGAAGCTATAATAACATATGATAAAAATATCATAAACTAATAAGGTTTACGAATCAATCAAACATAACTACCAATATTTGATAGATTAACTAATAAAGAAGTCTAAAGAATTATGATCTTATATTTGTAAAACAAGAGAGAGAATAAGATGAAGAAAATAAACACAATTAAACTCTTGTGTGGTTAGTTTCAAAAAGTGTGCATATGATGCAAATTAAGGAGGTGGACATGTTAATCATATAAGTGGGAATGGTGTTGAATTTGCACAAGACCCTTTGTCACTTGTTAGTGGCCCAACAACAAGATATCCCCAATAGGTAGAAAGGTGGGCATGTTTTGTGGCAGAATGTTGAAGAAGAGTCAGAGATAGAGGAGTTTGTTGAGCCATATTTGAACCGAGATAGGTTTGAGCTTAGGTATAGCACTACAAACTTTGGTATTTACAAAGCACCGAGTATGAAACAAGTTCTCCCTTTGGTTACTTTCTTCCTCCTTAACTTGGATTTAATACAAAAATGATACAAACTCCACCAAAAATTGTGATGAAACCTAATAACAATGATGGATTGAAACCCCGAGATCTTGAAGACAAGATTTGTTGAGTCTTAACTTGTCACCTAATAAGATGAAAATCAAGACTACGAAGGATTGAAACACCACACCAAGAAAGCCTAAGAATTAAATTAAGAATTCAAGGTGATAAGTTTGGTTGTTTGAATGCCACAAGATTAACTTGATAAGTTCAAGAGTTATTTTTAAGAACTAAGAGGAACACAAGACCTCACAAGATGATAATTTTCTGAATAATCCATTGTTTCTTTAAAATTCATAGTACAAATCTATATACTTGGAACAACCCTTCAATAATAGGAAAAGTTATATTACATAAAAAAAACTAGCCTAAACAAGTTCTTTACCTTTTTTGGACCATTGGACTTCTAAACACAACCAATAAATAGTTATTTTTAGACTTCTAAAGACATCCAATAAATAACTATGTTGGACTTCTAAAGACATCCAATAAATATATAAATGACTAGATTCAATGTATTTTAACATGCCCAGCTAGGACCAAGTTATTCTTCTATTTAATATCTTTGAAACTTTGCAAATTCATACCCTTTAATGGTCAAACCATGCTGGTTATGAAATTTGCATGCTAATTAGTCTATTCAATTTCTTTAATGACATGGAATAAGCCTTGATTATTATTTGAGCCCATCTTGGTCTTTTTAGACTCAACCCAATTCTCTTAGATTAGCCCATTTTGTGCTTCCTTGAAACATTTCACTCTAAGTCTTGTAATTGGGCCACTAGAAAGTGACAAAATGTCTTGTGCAAATTCAGCTCCATTCCCACTTGTATGATTAGCATGTCCATCTCCTTGCTTTGTATTTATAGAATGTTTTGAAGCACATTAGGTTAAATTTTAATTACTATATTGTCCATAAAATCAGTTAAAACTTGTTTAAGAAATAATGACAATACTTTAAAAAACCAATCCAATTCACATTAGAAATGCATTTTAAAATTACAACTAGCTGCTCAATCGATCTACTCAATTGCTTGATCAATCTAGAATACATTTAACTAGTATTTAAAAACAAGTAGACTAATCTAGTATATCCCTCGATCAATCTATTCATATATTAAAGTTAGATTAATGAGGCTTATTACTCGATCAATTCAGTATACACTTGATCGATCGAGTGGCTCAAATTCATATTTTTTGCAATTGTGTTTAATATGTAATCTAATCTGCACGCAAATAAAAATATACTTGGTATGTGATCATTGAGGTGCGATAGTTTCTATGGCTTGGAATATTCTTCTAAGACATATCTAGAAGCTAAAATGACAATTAAACATTTTGTTTCATGAATATAATCAATACTAAAAACCTAACCCTTTTAAGCACTTATCACTTATAGAAAATAATAAGTATACTTCTAAGGTCGATCATAAGTGGAATCATGTAGTTTTTAAGTTATTCTACAAATTTTTAAAAGCAAAAATAAAACCTTAACATTATGTCACAAAGTTTGGGTTTGAAAGTTTAATCAATGACATTAACATAAAGATAGATTCAATAAAAATTCCAACATTTAAAAATTTACCATGTTGTGGAGAGTTTATGGGATGTATTAGCTGGTTGGTTATGATTTCTCCACATTAAATAGATTCTTAAAGATTTGAATTAATATTATGGATTCTCTCTTTTTTGTATGAAAATATCTTAGGATAGGACTTATTACCCATAATAAACCAATTAAAATCCTTAGGTGGGGCATGTTAGTTGTCCTCCTTATGTGAGGCCTAATAATTTAAACTTCATTCAAGGTGTCAAAATTAGGTTCAAGAATTTAAATATATGATAAATGACTTTCATATTTTAAAACTACTATAAAAGATATGCTATCAGTATATCTTTCAATGATAATTCTTTTAAAAATATTTAAAATAAAGTTTATACTCTAACTATACATGTGAACTGAATCATTAATAAAAGAGTAGTACTCTAAATCAGATTCATATAATTTAATCCTTAAATGTAACTTTCATATTTTAGGTTTATAACAAAAATTCTGGCGTCACTATATTTTCTAAGATAAACTTTATAGAATTCTTAAATAGAAAATAATAATTAATTTTGTAAAAATGTTTTACCTAATTAATATTTCACAAGCATAACAACGTTACTAATATCCTATTATAATTTTAGCTAGACATGTCAATTTAATAATTCAATAGAAAATTAAACATAGCATGTAAAAATAATACATATAGAATAACTAAAAAGATTACATAAATATACCTCAATAGATTTTTCTTGAATGATTTCTAGAAAATCTCCAAAAAGAATGCCAAACTTTTATTAAATTGGATCTGCAACTATTATATAAACCAAAATTCGTTCAACTCTTAGTTGAGTGAAGAAATTTAAACTTAGAAAAAAAACTGTAAGTTAAAGAAATGAAAGGAATGAGAAGGATGAGGGATGAGGAATGATTGAAACAATGGAATACAAGTTTTATTTATAAGTTCAGAAAATCTGCTCACATAGGTTGGCACCATGACACATAATAATCCAAGCCACGACATGCACATAATTGATACACACTTTATACACGATTCTCACGCCTTGCACCATTACACTCATGTTTTCCATGTTGTGATTCGTGAAGGTTTTGTGATAGTTACATTGAATTTAAAAAGCACCGCACTGTAACACACAATAATTGCACGTCGTGTCACACACTATTTTATGTGACTTTTTCCCTTATTTTCTTGTATCATTATTTATTTTTTTGGAGCATTAAAATGAAATGCCTCAAATTTATTTCTTCAAGTGTTGATCAACTTTATCTTTTTAAGCTAAAATACATAAAAAATAACAAAATATATCTGTGATTTTAAAAACATAGATTTTTATAAAATAATAATAAAATTAAGTAAATACAACCTTTTTAATCATTAATCATGCGTCAAATCATGATATATTAAGTCCTTTTGGGCACTAATCAATTCTTCTACTCAAAAAGGCTACAAATGTTATGCTCCATCTTAGAAAAGAACATCTATCAATCTTGATGTTACCTTTTTTGAACACATCCCTTACTATCAAAATCCCTATACTCAAGGGGAGAATCCAATAAAAGTGGATATAACTTTTGAATACTTATATAAGTACTTAGACTTTGATCAATCCAATAGATCAGTTAAGAAAGAACTTAAATCTCTCTCCCTTACTATTCTATCGTACATTGAGTGTACCTTGAATTGACGTGGGAAAACAAAACAAAATAAAGAGAAAATTACTTACCAACGGTTAAAACAAGAAAAATAGGGAGAATTATATATTTGAAGCACCAAAACAGATAGATCTGGGATAGGTCCAAGTATCCATAAGCCTACAATAAATATAGGAAACTCGAGAGTAACTCTAAATCATAGGAGTTTCCCGAGTCACCTATTGTTCTAAGAAAACAAAAATGATCATGTACTTTCCACCCTATCCCAAAATTCATTTCATATAAAACTGTCTTTTGATTTAGATATTCTATAGTAGAGATAAGCTATTATGGAAGAAATAAGATCACTTGAAAAAAAATAAATCTTGGGATGGGATGGGATAGAATTACCCAAAGGAAAGGTCCCAATTCATTATTATTTTTGTGGAATCCAAACCTCAAGGATTGCTCTAAGAAGCTATTATTTAGAGTTCTTAGCAAAATTCCTACTCCACTGCCCTTTGCTAGGAAAGGTCCCTGTTTCTCGTAATGATCATGCTAGGATAAGAGCTCTAGAAACTATCATCGTGGCCATGCTATCTATCAAAATTTAGTCCTTGATTGTTATTTGAGGTTGATACTTGATATCATAGTTGCTTAATTTTAATGCATACTTCCTTATTCTTCTAAAGGTACTCGGCTTATTGAGCATTGCCTTTATAGGGTAGGAGGTCAACACTGTGATACTATGAGCCTTGAAGTATGGGTGAAGCATCTCAATTACTATTAGTACAGCTAGGGCTTGATTTTCCAGTATTGGATATCAAAATTCAGCATCTATGGGAATCTTGCTAATGTAGTACACTAGCTTATGAGCTCTATTGTCATCTTTAGTGAGAACAACACTTATGTATATTTTGAGATTGCTAAGTATAAGAATAGTACTTGGAAAGCTTGCTCGGAGGATTCAATCCATTCTATATTTGCAGGTCCTTTCAACACTTTTGAAGAAATGTTCAAATTTATTGTTTGGACATGTAGTTATCATACTATAGATAGCCCATATTTTGGGCAAAGCCCATCTTAATGTTTATGTCCTGCTCATTGTGCCCAAACCCATCACATTTTGCGACATAACATGTTATATGAGAAATGGAGAGGTGGACACTATTTCGTAATTGGGGACTTTATCAAACTCATTTAAGATTTTACTTCCATCTACATCATAGAGCCATCGTACCATCGATCTTTCCAACAATATAAAATGTTGCCTTCACGACATTTGGCACCCACTATAGGGCCTCCTTCATTTAATTGAATATACAATGATGGTTTAGGCCCTAGGCCTTTCTCTTCGATCCGTCATACTCTCCTAGTTGGAGTCATTACTAGCCCTCACTTCTTCATTCAAAGAAACCCACTGCCATTTTCTCATGAATGGTGACCATCATCACGCTTATGTCCTAGTGGTATGTAATAACCATATTTCACCTCCAACTCTATTGCAATCGAGGTCCTTGACCTTGGGTTTTCCAACATGGTTTGGTATTGAACAAGAAATCACCATAACCAACGCTACTATCAGGGATGATCGCTCTGCCTCCTTCATTTTCTTGGGACTCTACAGTCATTATTACCATATGCCCCTTTTGGGACTCTATCACCTACTCATTTCCAGAGTAAACCATTTTACTGCCCTAAGTACTAGATCTGAAGGCCTTAGAATTGCATCTTCATTCCACAAAGGGAAGTTTTATTCTTCTTTTTTAAGTAGTTTTGCACTTTAATGCGTGAGTATTGGATATAAGGATCATACATGATTTTTGATAGTTCTATTTATGATATGGTTTTGTGTTTCTTCAAGATGCTCATATGTTGTGTCAAGGCTTAACATAACTTTTTCAAAATAAATGAAGCTCATGGAATTTTGCTATACTTGCTACTCTACGAACTAGCATAGCATTTCTTCATGTGAATATAGTCTAAAATTTTGAATGGAATTTCTATGGATGTGAAAAAGTGATATCACCTTAGTGATTCATGCTATTGAGCCCCTATAATTTAGGATTCAACTTTTATAATTGAGCAAAGTGGAAATAAGGCTTACTTTCAAAGGTTTGCTATCCAACTGTTTGTTAGAATTTCTAGCTGAGCTTTTGAGAAATTTTACATGTTCCATGTTGGTATAGCTTGTGCCTAGCTTTGTCATCGAATATTCCTATCCTTTCAATGTTAATTCGTGGCTCTTGTTTATGTATTGTAGATTTGCATGAATTTTGCATCATGAATCAAGTTTAATCGATGGCATGAGGAAAATAAATTCTTCAAAGCATTTATTATTATTATTACTCTATGTCTCTTACTCACATTTATAGATTTGAGTTATATTACTTTTATTGAGTTTTATCTTGATTACTTATATCAAAAAATGCTATTGCGATGATCATCTGCATCATTCACGTGGTTGATGCTTTGAATGCTTCATAATTTGTATGTTTATTTTTTTGATATAAATGATTGGGTATAAGCCAATACCATTTTATAGTAGCTCTTATTCTCATTATTCTCATTATTCTCATTATTCTCATTATTTTCATAATCATATATCACTACAAGTGTTAATTACTTGGCTAAATTTGTTAGACAAAATTTCTAAGCTATGTCTCTAAAAAGCAAAATTACTTTAACATTGCAAAATTCATAGGATTTGGAGAGACATCAACATCAGACATTACAATTTGAGCGATATGATTTGGTGAATCTTGTGTAGGTTCCTCCCACATGGAAGAGGAAGAAGATGAAAAATGTTAGGTGCAACCATAAATAGTAGGTGCAACCACAAATGTTAGGTGCAACCATAAATATTAGTTGCAACCACAAATGGTAGGTGCAACCATATTTGACAAATGCATCTAATATTGATAGGCAATGTCTTTTTCGTAGAGATACATCAACACACCAAAAATAAGATAAGCAAAGTAAAGCCAAAGGAACAATTTCCTTTGAAGAAAAATAACGTTGTGTGTGTAAAAAAGTGGGAGAGAATATTTTAGATAAATATTGGGATATTTTCCTAAAAGGAGAGTGACAAAATAGTGAGCTTGGGAAACACTTGTGTGAAACTATTTTTGGGTTTATCTCAATTTGTTGTATTGCCTCTTACTTTGTACCCATTAATTTTATTAGTGGAAGAAATATTTTTCGGAGTTTATCCCGTAGACTTATCTCAAATTAAAGAGTGAATCACATTAAACTTATGGAGTCATTATTTTTTTTTATTGAATTTATTTTTATTTTTACCCGATATGCCTAACAACTAGTATCAGAGTCGGTCTAGTAATTCTTAGTATGCTCTGTGGTTGTCGCATAGACTGATATGCCACATCATAAATGATTTTATTAGATCTAGGGTGTATTTATTAGCAAAAACAAGAAACATAGCGAGAAAAAAATGTCAAGCCAAAAGGTAGATATTGTGAAATTTAATGGCAATAATAATTTCTATTTATGGCAAAGGAGGATGAAGGACATTCTTATTCAATAGAAGGTCCATAAGGCATTGTTGGGGAAAGAAAATAAGGTAGCAACCATCACCAAGAAATAGTGGGAGGATATAGATGAGATTGCAGCTAGTACAATCTGTCTAAATCTCTCATATAGTGTCTTACAAAATATTGAAACAAAGAATTGCAATACTGCTAAAGAAACATAGGAGCCTCTAGAAAATGTGTACATGTCAAAGAACCTTGTTAATAAATCCTATTTGTGGAAGGAGCTATATCAGATGATGAAGGAAGATAATGTAAGCATGATGCATCACGTTAGCGATTTCAATAGAAAGATTCAATGTGAGTTTCAGAGATGAAGATAAAGCTATGATGTTGCTAGCATCACTACCCTCATCATATAATCATCTCACAAACACTCTGACTTATGCAAAAGATTAGATGGAGTTTGAAGTTGTTATAGAAGCCTTGTTGCCATATGAGAAACAGAACAGGGAAAGAGATTCAGAAACATAAGCCCCTATGATAGAGTCTAGAGGAAGGAAATAGTACAGAGCCATTGTATCGAGAATGTAAGAAATACACTAAAATGTCGGGATTGGTTCATTTGTACAATGTGAAGGAAAAAATGGTTTTTGTGATAAGAGATTCATAGAATTACTATATGTACTAATAGATATGTTTCCTGAGGGTATTGAATTGCCATATTCAATGTATGAAGTGAAGAAATCTCTTAGTCGATTTGGCATGGAATATCATAAGATTCATGCTTGTCCAAATGATTTCATTCTTTATAGAAAAGAATATAAGACATTAGATGATTGTCTCATGTGTAAAGAATCAAGATGGAAGCATGCTACAAATGAGACAACACCTAAGAAAGGTGTGCCTGTAAAGGTTCTTTGGTACTTTCCTTTGATTCCTCGATTTCAAAGGTTGTTCAAAAGTAAAGAGACATCAAATATATTGACTTGGTATTTTAATAATCAATTTGATGATGGCGTGCTACATCATCCGTCTGATTCTCCAAATTGAAAAGTAGTAGATAATTTATCCCCTCAATTTGTATCTGATAAGCACAATCTTCATCTTGCCATTGCTGTTGATGGAATTAATCCACACAGTTCCCTTAGTAGTAGATATAGTTATTGGCCAGTAATTATGGTAACATATAACCTTTCTCCCTGGTTGTGTATGAAAAGAAAATTCATGATGTTAACATTATTGATCTCTAGACCGAAACAACTCAATATTGATATTGATGTATATTTGCAACCTATGATAGATGATTTAAAAATGTTGTGGAATGATGGTGTAAATGTTTATGATGCACGTAAAGAAGAACACTTTAACTTGAGGGGGGGTCCTTTTATGGACAATTAATGATTTTTCTACCTATGGGAACGTATCAGGACATGCAACTAAAGGTTATATGGGATGCCCTATATGTAGTGATGGAACTTCTGTAACTTATTTTTTTAACGAAAAAAATGTCTTATAGAAGACATAAAATATTTTTTCCATCTGGACACATTTAGATACCAAAAGAAATCGTTCGATGGTGAAGAAGATCATGATCCTGCACCCCAACCTTTGCGAGGTGTTGAGATATTAAGGAAATTGAATGGTATGACATTTAAACAATATGGAAAGATGAAGAAAAGAATACTCACTAATGGAGGGAAACGAAAGAGGTCAACTAATAAAAGATATGAAAATGAAAATGTTCTTGAATCAGTAGATCATGGTTGTTGGAATAAAAAAATCAATACTTTGAGAATTACCTTATTGGAAAGACCTACATATTCATCATATCTTATATGTCATGCACATTGAGAAAAATGTATGTGAGAGCTTGATTGGTACATTACTTAATATACCTAGAAAAACAAAGGATGGAATTAAAGCAAGAGTGGATTTAAAGAAACTAGGCATATGACCAGAATTGGCATGAAGGGTGGAAAATGATAAGAATCGAACATAGTTGCCACCATCATCATATACAATGTCAAAAAAAGAGAAGATGTGTTTTGTAAATGTTTGGCAGGTGTGAAAGTTCCTGATGGTTACTCATCCAACTTAAGAAATTTTGTATCTATCACCGATAAAAAACATTATGGATTGAAATCACATGACTATCATATCTTAATGCAATAGTTATTACGAGTTTCTATTAGATCTATTCTTCCAAAACATGTTTGATTATCAATAATTCATCCTTTTTCATTCTTCAATACAATATGCAAGAAATCTATATCAATTGGCGAGTTAAACTCTCTATAGAAAGATGTTGTAGAGAATTTGTGTCTAATTGAAAAAAAAATCTTCCTTCTTTCATTGATTTAATGATTCACTTGTGTGTTCATTTAGTTCGAGAGGTTTAATTGTTTGGTCCTACTTACTTAAGGTGGATGTATCCTTTTGAGAGATACATGCAAGTCCTTAAAGGATATGTAAATAATAGAAATCAACGTGAAGGATGTATGGTGGAACGTTACATTCCTAAAGAGGCCATTGAATTTTGTTCTGAATACTTTAGTGGTTGCACTGAAATTAGGAATCCTACGCACGAGTTGTTCTGAATACTTCTATACAATGTTTTAAAACTTTGTTTTAAGCACATTTCATATTTTTGTATGCATAGATTCGAGTTGAACTCAACAAACCCAATCATAAAATAATAGAAAGTTTAGAATGGCTTGCACATGGTCCAAAATTTTATGTCAAATCATATTCTAGTTTCACAATTAATGGATCAAGGTTTACGACTCAAGCAAGGTACAAATTTTGAGTAAATCAGAATAGTGGTATGAAGATGGTTGCATAAACTATGCAATTTTCCAGTTCAAAAGATGGTAATCCTGTACTTTATGATAGAACATAGTATGGTATAATTCAAGAAATTTGGGGACTTGATTATGAGGTCTTCCATGAAATAGTATTCTTGTGTGATTGGGTCGAAAATGTTATCAATGTTGGATATAAAAGAGATGATTTTGGATTTATCCTTGTAAATTTATCCAAGATAAGTCACAATGATGATCCTTTCATGTTAGCACTTCATGCAAAACAAGTATTTTATGTGAGCGATCAAATTGACACAAGATGGTCTACTGTGTTAACGCCTCCACAAAAAGAGTTCTAGCATTATGATACTTTAGAAGATGATGAAAGGCTTGATACATTATCCAATATTAGTCATTTCTCAAACAAATTACCTAATGTATGTGATGATCTAGTTGATGACGATGATTCTTTATCGTCGACTCGAAGTGATTGTGAAAGAATATATATATATATATATATATATATATATATATATATATATATATATATATATATATATATATATATGATCAAAAACCTAATTAAACATAATGTATGTTTTATATCATTCTATTAACTCTTGCATGTTTATATGTTTGGAATTAAAATTGTCAATTAATTTCTATTTCATCATTGTTTGTAGATATTTCATGGATCCTAGGGTACCAGAGATTGTAGATCCAAATGATCCATTGGGGCATTTGAAAAGAAAGGGTTGGGTGAATATACCTAATGCTCCACTTAACCCAAATGATATAGTACCCGTTCTATTTGACGCTACTAGTAATCCATTAGGGGGAAATGGCCAACAATTAAAATCCTCTATTGGTGGACTAGTGAAGTCAAGTATACCAATCAATATAAATGATTAGACTAAGGTTGACAAAGCTAGAAATTTCAAAATATGGAAAACCATTTCTGTAAGTCTCTTTTATTTTATAACTAATTACATATATTATATCTTTTTTGTATTATATCTCATATTTTATAATGTGTTTTTATAGAATCGTTATAAAGTCTCTGACACTTGGATGAGCAAATGTTATAAGATTGCAAATAAGGAATGGAAGTAATAAAAAACTTCCAAATTGGCGAGAAATTATGTGTTTCCATATTTGGAACCACTTCATAAAGCATAACTATACAAAATACCTAAAGAACACCCCTGGATTGAACCCGAAGTTTGGAAGGACTTCGAGGATTATAGGTGTATGGATGAATTTCAAATTTAAGTTGATTTCATGGTTAATAAATTTATATAGGAAGCTGAATTGGGTAGACCAGTTACCCGTTCTGAATTGTATATAGGAAAAAAACTCTCAAAATAAAAAAAGTCGAGACTAATGACTAAACAAGGAGAAGAACAACTAAATAAGTTGGTTAGTAATTTAAATTGATACAAAGTCCTTATGATATTTTATAATTGATGTAATAATGTATGATATGTTTGTTTGCTTTATTATTGATAAAGAGTTGTTCAAGAACAAATAGCCAGCGGTGAAATAATCGAACAACCAGGGAGAGATGCTACATATCATGCATTCGGATGCGAGCATCCTGGTCATGTTAAGGGAGGAACCCAATATGATGGTTATATAGAGTTTTTTAATATTCCAAAAAGAAATCCTTAGATGGTCAGTAAGGACAAGTACTATAAAATTGAAGAAGAACTCAACTCCTTTAAGGTCTCATTGTTAAGTGAGATTACCACTTTAAAAGAATATCAATCATAACACATGTCAAGCATGGAAGCATACTACAATCATGGCATTCCATATTGGCCAGGCATGCAACCATCCATGCTAGGCATGCCACCATCCATGCCAGGCATGCCACCCATGCAATCTCATGGTGCCCAACCTATATCTTGTATGGGATATAGTCATCCTATTGGTCCTCCCTTTATGCTAGGAATATAGACGCAATCAGTTAGTGGTTCATTTTCTCCAATGCAATCTATGCATTCTTACCATCCATCACATCACGATGGACATTTTGATGAGAATGTACTTCTAAGAACTACCCTACATGAGATTTCTCCTTTATTTGATGAATCATTTGTAGTAAGATTTAAAGTTTATGTAGATAGTATTTTTTTTATTTTTTTATATATTTTATTTATTATATATAACGCTTAAATTTTTTATAGAATATGAAATGTTTATTGAAACATCCTTCATCAATAGACTTTGTTGCAATTGGAACGGTACAACAATTGAGCGATGATCAAATGATTCATAATCAATATTTACAAAATTATTGCGGAATAGTAATTGATCAATCATTACTCCATCATTGTCCACTACCTATGCCTTCTGATGCTAGCACAGTCCAAGAAGCGGTTGGACAATATGTGGCTTGGCCGTCGAGTCAAGTTGTGATTAATTTTGACATGGTGCTATTTTTTTACTTAAAATAACACTTTTTTATTACTATTGTATTATTAGTCTTTTATTGTTACTAACATATATAATACTTCTTTCTTTAGTGTATTATACCAGAATTAGTTAGTGGTTCATTTTCTCCAATGCAATCTATGCATTCTTACCATCATTCACATCACGATGGACGTTTTGATGAGAATGTACTTCTAACAACTATCCCACATGAGATTTCTCCTTTATTTGATGAATCATTTGTAGTAAGATTTAAAGTTTATATAGATAGTATTTTTTTTATTTTTTATTTTTTATTATATATTTTATTTATTATATATAACGCTTAAATTTTTTATAGAATATGAAATGTTTATTGAAACATCCTTCATCAATAGACTTTGTTGCAATTGGAATGGTACAACAATTGAGCGATGATCAAATGATTCATAATCAATATTTACAAAATTATTGCGGAATAGTAATTGATCAATCATTACTCCATCATTGTCCACTACCTATGCCTTCTGATGCTAGCACAGTCCAAGAAGCGGTTGGACAATATGTGGCTTGGCCGTTGAGTCAAGTTGTGATTAATTTTGACATGGTGCTATTTTTTTACTTAAAATAACACTTTTTTTATTACTATTGTATTATTAGTCTTTTATTGTTACTAACATATATAATACTTCTTTCTTTAGTGTATTATACCAGAATCTGTTAGTGTGACACATTTAAGAGATACAAAGCAAGTATCTCGTGGTAAATCTATATCTAATGGGAAATCATCGCGTACTAAGTCATTCAAGAAGAAGCCATGGAAAAAGTGTAGTTATGATTATGCTATAAATTTTCAATAGAAATCTTGGCGCTTTGATGACTATTGTTGCGAGGGAATCTACCATAAATGATGGATGGACTATGCCACTTCCTATAGAAATTTTTGGTGTAGACATTGACCAAACCTATATATCGATCGAGTGCATATTGTAGCTATTTGAATATCAAATGATCAATTTAAGTATAATTCAATTGTGGACAATGTGTGTCCTCAATTGGTAAATAACTTTCATTTATGTAGAACATATATAATTATATTTATATTAGCTAATTATTTATATATAATTCTTTTATATAGGACATGTTATTATCGACTTCAAGCTAATCACTCATCACATTTAGCAATGTTCTATGATTATTCATTTGTTAATTAATATAGAGAGAAGGATGTTAGCATCAGAGCTAAACAATTATGTGATAGGGCATTAAAACTTAACTCAAATCAGAAGTTGATAATCCCTTGGCCACTAAGGTTTGAACAAGGCCAAGATTATTGGATGTTGGTAATCCTTGATCTATATGGCAATCATGTTTGGTATTGTGACTCAGCTTCCATAGAATTAAGTAAAAATACAAAAAAAGTTGTTGAAATTATAAGAGTTATAGCTAGCTATTTTTCTTCTTATTCTTTGTAATATTTAATAAAAAACTAACCATTATAAACTTTGATAAGGCATAGAAGCTATGGAACAAGAGTAGGGGTATTGTTCTTAAAAAATCTCATAAGCTTATATGGGACAAAGTTATTGTATGTACAAGCGAATATTAATAATTTAATTAATTTTACTATTGAATAATAAAGATGTTCGAATATGTAAAATAATGTACACTTATTTTTTCTAGGTTCCATAAAAAAATGGAGTCATGTGTGGTAATTATGTCATGAAATTTATGAGCAAAATCATCACAAATATCAAAATTCTAATTAAAGATGTGGTAATCTCTTTTACCAATATACTTTTTTATCATATATGAGTAATTTTTTGTGAATTCATAAATTTACATTCTTATTTTGAATTTAAATACATGCAGTTCTTTGGTTGGAACAAGTCAGAATATGACTTGCAAATTTTTGATGATTTACAAGAGAAATGGGCAGAACACATGGATCAAATTATATCATCACAAGAAGAATCAGGAGATGATTTTGATGATCTTGAATAGAATATGACAACATCATGGTAATTTTTATAATGCTTTAATTTCTCTATTTCTGTGTCTGAAGTTTGGGAAGCTTGTTTGATGGATGTTTTGTTTGATGTATGTTTATGTGCTCATGTATTTAAGGAAATGAATTGTTATATGGACCTGTTTTTTTCCAAAACTTCATCTCATCTCTCTTGCCTAGTTTCTTATGAGTGCTCAAAAAGCACTAAAATTACCATGATTTTATGCACATTAATTGATTAAAAATATATATATTTATATAAATTTGTCTTTTCGAAATCATGGGTATTTTTATTGTTTTTCAGGTATTTTCGCTTAAAAACGTAACTTAAAGACTCAAAAAGGAATATTGGAGGCAATACATCACAAATATATTCAAAAATAAATGAGAAAAAGTCAACAAATTGGAGGAAATCATGCACGCAGCCGCCTAGCCGCGCCAGCCAATGCGCACAGTGCCCCCAGTCGCGCGTGCCCGCACCCAGTCCCGCGCGCACGCCTGTGCGTGCTCCTGCTCCAGTCCGCACGTGCCGCTGCCCATCTGCGCCCCAATCCACGCGTGCCACCTACCCGTTGATGTCATCTTCACCTACTACGCGTTTCCTCCATTTTTTAACCCACTTTTTATTCCTTTCCTCACCTATAAATACCCCCATTTTCTTCACTTCATACCACACCTAAAAACACATCTTCTCTTCTCTTTCTTTCTCTCTTTTCTTAGTTTTTAAGTTTTTCTTAGTTTCTAGTTTTTCTTAGTTAGTTTTACTTAGTTTTTAAGTTCTTCTCTTTTTGAGAAGAACTAGTTATGTTTTTGTAATTTATTTGCTTTTTGATTCAATAAATGAGAGTGCAAATTCCTTTTGGAGGTATTTTCCAGCAGCAGGAATAGCATCAAAGTACTATAAGGATTTTATTTTCTTTGTAGTTATTTTTATGCTTTATTCTTACAAGTTATATTTAATTTTTATTTGATTAAATTTAACTTTGCTGGCTGTTTGTAAACATGATATAATAATAACGTTGTTATGCTTGCAAAATATTAAATAGGTAAAAATCTCTAAAATGAATTGATTTTATTTTTATTCAAGATTTTATATTAAGAATGTTAGAGAGAAATATATTATTTTTCATTACAAACTTAAATCTAAAAATTAGATTTTAAGATTTAGTTATCCGGTCTAATTTAGAGTAGTGCTCTTTTATTTGTTGGTACAATCGCCCGGTAGTTAGAGTGAAGCTCTATTTCAAAAGTTTTTATAAGAATTATTATCTGAAAATGTATTGACAATATGTTTTCAGTAGTGGTTTTAAAACTTGAAAGTTAGTACTCGGATAACTAAATTCTTAGGTTTAATTTGGACACCTTGAATAAAGTTTAAACTGTCTAACCCCACCAAAGGTGGCATTTAAATGGTTCATTTTCAATCTCCTAGAAAAAGGAATTAATTTAATTAACCAAATTAGTTATCAACCTCACCCATAGGTGTTAATTGATTTGTTTAGTTAACAAAGAATATCTAACCCCACCAAAGGTGGTATTCATATAAAATAGAGAGAATCAATAAATATCATTTCATATCTTTAATAACCTAAATAATATGAGCAAGCATAATTAACTTAGTTATTATATCCATAAATACTCTACTATTATAAATGATAAAATTTACATAAATATTTATTGAATCTGTATCAATGTTTATATTTATGTCAGTAAATTAAAAACACAAAACCCAAAATTTCATGACAAGATGTTTAGGATTTAATTTCATTTTTAAAAGTTTGAATAATAAATTAAAAACCACATACATTCCTTCATTAGATTGACCTTGCGAGTATACTTATCATTTTCTACAAAATGATTCGTGCACTTGCGAGAGTTTTATAAATACATAAAACCAAAGCGATAGCAGGATCGGCGATGCCGGTTCTGCCCATCAGTTCCCTTGTATGACAACATAATGGTAGTCACTTGCCAGCCAAGTATAGAAAAACCACTAAGAATTTAAAGTCATTTCACGCGTTGAACTGACTTTGTGTTTAAAGTTGGTTCACGTGTTAAACTGACTTTACGTTTTAAGTCATCCCATTTAAAGTCGATTAGGTGAATCGACTTTAAAAGTCATTTTTGCCGTAATGAGACGTCTTCAAAGAATTTCATGCCTCAATTGAGAGGCAAACTAGGAAGAAGCTGAAGTGTATCCGGACAAACAATGATGGAGAATACATAGGAGCTTTCCGTGCTTACTACAAAAAGCATGGTATTCGGCATCAGATGACACCTTCAAAGACACCACAGTTGAATGTCTTAGCTGAGAGGATGAACAGAACTTTGATGGAGAGAGTTAGATGTCTACTCTCACATGCAAATTTGCCTAAAACTTATTGGGGTGAAACCATACTCACAGTTGCACATGTGTTGAATCTTTCACCCTGTACTCCTCTCAAGATGGATGTTCCAGATAAAGTGTGGTTTGAAAAGGAGGTTTCCTATGATCATCTACGAGTATTTGGCTACAAAGCATTTGCTCATATCCCCAAGGCTGAGAGATCCAAACTTGATTCCAAAACAAGACAGTGATTGTCTTCATCAAATTTGAAATTAATTCCTCTAACATCAATGCCAAGACAAGTTGGAGATGAAGACTAGGTTTATCCACCTAATGAATATGATGCTCCCATAGAAGTTGGTTCTAAATATGAGGGAAATGATGATGTTCATTATCCAGTAATAATACCTACGACTTCTCCTATTCCACTAAGAAGAAGTGATAGAGTGAGACGACCCTCTATCTCATATCCTCTAGATGAGTATGTAAATTTCATTGATGGGGGAGAAATTAAGAGTTATGAAGAAGCCATGGATGATGAATCCAAACAATAATAGATTGAAGCCATGCAAGATGAGATGAAGTCCTTACATGAGAACAAAAATTTTGAGCTGATGAAGCTACCCAAAGGGAAAAAGGCCTTGAAAAATAAATGGGTGTTCAAGGTGAAGCATGGAGGACACCGTTCTAGTCCATAATACAAAGCCAGACTGGTTATCAAGGGATTCATCCAAAGAAAAAGATTTAACTTTGATGATATTTTCTCTCCAGTTGTGAAAATGACATCCATCCGCACTGTACTGTGGTTAGCAGCAAGTTTTGACTTGGAGGTTGAGTAAATAGATGTCAAAACTACCTTCCTACATGGTAACTTGGAAGAAGAGATATACATGGAGCAATCATAGGGTTTCAAGCAAAAGGGAAAAGAAGATTATGCTTACAAATTGAAGAAAAGCCTTTTGCAACTTAAAACATGCACCGAGACGATGGTACAAAAAGTTTAAGTATGTTATGGGGGAGCAAGGCTACAAAAACACTACTTCAGACCATTGTATTTTTGTGCATAAATTCTTTGATGATGATTTCATTATTCTTTTGCTCTATATGGATGATATGTTGATTGTTGGTCTAAATATTTCAAGAATCAACAACTTGAAAAAATAGTTGAGTAAGTCTTTTGCCATGAAAGACTTAAACCCAACAAAGTAGATTCTTGGCATGAGTATTATTAGAGACAGAGGTGCCAAGAAATTATAGTTGTCACAGGAGAAGTACATTGAGAAAGTACTTCAGTAGTTGGAAGTGTGATGTATGCCATGGTTTGTACACTGCCAAATATCGCTCATGTAGTTGGAATTGTGAGTAGATTCCTTTCAAATCTTGGAAAGGAACATTGGGCTGTAGTGAAATGGATTTTCAAGTATTTTCGAGGTTCTTCCAAAATATGCATGTGTTTTGGAAATTAAAAACCTATGTTAGTTGGATACGTAGATTCAGATATGGATGGCGATGTGGATTCCAGAAAATCCCCTTTAGGTTACCTGATTACATTTGCAAGGGGAGCTGTGTCATGGTAGTCAAAGTTACAAAAATATGTTGCACTGTCCACTATAGAAATAGAGTTTATAGCAGCAACAGAAGCATGTAAAGAGTTGCTAGGGATGAAAAAGTTCTTGAAAGAACTTGGGTTGCAACAACACAGTCACTAGTTATTTTGTGATAGTTAGAGTGCTATCCTTCTTGGAAAGAATGTCTCCTTTCATTTGAGATCAAAACATATTGATGTAAGATATCATTGGACTAGGGATGTAATGGAGAAGAAGCTATTACAGCTTGAGAAGATTCATACAGAAGAAAATGGATCAGATATGTTGGTGAAAATTCTTCCAAGATAGAATTTTGAATACTGTTGTTTAGTTACTGGATTGGTAGAGCCCTCTATGTAGTCAGGACGGGTAGATTTGTAGGTCCCTCCCACAAGGAAGAGATAGAAAATAAAAAAATGTTAGGTGCAACCACAAATGTTAAGTGAAACCATAAATGTTAGGTGCAACTACATTTGACAAATGCATCTAATATTGATAGGCAATTTTTCCTATAAATAGGCAATGTCTTTGCCTTAGAGATACATCAACACACCAAAAAGAAGAGAAACAAAGCTAAGCCAAAGGAACAATTTTCTTTGAAGAAAAATAGTGTTGTGTGTGCAATAAAGTGTGAGAAAATATTTTAGAAAAATATTGGGATACTTATCTAAAAGAGTAGTGACAAAATAGTGAGTTTGGGAAACACTTGTGTGACACTATTTTAGATTTATCTCAATTTATTGTATTGCCTCTCACTTTGTATCGATTAATTTTATTAGTGGAAAAAATATTTTTTGGAGTTTGTCTCGCGAACTTAGCCCAAATTAAAGGATGAAGCACGTTAAATTACCGATGTCATTATTTTATTCTATTGAATTTATTTTATTTTTACGCATTGTACCTAATATCTTGAACCCATGCAATCCATGCAAATTAGAAGGCCTTTTTAATGACAACATGGATAAATCTTTAGTGCTCCTATTAGTGGACCCCATAATTTGAAGAAAGAGAATTGATTTTTTCTTTACCTTGTTATTGTTAAACTTTATTATTCATTGGAATATGCCTATGGATGTATATGGAGAATTAGCCGGAGCAGTAACATGTCATTATTTTCTTATTTATAATGGTAAAACTATTATTTTCTTATTTATGA
Source organism: Hippophae gyantsensis (assembly GCA_030763125.1). Classification (NCBI taxonomy): domain Eukaryota; kingdom Viridiplantae; phylum Streptophyta; class Magnoliopsida; order Rosales; family Elaeagnaceae; genus Hippophae; species Hippophae gyantsensis. Next base: position 43,344,150 of record CM061028.1, on the reverse strand, counting down.
TGGTAAAACTTGCTAAAATGTACATATTTATGATGGTAACACTTGCTAAAATGTACACGAGAGCTTGATATGTATACATGTTAACCCTATTCAAAGACAAACTTTCAAATATATGATATATATTTTTCTCCTTAAAGTTGTAGGAGTGATATGAGTTGGTGAGTCTTGATGTATGATCCATATATTTCTACTTCAAATTACATGGTAGTAGAGGTTCAACCTCATGCTTTTATTTGACATGCTCGTATCTCTTTAGTGGTTTGATTTTTTGTTGTTTCTTTTAGGAGAACATAAACGTGCAAGTATACACGGTCACAAGTAATAGAATTTGATAAGTAAATTATCATTCCCACGGAGATTTGTTACTACAGTATGTTAAGTACTAAAATTGTTTCACTCTGATTTTATCCAAACGATGGAAAAGTTGGAAGATGTTTTAAATAACTAAAATGATTTTTTATAACAATAAATAAGAAAAATCTAGGATTGCAGTTTTCACCAAATTAATCCACTCGAATCATATTATTCCTTCTTGATTTATATTTTTAGTAAATTTAATTTATCAACCAAGAACTTCTCATTTTATCCATACATCTCTTCCGAGCTCCATATAGACACACCTCGCTAAAATAACTCATTATATTCCTATGAGAATTAAATTCACCAAGATTCATTATGTTCAAAGTTCTCAAATAGCCACACGTAAAATAAAGGTATATTCATATCCCTTATATATACATCTTATTCTATCCATGAGCAACATACACAAAAATGCCTCTTCCAAGTTTATTTAAGTGTCACAGATCAATTGATAAATTTTCCAATAATCAAAAGCATTAAGAACAAATAGAATAAACAAATTAAAAATCTAATAAATTGTTCAAAAATAATTAAATCCATGCTTCATAAATTTAGATAAAATGCAACCCTAGAAAAATTAAAATACTCCATACGAAAAATTAAAATTACAGAATTTAAGGAAAATTCGCTCAAGAACAACACAAAGAAAATTAAAATTTCATCTAAGCTCTCTAAATTTTATGGTACATGAAGAACAAAAAATAAGCCAAATATGGCTTCTGTGTGTGCCACCGTCCAACACTCTAAAACTCTCCAACCGAACCCCCTGGTTTTCTGGCATTAACTGCCCTATTTATAGCTCTAGACTCTAAAACAATACATCATAAAATATTAATTTATAAAAACATGGGGTACATTCTTGAAACGCGTAGAAGGAATATTGTGCGATCCAAAACCAAGGATAACGTGCGCCGTTTTTGATTTTATTTTTAATTCAAAATGCATGCCACGTGTTAGCATTTGATTGGTTGAAAGAATAATCGAGACACGTGGTAGCGTTAAATTGGTGGGAGGGAAAGCTTGCACGTGGTTGCACCGCACGGGATTATTGCTTTTCAACGATATGTGGTGACATAGGAGCTGCTAGAAATGTGCGTTGTTTTGGTGTTTTTATTGTAACCAACACATGCCATGTGTCAGCTCCAGATTTGCTGAAATAATATTCTAAACACGTGGCAATGTTTGATTCATTGGAAGGTCAGGGCACACGATGTTTATCTGGAATAGGTTACATGGGAAAATTCGCACAGCGACACGTGGGTCCCACCATACACGCCGGCCTGCACGGTAGGTGGGCCCCACACGGCTCACCGAGCAGTGTGTAATCTTGAAAAATTGGGTCCACTCAATTTTTGTCGCGTCTCGATCCGTGTGCCTGATCTTGACCCTTGATTGGATGATCTAATGATATGTGGCGCACGTGGTCCTCTTCTTGCATAGAAAAAAAAACAAATATTCTTTTATTGCATTTTAGCCCTCCAATTTAATTTAAATTAACTTTTAAACTTTTGTTAATTGTAATTAAGGCCTTTTCTAATTTAAATTAACTTTTAACTTTTGTTAATTGTAATCAAGCCCTAGTTTAATTCAAATTATACTTTAGCCTTTTGTTAATTGCAATTAAGCACTCTTTTAATTTAAATAATATTTTCAGACTAAAATATTTGTAATGAATTCCTTTTTTGATTCATATTCTTTAATTTTCTTAAAAATATATTCCTTAAAAAATAAACAGAAAATATTAATTTAATTAATTAAAATTAATTAAAAATATCAAGAACATAGCAATTATAATTAATAAAATGACCAAAATAAATGTATTATATAGAGTTATCATTTTTCATATATAATGAATCTATTGTATGTCTTTCAAATATTTTGAGTGTAAGTTAATTACCCTAATTAATAACTTGACATGTATTTTTCATTAATTAATATTTATAATTTATTAAGATTTAATTATGGAACATTTTACTTTGTTTGCATGCATTTGGTGAACAAGTTGTAAATATCTCAGTGATAGATTTGGTGTTCAACTTATATGTGATAATTTTTGATTTTCATTGGATGATTATCATGGGAAAAAGGAAGTTTGCACATTATATATCACATATGATACGATTTATTGGGATTCATTTCTCTAACTATATGCAAAATATATTATGAAGACTAGATTATTTACTCCAACATAATATTATGGAAGGCCCTCTTCTTTGGTTTGTTCTCTTAATGTTGATAAAATTATGAAGTATGGATTATTTATATTTGAAAGTCATGCAAGAATAGTATGAGTCAAACACCTTGGTTAGGAACTAGTTAGCATGCTTAGGAGAAAAATACGAGTTGATCACCTTGGTAAATAATTAGGGATAGCGCTAAAAAGAAAGTACGCATTGATCACCTCGATAAAGAACTAGGTAGAGTGCTTAGGACAAAAGTGTGAGTTGATCATCTCAGTAAAAAAATAGGTAGAGTGTTAGGGATAAAACATGAGTTGATCACTTCGGTTAGGAACTAGGTCGAGCACTTGGTGTAAAAATATGAGATGATCACTAATGAGTGCTTAAAAGCAGTATATATAACATGATTTATTTGAACTTTAATGTCAAAAATAGATTTTTATTTGTATAATTTTATTATCATTTTAGAAAATCTATGTTTTCCAAATCACAAGCAAGTTTTGTTATTTTCAAGGTATTTATAGCTTCAAATTTACTCAACTGATAAACACTTGAAGAATCATACCTGGAAGTACTTAATTGCAACAATGAGGAACAAAATAATAACATACATGAGCCTTATATATTCCAACCAAAGATAAGGAGGTGAATTACAAAATAGGTTCTAAAAGCACAGTTTGACGTAGACCATTGTAGTCATTATTGAGTGTTGTGGTACGAACGTCTTGGTTCATAATTGAAATGCGTTTAGTTTAAAGAATGCTGTGATGGTGAAAACATTGGGCCATGGTGCGTGACCTTTTGATCAATTTTCTCTCTTTTGCATCATATTCCCAACCTATAAATAATTTCTTCTCTCGCTCTTTCTCTTATCTTTTTTAAGCTTTCTTAGGTTTTATTTTTTACTTCTTTCCTCATTTTGAGATTTGAATTTTTTTTATGTTTATGTTATAAACAATTTAGATTAGGTTATCACAATAAGTGACAATAATAGGAGTTTCTCTAGATAACAAATTGGTGTAAGAGTTATCTGTAATAATATAGTTAGTGTATTAAATTAAGCATGTTTGGCTAATTTTAATAATGAGATTTTAGTTATGTTATTTTTGTTTGTGTATTATTAAAATTAGTGAATATCTTTGATAATCATTAAACATAGATTATTTTCTATTCAAGAATTTTTTCAAAGTTTATTATCAAAAAATATATTGACGACAAATTTTTCACAATAAATTTAATATAATATTGGGTTTTAGAAACATGAATCTCGATCTAATTTAGAGTAATGCTTTTAGATATTAGATGTAATTATTTGGATCTAATTTAGAGTTATACTCTATTTCAAAAAATTTATAAGATTTATTACTAGAAAATATCCTGAGAACGTATTTTTTGTAATGGATTTAAAATCTGAAAGTTAGGTTTAAGAGAAGTTTGAAATTATTGACACGACCAAAAGTGACAAGTTAAATGGTTTGTTAATTTCTTAGAAGATAAGTATAATTTATTGAAGTTTATATTGTCAGCCTGGTCGAAGATGGCAAGATTAAATTTAATTAACAAAGAATATTAGGCCCACAAAAGGTGTTATTTATAAATATAAGAAAGAATTAATAATATGAGTTTATATTTCATCAACCTAATTAATTTTATCAAACATAATCAAATAGCTAAATATTCAATTAATTTTTCATTGATAAATGTATTACATGTATGCTTGTTATTTGTGTAAACATATGTATCCTTTATCCTTTATTATTTCATATTATTAGTATAGATATTTTAAAGCCAAATATTGTGACAAAATGTTTATATTTAATTTTCATTTTTAAGAATTTGTTGAATTATTTAAAAATTACAAAGTTTCTTTATAAACTGACCTTGAAAATATATTTTTTACAAGTGATTTGTGCAGTTGCTAGCTATTTTATAAATACAAAACTCTAACATCAAGTTTTTGGGATAGTTGTAGTATAGTGAAATATGAGCTGATCACCTTAGTTGGGAACCAAGCTGAGTGCTTAGGATAAAAGTATTAGCTAATCATCTTAGTTAGAAACTAGGTAGAGCATTTAGTGTAAACAAATGAGTTTATTACTTTGGTAAAGAACCAGGTGGAGTGCTTGAGCTCAAAATTTCTAAATGTTCTTGCTTAGAAAGAGAAATTTATCTCAACTCCTCAAAGAAAGAATTAGGGTTGATCACTTGATGTGAAAATACATGTAGAACACCCAAAATTTATTTTAGCTCAAGTTGATGAAAATGCTTAGAAGTGAAATTGTGTCTACAATTTATACAATACACTAAAGGTTGAGGCACCACCTTCATTCTTTTGCTTGAAAGGACCATCTATTATATAAATTTGATAAGTAATAGTGGGAAACGACAAGGAAATGTCAAGAACAACACTTTGGCTTGGCACTATCTCAATTTCAGTGTTTAAAATATACCTGTGACACTCATTATAAATTTGTTGAGATTACTTATTTGCTTTGACATGTGTTTTAAAGTGGAATTGAGCATTCTATGTAATTTAAAAGTATGTCTCATGGATGTAACTTAGAACTTTAGTGGTGGAATTAAACTGAAAGAGTACGGGGACTTGATATTTTGACATGTAATTATTACACCGTCGATAGCCCAAGATCATCTTAATGTTTATGGCCCGCTTATTAGGCTCAAGCCCATCATAGAAGCATAGTCCATCACATTTACTAGCATTTCATGTGCCATTGATACATCCAACCAAAAATATTTTTGCTTTCATAAAATTTATCTAAGCATATGGAGATGAATCTATTAAGAATTGCTATCTTGTTTGTGGGTCACTGAACTCCTTTCTTGGTTTTTGGAGATGACATTTCAAACTAATGATATGATCCAATATAAGTTAGTTTCTATCACGTCCCGAAAAATGGGTACTTGAAATAAAAGGGTAAATTTTAAATTATGTTTAAAGGATATTTCATTTAAAAAATCAATTATTTATAAATCATTGTTATAAACAATTAGGGTAGCCTTTAGAATTTTTCTATTTAAAATGCATAATCCATTATAAAATCATTAAATCTAACTAATTTAAATTCATCAGAATAGTCTCAACATCCCTAATCGTAATGTCAAAATCCTCTATTCATGATCATCTTATCTTCAGTGTAATTATCTTGAATAATGAAGCTGGGAAGTAAGGAAAAACTAGGGGTGAGCTATATATAGCTCAGTAAAGGTCTACACTAATGTTTTATCATAATAAACAGATATTCATGATGCATGGTCATTTTAATAAATTTTCATGAGTGTAAGTAATCATCATATATTCATAGTATGGAGAGATTTCAGTCATAAACTCGGGTACATTTGTATCTCCTCGTTTCAGGGAAAATTGAAGGAAAGTACAATACAAGTATCCCAATGCATGCTCATACAATACAAAATATGACATGTGGTACAAATCCAATGCAGGATGTGCAACCCCATATGTATTGGTCATCCAATTACATAGGCCTATGTGCAGTCCAACTCCAAGATACATGTGGGTCAACCTTTGACCCCATATATGATCAAAATACATTGGGCACATGTGTCTATCAAATCATGTCATATAATTCTTCTTCAACTGATTGGTCGGCTCTAAACAAAATGGGTGGTCCAACTCTAAGGCTCATGTGTAGTCGACGAATCTATAATATACAACAAACATAATGAGGGGGTCCAACTCCAAGGCCCATGTGCAACCACAATAATCGATGGTCACATATATCGACCACAATAATTCAAGCACATATATACGCTATAGACAGATAAATCTCCCAAGATACATGTCTTGTGGAATATGGTACCGAAGGGCTATTGGTTACAACAAACTATTTTTGATAGAGTATAGGTGTACTTCCCACATAAAAACACTAATGATGTATGCATAAAAATCTCTAATTCCATATCCCATTTCCAATGCTCATTTCATAATAACATTTGATACTCCTCTTATATACAAAAAGTTTCCAATGTATGTACAATAAAATATTTGTAACGAGTATATCATTTGGACAATATTTATAACATTATAAGGTTAATAATAAAATAATGACATCTACTTTTTCACTTTTATTTACAGCATATGCATGACAATTAGCTTATAATTACAATGAATGAATTTTTAAATTTAGAGTAAGAACCCCTACCTAAAAAGTTATTCTACCATCGAGCTTCCAAACTTGAACTTCATGATATTTCATCCTGAATCACCCTCCAAGATGTGCCGAAAGATCCCTATAACTAATTGGGAGAAGGTTTTAGAGTGAGAGATGAAAGAGGGAAGAAAAATGTGTAGAAAATGGGCTAGTGTGGCCCCTTTTTACAACCAAAATGAGTGATGTAGCCCTCTAGGCAAAAAACCCTAGGAACCCACAAAATGAAAGGAATAGGAATGATTGATTTGTTAAGAATGTGTTAAAGATGATTAGATTATAACTCTAAGGAAACAAAGTCCTTATACCCCAACCTTGAGATGCCATAAAGGATGATTACATCCTTTGATAAGTCAAATTCAAGCATTCAACAAATAACACAAGAAGGCAAAGTAAAATCTTTCTAAAATAAACTTTTTTTAATCAAATATGGTATGCCTCCAAATTACATAGTGACTTCTTTTTATAAGCAATAAATCCTCATGAAAACCCTAGATGCCTCATGAAATTTACCCTAAAGAAAAAAAATACTACTACAAAGGGGTATTTAAGTCGATATATAAAGTTGGTTTTTGGAAAAAACTGACTTATAATGAATTTAAAGTCGATTCGGTGTAGAACCGACGCTATCCACTTAGTTCGTAGCATAGGTTGACGTGTCAAACCGACACTACACATAGGACGTAGTGTCGGTTCTACGTGTCAACCGATGATACACACGTGGATAGCATTGGTTCACCACATTAACTGATGCTACATCCTACGTGTAGCATTGGTTCAACACGTCAACCGATGCTATGTAGGGTACACGTAGTAGAGTCGGTTGATGTGTCGAACCGATGCTACACGTAGGACGTAGCATCGGTTGACGTGGTGAACCGATGCTATCCACGTATGTAGTGTCGGTTGACACGTAGAACCGATGCTATGTCCTACGTGTAGATAGATAACCTATTTTTAGCAACCGAACCTTTGATACCAAATGATGCGAACCCTCTAGGAGAATAATCCTAAGAACCCACGAACTCAAAGGAATAACAATGATTGATTTGCTAAGAACATGTTAAAGATTATCATATTAGAACCCTAAGAAAACAAATTCTCTAAAACCCCAACCTTGAGATGCCACAAAGAATTAGGCTAAGGAGAGCCTTGATGAAAAAAATGTGAGATTTATGGATTAAAGAAAGCTCTTGAGCAAAGGAAGTAATCTCTTGATGAGAAATAACATGATCTCATAAGGAAGTTGAAAAGCTTAAGGAATAGTTGATACTTCTAACTTGTGGTAATGATACACAATCTCTGGTTAGTCCTAAACCCTCTCCTAATCTGAAGAATGAAGTTGAACCATTAGAAATGTAGATAATTGTTCTCGAGGGCTCAAAAAGATCATTTGACTACTCTCTTACCAAAAAAGATGCTGAGATTGAGCAATTACTAAGTCAAGCATGTTAGCTTCACCAACAAGTATTCATTTGTTCATAATCAAATATCAATTACTCTTGTACCTTTGCCAACAAAACAAATTTATGAGGATCAAGTGAGGTTGCAAAAAGAGAGTGAACAAAATAAAAGTAGTGAAAAAAAGAGTGGTAAAAAGAAATTGAGAGAAAATCCTAAAGAAAAAGAAAGAAAGATTGAAAAAGTTGAGAAAAAAAAGATAGAAAAAACAAATGTCTTTCCAAAAGTGAGTGAAATCAGGAGAGCTATGATCCTTTATCAACTAATTAGTGTACTTCTACTAAAATCTTTTTGAAATAAACTTGATAAATGATAAAAAAAAGTATCCCAAAAATGGCTACCCTTTTTATAAGAAACAAACCCTAAAAGAAAAATCATAAACGAAATGGGCGTATTTAGTTTGGATGAGGCATAATTAATCCCTAAAAAAATAAAAGACTAAAAATACTTATGATAAATGAAACATAAAAGGCCCATAAATAGATTTATTTCTTTCCAAATCATGCCATAAATGGTAATGAATAAACCAAATTTCTTTCTCTCCAATTCACACACCTATGATTAGGAAAAGGAAACTAAACTAAATAGCACATGCCTTGGAAGTTTTTTTTAGAATTTGTAACAATTTGACACATCATTTATGAACAAGTGGGCCTTCTTCCATAATTTTACACAAAATGGCTTGAGCCTAAATTTCTTGCATGAACCCATTCCAGGAATCCTTGAATCTCTTTGCCAGTGTTCTATATAGTGCTAAAGGACGAACCAGATATGAACTACTTGGACTTGATTTGCTTTTCCACTTCAATGGACTTGTGTTGTAGTTCCTCCATCTCTACATAATGTTGCAACTCAATCACATCAACAATCTCCCTTTTCAATCCGGTAATAAAACTAGCCATTACTGCTTCTTTATCTTCCTCTAATCATGGGGATTTCCATTTCCTTATAATAATCCTTTACACTCATAGAAATTTGAACCAACCCTTACAACTTTTCATATAAATCCCTATAGTAATGGCTAGATATAATTCTATTACGCATCACCAACTACAACTCTTCTTATGACCGAATAGACCTCTCACCATTACTTTTCATAATGACCACCAAATTATCCCGTTGTATACTGTATAATCTATAAATTCTACGGCTACTAGCTCTACTTTCTTCTCCTTGGAGTAATTATGATAATCAAATGCATGCTCTACCATTCTTTCCCGCTCCAAGTATAGCTCAAGATCATTCTTTCCTTGAAAAGTCAGAATCGTCATCTTCATACTGCCTATATTGCTATCTCCTTTTTGAGTAAACCTTCTTGTCACATTTATAACTTGTTCTCTTCCCCAATTTGAAATCAACTTCTTCGTATTCATCGAACTCATGTCTTCTATGTGATTCAAAACCGGAAAAGGATTCTAATTTATTCAACCTTACTTTGCGCAACTAAAATTGTAGATTGACAGCATTGATGAATAATTTCATGTCAACTTCTTGTGGTTGTCCTCCTTCTTTACCCATGTTTTTGACCTATAAAGTAAAAATAAATAAAAGGTGTTATTCCTCACACATTTATAAGTGTTTTCTATCAAATCATATTGTTATGACTCGTTTTTTACACTATTCTGGCTTTTTCTTGATGGTGATTTCTCTTGCCTTTTACCACTCAAAAAACAAGCCAGCATCCTCTTATAATCTGAACACAATCAAAGAATTCAACTAATATTAGGAAAGAACCAGTTTACTGGTGACAAACTCAAAAATAAAAACTTTAAAAACTTAATTGAGGAAAATGGACACATAAAGAAAGTCCAAAGATGACTCTAAAGACCAAAGAAATATAAGCAAAAGAAATGTGAAAGAAAACACTAGAATTTAAGCTAATTGATTAGGAAGGAAAAAGACTCAAAATAACCTTGTTATGGTTGAAACAATCACTAGAATAAAAATAAAGGGAACCTCAAATGAAATATAGGGAAAGCAGAACAAAATAAAGTAAAACTAATTTTAACAATAATAATAAACTTAAGTTAGAAAAGGGGAATTGGAAACTTCAACAAAAATAGGAAACTTGAACATTCTGCCACTTTTTCTCTATTTTTTTAATTTTTGACTACACAAAACAAATTCACAAACCAAATAACCAAAAACTAGAAACAAAGCAAGAAACATGCGGCAAACTTTAAACCCTCCTTAGGTGCTGTAAACAATGGAATTTGAGATCAAAAATGCGTAGAACGGTGCATAACTTTGTTTGACTTATAGTAATAGATCAGGGTATAGATTCGTTATGTTATAATAGTTGTTTGGTTACCTCAGCTATAAGTTATAACTATTTAAAGTGGAGACTTCAATTTATCAATTGTTTCTATAACTACAAACAACAATAATCTCTCCTCTCTTTTTTTAATTTTTTTTAATAATAAGATGGATTGAACATAAAAAATAAAGCACCAAAACATTTAAAAAGATAGGAAGAATTCAAAGAGAACTACGAAATGAATTTCAAACACAAAATCAATGAAAAAAAATTCAAAGAAAATGCATAACAATGAAGGACGATTTTTTTGGCAATCAAGAACTCAAACAAAGATAGATGTACATAGACAACCTATTTCCTGCACCAAAGCATACAAAATGAGGCAGACCCTCTTACCGAATAACCATAGGTATGCACGAACCCAAAAAGTAGGAATAATCGATTTGCTACGAATATGTTGGAGATGATCGGATTAGAACCCTAAGGAAAAAAGTCCTTAAAAGCATAACCTTGATATGCCAAAAAGGTTTATCACCCCCTTTGATAAGCCAAATTCAAGAATTCAATCAAGAAAACAAGAAGGCAAAGCCAAAAGCTTTTTGAAATAAACTTATGAAATGATCAAAAAGTATCCCAAAAATGGCTACCCCTTTTTATAAGAAATAAATCCTAAAAGAAAAATCATAAATGAAATGGGCCTCTTAGTTTCGATTGAGCCTAATTAATCCATAAAAAAATAAAAGACGAAAAATACTTATGATAAATGAAACATAAAAGGCAATAAATAGATTTCTTTATCTCCAAATCATGAGCAAAATGGTAACGAATCAACCAGATTTCTTTCGCTCCAAATCACACGCCCAAGATTAGAAAAAGGAAACTAAACTAAATAGCACATGCCTTGCTGGATTTTTTTAGAATTTGTAACATTTTAACACGTCTTTTATGAACATGTGGCCCTTCTTCCATAAGCTTATAGAAAATGGCTTGAGCCAAAACTTCTTGCATTAGCCCATTCAAGGCATCCTTGAATCACTTTGTCCGTGCTCTTGTAATTGGACCAAGTGATACTTCCAGTGGGTCCACACTCCATTTTCTAGCCATATTTCCATCAGTAAGGGTTTTATATTTGTGTTTACCTTTAGGAATAGCAAGATAAATTTTTGACTTTGCTTCATCTTTTATTTTGAAGGAACTTTGATGCCCTTCCAATTTGATCTCTATAGGGAGCTAGAGAACGAACTAGAAATGAACTAATTGGACTTGATTTTCTTCTCTTCTTTAATGGACTTATGTTGTAGTTCCTCCATCTCTACATAATGTTGCAACTCAATCACATCAAAAATCTCACTTTTCAATCCGGTAATAAAACTAACCATTATTGCTTCTTTGTCTTCCTCTATGCTTCCTCTAATCATGGAAATTTCCATCTCTTTATAATAATGCTTTACACTCATGGAACCTTCATCCAACCCTTGCAACTTTCCATATAAATCCCTATAGTAATGGCTAGTTATAAATCTCTTACACATCACCAACTTCATCTCTTCATATGATAGAATAGACCTCTCATGATTCCTTCACCTATTGCCCACCAACTGATCCCACTATATACTTTATAATCTATAAATCCACTGCTACTAGCTATACTTTCTTCTCCTTGGAGTAATTATGACAATCAAATACATGCTCCACCTTTCTTTCCCACTCCAAGTATAGCTTAGGATCATTTTTTCATTGAATAGTCAGAATTGCCATCTTCATACTTCCTATATTGCTATCTATTTTTGAGTAAACCTTCTTGTCCCATTTATAACTTGTTCTCTCCCCCACATTCAAATCAACTTTTTATTCTTCATCGAACTCATGTCTTCTGTTTGATTCAAAACCGAAAAAGGATACTAATTTATTCAACCTCGCATTCAGCAACTTAAATATGTGATTGATAGCCTTGCTGAAGAATTTCATGTCTAATTCTTGTGGTTCTCCTCCTTCTTTACTCATGTTTTCGACCTATAAAGTAAAAATAAATAAAAGGTGTTGTTCCTCACACACTTTATAAGTGTTTACTATCAAATCATATTGTTATGACTCGTGTTTCACACTATTTTGGCTTTTCCTTGATGGTGATTTTTCTTGCCTTTTACCACTCATAGCACAAGAAAACCCTCTTTTATAATCTAAATACAATTAAAGAATTCAACTGATATCAGGAAGGAACCATTTTCTTGGTGACAATCTCAAAAATTAAAATTTTAAAAATTTAATTGAGGAAAATGGTGACATAAAGAAAGTCCAAAGATGACGCTAAAGAACCAAGAAATATAAGAAAACTATAAAAAGAAGCAAAAGACATGTGAAAGAAATCACTAGAATTAAAGCTAATTGATTAAGAAGGAAGAAGACTCAAAACAACCTTTTTATGGTTGAAACAATCACTAGAATAAAAATAAAGGGAAACTCAAATGAAATATACGGAAAATAGAACAAAATAAAGGAAAACTAATTTCAACAAAAATAAGAAACTCAAGCAAGAAAACGAGAATTGGAAACTTACTTCAACAAAAATAGGAAACTTGAAGAATAATCCACTTTTATCTCCTTTTTTTTAAATTTTGACTACTTTTTTTAATTTAAAATACAAAAAAAAATCATAAACCGAATGACCAAAAACCAGAAACAAAGCAAGAGACATGCGGCAAACTTTAAGCTCTCCATAGGTGCTATAAATAATGGAATTTGAGGTAAACAATGTGCGGAACGGGGTATAACTTTATTTCACTTATAGGAATATATCAGGGTTTTGATTTGATATGCTATAATAATTGTTTCATTACCTGAGTCAAAAGTTATAACTATTAAAAGTGGAGACTTCAATTTATCAAATTTTTCTATAACTACAAACAACGACAATCTCTCTTCTCTTTTTTTTTAATTTTTTTTAATAATAAAGATGGATTGAACACAAAAAATAAAGCACCAAAAAAAATTAGAAAGATATGAAGAATTCAAACACAAAATCAATGTAAACAAAATTGAAAGAAAACACAAAACAATGAAGGACAATTTTATTTGCAATCAAGAACTCAAAAAAAGATAGGCGTAGTTATATAACCTATTTCCAACAAAAAAAAAGCACTAATACAACACGATGCAGACACTCTAGGCAAATAACCCTACGTATCCACGAACTAAAAAAATAGGAACAATTGATTTGCTAGAAATGTGTTGAAGATTATCGAATTAGAACCCTAAGGAAAAAAGTCCTTAAAAGCCTAACCTTGATATGCCAAAAAAGTTGATCACCCCCTTTGAAAAGCTAAATTCAAGCATTCAATCAAGAACACAAGAAGGCAAAGCCAAAATCTTTTTAAAATAAACTTGATAAATGATCAAAAAGTATCCCAAAAATGGCTACCCCATTTTTATAAGAAACAAACCCTAAAAGGAAAATCATAAAGGAAATGTGCCTATTTATTTTGGATTGGGTCAAATTAATCCTTAAAAAAATAAAAGACTAAAAAGACTTATGATAAATGAAACATAAAAGGCCCACAAATAGATTTCTTTCTCTCCAAATCATGCCCAAAATTTTAATGAATCAACCAGATTTCTTTCTCTCCAAATCACATGTGCAAGATTAGAAAAAGGAAACTAAACTAAATAGCACATGCCTTGTTGGATTTTTTTAGAATTTGTAACATTTTGACATATCTTTGATGAACATGTGGGCCTTCTTCCATAAGCTTACCCATAATGGCTTGAGCCTAAACTTCTTGCATGAGCCCATTCAAGGCATCCTTGAATCTCTATGCTCGTGCTCTTGTAATTGCACCAAGCAATACTTCAAGCGGGTCCACACTCCATTTTCCAATCATATTTCCATTAGTAAGAGTTTTAGTTTTGGCTTTACCTTTAGGAATATAAATGGAAATCTTTGATTTTGCTTCATCTTTTATCCTAAAGGAAACTTTATTTCCCTTCCAATTTGATCTGTATAGAGAGTTAGAGGACGAACCAAATATGAACTACTTGGACTTGATTTGCTTCTCCACTTTAATGGACTTGTGTTGTAGTTCCTCCATCTCTACGTAATGTTGCAACTCAACCATATCAATAATCTCCCTTTTCAATCTGATAATAAAACTAGCCATTATTGCATCTTTATCTTCCTCTACGCTTCCTCTAATCATAGCGATTTTCATCTTCTTATAATAATCCTTTACACTTATGGAGCCTTGAACCAACCCTTGCAACTTTCCATATATATCCCTACAGTAATGGCTAGGTATAAATCTCTTACGCATCACCAAATTCATCTCTTCATACGACCGAATAGACCTCCTACCATTCCTTTACCTATTGGAAACCAAATGATCCCACTATATACTGTATAATCTATAAACTCCACAATTGCTAGCTCTACTTTCTTCTCCATGGATTTTTTATGACAATCAAATACATGCTCCACCTTTCTTTCCCACTCCAAGTATAGGTCAGGATCATTCTGTCCTTGAAAAGTCAAAATCATCATCTTCATATTACCTATATTACTATCTCCTTTTGAGTAAACCGTCTTGTTCCATTGATAACTTGTTCTCTCCCCCACTTTGAAATCAACTTCTTCTTCTTCGGTGAACTCATGTCTTCTATGTGATTGAAAATTGGAAAAAAGATTCTAATTTATTCAACCTCAATTTCCACAACTAAAATTACATATTGACAGCCTTGATTAAGAGTTTCATGTCAACTTCTTGTGGTTGTCCTTCTTTTTTACTCATGTTTTCGACCTATAAAGTAAAAATAAATAAAAGGTGTTATTCCTCACACACTCTATAAGTGTTTACTATCAAGTCATATTGTTATGATTCGTGTTTCACCCTATTTTGGCGTTTTCTTGATAGTGATCTCTCTTGCCTTTTACCACTTATAGCCTAAGCTAGCCCCATTTTATAATCTGAACAGAATCAAAGAATTCAAGTAATATCAAGAAGGAACCAATTTATTGGTGACAATCTCAAAAATAAAAATTTTAAAAACTTAATTGAGGAAAATGGTGACATAAAGAAAGTCTAAAGATGACTCTAAAGAACCAATTAATTAAGAAGGAAAAAGACTGAAAAAAACCTTGTTATGCTTGAAACAATCACTAGAATAAAACTAAAGGGAAACTCAAATGAAATATACGAAAACTAGAACAAAATAAAGGAAAACTAATTTCAACAAGAATAAGAAACTCAAGCTAAAAAACAAGAATTGGAAACTTCAACAAAAATAGGAAACTTGAACAATATTCCACTTTTTTCTCCTTTGTTTTTAAAGTTTTGACTACTTATGTTAATAGAGAATACACAAAATAAATTCATAAACCGAATGAACAAAAATTGGAAACATAGCAAAAAATATGCAACAAACTTTAAACCCTCCGTCGGTGCAATAAATGATGGGATTTGAGGTAGAAAATGTAGAGAACTAGGCATAAGTTTGTTTAACTTATAGGAATCGATTGGGGCTTTGGTTTGATAGGCTATAATAGTTATTTCGTTACCTGAGTCAAAAGTTATAACTATTAAAACTGGAGACTTCAATTTATCAATTTTTTCTATAACTACAAACAACAAAAATCTCTCTAGGAAAGTTTTTTTGGCAATTCAGACCTCAAACAAAGATAAATATAGATAGAAAACCTATTTCCAGCAAGCAAAGCACTAATACAAAATGATGGAGACCTTTTTGGCGAATAACCCTAGGTACTCATGAACTCAAAGGAATATAAACAATCTATTTTCTAGGAAAGTGTTGAAGATGGTCGATTATGTACCCTAAGGAAAACTGTCCTTAAAACCTTAACCTTGAGACTCCAAAAGGGTTGATCACCTCCTTTTATAAGTCAAATTCAAGGATTCAATAAAGAACACAAGAAGGCAAAGCAAAAAGCTACTGAAATAAACTTGATAAATGATCAAAAGATTTCCCAAAAATGACATGATTGCCCCTTTTATAAGCAACAAAACCTAAAAGAAAAACCATAAACGAAATGGGCCTATTTAGTTTGGATTGGGTCTAATCAATCCTTAAAAAAATAAAATACTAAAAATACTTATGATAAATGAAACATAAAAGGCCCACAACTAACTAAAACGAAAATTGTTTCCTAAATTATTCATTGCGTCCAACTTGATCTTCCAAATCTATACCTTGATACGAACGATGCCAACTTGTGATGAATTCCATAACAAAATTTAGTTCCTAGGACTGTTATTCTACAAATTTGGATGGAAACTATAACCCAAGACCTATAAAGAGATGTGAATCATAGTATGTGAAAGATGCTACAATCAAAAGAATGGAGACTTGATTGATAAGTCAAGGTATGAATTCCACAGAAAAATATGATAAGTTAAAAAAGTTCTTCAATGAACTAAAGAGAAATTACTCTCCCAATTTTGATCTAAAAAATTATGCTTTTTATTGAATTGAAAAGGCCTCTTTATAGGCTATTACATGTCGCACACGCCCATTTAAGAAAGGGAAACTACTAAAAATAGAAAAAGGAAACATAAAGTAAAGGAAATATCTAGGTTCTTCCCCCTTAAGCTACATGCCCAAAATGGCAAAGACTACAACCAAATTTCTTTCTCTCCAAATCACACACACAAGATTTGAAAAAGGAAACTAAATTTTGTATGAATTATTTGTATGATATACAAATTAAAAACAATCTCACATATTATTCAAATTTAATCCACTAATTATTTCGAATTTCCTTGCTGGATTATTCTAGAATTTGCATCATGTTCACATATCTTTTATGAAAATGTGAGCCCTCCTCCATAAGCATACACCAATTGGCTTGAGCCCAAACTTCTTGCATCAGCCCATTCAAACATCCTTGAATCTCTTTGGCCGTGCTCTTGTAATTGGACCAAATGGTAATTCAAGTAGGTCCACACTTCATTTGGTAGCCATATTTCCATCATTCTCATTCTCTTCAAATGGATTTGTCCTTAAATCTTCATCTTTCTTTGTATCGGATGACGTAGGGAAATGTTTCCATAAACTATACCCAACATGCCTATCTCTTATTCAACTTTTGTTGACCCTTAAAATGTTTCAACAACTTATGATCAATTTGGATCACAAACTCTTTAGGCCGAAGAAATTGTTTCCATGTTTCCAAGTTCTGAACCAACTCATATAACTCGTGATAAATATGATACTTTAAGGTAGCCCCACTTAGTTTCTCACTAAAGTATGCAATTGATCATCCTTCTTACTTAAGAACAATTTCAATACCTATACCTGAAGCATCACATTCAATCTATAAACTATTTTCAAAGTTAGGTAAGGATAATAAAGGAGCACAAGTCAATTTTTCCTTAAGTAGTTGGAATTCCTTTTTCTTTCTCTTCTACCCAATTGAACCTAACATTCTTTTTGATGACTTCGGTTATCGATGTACCTATACTACTAAAGTATTTCACAAATCATCGATAAAAGCTAGCAAGTCTAAGAAAACTTTGAACATTACTTACACTTGTTGGGCTTGGCCACTCCATGATATTGTTGATTGCTAAGTAGTCTACGCACATCCTTCATATCCTATCCTTCTTAGGAATCAAAATTACTAGAACAACACATGGGCTCAAGCTTTCTCTCACGTACCAACTAACCTATCTTTCTAGTTCATTTGTCTCCTTAGCATTACTCCCATTGGCTAATCGATTTGGAATGGTAGCTCTAGAAACATAATCAATTTGATGTTCAATCCCTCAGATAGAGGTAATCCATTAGGATTTCCTTGGGAAAGACATCTTTAATTTCCCACAAGATAGAAACAATTGAAGTAGGCAAAGCATCATCAAGTTGATTAGTATTCAAAAATTCCTCTTTGTAAAGAAGTATAATCATTGGCTGATTAAGGAATATTGTTCTTTTGGTTTCACTCGATTTTGCATATATATATTTTCTCTCTTCTGTTTCTCAAAATTTTCAATCTCTCTTTCTTTTTCTTTCTGAGTTTCTCTCAATTTCTTTTTACCACTCTTTGTCACTATTTTTATTTTCTTCACTCTCATTTTGAGACCTCACTTGATCCTCATAAACTTGTTTTGGTGTCAAAGGTACAAGAGTAATTGATATTTGACATTGAACAAATGAACGCTTGTTGAGGAAGTAGTCATACTTGACTCGCCTATCAAATTGCCATGGTCTTCCTAAAAAAGTGCCCTTCTTGCATGGAAACCACCTCACACAACACTTCATCTTCATACTTCCCAATGCAAAAGTGACTAATACTTATTTTTGAACCCTTACCTCTCCACTATCATGTAACCATTGCAATTTGTAAGGTCTATGATGTTTAATTGTTGGTATGAATAACTTTTCCACCATGGTAGTGCTAGCAACATTAGTACAACTTCCTCCATCAATAATCACACTATATACCTTGCTTTGGATATAGCATCTAGTATGAAATATGTTCTCCCGCTGCACTTCATCATCTTCTTTGGATTGTAAACTCAAAGCCCTCCTTTCCACCAATAATTCACCTTAGGTAGCATACTCCTCATCATTAGTGTCCTTCAATGGTGGCATAGAATCTTTGTTTGATTCATTTTAATTTTTGATCTCTGCATCTTCTTTCATCACCATAACTGTTTTGTTCCAACATTGATTGGCTATATAACCTGCCTTGACATTTAAAACATGTAATATTCCAATTTTGATTAATGGATGAATCTCATTTATCTCAGTTCCTTAGCTAGCCATTTCTTGATTTTTCTTCGGTTTTGATTTTGGAGTGGAAAGGTTTTCATCTTGCTTCTAGTGGTTTGGCTCGCACGTGTACTGCCTCCCTTCTTGTGTCGATTCCCAATCTTAATAGCCAAGTGTACCATGTCCTCTAACTCCACATAATGTTGCAATTCCACCAAATTTTGAATTTCCCTATTCAAACTAGCCATAAACTTTGTTATAGTAGTCTCTCAGTCATCTTCAATGTTTGATTGGATCATTATCACTTACATCTATTTGAAATACTCCTATACACTTTGATTTCTCTATCTACGTGTTTGCAACCTGTTATATAACTCTTGGTAGTAGTAATTAGGCATGAACTGCTTACTCATCAAAGTTTTCATCTCCTCCCATGTCTCTATTGAATGCTCCTTATTTCTCCTCTTATTTAGCACCAATTGATACCACCAAATAATAGCATAATCAGAAAATTCAAGGACAACAAGTTTTACCTTCTTTACCTTAGAATAATAGTGGAAATTGAATACTAACTCCACCTTCTTCTCCCACACTAAATATGCTTCTGAATCATTCTTCCCTTGAAACGGTGGAATATTCATCTTAATACTACCCAAATTATTATTTTCTTGATTCTTTACATTCCTAAATCCACCACCATATCTCCTTCTAGCACTATCAATGGATTCTCATTCATCTTCTTCTTCAAACTCATCCTCCTCTATCATAACTCCCTTTGGTTAAATTCTCTCCCCACTATGCACACAAGGTGGTTCAAAATGTGTGTTTCTACCCAATCTAACCTTACATGAATGGGTCCCATCTCTACCCAAATCAACCTCCTCATCTCTCTTACAATGCCTCCATTATAAAGTTCATGTCAACCTTTCCATATATATCTTCTAAAGAAGTTTCTTTGGACATATTTGCTGCAAAGAAAATGTTAATAGTAATAACAATAAGAAAGAATCCCCACTTCACTCCCTCACGTGTTTCACTCAAAATTGATGTATCACTCAAATTATCTCGTATTTACACTCTTACCTTTTCCCGCTCATAATTTCTCAAAAGTTCTTATCAAACTAATCAAAGAAGAATAAGATTTTTCGCAACAATCCACACCCAAACTTTAACAATCAAATTTGGATCCTAAACATTGAAGTAAGTTTAGATTTAGGCTATCTAGAACTAAAATATCATAAAATATATAAACAGTTTTTTTTAATTTTGACTTGTTGTACCCAAAAATATGGAGAAAGGAAAGAAAGAAGAAAATTTATTTAGGTAAGTTAAAATAAGAAAGAAATAATTTCAAGCTGGGAATCTTTTCAAGATCACTCTTTTTCAAGAAACGAAACTAAAAGGAATATGGAAAGGAATAAATAATCATTTTGGGAAAGTGAAAATAAAGAAATACCTTTGCTACAAATCTCTTTTTTTGTATGATCTCTCTTTCTAATCTTGTTGGAAATTTTTTCATAGAAAAGACACAAAGAAAAACAAATTCACAACCCTATTGAACAAAACCGAAACAAAGCAAAATGGAAAAGGTGTGACTAAAACCTTAAACCCTCGGTAAGTGATGTAATGATGGAATTTGGGCTTAAAAAATGTAGAAATGGAGGCAAAGCCCATTCTACTTATAGGAATTGAAACGAGCTTTTACGTAACATATTATAATAGTTGTTTCATTACCTGAGTCAAAAGTTATGGCTATTTAAAGTTGCAACACCAATTTATCAATTTTTTTTAAAACTATGAACAACAAGCTCTCTTCTTTTCCGTATTTTTTTTAAGAACAAAGATAGAATGAACGCAAAAATAAATAATAAGAAAAAAAGATACATAGAATTCAAATAGAACTACAAAATGAAATTGAACGAAGAAAACAATGACACGAAATTGGGAGAAAATAAGGAAACCAAACAAAGTTTTGTTTTGGCCACAAAAACATGGTAGATAATTCAGCCAAATAAGAATATGACAAAATAAAAATCCCAAAACAAGAATATTTTCAACCCACAAAGATAAGGAAAGAAAAAATCAAATTTGGAATTAAGAGAGATTTATTTGTTGTTGATGAAATTGAATGAAGAAAGCTAGGATTGAGATAAACACACAAAGAAAAATGCAATAAGGATAGGCAAACCTGAGACTAGAACCTTGGCTCTGATACCAAAATGATACGAACCACACCAACTTGTGAGGAAACCCGTAGCAAAAATTAGTTCCTAGGACCGTTCTACTACATAATTAGATGGAAATTACAACCAACACCTATAAAGAGATGTGAACCTTGCTATGAGGAAGATGCCACAATCAAGGAATGGATACTTAATTGATAACTCAAGGTATGAACGCACAAAAAAAATGATAAGTTCAAAAAGTTCTTTAAAAACCAAAAGAAAAATTTACTCTCCTAATTTTGATATAAAATATTATGCTTTTTATTGAATTGAAAATCTTATAGGCTATTACATGCCATACCCGACCATATAAGAAAGGGAAACTACCAAAAATAGAAAAAGGAAACATAAATTGAAGGAAATGTCTAGGTTTTCCCCCTCTTAAGCTACACACCTAAAAAGGTAAAAAAAATACAACCATATTTCTTTCTCTCTAAATCAAACACCTAAGATTAGAAAAAAGGAAACTAAATTGCACATGCCTTATTTTTGTGATATGTAAATTAAAAATAATTCCACATATTATTCAAATTTAATCCACTAATTATTGTGAATTTTCATGTTGGATTATTCTAGAATTTGCAGTATGTTGACACATCTTTTATGAACATGGGAGCCTTCCTCTATAAGCATACATGAATTGGCTTGGCCTAAAATTCTTGCATCAACCCATTCAAAGCATCCTTGAATCTCTTTGCCCATGCTCTTGTAATTGGAACAAGTGGTACTTCGAACGGGTCCAAACTCCCTTTGGTAGCTATATTTCAATCACCCTTTGCACAAAAAGTTAATAGACCATCCTTAGTAAAGCTTTAGAATCCTCAAATTTAGTTTTAAATTCTTCTAGAATAGCCTCTTTATATTGTACTTCCATGATCAAGCCTTGTAAAGATTTTTTTCATCCTCTTTGTCTTTACCCTAGTCATTGGACTACCAATTCCTTACGAGGAATCTTAAGAATATTTGGAATATCAACTTCGTTAGGTCCTCGATCTCTATTACATAGTGCCCAAGCCTTGGATCATACGCGTGCCTTAAAGGTGAAAATTTGAAACAACCTCATGCATGTGAAGCATGAAAGGTTTGACCTAAAGCTCAATTTTTACAATATGATCAAGCTTAGAGTAGTTTATGCTTTTACTATTTTACTTTTCTAACACATGTTGACGTGTATCTATATGTAATTGACACGTGTACATGTAATGTCTAATATATATATATATATATTAACGTTATACGTACTAAACTAGATACATTCACTCTCATTTTACAACATCTCTTTAGTTTCTCTCTCTAAATCAGATCATTCCCAATATGTAGGTTAATTTTCTCCATAAAAAAAGTTCCATTATTTAAATAATAGGTATATTTTTGTTAAATATATTGTGAAATTAATATTAATTAATTATTCCATATATCTTTTTCTTTAATGGATTTAAACAATTCACTCTAATTGCTTATATATGAGCAACCATTCAATTACTCAAAAGTCATTATTAACACACATATATTGCTAAACAAGTCAATTATATATTATTTTCTTTGCGAAAAATCATTATATATTGTTGATACTACAAACTCCCGAATATTGATAAGTTATTATTATTTATTTAACATTAAATTTTTAATCTTGCCAAGCTAGACTTAACCTTTCGTGCACGATACATGCATACATGCATGAAGTACATAATATATAAACACATAGTAGAATAGAGTAATTCAAGAAAAAACGGATTGTGTTAAAGTACTAATTTAGTAGAACAATAAGGAAATTAAATAGAGTGAAGAAAAAGAGAGATAATGAGAACTAAAGCGTTTGTTGTGAAGTCAATTATGCAAATATTAATCTTGTATGTCTATGCTGTGCAGATTAAAAGCATAAAGTCTTTAGCTTCACCAATCTTTGATTATACTGCCCATGATGCTGAGATTGGTATTCATATATATAGTTATGGAAACAGAAAGCTGCCCCTCTTACAAGGCCAGAAGCGACGAGCTTTGCGTTGGTCCTGGGTTAAGTCACTACATAATCCAGTAATCCGAGGAAAGGTCTTTACTTGTGCAAAATGGGCCAAAATTATTTGCATGAAATATAAAAAGTACGATGTCACTCTGTTTCAGGACTGTGTGATGGATGAAATGTACAAATGCATGGACAAATTGATTGGACCTGTGAAAACTTAAACCAAATGGTCTTCAAGATCGCATATAAAGAGCTTGTTCATTTAGTGTGTTTTATCGAAACATTCAAATTGGATTTAATATTTTAAAATTCATTTTATTTGTATCATTATGATACACTTTCCTTTGGTAAGAGACACTTGCGTCACTCTTTTAGACATTTTAATCACTTTTAATTAGATCTATAAAATATTATTTTAATACTAAATTTTTTAATATAATAATAATGTGAATTTAACCGAAAAAAATTATTATTTTATTTTAATAATTTAAAATTGTATTTGAATTATATAATATTATTTTTATTTTTTTATCAATTATTTTTATAATCTTTATATTTTATAGAATTTTCTATATATTTTTTAACACTTTTTTCATTACATTTTATGCTAATATTGTGTTTGATTAAAATTATAGACTTTATAATATAAAAAATAGAGGTTATATAAATTAAAAAATTACAAAAATGAACTCTCTCTTATCCATTATTTTTGAGGACTAGTACCAAAAGTTTAACAATACACTTCCACGGTTTTTCTCAAAGTTGGGCAACAGTTGCACTATTCATGTAGTCTTCAACAATGTTGGATTGAAAAGAGCTGATCGATATGGCTTCAATGCAACTAATCTTGTAATATATTAATCTATGTAACATTTATTTTTGATATTGTAAAAATTTATAGTTTTGATGTAAATATTATACACACATAAAATTTTAAATCGAAAAGTGTCTAAAAATTACACAAAAATTTCATAAAATATAAAACTTATCATAACAATTGATCAAAAAAAAATGTTATATTATTAAAATTTAATTTTAAACTATTCAAATAAAATGAAAATATTATTTTGATTAAAATATCTATTATTATGATCGAATTTTATGAATAATAAAATATGTTATTTTTATAGATAATAGCGTAAATATTAAAGTGACTTGAGTTCACTCAACATAGTAAGTTCCGCGACCCATACCCATTCTAATTTATTGGTGTATGTTATATAGCTCCTTAGTGAGCAAATTAGAAAAGTCCCACATTGGTTAGGAATGAAGATGAGTGTTGGATTTGGGGCTATAAATAAAGCCTTCCTTCACCATTTGTAAACATCCCAAAATTTGTAAATCTTCCTCTCTTTTGTAAGGGTAATTGATTAGCTCAATTTTGCCCAATTAGTTGTAATTTTGGAGTTCATCCATTTGGAGATAGTGGAAGTGGTCAACGACGCCCGAGGACCTAGGTAACATTTGTACCGAACCTCGTTAAATTTCTGGTGTTATTATTTTTCTGCTTTAATATTTCTGTTTCAATATCTGTTTTAGTTTATTTTAGCATTATATTTCCAATAGCATTATTTTGTCGGGTTAGTTTGAGTTCTATTCATTTAAATCATAAGTGAATAGTTACTACTTAGAATAGGGAAAATATACCCGATTTTCCCAACAATTGGTATCAGAGCCGAAGGTTTTCTACCTAGGCATTTGTTTGTATTCCGTTTGTTTGCTATTGGAATATAGTTGCTAGTTGTTATAATTTGAAGAAATGGCGGAAGAAAAATTTCTTTCAAACAAAGGCCAGTCATCCACGTCTGCGTAACTATGGTGATGAATGCAAGGTTCGAGGTGGAGAAGTTTGATGGAACTGGTCATTTCGGCATGTGGCAAGGCGAAGTTCTAGATGCTTTGTTTCAACAAGGTCTAGACATCGCTATTGAAGAAGAGAAACCAGATGGAGCAGATGAAGTAGAGTGGAAAAATATCAACCGATTGGCATGTGGTACAATCCGTTCGTGTCTCTCAAGAGAACAAAAGTACACGTTCATGAAGGAGACATCCGCAAGTAAGTTGTGGAAGGCGTTGGAGAACAAGTTTATGAAAAAGAGTGGACAGAATCGACTCTATTTGAAGAAGAAGTTGTTCCGATTTGAATACCTTCTAGGTACTACAATAAACGACCACATTACTGCTTTTAATCAATTAGTAGCAGATTTGTTAAACATGGATGAAACTTTTAAAGATGAAGATTTAGCCTTGATGTTGTTAGCCTCCCTTCCTGATGAGTTTGATCATCTTATTACGAGCTTACTCATTGGGAAGGATAAAGTGTCTTTTGAGGAAGTTTGTACTGCTTTGTATAGTTATGAAATTAGAAAGAAAGATAAAAGAGAAAGTAGGAATGAAGCAGCAGAGGCATTGTCTGTAAGAGGACGTCCGCAAACACAACAGAAAGGAAGGAGAGGTAGATCTCTATCAAAAGGAAGACTTGGTAAAGATGAATGTGCTTTTTGTCATGAGAAAGGCCATTGGAAGAAAAATTGTCCGAAGCTGCAAAAGAAAGGAAAAGCTGTACAATCTGATGCATGTGTAGCTGAAAGCAATTCAGATTCAGATTTTGCATTGGTTGGTTCGTCAACAGCATCTCATCCTGGTGATTGGATTTTTGATTCAGCATGTACTTTCCATATGTCTCCTAACAAGGAGTGGTTCTTTAACTTTGAAGAACTAGACGGTGGAGTTGTTTTCATGGGTAATAATTATCCATGCAAAGTTATGGGAATTGGTACAATTCGTTTGAAGAATCAAGATGGTTTAACCAGGGTCTTGACAGATGTTCATTATGTTCCAGATATGAAGAAGAATCTCATTGCTGTGGGAGTCTTAGAATCAAAAGGCTTCACTGTGACCATACAAAATGGGGCATTGAAGGTTACTTCTGGAGCACTTGTGGCGATGAAAGGTGTTCGAAAGAATAACTTGTACTACTACCTTGGTAGTACGGTTATTGGGACAGCATCAGCAGCAGTTTCAGAAGATGAAAGAGATTTAGAAACTACCAAGATGTGGCATATGTGTTTGGGACATGCTGGTGAAAAAGCTTTGCAAATTCTAGTAAAGCAAGGCCTGTTAAAAGGTGCAAGAACTGGCAAGATGGAATTCTGTGAGCATTGTGTATTAGGGAAGCAGATAAGAGTAAGCTTTGGCACTGCTATCCATAATACAAAGGGCATTTTGGATTACATCCATACTGATGTATGGGGGCCAACAAGAACTCCATCAATGAGTGGCAAACATTATTATGTCACTTTCGTTGATGACTTCTCCAGAAGGGTTTGGGTGTATCTCATGAAGAAGAAGGATGAAGTGTTGGGGATTTTTCTCAAGTGGAAGAAGATGATCGAGACTCATACTGGTAAAAAGATCAAGCGTCTGAGGTCTGATAATGGCACTGAGTACACAAACGATCCATTTATGAAAGTTTGTGAAGAAGAAGGAATAGTGCGACACTTCACTATTCGAAAAACACCACAACAAAATGGAGTTGCAGAACGTATGAACCGGACTTTGCTGGAGAAGGTTCGGTGTATGTTGTCAAATGCTGGTTTAGGCAAGCAGTATTGGACTGAGGCTGTGACGTATGCATGTCATCTCATCAACCGTTTACCATCGTCTGCTCTTGAAGGCAAAACGCCTATGGAGGTATGGTCTGGAAAACCTGCTAGAGATTATGATTTCTTACATGTGTTTGGTTCAATTGCATACTACCATGTAATGGAATCAAAGTTGGACCCAAGAGCCAAGAAAGCCATTTTTTTGGGGATCCCTTCTGGTTCTAAAGGATATCGACTATGGTGTCTTGAAACAAAAAAGATAATCTTTAGCAGAGATGTTACCTTTGATGAATCTGCCTTGTTGCAAAAGGTAACTAAGAAGATTGATGGCACTTTAGAACACGTGGAGCAAACTCCAAAACAAGTGGAGCTTGAAAGCAAAATTGTTAATCCAATTAGTGAAGATAAGACAGAAGCTGATCCTCCACAGCAACAAGAAGAAACTACAGATGATAGGCCACGACGAAAAAATATCAAGGTACCTGCTCGATACAAGGATTTTGAAGATCTACCTGCTCAGTTTAAGAATACAATGGCCTGTGCACTTTCAGTTGTGCATGATGATGTTCCTTCCATATATAAAGAAGCAATCAGAAGCCCTGAAGTTGAAAGATGGAAGGAAGCCATGGATGAAGAACTTCTGTCTCTTCAGAAAAATAAAACATGGAAGTTGACACAACTACCTAAGGGCAAGAAGGCAATTGGATGTAAATGGGTGTATGCAAAGAAAGATGGATTTCCTAACAAAGATGGTATTCGCTACAAGGCAAGGTTGGTAGCTAAGGGCTACGCTCAGAAGGAGGGAATCGATTATAATGAGGTATTTTCTCCAGTTGTAAAACATTCCTCCATTAGAATTTTGTTGGCCTTGGTAGCACAATTTGATTTGGAACTAGTTCAACTTGATGTGAAAACCGCGTTTCTACACGGTGACTTAGAAGAGGAAATCTATATGTCTCAACCAGAAGGGTTTAATGTTGCTGGTAAAGAGAATTGGGTTTGTAAGCTGAACAAATCATTGTATGGATTGAAGCAATCTCCAAGGCAGTGGTACAAACGATTTGATCAGTTTATGTTGCAACAGAAGTACACCAGAAGCACACATGATCATTGTGTGTATTTTCGCAAGCTACAAAATGAGTCTTTCATTTACCTTCTATTGTACGTCGATGATATGTTGATTGCATCGAAGAGCCAAGCAGAAATTGAGAAGTTGAAGGCTCAACTAAGTCAGGAGTTCGAAATGAAAGATTTGGGAGAAGCCAAGAAGATTCTCGGTATGGAGATAAGCAGAGACAGGAAGAAGGGGAAGCTTAGTTTGACCCAGAGTCAATATTTGAAGAAGGTACTACAACTTTTTGGTATGAATGAACAGACAAAACCTGTAAGTACTCCGCTAGTTCCTCAATTCAAGCTTAGTGCTCAATTATCTCCTAAAAATAATGTAGAACGAGAATATATGGCAAAGGTACCATATGCAAATGCGGTTGGTAGCTTGATGTATGCAATGGTGTGTACAAGACCTGACATTTCACATGCGGTTGGTGTTGTAAGCAGGTACATGCATGATCCTGGTAAAGGACATTGGTTGGCTGTGAAATGGATTCTACGGTATATTATAAATACTGTAGATGTTGGTTTAGTATTTCAGCAGGATAATATTGTTGGTCAATGTGCAGTCGGATATTGTGATTCCGACTATGCAAGAGATTTAGATAAACGTCGATCAACTACTGGTTATGTGTTTACTCTTGCTAGAGCACCAGTCAGTTGGAAGTCTACCTTGCTGTCCACAGTTGCTTTGTCTACTACAGAGGCAGAGTATATGGCAGTTACAGAGGCTGTGAAGGAAGCTATTTGGTTACGAGGTTTGCTTGAAGACTTGGGAGTTGGTCAAAAACATATTAAGGTATTTTGTGATAGTCAAAGTGCTATTCATTTAGCAAAGAACCAAGTCTACCATGCACATACAAAACATATTGACGTTCGTTATCATTTCGTGCGAGAGATTATTGAAGAAGGTGGAGTACTAGTTCAGAAGATTAGTACGACAGAGAATCCTGCAGATATGATGACCAAGGTGGTAACAACAATCAAGTTCAAACATTGTCTGGACTTGATTAACATCCTGCAAATCTGAATTGGCATTGGCGTCGTTGATCTAGTAATTGAAGAAATCATTTAATATTACTAAGTCGCTAAGGTGGAGATTTGTTATATAGCTCCTTAGTGAGCAAATTAGAAAAGTCCCACATTGGTTAGGAATGAAGATGAGTGTTGGATTTGGGGCTATAAATAAAGCCTTCCTTCACCATTTATAAACATCCCAAAATTTGTAAATCTTCCTCTCTTTTGTAAGGGTAATTGATTAGCTCAATTTTGCCCAATTAGTTGTAATTTTGGAGTTCATCCATTTGGAGATAGTGGAAGTGGTCAACGACGCCCGAGGACCTAGGTAACATTTGTACCGAACCTCGTTAAATTTCTGGTGTTATTATTTTTCTGCTTTAATATTTCTGTTTCAATATCTGTTTTAGTTTATTTTAGCATTATATTTCCAATAGCATTATTTTGTCGGGTTAGTTTGAGTTTTATTCATTTAAATCATAAGTGAATAGTTACTACTTAGAATAGGGAAAATATACCCGATTTTCCCAACAGTGTATTTGATAACAAGTACGTGTGGCAAGCACTTCTTAACCCATGTGTCACATTTGAACAATCAATCAATTAAATGAGTATTGTCCAGTTATTATTCTAGACTGCTCAAGACTCCGCAAAAAATATAGGGAATAGACATTGTGAAGGAATTAAAGGCTTTGTCTAAGGATGCTATAAAATTAATTTATGAGATTTACTAATTTACTCTTATTTTGACTTTTTTATTATTATTTTAATTAAATGTATTATACATTTGGGTTGTAGTTATTGTTTTCCTTCCTGCCATCGAAAACAATTATTCTTCAATTTTTATGTTTCACCACTCCATTAAAACGAAACTGACTTATCATTCTTCTCTAAACAAACAACAATGTCAATAATAATATTCTTTGACAAAGACAATGTAGATACAAACATACATGTATAACTTATATTGATTCAGATCTTTTAGGAGAACAACTCTAAGAACCCACGAACTCAAAGAAATAAGAATGATTGATTTACTAAACACGTGTTGAAGATGATTAGAATTGAACCCTAAGAAAACAAAATCCTTAAAACATCAAACTTGAAACGCAACAAAAGATAATCACTCATTTTGATAAATCAAATTTAAGTATTCAATCAAGAACAAATGAAGGCAAAATAAGAAATTTTTTGAAATAAAATTGTATTCATCAAATATGGTCTTCCTCGTTACATGACTGTTGTTTTCTTTTACCCTAAACAAAAGAACCCTAGATGAAATGGGCCTTATGGGTCTATTTAGTTGTGAATTGGACCTAATTCACCTTTTAAAATAAAAGATTAAAAAAAGGACTTATAATAAATAAAACATAAAAAATCCACAATTAATTAAAACAAAATTGCTAAACATAAAAAGCCCATAATTAACTAAAATAAAAAAATTTCTTCCTAAATTATTCTTTGCATCCAATTTGAAATTTCAAATCTATCTCTTATATAGGATCTTGAGAATTCTTAAAATATTTTAAAAAACAACTTGATCAGCACCTCAATCTCTATTATATATTCTAAATTCTAATATATTTTTCTATTTTCTCCCTGCATCATAGAGTCTAGACAATCTCTTATTGAAGTGATGTAAGCTAAAGAGGTAGTATTTTGGGGCATGTCATCAATAACCTTTGGATTTTCTTGAACCAAAAGGAATTGAAAAATAAAATAAATTAGTAGCATCCTCATTGAGGTGGCATCGTCCATCCTCATTGGGGTATTTATATAACCATTTTAACCAAGTTCAACCATCCTCATTGAGGTGGCATCGTCCATCCTCATTGACCACTTCACTAGGGGTCGTACAAGGGGCCCAACGAGAGCCTTGAGATGCGCTAATGTATTTTCACCCAAGAGTACTTGATCGAAGTAATGCAAAAGTCGATCAATCGAGTGAATATAGAAATAACCTGAGAGTGACTCGACAATAGTAGATTGAAACTCAATCGATTGATCGACTAATGCAAAATTTAGCACCAAAAAAAGTTATAAGTTTGTGAACATGTGCTAGTGAATGTATGAGTATAATATTATATTTGATGTTATGAAAAATATATCTCAAGTACGATTATCCAAAAATTGCATGCTTCTCCGACTTTCCTTGATGGACTTAATAAGGAGCCTAGAAACAAGTTTACAAACTAAAATTTTATGTAAGAAAATTGCAAATACTTACAGACCTTGAAATGAAATTAAAAAACATGAAAAAAAAACCTTGCAATTAAGTATGGTTCTCCTATTGATCAAGGTATTAACATATATTGTCTTAGGTTATGAATTATTTATTTACTTTCATTAGTGAATTGATTGTTGTCAAGTGATTACCTTAAGCAATCCATAGATGTTTAAATAATAAACTTCTATTTTAATTTATGTAATTCTAAAGTATAGAATTGATGTACTCATTGTGTTGATAAAATGTTATAAACTTAATATGCACTTAAATTATAAAATATTTAGTAATTAGAAAACTTAACAGTTGGAAAAAAATTTAATCCATCCAATTTATTTTAAAAAATGTTTGAATTAAATTAACTTTACATTTTTAGTGTCGAACGACTTCAAATTTTAAGTCGATCCTACGTGTTAACTGACTTAAAAGTTTAAGTCAGTCCTATATGTCAACTAACTTAAAATTTTAAGTCCATTTTAAGTGTCAACCAACTTAAAATTTTAAGTTAGTTCACTAGTATAACGGACTTCAAATTTTAATTTTAAGTTAGTTTCATAGTTATGAGTTTTGATTTATAAATTGAGAGATTTTAAAATGTTTTTATCATTCAAGGAGATAGTGAACTAACTTAAAATTTTAAGTTAGTTTCATAGTTATGAGTTTTGATTTATAAATTGAGAGATTTTAAAATGTTTTTATCATTCAAGGAGATAGTAAAATAAAGGTAACAATCAAATGAAATTGGTCCCTTATAGAGACTCGACTTGATTTTTCCTAATAATAAATTTGAAATGCTCAATCTTGTTATACCATTACTATCCATATTTATTCACCTACAAAACAAAAACAATAAAAATATAAGTGAAATAACATTGGGTTACCTCCCAACCAGTGTCATGTTGAACGTGCTTGACTAGACAGTCATATCAAATCATAGTAAAAGATTTATAAAACAATAGGGGTCAAATAAAAGAAAGTAATAAACAATCAAAAGTATTACCAATTAGGACAAGGTAACATCTTCCATTTCTATCATTTTCCCTATGCGGACCACTTTTAATAGTCTGATAAATAATAAAGGTATTCTACATATTAGCATAAGGACTACCATACTGGTTCACAAACTAGTACCTACTTCAAAAGGTCTAAAAATTCTATTATAAAGTACGAAACTATTGGTTCAAAGAGGCATGTAAAATTCAGCACTCATAATTCTAGAACTAATTACCATCATTCTATCATGCATGTTGCATTTTTATTTAGGATGAATGAGAAATGCATTCTCATTCATCTTGAGGCACACATTTGATATTTTTTCTTGATGATTTTAATTAAAGTATGGGATTAATAATGTGATATGTCTAGAATAAAGTTCTCTCTTGATAAGTAAATTTTATTTTATGCAAAGATGAATTCAACTATAATTTTTTTATGATAGGTGATACTCATTTTTTTGAATCTTTCATAATTGATCATAAATGAACAAATTGACATCCTATTATAGTTTCAACACGTATTTTACTTTATGGTGCGCTATACTTATCACTTGTGTATGGTAATCAGAAATAGAGAGGTTTTCTTTTCAAAGAAACTATAATTGTGATCTCAAGTCCATAACACGTGACTAAGATTTATACCTAAAAATAGTCACCAACAATAACCATTGCTTACAAGTAGTGCTCTTGTTCAAAACATAAATAGACATTTCACCATTAGATGCATTTTTAAAGATTGAGATTTAAAGATGAGTACAAATCAATAGAGGATCCAAACCCGTGGATACTCTGTTAATTTTTTCTCCGTTGATCTTTACTTAACTTTAAATTTTAGCCTTTAAATTTAATTAAAATACATCTAATGGTTAACATTTTATGATATTAAATAAAAATTTTATTACAAAGATAATTAAACAAATATGAATTACATGATTCTTTCATAATTTCACCATTATTCTAAAGGTACAGTCACCCAAAACAAATATGATTTATTTCCCTCCAACTTCTCTTGTACTACTAGCTTAACGTTGGATTTTTGCAAAAATTGGACCATTTTGGGTATTATAACTGTATTTGACACCATGCAGAATTTATATTTGACACCATATGCTTAATTTAAAGATATTATAACTATATTTGACCGCAAAGTAGTAAAAATACTTATCTTTTATGTTTATTCTTCTTTTTATTTAAACAAAAAATCACAATTTGAATACTAACCTTTTGGACTTCTGAAGTACTACTTGACTAATTTAGTAGACTTCTAGAGTTCTAGTAAAAAGCTAGATTAAAGTGTCTAACCTACCTAACCTATTGTCAAGAAATTTCCAATGCCATAGATATCGCTACCATCGAATGTATTTTTCAAAAGTCAATATCATTCAATCTATCAAATGATCCTCTATGGTTATACTTTACTTTACTAACCTTATAGCCTTCTAGGGTATTAATTTACTAACTTAGTAGACTTCTAGAGTACTAGTAAAAAGCTAGATTAAAGTGTTCAAACTACCTAACCTAATGGACTTGTAGGCTATTTTCACTATTCACTATTCAGAAAGGAATAGTACAATATATTTAGTAACAAAAAAAGAAGACAAATAGAAACTTAAAAAATTTAAAATATTATTGAGGATAAAGAAATGATCATTGGTCTATTTTTAAAATTTAAATTGTATTAATTTATAATTAAATCTATATATCATCAAAAATATTAAATAGTCTATTTTATAAGAACGGTTATATTTTAAAATTTTAACTTTTTTAAAGAAATTATGCATCAAAACCCAAGTCCCATTCTACATCAATAATTTATACTTATCATCCATTGTTTCATTCTACCTTTTAGCATCTTTGTAGGTGATAACTTCTTTATAAGTTTTAGGTTCATCACAATAGTTCCAAACTATATAAGCATTTCAAATAGCATAAATACAGACGGTTTTTCTAGCTTAAATTTCATAGAATCACGTTTAGTTAAATAAGTATAACTTTGCGTAGAAAATCCAAATTAAAAACCATAATTTTTTTCTTAAAATAGACATGTGTACCTTTCTATCATTTGTAACCAAATAGACCAACTGGTTTTTTTATTAAATTATATAAAATTATGAATTATATATTATATTTTTGACATCAAGATGAAATTCTTGAATGAACATCTTTAGGAGACCATCTATATGGTCTAACTAGAGAGGTTTGCAGTGGAAGGCTAAGAGAAAAAGGTTTACAAGAAAGAGGTCTATTTTTGGATTCAAGCAAGCATCAAGATCATGGTAGTGAGAGAGGACACATGCCTCTCTTCACTTAATAAAAGAAGTATTTTTAAATGTAAATTTTTTATAAGTTTTATAAAAATTAAACCATATTTAATGTGTGATGTCCCTTGTCAATCCTAAATCATTTTCGTAGATTGACACTGATGACTTGCATAATTTGACATAATTTATCACGACAACCACATATTAAAAAAATTGAAAAAAGGGATGACAGCAATAAAAAGAAAAAAAGAAATAGCAGTAGGAATGTACAAAAAAAAACAACAAAAAAGAGGAGAAACGTAGAAAGAAAACACGAAGGAAGACAAAAAAAACTAAGGGAGAGAGAAAACCAGCGATACATATAGAAGAAAAATAGATTGGAATGTAATATAGAAACGTGAAAGTAGATTCTTTTTACAAGTAAATTTACTTTCAATTTATCCTAGAAAATTATGGTGAATTCATTTATATTTAATTTACTTTTTAGCATGAACTAATTTATCTTTATTCTAGGAAAAAGATGTAATTTAATTCTGAAGTATACTTGATTTTCTATGTTAATTTGAATTATTTCTCTTCATGTTTGTCTGATTTATTCTGAGTTTAATGCTTCTAATTTACTGGCTATTAATTAGATGAGTTTAGTCTTGTGATTTACTATCGAAAAAGGGAATTATAGGATAGATTTGGAATATTTTGACATAGGTAAATATAGAGAACACAAGACTTGTATGAACCTGTGTAGTTTTAAAAATCATTGGTCTTAATGCTTTCTTGATTTATTAAATTGCTTACTCTTATGTAAATTCATGAACAAGATTATTTCCAATTGACTATCGAAAGAGGCTTTTGGATATTTTTAGAGATGACTAACAAACAGAGAGAATTAAATTCAATTAGCTAGATGAGTAAAGCATAAGGAGGGATTAGGTGAAATTGATTTCCTAGAAGTTTTCTTCCAATTAATTTGATCTTTGAATAATATCTTTATTTTCTTTTGCGCATCTTTCTTTATATTAATTTTATTTTAAATTTCAATTGCAACAATCTAAATGAACTTTCTAGATAAAATTAAGATTAACATAATTTTGATATTTGTCAAAAGTAAGTTACCAATCTTTGAGGACGATACTTTATTTATCACTTTATTATAAAACTATGATACTGTGCACTTATAGTTTTACACTGATCAGACACGATTACATTTAGCATATGCAATAAGCCTTTAAACCCCTAAGTTACCCTAGTTGATGACTTTAAATCTTGTGAGGGCTTTTATAGATGATATTCACAAACATCAAACTAAATGTAAAAAAATTAAAAATAAATAACAAATAACATAAAATAACAAATTGAAATTTAAACCAAGTAAAGATTAAGATGAAAAATCTTGTTTTTTGTTAAATTTCCCCTTGAGTATAGTGACTCTACAACTTGATACCTTTTTTAATTTAATTTCCTCTAAATGTATAAGTAGATGTAGTTCTATTTTCATACCAATCTATTGTTGAAACCCATTATATGCCCCATTTTTTGAAGGCATTGCTTTTGAGTACAACAACATCCATATGTAAATACAAGTGTTCCCAACTACATTGATTAAAGATCGAGATTACATTCCATCATTATGGGCATGGTACCTTATTAATATACATATTAAAATTTTGGTATCCATTGTTATTCAAGTTATTGATTATTACTTTAAAATATCCAAATTATCTATAAAGGTATGCATTTTGTAAAAAAAAAATATATATACATAAAAATTTGAAGGGGTATTTTAGTCCTTTAAAAATTTTATGATTATTTTCTCAATTTTCTTTTTTATCACTTCTTAGGTTGCTGATTTGTCTCTTTTTGATGTAGATGATTATTTGAGGACAAATCCTTCTCAAGAAGGGGAGAATGATTCAAACCAAGGAGTTGGACATGTTAATCATATAAATGGGAATGGAGCTGAATTTGCATAAGACCCTTTGTCACTTCCTAGTGGCCCAATTACATGACTTAGAGTGAAGCATTTCAAGGAAACACTAAATGGGTTAATCCAAGAAAATTGGGCTGATTCTAAAAATACCAAGACAGACTCAAATAATAATCAAGGCCTAGTCCATGTCATCAAAGCAATTGAAGAGGCTAATTAGGATGAAAATTCGTAACCAACATGGTTTGACCAATAAAGGGTGTAAATTTTTAGAGTTTCAAGGAAATTAAAAAGGAGAATGACTTGGTCTATACTGGCCATATTAAAATACATTGAATCTAGTAATTTAACTATTTATTGGTTTTCTTTAGAAGTCCAAAATAGCTATTTATTGATTGTTATTAGAAGTCCAAAAATAGTTATTTATCAGTTGTCTTTAGAAATCCAAAGGTCCAAAAAAAGGTAAAGAATTTATTTAGGTGCTATAATCATGACTCTGCCTATTCTTTGCGAGCATGCCTTTCTTAAGTGTTGTCTCATTTGTAGCATACTTTCATCTCGATTCTTTAAACACCGAACAATTATCTAATGTCTCATACTCTTTTCTATAAAAAATGCATTCATTTGGACAAGCATGAATCTTATGATATTATTCCATGCCAAATCGACTAAGAGATTTCTTCACTTCCTACATTGAAGATGGAAATTCAATACCCTCAGGAAACATATCTATTAGTACATTTAGTAATTCTGTGAATCCCTTGTCAGAAAAATCATTTTTTTCCTTCACATTGTACAAATGAACCAATCCAGATATTTTAGTGTATTTCTTAAATTCTAGATACAACATTTTTTCAGTGTCTTCCAGAAGTTTTTTAATGGTTTCGGGATCATCCTCATGTAGTTCATCTTCAACACCATGAAACATATTTTCTGCCTATACATTATGATAAGATGTATATAATCTACTCATATTCTTATTTATCTCTTCCCCATTTGTATTATCAATATTTTCTTCATGATAATACCAACATTTATAACTCAGAAGAATACCAATATGGATAAGGTGATACTTAACCTCGTCAACATCATGATATTGCTCATTTTTACATTTAACACATGGGAATCGAATCATACTAATTTCATTATTACTATTTCTACAAGAAAATTCCAAGAAACTTTCAACTCTAGAAATGTAATCATGCTTAATTCTAAACTTTGACATCCAAGATTTATCCATTTTCTTCTAATGACATTAAAGCATATTAAATATGTATCCAACCAATATATTTCTTATATTATTTTATATGAATTCCCTAATTATTAGAACATCATCAAAACATCATATAAAAATAAATACATAAAAACCAAAAATAAAAAATATATACACATAAATATAATTATATGAGATTGATTGTAATTACTAATAATAATATGCCACATCACTTGAGTTGATTTCAAATTTAAGATGTATAAAACAAAATTTATATAAAAATTTTGTGATAATTAATATTTTTTTTAAAATAACTACACTATTTCAAACCTAAATTTTTAATGAGCATCATATTGTTGAATCATGTTTTTCCCATTTCATATTAACAAAAATAAATAAACTAAAAACCAACTTTAAATCACAGTCATAAATATATAAATTTATTTCATTACGAAAATTTATACAACATCTACATAATAAAAATAATAACATACATATAATACAAAACCTACATAATACAAAACTTTATACACATAATATATAAAAAAAAAGAAATATGAATAATAAGTGCGTAGGATTAATAGAAATACTTATAAGAGTAAATAAAGTGACAAAATGAAGGAAATGAAGAAAAATGGTATTTTGTAAGTGAGAAAATGAGTATAAAAAATTTGAGTATTTTTTTTGAAAACAATAAAAGATTTATAAGATAAATTGGAGAGGAAGAAAACCCATTAAACGGTACTGGAATTGGTGCTTGTAGGTAGTCGAAAAATGAGAAAGAGTGGAGGAGGAATGTTGGTCGATTTTGCATTTTTGAGATGTTTACATGCAACGCTAGAATATAGTTTTGTCTAATGGGGAAGAAAGAAGATAAATGGAAAATATCCACATGTGTAGCGTCGGTTGACGTGTTGAACCGATGCTACACGTAGAACATAGAGTCAATTCTATGTGTGAACGGATGCTACACGTGGATAGCGTCGATTGACATGTAGAACTGATGCTACATCCTACATGTAGCGCCAATTCAACACATCAACTGGCGCTACCATCTACATGTTTTAAGTCAGTTTTTCAGCAAACAGATTTTAAATCTCGACTTAAATGCCACCTTTTATAGTAGTGTATAGAATGATATATCAAGAAAATTTGAAATAATTAGTGAATTAAATTTGAATAATATATGGGATTGTTTTTAATTTGTAGATCACACAAATAAGGCATGTGCCATTTAGTTTAATTTCCTTCTTCTTATCTTGGCCGTGTGATTAGTAGAGAAAAAATATGGTTGATTATTTACCATTTTAGGGGTCATTTGGAGAGAAAGAAATATGGTTGTTTCTTTACCATTTCAGGCCTGATTTGGAAAGGAATAAATTTGGCTATATTCTTTGACACTTTGGGCATGTAACTTAAGAGGGTAATAACCTATACATTTCCTTTAGTTTATGTTTTTTTCTTCTATTTTTGATAGTTGCCCTTTCTTAAATGGGCATGTAAGGAATATAATAGCTTATAAAAAGGCTTGTAATAGCCCTTCCTTCTTCTATTTTTGTTTGTGGTATTCATACCTTGACTTCTCAATCAAATCTCCATTCCTTGATTAGGGCATCTTCCTTATACCAAGGTTCACATCTCTTTGTAGGTGTTGGGTTGTGGTTTCCATCCAATCTGTAGTAGAACGATCCTAGGAACTAATATTTGTTAATGGTTTTGTCACAAGTTAGTGCAGGTCATAACATTTTGGTATCAAAGCCAAGGTTCTTGTCTCAGGTTTTCCTATCCTTGTTGCATTTTTATTTGTGTGTTTGTCTCGATCCTAGGTTTCTTCTTCATTCAAGTCAATCAACATAAACAAACTCTATCTTGATTCCAAATTTGATTGTTTTCTTTCCTTGTCTTTATGGGATGAAAATATTCTTGTTTTGGAATTTTGATTTTGTGATATTCTTATTTGGCTAAAATATCTACCCAGGGTTTTGTGGCCAAAACAAAACTTTGTTTGGTTTCCTTATTTTCTCCCAATTCTGTGTCGTTATTTTTATCCTTGGATTTTATTTTGTAGTTCTCTTTGAGTACTTAGTATTTTTTTCTTGTTCTTTTTTCTATGTTCAATCTATCTTTGTTCTTCAAAAAAAGAAAAAAAAAGGAAAAGAAGAGAGATTATTGTTCACAGTTTCAAAAAC
The DNA here is from genome assembly GCA_030763125.1 of Hippophae gyantsensis. Taxonomy (NCBI): domain Eukaryota; kingdom Viridiplantae; phylum Streptophyta; class Magnoliopsida; order Rosales; family Elaeagnaceae; genus Hippophae; species Hippophae gyantsensis. Next base: position 43,304,261 of record CM061028.1, on the reverse strand, counting down.
GAATTGATAAATTGACATTGCAACTTTAAATAGCCATAACTTTTGACTAGGGTAACAAAACGACTATTATAATATATCAAATCAAAGTTAGTTTTGATTCTTAAAAGAAATTACATGCTTTGCCTCCGTTCCCACATTTTTCAGTACAAATTTCATCGTTTACATCACTTGCCGAGGGTTAAAAGTTTTTGTCGCACCTTTTTCGTTTTGCTTTGTTCTGGTTCTTTTCAGTAGGATTGTGAATTTGTTTTTCTTTATGTCCTTTCTATTCACAAAATAAGTCAAAAATGAGAGATATATTAAAGGAAAAGGAAATAAAGATCTTGAAAAGATTTACAACAAGAATGGAAAGAGAGATTTTACAAACAAACAAAAAAAGAGTTCTGCAAATGAGTTATTTCTTTATTTTGACTTTACCAAATTGATTATTTTTTCCTTTACTTATTCTTATATTCTTTTCATATTCCTTTTAGTTTCCTTTATTACAAAAGAGAGATCTTGAAAAGATTACCAACTTGAGATTATTTATTTCCTATTTTGACTTTCCTAAATTGATTTTCTTCTTTCTTTCCTTTCTTCATATTATTGGATATAGCAAGTAATCAAAATTTTAAAAACAATTTTTTTTTATTTTATGATATTTTTGTTCTAGATAGCCTAAATCTTAACTTAATTTAAAGTGTAGGATCCAAATCTAATTGATTTTATTGATAAGAACTTTTGAGAAATTATGAGCAAAAAAAGAAAAGAGTGGTGAGCATGTAGGAGGGTAAAACCTGATACATCAATTTTGAGTGTAAACACAAGATAATTTAAGTGATACATCCATTTTGAGTGAAACATGTGAGGGAGTGAAGTGAGTATTCTTTCTTATTGTTATTACTACTAACATTTTCTTTGCAGCAAATATGTCTAAAGAAACTTCTTCAAAATATGTATATGGAAAGGTTGACATGAAGTTTATGATGGAGACATTAAAAATAGGGATATAGAGGTTGATTAGGGAAGAGATGGAATTCATTCATGATAGGTTACACAGGGAAGAAAACACACGTGTTGAACCACCTCGTGTGCATAGGGGGGAGAGAATTCAACCAAGGGGAGTTAGGATAGATGAGGATGAGTTTGAAGAGTTTGAGAAGAAAAATGATCGGGAATCAATTGATAGTGCTAGAAGGAGATATGGTGGTAAATTTAGGAATGTGAGGAATTGATAAGATAATAAATTGGGTAGTATTAAGATGAAGATTCCATCGTTTCAATGGAAGAATGATCCAGAAATATATCTAGAGTGGGAAAAGAAAGTTGAGTTAGTATTGTATTGCCACCATTATTCTGAGGTAAAGAATATGAAACTTGTTGGCATTGCATTTTTTGATTATGCTAGTATTTGGTGGGAACGATTAGTGCTGAAGAAGAGGAGAAATAAAGAGTGTCCAATAGAGATGTGGGAGGAGATGAAAATTGTGATGAGGAAGTGGTTCGTGCCTAATACTACTATCAAGAGTTTTATAACAGGTTCCAAACACTTAGGCAATGAAACTAGAGTGTAGAGGAGTATTAAAGAGATGGAAGTGACAATGTTCCAAAAAAACATTGAAGAAGATTATGAGGCTACTGTGGCATAGTTTTTGGCTAGTTTGAATAGGGAAATTCAAAATGTGGTGGAGTTGCAACATTATATGGTGTTGGTGGACATGGTACACATGGCTATTAAGATTAAGAGTCAACTTAGGCAGGGAAGTAGTACATGTGAAAATAATAACCAACAAACATGCATTAAAAGTCAAACCACTGGAAGCAAGATGAAAAGCTTTCCACTCCAAAGCCAAAACTAGAGCAAAAGCAAGCAGTAGCTAGCTAAGGAACTCAAGGTAAATTATATTCATCCCTTACTTGAAATCACGATATTAAAATTTTCAAATGTCAAGGTAGGGGTCAAAAAGCCAATCAATGTCTGAACGAAAGAGTTAGGGTTAGGAAACACGATGAAGAGATCAAAATTGACAATGAATTGGATAATGATTCTATGCCACCATTAGAGGACGCTGATGATGAGGAGTATGCTACCCAAGGTGAATTGTTGGTGCCAAGAAGGGCTTTTAGTTTTCAATCCAAAGAAGATGATGAAGTGTAGTAGGAAAACATATTTCATACTAGATGTTATGTCCAAAGTAAGGTATGTAGTATGAATATTGATGGAGGAAGTAGTACTAATGTTTCTAGCACTACCATGGTGGATAAGTTAGCCATGCCAACAAGTAAAAATCCTAGACATTATAAATTGCAATGGTTATATGATAGTGGGGAGGTAAGGTTTCATAAACAAGTGTTAGTCACTTTTCCCTTGGGAAGTTTGAAGATGAAGTGTTGTGTGATATGGTTCCTATGGAAATTTGATAGGCAAGTCAAGCATGATAGGTTCACCAAAAAGTATTCATTTGTTCACTATCAAAGATCAATTACTCTTGTACATTTAACACAAAAACAATTTTATGAGGATCAAGTGAGGTTGAAGGAGAGTGAATAAAATAAAAATATTGACAAAAAGAGTGATAAAAAGAAGTTAAGAGAAAATTAGAAAGAACAGAGAAAAAAAATGTCTATGTAAAAGAGAGTGAAATCAAGAGAGCAATGTTCCTTAATCATCCAATGATTGTACTTCTGTCCAAAGAGGCATTTTTGAATACTAACCAACATGATGATGCTTTGTCTAGTTCAATGGTTTCTATATTGTAGGAATTTAAGGATGTCTTTCTTGAGGAAATTCCTAATGGATTACCTCATATTTGAGGAAATGAACATCAAATTGATTTTGTAACTAGTGCTACCATTCCAAACCAACAAGAAATGATAGAGGAAGGTTAATGAGTTGATGGAAAAGGGGTACATGAGAGAAAGCATGAGTCAATGCACTATTCCAATAATTTTGGTTCCTAAGAAGGATATGACATGGAGTATGTGCATAGATTTCCAAGCAATCATTTGGAAGATCATTTAATGCATTTACAATTGTTATTGAAGTGATTATGAAAGAGAAACTATTTTATAATCTATAGAAGTGCATATTTTTCATTGATAAGCTTGTGTTTCTTGGTTATGTTATGAGTGCACAAGGAGTACAAGTTGATGAAGAAAAGATTTGTGCTATCCAGGAGTGGCCATGACCAACACGTGTAAGTAATGCTTGAATTATTCGTGGACTTGGTAGCTTCTATCGGTGATTTGTAAAAGACTTTAGTAGCATAGCCACATCGATAACCGAAGTAATAAAAAATAATTTTGGGGTCAAATGGGAGAAGAGCAAGAAAAGCCATTCCAACTACTTAAGGAAAAATTGACTCGTGCTTCTTACTCCTTTATTGTCTTTACCTAAATATGCAAAAAAAATTGAGATTGAATGTGATGCTTCATGTATAATTATTGGCACTATTCTTATGCAAGATGGACAACCAATTACATACTTTAGTGAGAAACTAAGTGGGGTTGCCCTAAAGTATCCTACTTATGACAAGGAGTTGTATGCGTTCATTTGGACGTTAGAAACGTGGCAACACTATCTTTAGCCTAGGGTGTTCGTGATCCATATTGATCATGATTCTTTGAAACATTTCAAGGGTCACCAAAATTTGAACAAGAGACATGCACATTGGGTGGAGTTCATAGAAAAATTTCCCTACGCCATCTAATATAAGCAAGTGAAAATTTAAGGAGAAATCCTTCTCAAGAGAAAGGGGAATGAAGGAAATATGGATACCAAATGGAATGTTGACCCGCTTGAAGTACCACTTGGTCCAATTACAAGAGCACGGGACAAGAGATTCAAGGATGCTTTGAATGGGATGATGTAAGAAGTTTGGGCTCAAGCCAATTCGTGTAAGCTTATGAAGGAAGGACCATATGTTCATAAAAGATGTGTCAACATGCAGCAAATTCTAGAATAATCCAGCAAGGAAATTTGAAATAATTAGTGGATTAAATTTGAATAATATGTAGGATTGTTTTTAATTTGTAGATCACACAAATAAGGCATGTGCCATTTAGTTTAGTTGCCTTTTTCTAATCTTGCACATATGATTTGGAGAAAAATAAATCTAGCTGATTTTTTATCTTTTTGGTCATGATTTGGAGAGAAAGAAATCTAGTTGATTCTTTACCATTTTGGGCATGATTTGGAGAGGAAGAAATATGGTTGTAGTTTTTACCATTTTGGGCATGTAGTTTAAGGAAGGAAGAACCTCGACATTTTCTTTAGTCTGTGGTTCCTATTTTCTATTTTTTCTAGTTTCCCTTTGTTATATGGGTATGTAAGGCATGTAATAGCCTATAAAGAGGCCTTTTTCAATTCAATAAAAATCTTAATATTTCATATCAAAATTGTGAGAGTAAATTTCTCTCTGGTTCTTTAAAGAACTTTTTGAACTTATTCGATTTGTCTGTGAAATTCATAGCTCGACTTATCAATCAAGTCTCCATTCCTTGATTGTGGTGTCTTCCTCATACCAAATTTTACATCTTCTTATAGGAACTATTTTTTGTTTCGAGTTTCATCATAAGTTGGCATGGTTTATATCATTAATACCCTATTAACTAACAAAAATTCAAGGAACACTAAAAACAATATGCAAGTGTTCCACATGTTCCTCTAAATTTTTGTTATAGACTAAAATAGCATAAAAGTAAACTACCACAAATTTTGTCGTGAAAGCATGCAAGACATGGTTAATTAACCTCAAGAATGTACTAGATGCATTATCTAACCTTCAAGGCATTACTAACCACTCGTACAATCCATATTTAGTCATAAATGTAGTTTTCCATTCATCTATCCCTTTCATGCGAATATGATAAATGCCATTCTCTAAATCAATTTTTGAAAATAATTGAGAACCATGCAATTCATCAAGCATATCATCTAATATGGAAATAAATGCCATTTTGGGCATGCAATTCATCATAAGTTACCATTATCTTGTTAATAGCTCAACAATCCACACACATGCGCTATGTTCTATCTCTCCTTGGGACTAAGATGACAAGAACCGAACACAGGCTAAGACTTTCCCTTACAAATCCTTTTTGCAACAACTCATCCACTTGACTTTGTATTTCCTTTGTTTTCTCAAGATTAGTTCTGTAAGAAGGTTAATGTGGTATTGAAAATCTAGGTTCGAAGTCTATTTGATGCTCAATTCCTCTCAAAGGAGGTAAACCATTGGCAATCTCTTTAGGAAATAGATCCTCAAAGTCCTACAATAAAGACACAACAACACTAGGAAAAGATGAGTTAAGATCATTAGTAGAAAGATAAATATCCTTGTACATAAGTACAAGTACTTATTGCCTTACCATCATTGCACTCTTGATCTTATGTTTTTCAGCAATTACACTCATTCTTTTATTTTTCTCTTATGTTTGCTCACTTATCTCGCCCTTTTGTTCACTTTTTTCTCTCCATCCTTCCTTTTGACCTTATTCTTTTTAAATTTTCCACTTGCTCACACTTTTGGTTTTCCATCATCTTGCACTCTCTTGCTATTCTAATATTTTCCTCGTAGGCTTGCAAAGGTTTGAGAGGGCCTAATAAAACGTTCTTACTATTCATTTCAAAAGAATAACGATTTCTATAACCATCATGTGATACCATCCTATTGAACTGCCATGGTCAACCAAGCAATATAAGAGTAGCCTACCAATAATCAACATATATACCTTATACTTCACGAGGCATGTTGTGTTAAAAATATGCTCACGTTTTTCCTCATCTCCTTAATCCTTAGGCTATATATTCAAGACTCTCCTTATGACAGTTAATTCTCTATGCATAGGTTCTTCCACTTAACCATCAGAACATTCCTCCAACATTGGTATCTCATTGTCACTCAAACTAGCACTTTCAATTTATCCATTTTTCAGTACAACCATAACCTTTTTTTTTTGGAATTCAAAAGGAATCGATCCTAATCCTTGGCACCTAAAACCCTTAATATCACATGTCTTAGTAAGAGTTTTAGTTTTGGGTTTACCACTAGGAACAACAACTGAGTTGTTTCACTTTGCTTCACCTTTTGTTCTAAAGGCAGCTTTGTTGTCCTTCCAATTTAATTTCCACGGATAAATAGAGGACGAATTAGATCTGAACCTTTTGTTCTTTATTTTCTTCTCCACTTTAATGTCTTTGTGCATTAGTTCTCCCATCTCTACGTAATGTTGCAATTCAACCATATCGGTAATTTTCTTGTTTAATCTGGCAATAAATCTAGCCATTGTAACTTCTTTGTCTTCCTATATATTTTCTTAGTCATGGGGATCTCCATCTCTTTATAATAATCTTCTACATTCATTAAACCTTGAACCAGCCCTTGGAACTTTCTATATAGATCCCTATAGTAATGGCTAGGTATAAACCTTTTATGCATCACTAATTTCATCTCTTCCCATGATTGAATAGGCATCTCACCATTCTTTTCCCCATTGGCCACCAATTGATCCCACCATATATGATGTGGACCTTCTAGGAAAACAAGCCTAGGAACCCACGAATTCAAAGGAATAGGAACGATTGATTTGCTAAGATTGTGTTGAAAATGATAAGATTAGAACCCTTAGGAAACAAAGTCCTTAAAACTGCAACCTTGAGACACCACAAAGGATGATCACTCCTTTTGATAAGTCCAATTCAATCATTCAATAAAGAACACAAGAGCAAAGGAAAAAGCTTTCTCAAATAAACTTTTATTAATCAAATATGATCTTTCTCCATTACATAGTTGCTTCTTTTTATAAGCAACATAACCTAAAGAAAAACCCTAGATGAAAATGGGCTTAGTTAGTATTGCATTGGGTCTAATCTATCCTTAAAAACTAAAATACTAAAAAGACTTATGATAAATAAGACATAAAAAAACCTACAATTCACTAAAAAACAAATTGGTAAACATAATAGGCCCATAATTAACTAAAACAAAAAAATTGCTTCATAAATTAATCCTTGCATCCAATTTGATATTCCAAATCTATCCCTTGTGTAGGATCTTGAGGATATTTGTAGGATGTTGAGAGAATATTTGTAGGATCTTAAGGATCTTTAGAATATTTTTAAACATCAACTTTGTTAGCACCTTAATCCCCATTATTCCCTTCCTCTTCAAATAGATTCATCCTCAAATCTTAGCTCTATAAGCTAGCCGATTTGGTAATCCATGGGGAATCTCTTTATGAAATATATCTTCAAATTCCAAAACTAAAGACACCACAACACTAGGAAAAGATGAATTAAGATCATTAGTATAAAAATAAACATCCTTATACATAAGTACAAGTACTTGTTGCCTTGCCATCATTGCACTATTAATCCCATATTTTTTAGCAATTACAATCATTTTTTTAGTTTCCTCTCCTATTTGCTCACTTTTATCTCCTGTTTACTCACTTTTTTCTCTCTTTTGCTCACTATTCTCTCCCTTCTACCTACTTTTCTCTCTATTTTTCCTACTCTTCTCTCCTTTTCTCTCACTTTTCTCTCTTGTGTGCTCGCTTTTCTCTCCTTTGTTCTCACATTTATCTCCTTTGTGCTCACTTTTCTCTCCTTGGTGCTCCTCATCTCCTTCATCTGTAGGCTATATATTGAGGGCTCTCTTTGTGACAAGTAAATCTCCATGCATAGGTTCTTCCACTTTAACATCCAAATAATCCTCCAATAGTGGTATCTCTTCACATGAACTGGCACTTTCGATTTCTCCATTTGTCTGTATAACCATAACCTTTATGTCCCATTTACAACTTTCTCTTTCCTCCATATTGGAATTAGCTTCTACTACATCGAACTAATTTCTTCTACGTCTATATCTTCTTCTATGTAATTTAGAGCCGGTAGAGGATTCTAAATCATCCAACCTTGCATTCATCCTCTTAAATTGGTCATTGAAAGTTTTGAGGAATAATTTCATGTTGATCTCTTATGGTTCTCCTACTTGCTTACTCATGTTTTTAATATGTAAAATAAAGTAAAATAAAACACACACTCCCTCACACGTTTTCTCTAAAATGAGATTGTTAACGCTCTTTTTTCACACTATTTTCACTCTTTTTTTTTGTTTTTTTTTTATCTTTTACCTCTCAAAACTCAAGCCAACCTCATTTTGTGTTCTTACAAAAAATCAAAGAATGCATCTAATCTCAAGAATTAACTAGTTTTTTGGTGATAGTTTCAAAAAATTAGAATTTTAAAAACTTAATCGAAAGAGGAGTCTAAAGAACCAAGAAGAAATCTTTTAAAGATCATGAAAATCATGAATATAGGAAAGAAGTAATCTCAAGCTAGGATATTTCCAAGATCTCTCTTTTTCAAGAAAGGAAACTAAAGGGAATAAGAAAAGAATATAAGAATAAAGAAAGAAATAAATAATCAATTTGGGAAAGTGAAAATAAAGAAATAATCTCAAGTGAAAATCTTTTTTTTCGTAAGATCTCTCTTTCTAATCTTGTTGGAAATATTTTCAAGATCTTTCTTTTCTTTTCCTTTGGATATCTCTCTATTTTTTATTTTTATTTTGTTTTTTCTTTCTTTTTTTAATTGATGCTGCTTCTGTAAATATAAAATTCTCAAAAAAAAATCTTAATCCTAGGGAACAAGAACAAAAAACAACCCAAAAAGGTATGACAAAATTTGAACCCCTTGGTTTAGTGATGTAAACGATGAAAATTGTGATAAAAAATGGTGCAAAATGGAGTAAAGTTTTGGTGCAACTTATAGGAATCAAAACGAGATTCTATTTGATATATTACAATAGTCGTTTCAAAACCCAAGTCAAAATTTCTATCTTTTTAAAGTTACAACTCTGATTTATCAAATTTGTTTTTGAAACTGTGAAAAGCACATTCTTCTTCTTCTTCTTCTCTTTTTTTTTGAAGAACAATGATGGATTGAACATAGAAATAAAGAACAACAAAAGATACAAAGACTTCAAAGAGAACCATGAAACAAAATCCAAAGATGAAGACAAAAAAAAAACGAAATTGAAAGGAAATAAGGAAACCAAACAAGAATATCACAAAAATCAAAATCCCAAAACAAGAATAATTTTGTTCCACAAAGATAAGGAAAGAAAACAATCAAAATTTTTCTATTTTTAAATCAAGAATTCAAGACAAAGGTAGATAACCTATTTTTAGCAACTGAAACACTGATACCAAATGATGTGGACCCTTTAGGCGAATAACTTTATGAACCCATGATCTCAAAAATATTTCTTCCTAAATTAATCCTTGCATCCAATTTGATATTCCAAATATATCCCTTGTGTAAGATCTTGACAATATTTGTGAGATCTTAAGGATATTTGTAGGATCCTAAATTAATCCTTGCATCAACTTGGTCAGCACCCCAATCTCCATTAATATACCTGCATAATAGGTAAATTCTACGGCTTCTATCTTTACTTTCTTCTCCTCGGTGTAATTATGACAATCAAATACATGCTCAACATTTTTTTCCAACTCTAAGTATAACTTAGGATCATTCTTTCCTTAGAAAGGCATAATTGTCATCTTTTTACTGCTTATATTGCTATCTCCTTTGGAGTTACTCTTCTTGTCCCATTTATAACTTGATATCTTATCCCCATTGGAATTAGCTTCTTCTCATCCAAATCATGTCTTCAATGTCTTCTTCTATGTGATTCAGAACTATAAAAGGTTTCTAAATCATTCAACCATGAATTCATCCTCTTAAATTGATCATTAACAACTTTGATGAAGAATTTAAAGTCATGTTTTTGTGGTTCTCCTCCTTCCTTACTCATGTTTTCAACCTGTAAAAAAAAAATGAAATAAAAGGTGGTTTTCCTCACACACTTTCTCACGTGCTTTCTCTCAAATTAGATTGTTATCGCTAATATTTTTTACACTATTTTGGCTTCTTTTTTCTCTCTTGTCTTTTACCACTCAAAACTCAAGCCAACCCCTTTTTGTGTTCATAACAAAATCAAAGAATTCAACTAATCTTAAGAAGCAATCGGTTTGTTGGTGATAATCTCAAAAATCAAAATTTTAAAACTTAGTTGACTCTAAAGATGACTCTAAAGAACCAAATATAAAAAGGAATATAAGAATGAGAATAAAAATAAGAATAAGGATAAGGATAAAAATACAAGAAAGAATATAGGAATATGAGCAAAGAAAGAAGAAAGGAAACTAAATAGAATGTGGAAAGAAATAAAGTTAATGACTAAAAACTAGAAATTATCTTGTCCTTGAAATTTTTTTATGATCTTTCTTTTCTTATCTTGATTACTAATGCTTATTTTCGCAAGTGTACGAATCGTTCAAGTAATAAAGTGTACAAAAGTACGGATATCGAACCCACAAAGAATGGCGTTTACTAAGTACCGAAATTGACTAACCCTAATTTTATTTGAAAACTGAATTGTTGATATTGTTTTAAAAGCAAATTAACATAAAAATAAATGTAAATAACAAAATTTAATGTTGTTCACAAATGATTAAAAACGCTAAGGCATTTGATTTCGCTAAATCAATTCAATCCGATTTCAAGTCATGTTATATGAGAATCAAAGCTAAAAGTGATGGTTGAAAAACCCAAACTTATCTAATACTCTTTCTCAAGTTATATTAGAATTACTTATCTATGAAAACCAACTATATTTCTATGAGGATTTAATCACAAATAAGCACATTACGATTTATGAAATTTCTAGAATAAGCACATACATCATGCATTAGGTGTCAAACTCGCATTCAACATACGGTATTTATCACAAGAAGCATTCATTACACATCCCCTCTTGGTCTCAATATAATGCAACAAATCATCTAAATCTTGATCAGAAATTTAAAAGCATTAAGCATGGAAATAAATACTCTACTTGAAAACAATGAATTCATATAACCATAACAAAAGAAATCAGATTTCCTTGATTTAACTACATCATAGCCTTAGCAAAAACGAATTAGTTCATAACGGAAATAAGAACAACCATTATTTCAATTGAATCCATCAATAATAAAACTGAATAAATTGCAGAATATAAAAACTAAGGAGAAGAGATGAAAAACTCTAGAAGATGAAGACTTGGTAGCATCAATGGTGAAGATCCTTCAAGTTTCTCCAAAATTTCTTTCTCTCCTCCAAAAATGTCTTTGAATTCCCCTCTCTGCCGTCCCCTTATTTCTCCATCATATTGTATATATAGATCTAGGGTTTGGGGGGGGGCAATTTTGGAACAAAACAACCAAAAAAATCTATTTTCGGACGAAACTCGCCGGCGGCGACATTATTCTCGCCGCGGTGAGATTTCTGGAAAATAAATTTTTTTGGGTTTTCGATTTTGGCCGGCGGCCAAAATAATGTGGCCGGCGGCTAGATGAATTTGGCCGGCGGCGAGATGAATTTGCCAAATTTTGTGCTCTCGGGAAGATTTTCGCCGTGCTTTCTGTAAGATTTCTGCCGGTGGCGAGATTGCATTGGCCGGCGGTGAGATTACATTGGCCGGCGGCGAGATTGCTTTGGTCGGCGGCGAGATTACATTGGCTGGCGGTGAGATTGCTTTGGCCGGCGGCGAGATTGTTTTGCTAAAATCTGTGCTCCCTGCATGATTTTCAACGTATTCTCTGTAAGGTTTTCGCCGGCGGCAAGAATATTCTCGCCGGCGGCGAAATTCCAAATTTTGAAATTTTGTTTTCTTTTTATTTGCACTCAATCCCGTTCATTGAAATTTGTCCCAAACTTCTCCAAAATTATGATTTTACCTGAAATTGCACTTTAAACACGAAATACCCGTGAAATGACATTTGTGGATTAAATAATCAAATAAACGCAATTTTCACACAAATATCAACATTTAAATCATAACAAAAATGCAATAATTTGACTCTTATCAACAACCCCCAACCAGCTTCTTGCTAGTCTCTAGCAAGAAAATCGATCTATGAATAATTTCAAAGGAGACATTAAAAGAAAAATTCAAGGGAAATTTATTCTATTCACAACATTACATTAAGCGTATGCAATAAGCCTTTAAACCCCTAGGTGGCCCTAGTAGGATGAGTTGTAGTCTGGTGAGGGCTTCCAGTGATGATGCCCATAAACATCTTACCTATAACTATCCTAACTTAAAACAATAAAATCACATAACAAATAACTTGCACAAATGTCTCAAAAATTGTAAATAACACCCAACATATAGAATAATTAAATGTGACCTAAGCTTTAAGAAATCTCAAATGCCAATTTCACTTTTGTTATTGACTCTTAAACATCCATCAAACCACAAACCAATAGCCATAATGCCCAGATAATATTATGCACAACATCCACAAACAAAAAGGTGAAATCTCAAACTCCATAGGCTCACTTTTCAAACCTCTCTCCACTAATGAAGAAAAATACACCACTTCGGATCAATAGGACTTTACGAGGCTTGTAATGTTAGGCTTAGGTATTTGGTTAAGAAAGAACGGGAAGTGTCAAAATACAAATAAGGGCACTTATTAGATTAAACACAACCAATTAAGTAAAAGAGTAACACCATTAAACCAAATTGTTTCTTCCGATCATAACCCATTTTTCCAAAGATAAACAAAATTCTTCCTCAATCTTTCTCCTTAGTACATCCATCACTAACACTCTTTTATTTATTAAAATGTGAAGGATTTCTTCTTCTTCTTCTTTTTTTCTTTACTCAATTACTCTTGAAAAGCCAACCACTTTCTTCCAATATATGGATTTCTTTTTTTCTTTTTTTTTTACTCCAATTGCTCTTGAAAAGCCAACCACTTTCTTCCCATATATATGGAAGATTTTTTTTTCAATTGCTCTTGAAAAGCCAACCACTTTCTTCCAATATATGGATTTCTTTTTTTTTTTACTCCAATTGCTCTTGAAAAGCCAATCACTTTCTTCCCATATATATGGAATATTTTTTTTTTCTCAATTGCTCTTGAAAAGCCAACCACTTTCTTGCAATATATGTGGATTTTTTTTTTGCATCCTTACTCCAATTGCTCTTGAAAAGACATAACCCCCAACCAATTTCTTCCAATATATGTGGAAGATTTCTCCAATTCCTCTTGAAAAGTTTGTGTTCAAAATTAAGTGCTCTTAACAAATAAGGTAGGAATTATATATATATATATATATTTGGCTCAATAAAAGGTAGGTTATATAAGGCAAAAAGAAAGAAAAGTAAGGCTAACAATATATTTAAATAGGCTCAAAGAGGTTACTAGTGATATAAGGATAACAAGGTAGGCTTAAAATGGCACAATCGATCCAAAAATGGCCTACATCATATCCTAAACAGTGCAATTCCAAATTATTTCACCTCAAGAGGTTTTCAAATGAGTTCTAGAGTTTGTTGAGATCACAAAAATGTCCATGAAAAATTCGCACATAAGAATTCTCTAAGCATTTAGACTAATCAACCAAATAATACCACATACCAAAAGAGTCGCCAACTAGGTAAAATCAACATTTGAAATTATCTTTAAACAGAAGCAAAATTTAATGTCTTCTAAAAGCTACTTGTTATCACAACCACATTATTATCATCAACGTGCAAATTAAAATAAATAAAATGCAAATGAAATAAAATAAAAATAAAAATAGAGATAACACAATAAACAAATAAAAGAAATTAAATCAAAATGCAGAAAAATAAATGGAAAATCAAAATTAAACACAAATAAACACACAAACAAAACTACTAAAAATGAAGGGAAGAAAAGATTTACCGTTTACCGCACCCCCAACCAAAACCTTACATTGTCCTCAATGTAAGAAAGGAAAGAGAGATCTCCTTTCCACCGGTTGTGAAACTGCCCTCGCCGGCAGTGAATCGTAAGATTTGTTTTTTTTTTTTTTTTTCTTAGATGGGATGGCATTGGCTTTAGCTCAATCTTGTTGGCTCCGTTCTTTACCATTGAGGTTGGAGTTTCATTTGTTCCCAACTCCTTAAATGTTTCATCACTGTATAAATATTCATTAGGTGTTGCCAGTAATTCAGAACATTGTCTCGTCCCCTCATCTTCCTCCTCAATTGTTGCAGATTTCACAAGGCAAGCTTCTAGTGGTAGCAATGGAGTTCTCTCCTCAAAAGTTTCCGAGATTACCCCATCAAGAGTGTTAATTTGAAAACAAGAATGTACATCACTTGGAAATTTTATTTCTTCAAAAACATCAAAAGTTACTTGTTCATCTTGCACCCGTAGAATGAGCTTTCCTTGCTGAACATCAATCAATGTTCTTCCAGTTGCAAGGAACGGTCTCCCCAATATCAACGGTATCTCTCTATCTTCCTCCATGTCAAGCACCACGAAATCTACAGGGAAAATAAATTTGTCGACTTTAATTAAAACATCCTCAATTACCCCTAGAGGATATTTCACCGATCGATCCGCTAATTGTAAAGAGATTGAAGTGGGCTTCACTTCTCCCAGGGCTAGTTTCCTGAAAACAGAAAGTGGCATCAAATTAATGCTTGCTCCTAAATCACATAGGACTTTATCAAAATTGCAACTTCCTATAGTACAAGGTATAGTAAAACTCCCTGGGTCTTTCAATTTCTGTGGCAGTTTTCTTTGAAGAACTGCACTGCACTCCTCATTTAGCATGACAGTTTCATAATCTCCCAGCTTCCTCTTCTTTGATAGAATTTCCTTCATGAATTTTGCATACTTGGGCATTTGTTCCAACATCTCTGCAAAAGGAATGTTAATATGCAATTTCTTAAAAATATCCAGAAATTTATCAAATTGATTATCAAGCTTTTTCTTATTCAATCTTTGAGGATATGGGATAGGAGGCTCATATTTCGCATATGAGGAAGGTTGAATGTCTTGGGATCTTGATGGATTTTCTTTAGATTCTTCCATCTTTTTCTCCGATTTCCTCTGCCATTCAAGTTCTTTACCATTTCTCAATGTGATAGCCTTTGCATACTCTGTGGGATTTATTTTATCACTAGGCAGCGATCCTTGAGACCTTTCTGCAATCTGCTTTGAAAGCTGCCCTAGTTGGTTTTGGATATCCCTGTTGATTGCCTCTTGATTTCTGAAATTTGCTCTTGTCTCCTCAATGAACTTTCCCAAAATTTCTTCCAAATTTGTTTGTTTTTTCTCTTGGGGTTGGTAGGAAGATGATGACGGTTTGAATCCCCCTTGGTTATTTCCCCATGAAAAATTTGGATGATTTCTCCAACCTGGATTGTAGGTGTTCGAGTATGGGTTATGTTGAGGTTTTTGGAAATTTGAAACATAATTTGCTTGCTCAGCATTTGGTGAAGCAAATGGATTTCCAACTTGGCACTCGATGCTAGTATGATTTCCACCACATAAATCACATTGTGCAGTTGGTTTGGATTCGAATTTGGATGACAAAGAATCCATCTTTCTTGAAAGAATAGCAACTTGAGACGACAAAGCATTCACTGAATCAATTTCATGCACTACTGCTGGTCTTTTTGCAATTACCCGCTCTGAATTCCACTGATTGTTGTTTTCTGCCATAACCTCTAACAACTTATGAGCATCCTCCGGTGTTTTTCCCATTAAAGACCCTCCAGCTGCAGCATCAATCATTGCCCGATAGTTTGAAACCAACCCATTATAAAATGTAGAGACTTGTAGCCAAATTGGTATACCATGATGTGGGCATTTCCTCAACATTTCTTTGAATCTTTCCCAAGCTTCATACAATGATTCTTGGTCATATTGTGTAAAATATGTGATTTCATTCCTCAATTTTTCCGTCTTAGCAGGAGGAAAGAACTTGGACAAGAATTTCTGAACCAATTCATTCCATGTCGTAATTGATCTCGGTGGTAATGAGTTTAGCCACTCCTTGGCTTTATCCCGAAGTGAAAAAGGAAAAACCCTCAATCTTATAGCATCTTCAGACACACCATTTATCTTGTAAAGATCACACACCTCCAGAAAGTAAGAAATATGTGCATTTGGATCATCTTTTGACATTCTCCCAAACTGATTTGATTGAACCATTTGGATAAAGGAGGGTTTAATCTCATAGTTATTGGCTTGAACAGTCGGCCTCCTTATACCTAAAATAGTTCCAGTAACATTAGGCGCAGCATAATCCTTCAAAGCTCTACGATTTCCACCTCCCTCAACAAATGGTGGATCCATGGTTGATTGTCTATTAGGAGCTGAGGTTGAACGTCTTCTCTCTCGGTTTAGACGCCTATATGTTCTATCAATCTCCGGATCAAATGGAAGAAGGTTAAGGCTTCTTGTACGTCTCATACAAAAATCCTACAACCAGAAAATCAACTAACAAAAACAACACAAAGTTACTTTTTTTTATATATATTTATAAAATAAAACAGCAAAATAAACAAAATTAAAAATGAAAGAAAGATAAAGCAAATTAACTTCAAATTAAAACTAAGATTAGGTAGTATCGATATTAATAAAATCAAACCATTCCTTGGCAACGGCGCCAAAAACTTGATGCTTATTTTCGCAAGTGTACGAATCGTTCAAGTAATAAAGTGTACAAAAGTACGGATATCGAACCCACAAGGAATGGCGTTTACTAAGTACCGAAATTGACTAACCCTAATTTTATTTGAAAACTGAATTGTTGAAATTGTTTTAAAAGCAAATTAACATAAAACTAAACGTAAATAACAAAATTTAATGTTGTTCACAAATGATTAAAAATACTAAGGCATTTGATTTCGCTAAATCAATTCAATCCGATTTCTAGTCATGTTATATGAGAATCAAAGCTAAAAGTGATGGTTGAAAAACCCAAACTTATCTAATACTCTTTCTCAAGTTATATTAGAATTACTTATCTTTGAAAACCAACTATATTTCTATGAGGATTTAATCACAAATAAGCACATTACGATTTATGGAATTTCTAGAATAACCACATACATCATGCATTAGGTGTCAAACTCGCATTCAACATACGGTATTTAAAACAAGAAGCATTCATTACACATCTCCTCTCGGTCTCAATATAATGCAACAAATCATCTAAATCTTGATCAGAAATTTAAAAGCATTAAGCATGGAAATAAATACTCGACTTGAAAACAATGAATTCATATAACCATAACAAAAGAAATCAGATTTCCTTGATTTAACTACATCATAGCCTTAGCAAAAACGAATTAGTTCATAACGGAAATAAGAACAACCATTATTTCAATTGAATCCATCAATAATAAAACTGAATAAATTGCAGAATATAAAAACTAAGGAGAAGAGATGAAAAACTCTAGAAGATGAAGACTTGGTAGCATCAATGGTGAAGATCCTTCAAGTTTCTCCAAAATTTCTTTCTCTCCTCCAAAAATGTCTTTGAATTCCCCTCTCTACCGTCCCCTTCTTTCTCCATCATATTGTATATATAGATCTAGGGTTTGGGGGGGAAATTTTGGAACAAAACAACCAAAAAATCTGTTTTCAGACGAAACTCGCCGGCGGCGACATTATTCTCGCCGCGGTGAGATTTCTGGAAAATAAATTTTTTTGGGTTTTCGATTTTGGCCGACGGCCAAAATAATGTGGCCGGCGGCTAGATGAATTTGGCCGGCGGCGAGATGAATTTGCCAAATTTTGTGCTCTCGGGAAGATTTTCGCCGTGCTTTCTGTAGGATTTCCGCCGGCGGCGAGATTGCATTGGCCGGCGGCGAGATTACATTGGCCAGCGGTGAGATTGCTTTGGCCGGCGGCGAGATTGTTTTGCTAAAATCTGTGCTCCCTGCATGATTTTCAACGTATTCTCCGTAAGGTTTTCGCCGGCGGCGAGAATATTCTCGCCGGCGGCGAAATTCCAAATTTTGAAATTTTATTTTCTTTTTATTTGCACTCAATCCCGTTCATTGAAATTTGTCCCAAACTTTTCCAAAATTATGATTTTACCTGAAATTGCACTTTAAACACGAAATACCCGTGAAATGACATTTGTGGATTAAATAATCAAATAAACGCAATTTTCACACAAATATCAACATTTAAATCATAACAAAAATGCAATAATTTGACTCTTATCAATTACCCGAAATAATAGAAAACTAGAACAAAATAGAGGCAAACTAATTTCAACAAGAACAAGAAATTAATCAAGAAAGAGAGGAAAATCTCCTACCTCGTTGTCCTTTTTTTTCTTGTCCTTTTTTTATTGTTGTTGCTACTATGAATAGAAAATTCACAAAAAAAATATTCACAAACCTAATGAAAAAAAACCAAAAACCATGCAAAAGATACAACAAAACTTTAACCCCTCGGTAAGTGGTGTAAATGATAAAATTTGGGATAAAAAAAGTGAGGAACAAAGGAAAAATATAATATTCTTATAGGAATGTAACCGAGTTTTGATTTGATATATTATAATAGTTGTTGCATTACTCGAGTCAAAACTTATGGCCACTTAAAGTTGCAATGCAAATTTATCAATTTGTTTTTAAACTATGAACTGTAGCAACCTCTTTTTTTTTTAAGAATAAAGATATATTGAACATAGAAATAAATAACAAGAAAAATATAGGAAACATTTAAAGAGAATTATGAAACGAAAACCAAAGACAAAAATAACAACAATGAAATTGAAAAAAAATGCATAAACCAAAAGAAGTTTGGTAACCCTTGGTGGATAATTTGAAATAACAAGAATATCACAAATCAAAATCCCAAAATAGGAATATTTTTGTTCCACAAAGATAAGGAAAGAAAACAATCAAATTTGGAATCAAGACAAAAACAAATTTGAAAAAAGCAAGGTTCAATTTTTTTAATCAAGAACTCAAACAAAGATAGATGAAGATAGATAACCTGCTTCCAGCAACAAAGGTTCTGATACCAAATGATGTGGACCCTCTAAGAAAAGAACCTTAGGAACCCATGAATTCAAAGGAATAGGAACAATTGATTTTCTAGGAACGTGTTAAAGATGATTAAATTAAAAACTTAAAGAAAAAAATCCTTAAAACCTTAACCTTTGGTATGATTGGATTAGAACACTAAAGAAACAAAGTCCTTCAAACCATAACTTTGAGAGGTCACAAAGGATGATTATTCCCTTTGATAAGTTGAATTCAAGCATTCAATCAAAAATACAAGAAGGCAAAGTAAAAAGCTTTTTGAAAAAAAACTTTTATTAATGATATATGGTATGCCTCCAAATTACATAGTGGCTTATTTTTATAAGGAAGAAACCTTCATGAAAAATCCAAGATTCCATTTGACCCTAAAGAAAACCCTAGACAAAATGTGCTTTTTTTATTGGTGGATTGAGCTTAAGAAAATAAAAGACTAAAAGACTTATGATAAATAAAACATAAAAGGCCTACAATTAACAAAAACAAAAATTACTTCCTAAATCAATCCTTGCTCTCAACTTGACCTTCCAAATCTATCCCTTGCATAAAAATTTAATAGACCATCCTTGGTGAAGCTTTGGAATCATTGAATTTAGTTTTAGTATCTTCTAGCACAACCTCTTTGTATTGCACTTCGATGATCAAGCCTTGCAAAGCTTCCTTCATCCTCTTTGCCTTTGCCATAGTCATTAGATTGCCAATTCCTTTCAAAGGATCTTGAGAGTATTTGGGAATATCAACTTTGTCCACACCTTGATCTCCATTATCTTATTTTTTTATTAATGATCTTGCTTTTCCTTTCTCCAATAGATTTGACAATTAAACGAAGAAAAATCATGAAAAAGAAAATTTGGAAACATTCCACAATTTGCAAATCCATATACCTATTATGAAAGATGTTAAGAAAACTTTGCATGAAAAGTACCATAAAAAAATTTATTACCAAGGACATACTTAAGGATAATAAAGAGATAGTGTTGGGGAGAAGATGTCTTTTATTCTTAAAAGAAGGCTGCCACCAATGTGCAAGGATATAAATAAGGGACTACTAGTTCGAAATTTTGACATCACACACTTCAAGATCTTAAATGATGGTCGATAATCAAAGTGGTAGTGTCGAGCTAAAGATGTTAAACCAAGCACTTTGTGAGAGACAATCCACAAGATTTTTTTTCTACTCTCTCTTTACTTACTTCTACATTATATATATATACATATACTTACACTGAGGACTCTAAATCCTATTATACTAGTATTTATGTGTTGGCTTATTGTGTACAAAACACGATTTTTAATGGAGATTGAGATGCGGACAAAGTTGATGTTTACAAATTATCTAAACATCCACAATATCCTAAAAATATTCATAAGGTCCTACACTAGGGATAAATTAGGAATATCAAATTCAATGCAAGGAATAATTTAGGAAACATTTTTTTTTGTTTTAGTTAATTATGGGTCTTTTATGTTTAGCAATTTTTTTTAATTAGTTATAGGCAATTTATATTTTATTTATCATAAGTCCTTTTTTTAGTCTTTAATTTTTAAGCATGAATTAGGTGCAATCCACAACTAAATAGGCCCATTATGGTTGAATTGCATCTAGGGTACTTTTCTTTAGGGTAAATTTCATCTAGTGTTTTCTTACTTATAAAAGAAAATGGCTGCCATGTAATAGAGGTAGAATTGATATCATTAATATGACTTTATTTTAGAAAGCTTATTGCTTTTTCCTTCTTGTGTTCATGATCGAATATTTCAAATTGAATTTTCAAAGGGAGTGATCATCCTTTGTGGCATCTCAAGGTTAGGGTTTTAAGGACTTTTTTTAGGGTTCTAATCCAATCATCTTCAACACATTCCTAGCAGTTTGTGGGTTTCTGGGTTGTTTGCTAAGAGGGTCCCTATCATTTGGTATTAGAGCTTTGGTTGTTGAACACAGGTTATCTATCTTCATCTATCTTTGTTTGAGTTATTGATTTAAAAAAAATTTGTTCTTCAAGTCTTATGTTTTCTTTCCATTTTGCTTTTGTTCTTTTCATATTTGGATTTGTAGTTTTCTTCGAGTTCTTGATTTAAAAAACAAAGATTTCATCCTTCAAGTCTTGTGTTTTCTTTTAATTTTGTTTTCATTGTTTTCATCTTTGGATTTGTAATTTTTTTAGTTCTTGATTTAAAAAAATGTCATCCTTCAAGTCTTGTGTTTTCTTTTAATTTTGTTGTCATTGTTTTCGTCTTTAGATTTTGTTTCATTGTTCTCTTTGAATTCTTTGTATCTTTTTTCATTCCTTATTTTCCTGTTCTTTAATTCTATGTTCAATCCATCTTTATTCTTAAAAAAAGAAGAGAGCTATTGTTCACAGTTTCAAAAAACAAAATTGATAAATCAAAGTTACAACTTTAAAAGGTCATAGCGTTTAACTCGGGTAACGAAATGACTATTATAATATATCAAATCAAAGTTTGTGTTTGAAAAATGTAAATTTTCTTATGTTCTTTTTCGATTTCAACCCCAAATTCCATCATTTACACCACTTACCTAGGGAATGTTCTATTCATAGCAGCAATAAAAAAAAGATATTGAAAAAATTTCCAACAAGATAGAAAGAGAGATCTTAAAAAAAGATTTGCAGCTGTGATTGTTTATTCCTTTCTTTATTCTCATATTCTTTCCATATTCCCTTTAGTTTCCTTTCTTGGAAAAGAAAGATCTTGAAAAAAAAAACGATTTCCAACTTAGAGATTATTTCTTTCCTATTTTAACTTTCCTAAAATGATTTTTTTTCCTTTCTTTCATTTCTTCATAATTTTGGGTACAACAAGTAAGTAATCGAAATTAAAAAAAAGAAGAACAACAACAACACAAAGTGAAAAATTGTTCAAGATCCCTATCCTTATACTCTTATCCTTCTTTCCTTCCTTAAATTCCTACATTTTTTCTTATATTCTCATCTTCATTCTTATTCTTATTTTTATCCTCATTCTTATATTCCTTTTATATTTGGTTCTTTATAGTCAACTAAGTTCTAAAATTCTGATTTTTGAGATTGTTACCAACAAACCAATTGCTTCTTAAGATTAGTTGGATTCTTTGATTTTTTTTTAATTCATAAAGAGGGCTGGCTTGGGCTTTGAGTGGTGAAAGGAAAGAGAGAGATATGAAAAAAAAGAGCTAACACGTGATGGAATGTAAGAGTTATCTCTTTATTTTACAGATTGAGAACATAAGTAAGGAAGTAGGATAACCATAAAAGGTCAACTTGAAATTATCCCTCAAAACTTTTAATGACCAATTTAAAAGGCTGAATGCAAGGTTGAATGATTTAGAATCCTCTCCTAATTCTAAATTACATAAAAGAAGATATATACATAGAAGAAATTAGTTCAATGAAGAAGAAATTGATTCCAAAGTGGAGGATAAAGAAAGTTATAAACGGGACAAAAAGGTTATGGATGTATAGAAAAATGGAGAAATTGAAAGTGCTTGATCAAGTGACAATGAGATACCACTATTGGAGGATTGTTCTAATGTTAAAATGGAAGAACCTATGCATGGAGATCACAATGAGAACCTTCAATGTATAGCCTAAGGATGAAAGAGATGAGGAGCACCAAGGAGAGAAAAGTAAGCACAAAGGAGAGAGAAGTGAGCTAAAAGTATGCAAAAAAGAGAGAACAATGAGCAAAATAGTGAGAAAAGTTAGTAGAAATGAAAGAAAAGTGAGAAAAAGAGAAAAAAAGTAAGCAAATAGGAGATGAAAATAAAAAAATGAGTGTAATTACTGAAAAACATGAGATTAAGAGTGTAATGATGGCAAGGCAACGAGTGCTTGTACTTACGCACAAAGATGTTTATCTTTATTCTAATGATTTTAATTCATATTTGCCTAGTGTTGTTGTGTCTTTATTGTATAACTTTGAGGATATATTTCCTAAAGAGATTCCCCATGGATTACCAAATTGACCTCCTTACAGAGCTAAGATTCGAGGATGAATCTTTTCGAAGAGGAGGAGACTAATAGAGATTGAGGTGTTAACCGAGTTGATATTCTCAAATCTTCTAAAGATCCTTAAGATGCAACAAATATTCTCAAGATCCTACACTAGGGATAGATTTATAATATCAAATTAGATGTAAGGAATAATTTAAGAAGTAATATTTTTTGTTTTAGTTAATTATGAGATTTTTATGTTTAGAAATTTTAGTTTTAGTTAATTGTGGACATTTTATGTTTTATTTATCATAAATTCTTTTTTTAGTATTTTATTTTTAAGGATGGATTAGTCCCAATCCACAACTAAATAGGCCCACTAGGGTTGAATTGCGTCTAGGGTTCTTTTCTTTAAGGTAAATTTCATCAAGGGTTTTGTTGCTTATAAAAGAAAATAGATGCCATGTAATGGAGGGATAATTGATATCATTAATAAAATTTTATTTCAAAAAGCTTTGTACTTTGGCTTTCTTGAATTCTTGATTGACTACTTGAATCCGACTTATCAAAGGAAGTGATCATCATTTGTGGCATCTCAAGGCTAGGGTTTTAATTACTTTGTTTTCTTTGTATTCTAATCCAATCATCTTCAACAAGTTCCTAGCAAATTAATCGTTCATATTCCTTTTAGTTTATGGGTTCCTAGGGTTGTTCATCTAGAGGGTCCATATCAGTTTATGTTTATTTTACTAAGTATGTATGTCTTCCTCTATATAAGGCTGATTATTATGAATCATAATACACACATGCACATTTATGTACACTTTTTTTCACACACCACGAGGTTGGATTTTTTAGTTAGGGTTGTTCGTTTAGAGGGTCTGTATGAGTTTCTATTTATTTTACTCAGTATGTATGTTTTCCTCTATGTAAGGTCGATTATTATGAATCAATAATACACACATGCACATATTTATGTACACTTTTTTTCACACACCACGAGGTTGGATTTTTTAGTGTGCATGCTAAGTGGAGTGTTGGTTTTTTGCAAACAAGCGAGCCAACGCTATCATTGTGTTTTTGGTTCATTTTGGGTGTGGGTATTTATTTAAAGTACTTGGTAATTTTTGGAATAAAAAATGTGACTTTTTAGCACCTTTCCACCAAGCTTACCACCTCCCTTTCCACCACCCTTGCTAAGGTGGTTAGTGATATGGTTGGTGAGGTGGAAAATTTGAGCTCTATAAATACCTTCTATTTCTTCTTATTTTGTATTAAAAAAAATGTGGCAGAGCTCTGTCAAACTGACATCTTGTTTTTTTGTTTAGGGATCACTGCTACCTTGAGTGTTGCTTAGAATTGGTGATTCATGATTGTGTGGGTGAAACCAAGCTTTTGACTTTTGAGTACCCAAGGCAGTGCTTGCTATTTAGAGTAAAATAACATTTTTATGTTTTGAGTGCCGAAGATTATTTTATTGGTGTTGTGAGAACTTCTTCATGAGAGTGAGCTAAGTTAAATGCTTTGAGTTTTCATATCATTTTTTGTGTGCAATAAGACATAGGGTGTTTGAGTTTGGGGTGGTCCTTAAGTATGAGAGTTGTTACACTTCAGATTATTGATAAGTGGTTATTGGTCACACCACATTGGGTGGTGTGAGATTCGTAGGAGAATTAGGTTTGTGAGTCTAACTAGATCATTGTGGAAGCAACAGAAATAGGCAGTTCGGATAGAGATCCTAACTGATATAGGTAATAGTGATTTTATATCTTTTAGAGTTGTAACTAATTTATTCTTTTTTATATTGTTTTCTACTTAGTGGTTACCTTAAACAATTCGAGGCTGTTACCACATAGATAGAGTTTCTATGTAGGTTTACCTAATTATATCTATTATTATGCACGATCTACTATTATGTTACTATAATGAGTTTCCATAATGTATGTTCCATCATACTAGATTTAGACTCAAATTAGAAAGCTTATTTGTTTTACAGAGTTGCATGTTTTCTTTCCTTTCCTTGTAGCATGCTTATAGCTTTTAATGGAGATTGAGGAGGTGACCAAGTTGATGTTTACAAATATTCTAAAAATTCTTAAGATCCTACAAATATTCTGAAGAACCTTCAAATATCCTTAAGATCCTACAAATATTCTCAAGATCCTACACAAGGATAGTTTTCGACTATCAAATTGGATGCAATGATTAATTTAGGAAGCACTTTTTTTTATTTTAGTTAATTATAGGTCTTTTATGTTTAGCAATTTTTGTTTTAGTGAATTGTGCTCTTTGTTATGTCTTATATATCATAAGTCTTTCTAGTCTTTTATTCTTTAAGGATAAGTTACACCCAATCCATAACTAAATAGGCCCACTAGTGTTGAATTTCATTTAGGGTTCTTTTCTTTTGATAAATTAGAGTTGCAACTTTAAACGGTCATAACTTTTGACTCAGCTATCGAAGAAACTATTATAATATATCAAATCGAAGCATGTTTAGATTCATCTAAGTAGAACTGGGCTTAGCCTCTGCTCCTTGCCACTTTTGACACAAAATTCTATTGTTTACACCACTTACCAAGGTGTTAAAGTTATGTCGTATCATTTTACGTTGTTTTCAGCTTTTGTTTATTAGGGTTACAAATTTGTTTTTGTGAATTTTCTATTCATAGCAGTAGCAACATTAAAAAAAATAAAATATGTCCTTTAAGTCTTTTAGTTTTCTTTCAATTTTTTTTTCATTTTTTCTACTTTGGATTTGTAGTTTTCTTTCAGTTCTTGATTTCAAAGAAAACAAAATTTGTTCTCAAGTCTTGTATTTTCTTTCAATTTCATTATCGTTGTTTTCGTCTTTGAATTATTCGTATCTTTTTTTTTCTTTATTTTTGTGTTCAATCCATCTTTGTTCTTCAAAAAATAAGAGAAAAAAAACAAGAAGATGGTTGTTGTTCACAGTTTCAAAACACATTTGATAAATAAAAGTTCAACTTGAAATGACCCTAACTTTTGACTCGGGTATCAAAATGACTATTATAATATACATTAAATTGAAGCTCATTTTGATTCCTATAAGAGAATGAGGGGTTTTCCTCCATCCCTTTCTGGTTTCGACCTCAAATTCCATCGTTTACACTACATACCAAGGGGTTAAAGTTATGTTGCACCCTTTTGCAATGTTTTCGGTTTTTGTTCATTAGGGTTTTGAATTTTTTTTGTGAATTTTATATTCACAGCAGATATAATAGTCAAAAAAAGGAGAAAAAAATGAGTTTTGTTATTCTTGTTGAAATAAGTTTTCCATTATTTTGTTCTTGTTTTCATATATTTCATTCTAGAGAAACATCAAACTTGCTAGCCAAGTCTAATTTAAAAAAAACGAAAAAAGGGGAATCATATTTTGGTCAAGAGTATTTCTCTATAATTTTCAAGATTTTCAAGATATTGAAAAGATTCTTTCTTGGTTCTTTAGAGTCTTCTTTAGACTTTCTTTCTGCCCTCAACTTCAATTAAGTTCTTTTAAAAAAAAATTGATTTTCAAGATTTTCAAGATCTTAAAAAGATTCCTTCTTGGTTCTTTAGAGTCCTCTTTGGATTAAGTTTTTAAAATTTTAATTCTTTTTATATTTTCACTAATAAATGAGTTACTTCTTGAGATTAGTTCAATTCTTTGATTTTGTTAAGAATACAAAAGGAGGCTGACTTGAGCTTTGAGTGGTAGAAGGCAAAAAAAAAAAAACAGAGAACAAACACGTGATGGAATGTGTGAGTTATCTCATTTTATTTTATAGATTGAAAACATGAGTACGGAATGAGGAGAACCACAAGTGATTGACTTGAAATTCTTCATCAAAGTTGTTAATGACCAATTTAAGAGGCTGAATGCAAGGTTGGATGGTTTGGAATCCTCTTTCGGTTCTAAATCACATAGAAGAAGACATAGAAGACATGAGTTTGATGAAAAAGAAGCTTATTCCAATATGGAGGCAAGAGCAAGTTATAAATGGGATGAAAAGGTTTACTCCAATGGAGATAGTAATATAGGTAGTATAAAGATGAAAATTTTGTCTTTTCAAGGAAAGAATGATCTTGAGTTATAATTGGAGTGGGAAAGAAAGGTTGAGTATGTATTTGATTGTCATAATTACTCCAAGGAGAAGAAAGTAAAGCTAGCTATCGTAGAATTTATAGATTATATTGGTATATAATGGGATCAATTGGTGGTCAATAGGTGAAGGAATTGTGAAAGACCTATTCAGTCATGGGAAGAGATGAAATTGATGATGCGTAAGAGGTTTATACCTTGCCATTACTATAGGGATTTATATAGAAATTTGCAAGGATTGATTCAAGGTCCCATGAGTGAAGAAGATTATTACAAGGATACGGAAATTACCATGGTTAGAGCAAACATAGAGAAAGATAGAAAAGCAACAATGGCTAGATTCATTGTCGGATTAAACAGGGAAATTACCTATGTGGTTGAATTGCAACATTACTCAGAGATAGAAGAACAACTGCACAAAACCATTAAAGTGGAGAAGGAAATCAAGTCCAAAAGTTTCAAATCTAGTTCGTCATCTAGTTCTCCATGGAAATCAAAATGTACAAAATAATGGGGTCATAACATAAATTATCAACCTATATAGCATCAGTAGAAGTCATAAAAAAATTACCTTCCTCAACCATCCCAACTGGGTTGATAAGTCTCTCTTATAGATGCATCTAGAAATGCACATGCAACTCAA
Source organism: Hippophae gyantsensis (assembly GCA_030763125.1). Classification (NCBI taxonomy): domain Eukaryota; kingdom Viridiplantae; phylum Streptophyta; class Magnoliopsida; order Rosales; family Elaeagnaceae; genus Hippophae; species Hippophae gyantsensis. The sequence goes on along the minus strand of CM061028.1, from coordinate 43,276,715 downwards.
GTCTCCAACCATTAAAATCATTGAAAGATCATTCTGAACAACATGGTCAATGGTTATAGTTGTATTGCTAGTGAGACCTAAATCTCCAATAACAGCTATTCGATGCAGATATGCATTTGGGCTGGGCATTGGCAAAGTTTCAAAGGAATACTCTTCACTCATAGCTGGAATAGAATTGTCACCACACTAGTAATAATATTTCATTCAGGTTCAAGCCCTAAAACAAAGAAGATAAGCACTTTAGTCCAATTGTTTGTTACCCTATTATTCTTACATTTAGTGTTTCGTAGGCATTCATTTTATAGTATCAAGACAATGCAATATCATACTTCCTCAGCCATGCAAACATATTTGCACTCTTTCAGGCTGTAATTAATTAGCTCTTCACCATGAGTTATTATCAAAACTCTCCCCTACTATCATTTTCCCCAAGAGTTTACCAGCAGCCATAGCCACAGTTGGGTACAACATAACTTGCTTCTGATTTTGTAACAAGTTCTTCTCTGCAACAATCATTTTTCCAAACAGTGCTCTCGCTCTCTATAATCTGCTTTGACTACCAAATTCCTCCCAACAACTTTGATAACCAACAACAGCACAAACCTTAGCAAATTTCTCTGTAATTCAAACATAAAAAAGAAGAAAGTGAATTTACTTCCGGTTACTCACTGAAGTGTCCAATTGTAAGCACCAAACCCAAATCAAATCAATTAAGTACATAAGCAAAAAGTAATCGTAAAAAGTAAATGCCCAAAATCCAAGCATTAGAGAAGTTCTTGTACCATCAATCTTCACATGGTGAATAATTCCAAAGGTGTAATTTAAGAGGCCTTCAAATGGATACAATTGGCTGTAAACAGTTGAGACACCTTCTCGCTTGTTCACATATTTGCCACTTTCCTTGCCATACCACGCCTCGCTTACAACAGTTTTAGGATCGAGAGGTGTTACATTCAAACCAATCTGCGCATCCCCTGAACCAAAACAAGTGAACTCATTTCACCATATGCCCATGATCGAACAAGCAAAACAAGAAAACCAGAAACTTCATGGAATTTCAAAGATAAGTACCAGTAACCCAAGAAACCCACATGGAAGTTGGTGAAGATATTGCCAGAGTAATCTGTTCAGGAAAATTGGAAGTGACATTCTTCCTCGACCTAGGATTATTCATGGGCAATTCATCACTGCATTTGCGAAGTGATGGATCAACGCGTCTAGTTACGGGCTTAAATGGGCCGTCTAGAGTTGTGGGTATGCGACTTTCAGCCGCCAACTTTCTCGTTATGATCAAACAAATGCTCCAAATGATCCATAACTTGATGTTCTTCATTGCGTACTCTACTTTCTTCTTTGCATTCATGAATTAAGAATCTAGGAAGACAAACCAAGTGGATGATCATAATCTTAGCCAACGTTGCAAATTTTGGCATATCTTAATTTTTTTTTTGGCTCTAAATTGGTCTATCTTAATTTGATAGTTGGAATTAATGCTTATTCCGAAACTGTTTTATATGCTCGTTGAAATTTCGTAATCAGCTATTTTAAAGAAAGTAGCCGGTTCTAATCAAGTTTGATGATATTTCGCGGATCATTGAGGACTTAAGAATCTTTAGACTTTAGAAAAGCATGTTCTCTTAAGAAATGGAATAGTAGTTATCATTCAATTAATATAGATAACTATGAGATGCACCTGTTCTTTATGGACTTGTAAGACAAGGAAACTAATGTCTCAAGTTGAGATTTAGAGAGATTTTGAGAGAAATTATAAATTATTGTGTTTTTCTTTAATAAGTTAAGTTCAAATTACTTTATGAAAAATATATAGGGTGAATATATATAAGAGAATATAATAATTATTAATGATTATTATGCGTAGTGATAGACTTATCTTAATATTAGAGTTATCTTTTTATAATTAATTTTTTACTTGTCGAATAATTAAGAGGTTATATGCTGGTTGTATATCCTATTGGATATTTATTTAGTAATGATACTCATTTGTTGACTCAACGCCTATTGGGCTAACTTACAAGTTATCTGCTGACTAGGATCTCTCATATCGTACCATATGGCATAAGTTATACCCAATATCATCCCTTAGACCTTCTAGGCCTAGATACATAGGTCAGGAGGTCTATTTTGTCATTCTATCATCATTTAGGTTTATGAAAATGTGAGCCACACTAGCAACATCAAGCTCATTTCGTGTGATTATTACCTAACCATACGAAGGATTACTTGCACAGATGTTCAAAACATGAGCGATAATATCCTATTGTTGGTATTTTTTCCAAATTCTTAATCAAACTCTCGGTTGGGGATTCATGTCGAAGTCCAAGTTGGTCTTTAAAGAGTCAACCTTCCCTTTTTTTGGAGTGAAACATTCGAAAAGCTAGCTATGAAATTATAGGGTACATCTTCTATACTATAGAATGTGCCTATTGTAGATGGTAAGGGTTCTTAGCCCACTGAGTTGCGTACTTCTATTGTGACTTCATCAACATTGTCCTCTATTCCTAACATTCCTGAGTCCATGGAGCTTATAAGCTAAGACATGCACATCAAGGTTTCTAGGGCTCAATGGCTTGCCAGGAGATTGGATCACAATGTTACAATTCACCTCTTTGTATGATCATTTTCAACATATATATGCCACGTTGCTCTATTATTTTTGTACTTTTGAATCATGTACCTACGATTTTGTACTTTTGTTGCATCCTCATACTTCTTTTACTTTTTGGTAGCATGTTTTTAGTAAGTCCCGTTCTAGGTCTCATTTGTCTCGTGATTGCAGGCGCTCTATGAGTTTGTCCTTTAAAGGAAGTTGTGGTCCATTATATTGATACATAATGGTCTGTACATGTTGGGAAGTAAGTCTGTAGCCTAGAGTAAGACAATTGCATGAGGAATAGATGGCAAGATGGTCTGTTCATAGTGTCGAGATACTCAATAACCACTTTTAAACCAAGTATATTTCTTGTTTTATGCTAAATATCATGAAAAAACTTAATTTATATTTGATTATTTCAATAGGTGGAATGATAGCAAATAGATTGAGAAGAAGACAAAAAGGGAAAAATCAGTCTATGCTATTACGTGCATTTTTCTATGCCTTGATGCACTTTTCCAGTATGCATTCAAAGGGCTCTATACAACAACAGGAAAATATTTATGCCTCGATGCACCTATTTCCACTGTGATCAATAAGTACCATGCCCCGACGGGTACTTTTCTATGCCCCAACGCGTGTTATTTATTTGGTCAAATTTTGCCAAAACTAATCCATTTTTAATCTAGCTTTCACCCTTAAACCTTGGATCTTTTAAGAGTTAATCAAATGTCCCATATTTGGTCATTTTTCTTTTAATTAACGCTAGTGAGGCATAAGATAAATACACAATTAAAAATCAAAAACCAATAGTAACTTCCAATAAGTGAGAAAAGAGAGAAAAAGTTTAAGAAAAGATTAAAGAAGATACAAAATTATGAAGAATTTGAGAGAAAATTAGTGCTACAAATCAAGAGATTAAATGTATCACTTCTTCTTGTCCTTTTATTTATCAATTTTTATGTCTTTATTTATGAACTTAAATATGTCTAGCTAATTTATAAAGTTATGGGTCTTATGAACTCAATCCTCTACATTTGTTGATTTAATATTTTACACCAATCGTGAGTGCAATTCAATTATATTATTTAAATTTATTTTTATGCTATTAAATGTCTAGCCAACAATTGATCTATAGAGGCAACTAAATAGATTTGAGAGAATTATTTAATTATTTGTCTTGATTAAATAACATGCATAGTTTCTAGTAAGAGGTTTAAAATTCTTAAGTGTATAATCTATTATTCATGAACATAATGAGTGGTGTGTAATCTAATTGACATGAGAGTTTGATTAGATTAATTACTATATGATGTGTAGTTTACTTAAGAGAAGAATGCATTTTAGGTTAGATTTAATTGATCATTTAATTGGTTGGTAATTATTTTGGAGGAAATTTTAGTGATTCACACCCTTAGAAAATTAGGGAATTAAAGATTTTTAGGTTATTGTCTCATATATTTTCATCATTGTTGAGTTTTGATTTGAGTAATTAGTTGTTATTTATTTTTTATTTTTATAATTTGATATTGTCCAAATAGTATTCATAATAATTATATTAGTACTCAGTTATAAATTATACATTGCCCTATGGGATCGATATTCATATTTAGGTACTTTATATTACTCACACGACTTGTATACTTGTATCTAAGGTATCAAGTTTTTGGTGCCATTCTCTTAGAGTTTATTACTTGTAACAGATGTTGATAAAATTCGATACCATACTAGTTGAAACATTTTAATTCCTATTTTTGTGTTTTTGTTGTATGCCCAACTTGGTAGGTGAAAATATTGTACCTTTTGATCCAGAAATAGAGCAAACCTTACTTAGCTTAAGAGGGAAACTATTAGCATAAAATCAATCAAGGGTTATGGTAGAACAAGGGGATCAACAAGCTATAGTGGTCCCTAAACCTTTATGGGATTTTGTAGTCTCACAAGTAGATGGAGCCCAATCATCTATCAATAAACTATGAATCAACACTAATAATTTCAAAATCAAGCAAGGTGTCATTCAGATGGTGCAGGCAAACCAGTTTGGAGGGTTAGTCAACAATGACACAAATCTTTATTTGACTTCATTCTTGGATAACTATGACACCTTTAAGATGAATAGTGTCTTAGACGATGCAATTTTCCTTTGTTTGTTTCCTTTCTCACTAAGGGACAAAGCTAAGGCTTGGTTATAGTCACTACCTAATGGGTCAATCACTACATGGGAACAATTGGCTAAAAATTTCTTAGCAAAGTTCTTCCCACCTTTAAAGATAGCTAAGTTTGGAAACAACATCATATATTTTCAACAATTTAAAGAAGAATCATTTTTTATAAATCTTAGGAATGCATCAAGGAGTTATTAGGAAGATGCCCACATCATGGTTTTCCTATTTGGCTACAAGTGCAAACATTCTATAATGGGTTAATGGGACAACTAAGTACCATAATTGATGCTACAACTGGGGGAGCCTTAATTAAGATGGTAATCAATTCAAATGTCAACTGTTCCCATCATTGGGTTTTCAACAACCACAATAACCATAAGCTCACCACCTAGTGAGAACAACCTAAATGCCTTAATAGGGATAATAAAAGAATTCATCCATTCAGTAAATACAAAAGTGGATCACCTAGAGTCCACTCATGAGGCTTCTATTCAGAATTTATAGATGCAAATGGGGCAACTTGTCCAATCTATAATTCAAAGGCCTCAAGATAACCTTCCAAGTAACACGGAAGTGAACCCAAAAAGAGAGGATAAAGAACTTGTAATACTATAGCCTTGAGGAGTGGTAAAATTTTAGAGTAGAAATAGGAAGCTCAAAAAGATGAGGAGGATATAGTGGATGGAGAGAATACTAGATATAATATTATGACATTCATGCACACTAACTCATGTTGATAAAATAACAAAATCTTTTGAACCACCCACACTTAAGACTTTGACACATGATATTACAAACAATGAAATAATTTCACCAAAAAAACTCAACTTGTTTTAATTCTAAAACTATGGAATTTGTGATGCAAGTTTATATTATTGATTGTGTGAGCTTTTTGAAGGCTACACCTCCCTTGTGTGTATCTAATGTGGTTGTGGAGTGTCTTGAGATGGATTCTATGCTCAAATCATCCATTGAGGAGCCACCTAAGGTTGTGTTTAAACCTTAACCAAACCATCTCTGTTATGCATTTTTGAGTAAGAACAAGACATTCCAATCATAATCTCTGCAAGTCCAAGTAAAGAGCAAGAAGATTCTAGAATTTGGTATGCATACATAAGATCTTGTTAGAAAATGGCGTTAAACCCACTAGGGATGCACAACATCAGTTAAACCCTATTATGAAAGAGATGTTAAAGAAGGAAGTTGTTAAGTGGCTGGTGATGAATGCTCAAAAAACACTAAAATTACCATGATTTTATGTACATTAATTGATTAAAAATATATATATATATATATTTATATGATTTTATCATATATTTATATAAATCTGCCTTTTTGGAATCACGGGTATTTTTATTATTTTTCAGGTATTTTCGCTTAAAAAAATAACTTAAAGACTCAAAGAAAAATACCAGAGGCAATACATCACAAATATATTCATAAAGTAAATGAGGAAAAGTCAACAAATATGAAAAAATTGGACAAAATGGGTCAAAAAGGTCAAAAATGCCAAAAAGGAGGAAATCGTGCAAGCAGCAGTCCAGCCACGTCGGCCAACGTGCGCAGCACGCCCAGCAATGCGCTTTCCTACTCTCCATTTCACGCGTTGTTGCACCCACACCAGCATGACATCATCAGTATGACATCATCATTCACTACTCCACGTTTTCTCCATTTTTAATCATTTTTTCACCCACTTTTTCTTCCCCTCCTCACCTATAAATACCCGTATTCTCTTCATAACTAAACACACCTAAAAACACATCTTCTCTTCTCTTTCTTTCTCTCCATTTCTTACATTTTTAGTTTTTCCTTAGATTTTCTTAGTTTTAGAGTTCTTCTCTTTTTGAGAAGAACTAATTATGTTTTTGTAATTTATTTACTTTTTGATTCAATAAATGGGAGTGCAAAATCCATTTGGAGGTTTTCCAGCAATAGAAATATCATCAAAGTACTGTAAGGATTTTATTTTCTTTACAATTATTTTTTAAGCTTTATTCTTATATGTTATATTTAATTTATCTGTGATTAAATTTAACTTTGTTGGCTGTTTGTAAACATGATATAATAATAACGTTATTATGCTTGCGAAATATTAAATAGGTGAAAATCTCTAAAATGAATTGATTTTGTTTTTATTCAAGATTTTATATTAAGAATGTTAGAGAGAAATATATTATTTTTCATTACAAACTTAAATATGAAAAATTAGATTTTAAGGTTTAGTTATCCGGTCTGATTTAGAGTAGTGCTCTTTTATTTGTTGGTACAATCACCCGGTAGTTAGAGTGAAGCTCTATTTCAAAAGTTTTTATAAGAATTATTATCTGAAAATGTATTGACAACATGTTTTCAGTAGTGGTTTTAAAACTTGAAAGTTAGTACTCGGATAACTAAATTCTTAGGTTTAATTTGGATACCTTGAATAAAGTTTAAACTGTCTAATCCCACCAAAGGTGGCATTTAAATGGTTCATTTTCAATCTCTTAGAAAAAAGGAATTAATTTAATTAACCAAATTAGTTATCAACCCTACTTATAGGTGTTAATTGATTTGTTTAGTTAACAAAGAATATCTAACCCCACCAAAGGTGGTTTTCATATAAAAAAGAGAGAATCAATAAATATCAATTTATATCTTTAATAACCTAAATAATATGAGCAAGCATAATTAACTTAGTTATTATATCCATAAATACTCCACTTAAAAATTGAACTAAATGTAAAAATTAAAAGAAATAATAAAAACAATGAACTTAAAAACTAAAATTACAACAAAATCAAAAATTAAATTTTAAGAATAAAATAAAAGAAAACAACATGAAACATAACACAAAAATGTCTCATACTTTTTAATCTTCTTTAAGATCATAATTAAAATCTAAAGCATAAGTTATTTTAATCTTCTTAAACAATCATGATTTATTATAATAATTAGTCGAAAATCATTTTCATATTTCATATAAAAAATGTATCAATTTAATTTCACTCAATTTCAGTATCATGAATCCGAATTCGCTTCGACTATATTCCTCACAAGTCAATACTCTCAAAACACTGAATTCTATGGGTTCAAACACTCATACTAATTTATATGCGAAAGAGTTGATGTATAGAAATGAACTAATATGTTCGCATATGTATAAAGAATAAAGGCTCAAAGTGTTATTTTGGCATTGATCTCATGGAAGGAATCAAATGTATAAATTATAAATATATAAAAATTATTTTCATGCATAAATCAAACTCATTAAGATTAAATTTCAAGATATATGTCTTTTACAAATGAAGAAAGTGCAATGACTTTTTAGGGAATTACTTCCTATATCTTTATTTTGTAATTAGCCTTTACTCACAACTTTGTAGGCAATGTGGGTCATAGTATGTAGATTATACTATATATTCTTTATCTCTCTATATTTTCCTGAAGATACTTTTCAATATATATCATTTTTTTAGAGAGTCAACCTATGTACAGATTTTACATTTTTTTAGGATTTTGGTGAGTGGTTAATTTTATGGCTTTTCTGTTTGATTTGGTTTAGGTAACCCCAGATATATCTCTCTCTTTTTGTAGCAGTCATGCATGAATGAGATAAAAGCATATACTATCAATTTCTACTCAAATCATTTAATTTAAGCAAAAATAATAATAACAAAATATACGACACTCTATTAAGATGAGAAAAAATTCATACATTCAATGCTAATACCTATAGAGATCATCTAAAAATTTGAAGAAATAAGAAATGTGTTTGGAGTAGAAAAAATATATATATTTCACTCTCAATAAAGGAAATTAGGCTCAAATTATATCTCACAAAGGTAGTCTCTACTAAAACAAATCCATAAACACCGATTTTGGGTTTAATATAATTTTCACACCTTATCAAGAAACACTAGTTATGACAAAAACTAACTAATTACCAAAAACAATTACAAAATATTTCATGATATGTTTTCAAAAATTAATCTAAGAGTACAAAAGACTTAACTATTTACTTAAATTTGATTTAAAGAAATGATAAATTTTTGTGAGATTTTTTTTTAAATTCCAAAAATTATTAAATCACACAAAGAAAATAAAACCAAACACAATAAAAATGAAAATGTGAACATAAAAAAATATTATTTTTTTATTTTTTAAAAAATTATTAAATATGTTTTTTTTTAAATTAAGAATGGTAATTTTTCACCACCCCCAACCTAGAACTTACATTGTTTTCAATGTAACAACTGTAAATTAAAGATAAAGAGAAAAGAGAGGAAATATTACCTATTTCTTGAGAATGTTGCAAGTAGTGATGGAGAAATACAGGTGCATCCATCATGTTCATTAAAGTGCACACAGATAGATCGCTGTGAACATCTAACATCTCAATAAATATTATTAGTTTTAACAATTTTTAAAACTATTCAAATGTAATTAAACTAAAATAAATAGATAAATGAAGTGAATAAAACAAATAAGAGGAAATTACCTAAAATGATGGGTTGCCTCTCATCCAGCGCTTAGTTTAACGTCTTAGCAAGACGTAACTTGGGGATTTCATTTTAACTAAACTCAATGTCCCCTCATCAATGAGTCAATCAAACCTACAAGTAAGACAAGATTGTATATCTATACTTTTTCAGTCATGTCATATGGATTTTCAAATTTTTCTATACTTAAAACTAGGGACATGCTTGTGAGTTTTAGATAATCCACGTCTAGGTACAAATCAAATAATTAAAGGCACCGAAACACAATTGTACCTAGATCAAACAAAACAACTAACTCCTTATTAACCAAGAGTGCTCACAGGAAAGAATGGTGGGGTAAAATATCCTTAAAAACCATCATCCTAAACAGAGCAACGTTCCCAGGAAAGACTAGTGGCACAAAACCTTCCAAGAACTAGTCTCCTAGACAGAACTCTCTTAGATCTTTACTTTTCATGCTATTAAAATTAAGTTAATTAAGTAAATGAAAATGAATGTTATTTAAGTTAATGAAAATATAAGTCAATTAAGTTAGTAAATTAAGTTACTAAAAACCTAAGTTAATTAACTTAAACGAAAATTTAGTAAAAACCAAAGTTAATTAAGTTAAACGAAAATTAAGATAAAAAAATAGAAAAAAAATTTAAATTAAAAATTAAGCCAAAAATAAAATAAAAAAAATTGAAAAGGGAAAAAGAAAAATAAAAAATAAAAAAAATAAAAAAATTGAAAAAGGTAAAAGAAAAAAAATAAAAAATAAAATCAATTTTTTAATTTTTTTTTAATTTTTTTAATTTTAATTTTTTTAAAAGAAAATAATTAAATAAAATAAAATTTTTTATTTATTTTATTTTATTATTATTTTTTATTTAAAATTTATTTAAGTATTTTTTTATTTATTATGAAATTTGAAATATGAAATTTTTTTTTGTTATTCTTTTGTTTTTTAATGAGAAAAAAAATTATTTTAATTTTTTTTACTATTCACGAACAACAAATTTTTTCATTTTTGTTTTTTTAAATCAAAATAAAAAAATCCCAATTATTTACAACACAAAAAGTTTTTCAAATTTTGATAAATAATTTAAAAATACTATTGCTTCCCCGACAATGGCGCCAAAAACTTGTTAGGCAAAACCGACAATGCCGATCCTACCGATAATTTGGTTTTATATTTATAAAATTCTCAAAAGTACACGAATCATTTCGTAGAAAATGATAAGTATACTCACAAAGTCGATCTAAGGAAGAAATATATGTGATTTTTAATTTATTATTCAAACTTTTAAAAACGAAATTAAATCCTAAACATCCTTTCACGATATTTTGGGGTTTGTGTTTTTAATCTAATAACTTAAAAATAAACATAGATATGGATTTAATACACATTTATGCAAATTTTATCATTTATAAAAGTGGAGTATTTATGGATATAATAACTAAGTTAATTATGCTTGCTTATATTATTTAGGTTATTAAAGATATAAATTGATATTTATTGATTCTCTCTTTTTTATATGAATACCACATTTGGTGAGATTAGATATTCTTTGTTAACTAAAAAAATCAATTAACACCTATGGGTGGGGTTGATAACTAATTTGGTTAATTAAATTAATTTCTTTTTTCTAAGACATTGAAAATGAACCATTTAAATACCACCTTTGGTGGGGTTAAACAGTTTAAACTTTGTTCAAGGTGTCCAAATTTAACCTAATAATTTAGTTATCCGAGTACTAACTTTCAAGTTTCAAAACCACTACTGAAAACATGTTGTCAATACATTTTCAGATAATAATTCTTATAAAAAAATTTGAAATAGAGCTTCACTCTAACTACCGGGTGATTGTACCAACAAATAAAAGAGCACTACTTTAAATCAGACCGGATAACTAAACCTTAAAATCTAATTTTCAGATTTAACTTTGTAATAAAAAATAATATATTTCTCTCTAACATTCTTAATATAAAATCTTGAATAAAAACAAAATCAATTCATTTTAGAGATTTTCACTTATTTAATATTTCGCAAGCATAACAACGTTATTATTATATCATGTTTACAAACAGCCAGCAAAGTTAAATTTAATCACAGACAAATTAAATATAACATGTAAGAATAAAGCATAAAAAATAACTTTAAGAAAATAAAATCCTTACAGTACTTTGATGCTATTTCTGTTGCTGGAAAACCTCTAAATGGATTTTGTACTCCCATTTATTGAATCAAAAAGCAAATAAATTACAAAAACATAATTAGTTCTTCTCAAAAAGAGAAGAACTCTAAAACTAAGAAAAGCTAACTAAGGAAAAACTAAAAACTAAGAAAAACTAAAAAACTAAGAAATGGAGAGAAAGAAAGAGAAGAGAAGATGTGTTTTTAAGTGTGTTTAGTTATAAAGAGAATGAGGGTATTTATAGGTAAGGAGGGGAAGAAAACGTGGGTGAAAAAATGATTGAAAATGGAGAAAACACGAAGTAGTGAATGATGACATCATGCTGGTGTATGCATGGCAGCGCTTGCAGATGGGCGCAGGCGCACGCAGAATAGAACAAGGACGCGCAGGAAATGGAGAGCAGGAGTGCGCGTTGCTGGGCTTGCTACGCGCGTTGGCCGGCGTAGCTGGGTGGCTACGTGCGCGATCTCCTCCTTTTTGACCTTTTTGACCCATTTTGTCCAATTTTTTCATATTTGTTTACTTTTCCTCATTTACTTTATGAATATCTTTGTGATGTATTGCCTCTGGTATTTTTCTTTGTGTCTTTAAGTTACTTTTTTAAGCGAAAATACCTTAAAAATAATAAAAATACCCATGATTCTGAAAGATAGATTTATATAAATATATGACAAAATCATATAAATATATATATTTTTAATCAATTAATGTGTATAAAATCATGGTAATTTTGATGCTTTTTGAGCACTCATTAGCTGGACATGGGCATCATTTACCCATGTATTGACAGTGAATGGGTAAGCCTAGTATAATGTGTACAAATACTCCACTATTATGAATGATATCATTTGCATTATTGTTTATTGAATCTATATCTATGTTTATTTTTATTTTTATGTTATTAGATTAGGAAACAAAAAAACCAAAATATCGTGACAAAATGTTTAGGATTTAATTTTTTTTAAAGATTTTAAATAATAAATTAAAAACCACATATATTTCTTCCTTAGATCAACCTTTAAAGCATACTTATTATTTTCTATAAATAATTTGTGCACTTGTGAGAGTTTTAAAAATTATAAAACAAAAAGGGTATTTTCACAAAATCGGTATTTACATTGCTAGTCTTGCGAATCATAATCAAGTTTTTGGCACCGTTGGGGAAGGAATAACATTTTTATATTATATATCAAAATTTTAAAAACTTTTCATGTTGTAATAATTGTGATTTTTTTTATTGATTTTAAGTTCAAAAAATATTTAAATATCAAATTTCAAATTTACAAAAAAAAAACAATTTTACTATTCGTGCATAGTACAAAACTTTTAAAATTTAAAATTCAAAAAAATAATTTAAAAATAAAAAAAATTAAACTCATCTTGAACGTAAATAAAAATTCAAAAAACAATTGTTTTATTGAATAGTAAAACAAAAAAAATTAAATTTTAAAAAAATGTTCACAAATGAATAATGAATTTTTAAAAAAATTAATTTTTAAATTTTAATTTTAATTTCATAAAAAAATTTAAAAAAAATTTAAATTTAAATTTCAAAAAAAAAAATTGAAATTGTTCTTGAACCGTAAAAAAATTAAAATTTAAAATTAAAGTTAAAAAAATTAAAGTTAAAATTAAAAAAAAATATTTTCTTGAAGAGTAAAAAAAAATTGTTTTCTTGAATAGTAAAACTAAAAAGGAATCTAAATTTAAATTTCATACAAAAAAATTTAAAATTTTAAGGTCTAAAATTCAAAAAAGAATGTTATTTATCTTGAAAAGAAAACAAAAAAAAAATTAAAGATACAAAATTAAAATTAAAAATTAAAAAAATTATCAACTAAATTTATTTACAAAAAAAATTAAAAATTTATAAATAAATAAAAATTCAAACAAAATTAAAAAAAAAATTAAATTTTTTTATATAAATAATGAGCTTTGAAAAAAAATTAATTAAAACAAATTAAAAAAATAATTAATTTAGATTTTAATAGCATAAAAAGTAATGATCTTAGTGAGTTTTGTCTAGGAGACTAGTTTTTGGAAGCCTTTGTGTCGCGAGTCTTTCTTGAAAACGTTGTTTTGTCTAGGAGGATGGTATTTTAGGAGCTTTCGCCCTACCATTCTTTCCTGTGAGCACTCTAGGTTAATATTGATTATGTTATTTAATTTAGAGGTTAACTTAACTTATTTGTTTAGTATTATTTTATTTTCTCTAAATTTTTTGTACAGTTATTTTATTATTCTTATCCTTTGACAAGTGTTTTAAATTTATGCTTTCACTAGTCTATGCAAGATAGAAGATTCTTAGGAAACCCTCTTATACCATACATATATAATATTCATAAATTTTAAAAATTGTCCACAAGATTGGATTCTAACCATCAACCTATTTTTGAGCCTAACACAAAACCAAGCCTTAATCCTTTGCCGAAACCAATAGAAATGGGAGAAAACCCATATGTTAGGGAAACCACCATGAAGGAGTTTGCACAACCAGTAATTGGCACGACAACTGCCTCTATCTAGTTGGGTGAGGTTGCTCGAAATTATGACTTGAAAAACATTCATTTTTTCATGCTTCCTTCATTCTATGAGCTACCTAATGAAGATTCTCTTTCCTTCATTAATTTTCATTAGGGAATTCTATGCCACAATCTAAACTTTCTCCCTCAGTATTATAAATGAGGATCGTCTTAGAATTAGGTGTTTCCCCTATACTTTGAAGGGCAATGCCAAAGCTTGGTTGATGTCACTCCTTCCAGGTTTTCTGAGGACCTGGGAGGACGTTTACAATAAATTCATGGGAAAATTCTATTCCCACCAAAAAACATCAGAGTTGAGAGCAATGATTTCCAGTTTCTTTCAAATGAAAGGAGAACCATTCCATGAAGCCTAGGATAGGTTTAAATTATTCCTCACTCAATACCCCCATCACAGCTTCCCCTTACAATTTTAGAACCAATTCTTTTATGATGGACTTACACAGTAATGCTAGTTCATTATCTACAATGTTGTAGGAGGAGCTATGAGAGAGAAGACAACCTTAGAGACATACAACCTCTTTGAGATGTTGGGTGCAAATTCCCAATAGAAAAGCTCACAAGTGAGAAGAGTTGGAGTTCATGAAATTGATTCCAGCAATGAAGTTCAATAGCAACTTGTTCAATTGACCAAGTAAGTTGCCCTTCTAACTACACAAATCAACACCAACAATGAACATTATGGTTTGTGTAGCAACATTGGACATGGTACTGAAGCCTATCCATATCAAAGAGAAACACTAGCTAGACTTGAACAAGTTAATGTTTTGGGAGCATATCAATATAGACCAAGATTCAACCCCAATTCAAGTACCTATAATCCTAGGTGGAGGAATCATCCCAACTTCTCCTGGAGGCAAAACAACCCTCTTTTGCCCAAGGCTCAAACCAACTAGGCCAGAAATTCCACCAGTCCATTCCAAGAAGCCTTCCTAATAAACGAACCTTGGAGGACGACCTGAATTCTTTTATTCAAGTCTATAGAGATAACCAATCTAAAACTAAACAACAGTTTGACTTTGTGGAAGCTTATATAAAAAAGGTGGAAGTCTAAGTGGAACAGTTAGCTGAGAATTTGCAAAAGCAAAGCAAAGACTAACTGAATGGCCAAAGTGGATCAAACAAATTCAATAAAGAGGACACATTGAGTTTGTCACTCTAAAATATCAAAGCAACGTCTTACTAGAAGACGATAAATTTTAGTCCTGAGTAGGAAGTCACCCATTACTGTATTTTCTTTTCTTTTAATTTGTTTAATTTTGTTTTTATTTTAAGAATGTGTGTAATAAAATTCAAATGAAATAATAGAGTTCATTTGTTTCAAAAATCGTGTTCTTTCTTTAAATTTTGCATTACAAAAAAAAACTTAATTAACTTAGATTTTCACTTAACTTAATTAACTTAGATTTTCAATAAAAAAAGAAAATAAATAAATAAATAAATAGGTTATCTGTGTCTTTCGTCTTCCTTAAGCCTTTACATTTTGTTAAGTGAAATTTTTCTTAGAAAAGCCTACTATTTTTCAATTTAGGAGCTAGATACGCAAGAGGAGGAGGACCAATTTCCACTACAAGTAGCCATGGGAGATACCAGAGATAGGTAGAAAATGATGAAGGACTATGCAATGCTAATCATTGGAAATGCAACTTCCAACATACAACTACAAGAAGTTGCAAGGAACTATGAGTGGAAAAAGATTCATTATTCTTTATTACCTTCCTTGTATGGTATCCCTAATGAAGACCCTTTGAATTTTATTAGATAATTCTATGCTATTATTCAAACCTTTTCCATTGCAGAGAATTGATGAAGATCAGCTTAGGATGAGGTGTTTTCCTTACACCTTCAAGGATAAAGCTCGGTAATGGTTCATTACTCTACAACTGGGTTCTTTAACAACTTGGGAGGTAGTCTATGAAAAATTTATAGGTAGGTTTTATTCCCATCAAAAGACTACTGATCTAAGAATGAAGATAGCAACATTTTCTCAAATGGACGAAGATCCCTTTCATGAAGCTTGGGAAAGATTCAAACTTCTTTTCATTCAATTTCCTTATCATAGCTTTCCATTATAGCTACAAAACCAATTCTTTTATGATGGATTGACACTGTAGAGCCAGTATATGGTTAATAATGCTGTTGGAGGAGCTGTGGGAGAAAAGACTATAAAGGAAACCTATAGTCTCTATGAGCTATTGGGTTCTAATTCCCAACAAAGAAGCACTAGGAGAAGAATAGCAGGAGTCAATGAAGTTGGCTCTAGTAATGAAATGACCTTGCAACTTGCTAAATTGACTAAGCAAGTAAAACTTCTCACTACCCACCAAATGCCAAATCAAGAGGTGTGTGAAGTGTGTTTTTCAATTAGGCATGATGCTTGTAATTATTCATATACTTGTGATTCTAGTATGGATTCCATACAGGAAGTCAATTCCTTTCAAAGGTATCATCCAAACACCAATAATCACCCTAACCATCATTGGACACCAAACAATTACCAAGCCTACACCCAATTTCAAACACTAAGGTCATATAAAAACCACCCTTACCCACCAAATTAATCTTTCAAACCAACCTTAGAGGATATCTTGAATGCTTTTATTCAAGTTAGTCACGACAAAAAATTGATGAATAATCAAAGGTTAAGCACCATGGAGGCTTCGGTTGTTGGGCAGCTAGCAAAACAAATGCAAAGGCAAAAACCAAGAAAGTTACCCAGTCAACCCGAACAAGCGAAGGATGTAAGAACCCTTCAAAGTGGTAAGGTAGTCAATACTAGTTTACCTAAAATCCCTAAAGATCTACCTTGTAGTTCAGGTAACAAAGAAGGTGAAATTATAGTCTCGCAAAAAGGAGAGAAAAGTGCTACACTTGACAAAACTTCGAAAAAACTCATTTGGGAGTCATCTAACATCCCCAAAATTCAAAAGACAATAGAACCACATCAGTTGCAAGTACCTTTTACACACCGATTGAAAGAATCCAAATAAGATAAGCAATTCTATGATCTTTTTAATATGCTTTTTAAAGTAAATATCAATTTACCATTATGAGAAGTGATCATGAATGTGCCCTTCTATGCTATGTTTTTCAAAGTGTTGAACACTAAGAAAAGGAGATATGAACTTAATAAATGAGTAGTAGTATTAGAAATTTCTAGTGTTGTACTTCAGCACCGACTTCCCTCTAAGTTGAAAGACCTTGGAAGTTTTATCATAAACATAACTATACGGGATAGGAAGGTTTCTAAAGCAATGCTTGATTTAGGTGCTAGTATAAACTTGATGTCCTTCTCTATCTTCTTACAGCTTGATTTAGGATATTTAAAACCCATAACTATGTCCCTTTAACTTCCAGATAGATCTCTTAAGTATCCAAAGGGAATAGTTGAGGATGTGCTGGTACATGTAGACAAATTGATACTACCTGTTGACTTTGTGGTTCTTGATATGCAAGAAAATCTAGCCATGGCTAGAGAGCACACAATACTACTTGATAGATCATTTATGGCAACTATCAAGACTATTATTGATGTCCAAGATGGAAATTTGGCAATGACAATCTTAGGAGAGACTACTCATTTTAAAGTTTTTGATTCTTCACCTTTTCCTTCTACTTCTTCCATCGATGAAATATTTGATATTGACCCTTTGGATAATCTTGTCCAAAGCACATTTTACCGAACCAGAGTAGAAGACAAGCTTGAAACTATTCTTACGCTTGAAGAAGTAGAAGAAGATTTAGATTAGGAAACTAAAGGGTACCTTGAACAACTAGATAGTGATGAACTAATGACAAAATCTAGTACACTCTTAAATCTACCCAATTCCCCATCTAGTAAAGAGGTTAATCCACCTGAACTTGAACTTAAAGACTTACCTAAGCATTTAAAATACATGTTTCTAGGAGAAGGAGAAACTTATCCAACGATAATTTCTTCAACATTGACCAAAACCCAAGAAAAGGAACTTATAAATGTGCTTAATAAGTTTAAGAAAGCCATAGGTTAGAGTATCAAAGATATAAGAGGCATTAGTCCTACCATGTGTATGCATAAGATCAACTTGGAGGATGGTGCTAAACCCGTACGAGAGGCCCAAAGAAGACTAAACCTAAACATGCAAGAGGTAGTTAAGAAAGAAATTCTTAAATTATTAGAAGAAGGAATTATCTACCTTATTTCTGATAGTAATTGGGTTAGTCCAGTGCATGTGGAACCTAAGAAATCTGGGATAACAGTTGTTAAAAATGAAAAAAGTGAATTAGTGCCCACTAGAATAATCATTGGATGGAGGATGTGTATAGATTTCATGAAATTGAATTTATATACTAAAAAGGATCACTTTCCTCTTCCATTCATTGATCAAATGTTGGAAATATTAGCTAGGCATGAATTTTACTATTTTCTAGATGGATTTTCTGGATATTTATCAAGTACCCATAGTACTAGAAGATCAGGAAAAGACCATATCTACATGTACTTTTGGGGTTTCTTTTTGAAGAATTCCATTTGGGTTATGCAATGCCCCTGCCACTTTCTAGAGATGTATGATGTCTATCTTTTCAGACATGGCGAAAACATTTATTGAGGTTTTCATGGATGATTTCTCTATCTTTGGAAACTCATTTAAGGATTTCCTACAAAAATTGACTTTGGTTTTAGAAAGATGCATTGAATGCATTCTAACCCTTAGTTGGGAGAAAAGTCATTTTATGGTTCAATAAGGGATAGTGTTAGGACATATCATTTCAAATAAAGGTATTGAAGTTGAAAAGGAAAAAGTTGAACTGATTTCAAAATTACTTCCCCCTACATCTGTTAATAGGATAAGAAGTTTCTTAGCACATACAAGATTTTACAGACGATTTATTATAGATTTCTCTAAAATAAGTCATCCTTTATGTAACCTGTTATCAAAAGATGTTTACTTTGATTTCAACGATGACTACCTTATTGCCTTTAATACCTTGAAGGAGAAAGTAACATCTGCCCTTATTATTATGGTACCAAACTGGTCTTTACCCTTTGAAATAATGTATGATGCATCCGATTATGCTATCAGAGCAATCTTGGGATAGAGGGTGGATAAGTGTTTGCATGTCATCTACTATGCTAGCAAAATGCTCAATGATGCCTAGATGAATTATACCACCACTGAAAAGGAATTATTGGCTATAGTGTTTTCTTTGGACAAATTCAGGTCTTATTTAGTAGGATCTAAAGTGATTGTGCATTCTGAGCATGCTACTTCAATATACCTATTAAGTAAACCTAATGCCAAGCCAAGATTAATCAAGTGGGTCTTACTCTTACAAGAATTTGACCTAAAAATCAAGGATAAGAAAGGTAGCAAAAACTTAGTAGCTAACCACTTGTCTAGGTTGATTTCTGACTTCAATTCTCTTAAGTGTGAGAGTAATGAAGATATAGTTGAAACCTTTCTTGATGAACATTTATTTTCAATAGGTCCAAACCTATGGTATGTTGATATTGTAAACTATCTTGCCATAGTATTTTGAGACCTAACACTTCATATCAGGACAAGAAAAGGTTCTTTAAAACTATCAAGGATTATTTCTGGGATGACCCTTATTTATACAAGATTGGTCAAGATTAAGTCATCTAGAGATGTGTACCTGAAGAAAAACATAAGAGAATTCTAAATTTTTGTCATGAACTTCATTGTAGGAGCCATTTTGGTGGTAAAAAGACAGCCAGTAAGATATTACAATCTGGATTATTTTGACCCACTCTTTTCAAAGATGCTCATATGTTTTGTGCACAATGTGATAGATGTCAAAGAACAGGCAACATAAGCAAAAGAGATGAAATTTGTTTGACATCTAACTTAGTTTTTGAACTCTTTGATGTGTAGGGGATTGACTTTATGGGTTCTTTTCCCCCATCCAATGGTTTTTAATATATTTTTGTTGATGTGGATTATGTATCCAATAATGTTAATATCTTTCTGAATGATATATCCAGTGATCTATTCGTTTTTGGTCAACACTCAGAGTACTAAAGCTATAATAAGTGATAGAGGTAGCCATTTTTGTAACAAAATCTTTGATGGAGTATTGAAAAAGTACATCACACATAGAGTAGCTACTCCATATCATCCTCAAACTCCTGCTTTAGTGGAAGTAAGTAATAGGAAAATCAAGGGAATTTTGGAACACACCATGCGTCCTTCAAGAGAGGACTGGGCAATCAAGTTGAATGATGTTTTATGGGTATACCGCATAGCTTACAAAACACCCATTGGGATGAGCCCTTACCGGTTAATCTTTGGGAAAGCGTGCCATCTTTCCATTGAACTTGAACACAAGGCTTATTGGGTAATTAAAGAGCTGAACATGGATTTAGATAAAGTAAGAGAAAAATGGTTGCTCCATTTTAATAAGTTGGATGAGATTAGGGATGAGGCATATGAAAATGCAAAGACACAAATGACTTTCAAAGTCAATGAGCATTGTTTAAAGCCTTATTTAGAAGGAGAAAACAACATGGTTTATGTTGATTCCATACTGATAAATTGATCCTTAGTACCATGATGATGTGTCTTGCTAAGACGTTAAACTAAGCGTTGGATGGGAGGCAACCCATCATTCTAGGTAATTTTATTTATTTAATTTCTTTTGTTTATTTTAGTTCAATTTCATGTGAATAATTTTAGAATTGTTAAAACTAAAAATATTTGTCGAGATGTTAGAAGTTCACAATGATATGTCTGTGTGAAAATTAATGATAAACATGATGGATACAATTGCATTTCTCCATCACTACTTGCATATTCTCAGGAAATAGGTAATTTTTCTTCTCTTTTTCTCTTAATCTTTAATTTATAATTATTACATTGAGAAAAATGTAAGTTCTAGGTTGGGGGTGGAGAAAAGTTACCATGCTTAATTTCAAAAAATTTAACAATTTTAGAATTTTTATGTTCACATTTTCATTTCTATTATATTTCATTTTATTTTCTTTGTGTGGTTTAGTAAGTTTTAGAATTTTAGGATTAGTTTTAAAAAAATTTAAAAAACTTTATCATTTCTTAAAATCAAATTTAAGTAAATAGTTAAGTCTTTGCATTATTAGATTAATTTTTGAAAACATATCATGGAGTATATGATAATTAGTTAGTTTTTGTCATAACTAGTATTTCTTGACAAGGTGTGAAAATTATATTAAACCCAAAATTGGTGTTTTGGAACCAAATAATCGAGATTACCCTTATGAGATATAATTTGAGCCTAATTTTCTTTATTCTGAGTGAAATATATTTTTTCTACTCCAAACACATAACTTATTTCTTCAAATTATTAGATTTTCTCTATAGGACTTAGCATTGAATGTCTCGATTTATACATCTTAATGAAGTCTTATATATTTATTTTTCATTTGCTTAGATTAAATGATTTAAGTAGAAACTAATAGTGTATGTCTTTCTTCATTCATGCACGACTTTTATTAAAAAAGAGATATATCTAGGGTTACCTGTACAAATACAAACATAAATGGGAACTTAGCATATTGTCAAAGATTAAATATTATATTAGGTTTGTTAGTCAAAATAGGAGGTGCCTAATTTAGAAGAAAATTCATGGAAGGTGACTTACCATATTGTCAAAGATGGAGGGAACTTAAAGGCTATAAATATAGCTTCATTTCTTCATTGTTAATCATCCCAAAAATAGAGAAAAAAACTTATATAAGAAGTTTTTAAGTGAGAGAATTTTGTGGGGAAATTCTCTTCGGCTTGTAATTGCTCTTGTCTTTTGGGTGTGTGAGAAAATCATTGAGAGTATGGTTGTAACAATTTTCCATTTAGTGAATGTTTTCTCTGATTGTCTTTTGACAAAGAAAATGGTTTTTCTCCAATTTGGAGTTTCCACTATAATTCTTGTGTTGTATATTTTCTATTTCTCTGTTATTTGATATTCTGCTTAGGAGGATCTTGAGAGGGAGAATTTGTGATTATACCATTTTATCCAAATTTCCTAACAACTCAAAAACTTGATGAGCAAAACCGACAATGATGATCCTGCCAATACTTTGGTTTTATATTTATAAAACTCTCGCAAGTGCACGAATTATTTCTTAGAAAATAATAAGTATACTCCCAAGGTCGATCTAAGGAAGGAATGTATGTGGTTTTTAATTTATTATTCAAACTTTTAAAAATAAAATTAAATCCTAAACATCCTATCACGATATTTTGGGGTTTTGTGTTTTTAATCTAATAACATAAAAATAAACATAGATACAGATTCAATAAACATTTATGCAAATTTTATCAATTATAATAGTGGAGTATTTATGGATATAATAACTAAGTTAATTATGCTTGCTCATATTATTTAGGTTATTAAAGATATAAATTGATATTTATTGATTCTCTCTTTTTTATATGAATATCATCTTTGGTGGGGTTAGATATTCTTTGTTAACTAAACAAATCAATTAACACCTATGAGTGGGGTTGATAACTAATTTTGTTAATTAAATTAATTCCTTTTTTATAAGAGATTAAAAATGAACCATTTAAATGCCACCTTTGGTAGGGTTAGACAGTTTAAATTTTATTCAAGGTGTCCAAATTAAACCTAAGAATTTAATTATCCGAGTACTAACTTTCAAGTTTTAAAACTACTAGTGAAAACATGTTGCCAATACATTTTTCAGATAATAATTCTTATAAAAAAATTTGAAATAGAGCTTTACTCTAATTACCGGGCGATTGTACCAACAAATAAAAGAGCACTACTCTAAATCAGACCGGATAACTAAACCTTAAAATCTAATTTTTAGATTTAAGTTTGTAATAAAAAATAATATATTTCTCTCTAACATTCTTAATATAAAATCTTGAATAAAAACAAAATCAATTCATTTTAGAGATTTTTATCTATTTAATATTTCGCAAGCATAACAACGTTATTATTATATCATATTTACAAACAGCCAGCAAAGTTAAATTTAATCACAGACAAATTAAATATAACATATAAGAATAAAACATAAAAAATAACTGTAAAGAAAATAAAATACTTACAATACTTTGATGTTATTCCTGTTGTTGAAAAATATCCAAACGGAATTTGCATTTCCATTTATTGAATCAAAAAGCTATTAAATTACAAAAACATAAATAGTTATTCTCAAAAAGAGAAGAACTCTAAAACTAAGAAAAACTAAAAAATAAGAAATGGAGAAAAAGAAAGAGAGAAGAAGATGTTTTTTTGAGATGTAGAGAATGTGGGTATTTACAGGTGAGGAGAGGAAGAAAAAGTGGGTGGAAAAATGATTAAAAATGGAGGAAAAAAGTAGTAGATGATGACATCATTGCTGACATCATGGTAGGTGGGGCACGCAGAATGGGACAGAGGTGCACGCAGACTAGAATTAGATGGGCGCGGGTACATGTGGAATAGAGCAGGGGTGCACGCAGACTGGGTGTTATGCGGGAGATGCGCACGCATTGGCCCGCACTGCTGGGCGTGCTGTGCGCGTTGTGCGGTGCTACTGGGCATGCTGCGCATGTTTTCTGATGCTATTGGATGCGCTGCGTGCGTTGGCCGACGCGATTGGGCCGCTGCATGCACGATTTCACCCTTTTTGACATGTTTGACCCTTTTGATCCATTTTATCCAATTTTTCTATATTTGTTGACTTTACCTCATTTATTTTATGAATACATTTGTGATGTATTGCCTCCAGTATTTTTCTTTGACTCTTTAAGTTACTTTTTTAAGCGAAAATATGTGAAAAATAATAAAAGTACCCATGATTCCGAAAAGATAGATTTATATAAATATATGATAAAATCATATAAATATATATATTTTTAAGCAATTAACGTGCATAAAATAATGATAATTTTAGTACTTTTTAAGCACTCATCACCTTGTGAGATATAATTTGAGCCTAATTTTCTTTATTCTGAGTGAAATATATTTTTTCTACTCCAAACACATAACTTATTTCTTCAAATTATTAGATTTTATCTATAGGACTTAGCATTGAATGTCTGGATTTATACATCCTAATGAAATCTTATATATTTATTTTTCATTTGCTTAGATTAAATGATTTAAGTAGAAACTAATAGTGTATGTCTTTCTTCATTCATGCATGACTTCTATTAAAAAAGAGATATATCTAAGGTTACCTGTACAAATACAAACATAAAGGCCAAATATTAACCACTAACCTTACGATATAAAAAATGTACAATCTGTATATGGGTCCACTCTAAAAAAATGTATTCTCTTATAAAAAAGAAGAAGAAAAGGAGAGAAAAAAGAAAAAAAAATAAATAGAAAGAAAGAGAGAAAAGAAAAATGAATAGTATAATCTATATATTATGACCCAAAGAAAAAGAAGCCTAAAAAATTGTGAGAAATGGTTTAATGCAAAAGAAAATATATGGAGAAATTTCCTAAGAAATCATTGCATATTCCTACATTTTCTAAAAGGCATATTACTTGATATTTTTATTTGATAAATTTGATTGATGCATGAAAGTATAATATTTTATAAATCCTTACATTTGCTTCTTTTCATGAGATCAACATTAAAATAACACTTTAAGTCTTTCTTCTTTATACATATGCGAACATATTAGTTCATTTCTATACATCAACTCTTTCGCATATAAACTAGTATGAGTGTTTGAACCCATAAGATTTAGTGTTTTTGAGAGTATTGACTTGTGAGAAATAGAGTCGAAGCGAATTCGAATTTTTAACACTGAAATTGGGTAAAATTAAATTGATACATTTTTGATATGAAATATGAAAATGATTTTCAACTAATTATTATAATAAATCATGAATGTTTAGAAAGTTGAAATAATCTATGCTTAAGATTTTAATTATGAAGTTTAAAAGAGATTATAAGCATGATATACTTTTGTATTTCACTTCTTTATTTTATGTTTTAGTCTTTTTACTTTATTTTAAATTTCAGTTAACTTCATATTTTATTTTTATTTTTATTTTTTTTGCTAATGTTTATGGGTACCATTAGTAAAACCCTCATGAGACTTAAACTTGTCCACTAGTGCAACCTAGGGGTTTAAAGGCTTGTTACATAAGTTAAATGCAACCGTGTCAATCCACGGAAGTGATTTAGGATAGTTTAATTTTTAGTTTTTGTAGCTTCTCTCACTAATGGACTAGCAAGAAACTGGTTGGGGGTTGTGATGAGTGCTCAAAAAGCACTAAAATTACCATGATTTAAGTTATTTAATTGATTAAATAGATTTGTATTTGTATGATTTTATCATATTTTTATATAATTTGTTTTTCAAAATCACAGGTATATTTTATTGTTTTTCAAGTATTTTAGTTCAAAAATAACTTAAAGACTCGAATAAAAATAATGGAGGCAATACATCACAAATATATATAGAAATCGCGTGCATAACTACCCCAAGCGCCGAGAAACACACGCAGCGTGCCCAGTCACGATAAGAAACGTGTACAGCGTACCATACAACGTTGATCATCCACTTGTCCATCTGTGCCCATCTGCGCATCGCTTGAACAAAGTCGTACCCATGCGCCCATCCATGCGTAGTAGCACACTCTTGCATCATGTTCCGTAGCATTAACCGCCCTTCTACGGAGATTTTTGCATCCCATACGCGCACCAACCTATCCAAACGCATCCAAATTCAAATTTTGAAATATTTTCCTCCCCTTTTGGCCTTTTCCTCATCTACAAAGGGACCCTCTTCCTCCATTCCAAAAGACAATATTTTGAGCACTTTCTCTCTCTATAAAATTTTTATTTTTTATTTTTTTTGCTTTTAGTTTTAAAGTTCTTCTCTTTTTGGAAGAACTAGCTATTTTTTTATAGATTTATAGTTTTTTATTCAATAAGAAAAGATTAAAATCCGTTTAAAGGTTTTTTAGCAACAGAATTAACATCAAACTGTTGTAAGGATTATTTCAAGGTATTATTTTAATGGATTATTTACAGTTATCATTTTATGTTTTATTCTTATATGTTATACTTAATTTTTTTGTGATTAAATTTAACATTGCTGGCTATTTGTAAATATGATATAATTATAACATTGTTATGCTTGCGAAATATTAAATAGGTAAATCATTTCCATAAAATAAATTGATTTTGTTTTTATTCAAGATTTTATATTAAGGATGTTAGAGAGAAATACATTATTTTTAATGACAAACTTAAATCTAAAAATTAGATTTTAAGATTTAATTATCTGATCTCATTTAGAGTAGTGCTATTTTATTTGTTCATACAATCACCCTATAGTTAGAGTGAAGCTCTAGTTCAAAAGTTTTTATAAGATTATTATTCGAAAATATATTGACAACATATTTTTAGTAGTGGTTTTAAAACTTGAAAGTTATTACTTAGAAAATTAAATTCTTAGGTTTAATTTGGACACCTTGAATAAAGTCTACTTATTTAACTCCACCTAAAATTGTGATTAGATGGTTTTCTATTTTCTTAGAAATAAAACTAAAATTTAATATTTAATTAATCAATAGGCACCGCCTAAGGATATTAGTTAGTTAATATTAAACAAAAGAATTTGGGTCCTGACTAAGGACACTTTTATACCAAAAAAAGAAAATCAACAAATATCAATTTATATATTTAATGACCCAAATAATATGAACAAGCATAATTAACTTAATTATTATATCCTTACCATTTGGACTAATTTGGGCAGCTTTATTCTCACCCCTTAGATGGAAACAAAGGTTAAGATGTAATATTTTATTGGGATTCCTTTGTTCTCATTTGCTCCATATTTTGCTCCACATTTTGCTCACTTTTTGCTGTGCCATTTGGATTGATTTTGTGCAGCTTTCTTTTAAGCCCTTGAATGAAATCAAAGGTTAAGATTTAATATTTAAAAAGGATTCCTGTGTAGTCAATATCCCCATTTTCTCCATGTTTTGGTCCTTGTTTTCTGATATCTTTTTTGCTTTTTGGGTGTTTTTATTTTCAACCCTTGGATGACATCAAGGGCTATGATGTAGTAGAGCTTAGGGTTTATTTGTATCCTATTAAGAGTAGCTCAACTACTGGAAAATACAATTTGAATGAAATTTGATTTTTTTTTCAGATCATTTAGAGCTCATTCATGCTGTTTGTTCCTCTTTAAGCAACTTTTCAAAGGATTGGAAACCTTTGTGCTCTTCTTTAGCCTCCAAACATTTGTGATGAGTAATATCCATAATTGTTAGGGTGTCATTTATACTAGACTTATCAAGGAAATCACACCTTCTTGTGGCGTCTTTCCCCTCCGAAAATTGGAGAGTAATATAAATTAATTTATGGAGAAAGCTTTTGCAATATAATCTGAAATTAGCTAAGTCCTAACCTCTTGGTTCATAAAAAATCACAATTTCTAGGAGGGCACAACTCGAAGAAGCTATATATGGGCTCATTCAAGAGGTCATGAAATAACCAAGGGGACCCAAATCGGGAGTGGAAGGATTGGGACAAGCCTGGGATGGAAATTATGGCAAAATTGGCAAAAGAAAACTAGGCACAATGTTGTGGCATTTGGCCTAATTTGGGCAGCTTTATTTTCAGCCCTTAGATAGAAACAAAGGTTAAGATGTAATATTTTATTGGGATTCCGTTATTCTCAGTTACTCCATATTTTGCTCCACATTTTGCTCCATTTTTGCTATGCCATTTGGACTAATTTTATGCAACTTTCTTTTAAGCCCTTGGATGAAATCAAGGGTTAAGATGTAATATTTTAAAAGGATTCCTGTGTAGTCAACAGCCCCATTTTTCTCCATGTTTTGGTCCATGATTTCGGCTACCTTTGTGCTTTTTGGGTGATTTTATTTTCAACCTTGGATGAGATCAAGGGCTATGACGTAGTAGAGCTTAGAGTTTATTTGTATCCTATTAAGAGTAGCTCAACTACTGGAAAATACAATTTGAATGAAATTTGATTTTTTTCAGATCATTTGAGAGCTTATTCATGTTGTTTGTTCCTCTTTAAACAACTTATTAAGGGATTGGCAACCTTTGTGGTGAAACCCTTTGTTATATAATTTAAAAAATGGTGAGTAATATCCAAGCATTTGTGGTGAGTAATATCCAAGCATTTGTGGTGAGTAATATCCATACGTGTTAGGGCGTCAATTATGCTTGACTTATCAAGGAAATAGCACCTTCTTTTGGCGTCTTTCCCTCAAAAAAATGGTGAGTAATATCCATTGATTTGTGGAGAAACCCTTTGCTTTATAATCTGAAATTAGCTACGTCCTAACCCTTTGAAGTTATTCGTAGATGTTAGAAGCTAGTCCTAGAGCCTCTTAGCAAGATAAGCTCTATATTGAAGCTATCATAGCTCGAGGGAGCTGATGTCTTAAGTAATTTTAAGCTATGGAATATGTCTAATAGATTCTTCAATATAAGCTTAAGGTAATGTTTAGAATTTATCCCCAGAATTTAGGAGCTGGTCTAACCCTAATGTAATTTTAGGCTAAGAACTACTTCTCAGAGCTTGATATGGACCCTTTAGGCGAACAACCTAGGAACTCATGAACTCAAAGGATTAGAAATGATTGATTTGCTAAGAAAATGTTAAAGATGATCAAATTAGAACCCTAAGGAAACAAAGTCCTTAAAACCCAAACTTTGCGATACTACAAAGGATGATAACTCCCTTTGATAAGTCAGATTCAAGTATTCAATCAAGAACACGGGTAGGCATAACAAGAAGCTTTCTAAAATTCTCTTCTAATTAATGAATATTTGTCTTGCCTCCAAATTATATAGCTCTTCTTATTCATAAATAAGAAACCCTAATGGACAAAACCCTAGATAGAATGGGCTTTAATGGGCCTATTTAGTTATGGATTCGGCCTAATCCAACCTTAAAAATAAAAGACTAAGAGTAATCACAATTAAATAAAAGACTAAGATTAAAATAAAAAAACCCACAATTAATTAAAATAAAAATTACTAAACATAAAAAACCCATAAGTAAATATTTCAAAAAACAATTCCTTTCTAATTTATTCCTTGCATCCAATTTGACATTCCAAATCTATCCCTTGTGTAAGGTCTTGAGAATATTTGTAAATATCAACTTGGTTAGCAGCTCAATCTCCTTGAGAGCCTCTTTGATGTGAGCTTAAGGTAATGCTTTGAAGTTATCCCTAGAAATTAGGAACTAATCCAAGAGCATCTAAGCTTCACTTGAGCCTATCATAGGTCAAGATAGTTGGTCCCTAAGGTAATTTTTAGCTAAGGACTATGTCCAAGAGCTTCTTTAATGTGGGCTTAAGGTAACACGCTATGAAGTTGGTCCTAAAGCCTCTTAATAAGATTAGTTTTATGTTAAACTTATCATAGCTTGAGGGAGCCGATCTTTCATGTAATTTTAAGCTAAGGAGTGAGTCCAAGGGCTTCTTCAATATGAGCTTAAGGTAACACTTTGATGTTATCCTGGGAAGTTAGGAGCTACTCCTAAAGTCTGTTATTAAGATGAGCTTCACGTTGAACTTGTCATAGCTTGAGAAAGCTAGTCTCTAATATAATTTTTAGCTAACGATGACTTCTAAGAGCATCTTCCATGTGAGCTTAAGGTAACTCCATAAAGTTATCCTTAGAAGTTTGGATCTAGACATAGAGCCTTTTAGTAGAATAAGCTTTGCATTGAACCTATCATATTGATGCATAAATTTTAATTGCTTGTAAGTGCATGAATCACTAACAAACTAATGATAAGTTTACCCAAAGGTTGGTGTTTGTTTGGACATCCAGACATCCCTAGTGCCCGACCCATTCAAACAGCTTAAGCAAAGTCACGAACCCAAGAAGGAAAGCAAAGCACCTTAAATGTCCTACCTGTAGACCAGCCTAAGCTTAGTGATCAACTTGAGCTTAGTGATCAACTTGAGCTTAGTGACCAGTCTAAGCTTAGTGATTAGTTTGAGCCAGGGCTGACCTCAACCCATGATAAGTTGTACTTTATATCGATTATACCCCTCTGATAAGAAAATATGTGTACATATTATGTAACCGACTTTTATATTTAATGTTCTATAAATATATGGATTATGAGATCCACACATTCAACCAATTATCCTAACTTCTATCTAATTTCTCTCTCCAAAAATAGGTTTAATCTTAACATTTTTTGTGCCCACCGTAGGGCTCAGATTTTGAGGTCAAGCGTATGTTTCTGACCATATACCCTTGGAGATTCACCCTGATCCTTGAGAGAAACTTGGAAAACCAGTTGTGTTCAACTCATGAAATAGAAATACCATGGTAGGAACTCGCACTGGAAAATAATTGAGGTTGGATCACCATGAAGCAATGGCAACTCAAAGAATTACCTCCCTAACCCTTAATGAAACTTGGGCCAAAGATACCGCCTACTATGAAGAGTTGGCTCCCTAATTCCTCAAGTTGAGAAAAGAGCTCAAGTAAAAGAAAAGAGAAAATAGGTTGTTATGCTCCCAGATATGGGGAAGGACCTCGGAGGACCAAACAATTAATCCTACAAATGGAAATGTAGCTGGGCATGGATAGCCTAAGGCTGAATAAGTCGAACATGAAGACGATGGAAATTGGTTCAAAGAGGAGAAATCGAAGATATCTGACTGCCCTAATCTATTGCTATAAAGACCTTTAGGCAAGGCCTATAGAAGAAGTCCCAACTATTTGTGAAGCTAACTAAGAAAATGTCATACACCTTAGAAGAAGCTTGTGGAGAGTCAATAAATTTTGTCTACCTCGAGAGGGAGCTAGGTCTGGTCAAATAACATCAAAATGATGTATAAATGGTGTCAGATAGAGAAAAGAAGGGGATGATCCTAGACATGGCTCATTAAAATAAAAAAACAAACATTTTGTACTAGGTAACAAGCATGTCAGAAAATGGCCAAGAAATAGAGAACCTTGTGGGGAGGTGACTCTCCTCTTTTAAAGGACCTCCCTAGGAAGTTGAGCTAGCTCAAGCTTTAGGGAAAATGGAGGATGAGCCCAATGTCATATGACCATCAAATATGAAATCCCCCTTAGAGACATATCCAAATGGTGCGCCTTCCACAATGATTTGGGCCACGAAACAAAAGATTACAAACACTTAAAAGAAGGAGATAGAAGAGTTGATGGCTAGGGCATATTTGAAGGACCTTGTCATAGAAAATATGAACAAAAGGAGCCACCAAGGTAGACGATGGATGCCAATTCTAATGAACTCTTTAGGCTACAGTAAGAAGGCGTGTGATGAGCCCAACGTTATGTCTATACATACCATACAAGGAGGACTTGGGGTCAACGGGATCTCTAATAACTCATGCAAAATATTTGCAAGGTAGTTGCACAATGTTCCCCATGTCTACCGAATAATGATCGACATGGGGAGTTCGGTAGATCTACTTTTTATAACCACTATTAGGGCCCTTGGAGTAAAGGATTCTAACATCGTTAACATAGAGCTCCTTCTAGTAGGATTCAACAATAGCACCACCTATGCAAAAGGGATGGTGATTCTGCTTGTCATGGAAAAAGAGGTACTAATAATGATCAATTTTGTGAGCATTGATGTCCTTACACATTACATCGACATACTAGGAAGGCCATGGATACATAAAATAAGGGCAGTCCCTTCCACCTTTCACCAGGTGAATTCCCCACAACCATGAGTCCCGAAGTGAAAAAGGGAGATTAGGAAAAAGCAATTAGTTGTAATAATGCCACTATGAAAAAAGTTATCCCCAAATAGCAATCACCAAGGGGTCTCCCTCCAAACAGACCAAGAAGGAAAGGTTGGGCGAGGTCACTCTACCTAAATAAATTGAAGGACCTCCTAATATATGTCGAGGGTAAGAACCACCCGTTGAAAATTGGTAAGGATTTGATGACAAAGCTTGAGAAGCAACTCTCACAATTCCTCAGAGATAATACAGGTGTCTTTGCATGGTCTCTAACAGACATGCAAGGAATTTATCAAAAATTTGTAACACACTAGTTAAACGTCAACCTAGAACTAGACCCATTCAACAATGGAAAAGAAATTCTCTAAAGAGAAGAACGAGGTGATCAAACACCATATGACTAACCTTAAAGAGGTTGGGTCATCAGGGACATCAATTATCCTTTATGGCTTTCAAATGTGGTATTGATAAAGAAAATTTGTGGCCTTCACATATATGAATGAAGCATGCCTAAGGATTGCTTCCCACTTCCAAGCATTGGTCAGCTAGTAGATGCCTCTTCTAGATTGCGGTTGGTGAGTTTTTTGAAAGCATACTCCGAAGGAGAAAAATTCTTTCATCGTAGAGGAAGGAAAATTTTGCAATACAAGGATGCAATTTGGACTAAAAAATGTAGGTGCTACATATCAACGTCTTGTTAACAAAATGTTCAAAAAAAAATTGGGGAAGAATTTGGAAGCATGCGTAGTGGACATGGTGATGAAATCAGCATAACCAATGAACCACATCAAGGATATACATGAGATATTTGAGATAATTTGGTAGAATCCTTTTTCGATTCTCAATCACATAGAAGAATACATGAGTTCGAGGAAGAAGAAGCTGATTCCAATATGGAAGAGAGAACTAGTTATAAATGGGACAAATAGACTAACTAAAAAGATGATAGCAATATAGGTAGTATAAAGATGATAGTTTTACTCTTTCAAGGAAAGAATTATCCTAAATTATACTTAGTATGGGAAAGAATGGTTGAGCATGTATTTGATTGTCATAATTTCGCTCTTTCAAGTAAAGTTAGTAGTCATAGAATTTACAGATTATGCTTGTATATGATGGGATCAATTGGTGGTCAATAGGCGAAGAAATATTGAGAGAACTATTCGATCATGGGAAGAGATGAAATTGGTGATGCGTAAGAGGTTCATACCTAACTAGGGACTTTATAGAAAGCTGCAAGTACTGATTCAAGATTCCATAAGTGTATAGGATTATTATAAGGAGATGAAAGTCGCCATGATTAGAGAAAACATAAAATAAGATAGCAAAGCAATAAAGGATAGATTCATTGTTGGGGTAAGTAGGGAAATTACTGATGTGGTTGAATTGCAGCATTACATAGAAATGGAAGAACTATTGCACAAATCCATTAAAGTGGAGAAGCAAATGAAGTCCATAAGGTTCAGATCTAGTTCATCATCTAGTTCTCCATGGAAATCAACTTGGAAGGACAACATAGAACAAAAGGTGAAGCGAAGTTAAAAAATTTAGTTGTTGTTCCTTAAGGTAAACCTGAAACTAAAACTCCTACTAAGTCACTTGATATTAAGTGTTTTAGGTGCCAAGGACTTAGACATATTACTTCTGAATGCCCAAACAAAAGGGTTATGGTTATACATGATAACGGAGAAATTAAGAGTGCTAGTTCAAGTGACGATGAAATGCCACCATTGATGGATTGTTCTAATGTAGAATTGGAAAAACCTATGCATGGGGAATTACTTGTCATAAGGAGAGTCCTCAATATACAACCTAAGAATAAAGGAGATGAAGAAAAATGTTAGCATATTTTTCACACAAGATTCCATGTGAAGAATAAGGTATGCATGATTATTATTGATAGTGGGAGTTGCACTAATGTAGCTAGTATTTTGTTGGTTGAAAAGTTGAATTTGAAGTGGAAAAAGCATCCCAAACCATAAAATCTATAATGGTTGAATGATTGTGGAGAAGTTAATGTCAACAAACAAGTTTGGGTTCCTTTTTTCAATTGGCAAGTAATATGATGAGGTTCTTTGTGATGTGGCACCAATGTATATTGTTCATATTTTGTTTGGACGACCATGGCACTTTGATAGGAGGGTGATGCACCATGGTTACAAAAATCATTATTATTTTGAAATGAACAACAGAAAAGTTGTATTTGCTCATCTCAAACCTTTACAAGCTACCAAACTAAAAATCTTTTATAACTCGAAGTGAAATGAAAGAGTGTTTTCCTTCACCATTTCTCAATTTTGTAGGTAATCAATGATAAAATCCCAGGCCAAGCACCCCTTTAAATAAGGGCACTGGATTCCTCTCTCCAATCAACTGACACACATTTATTGTGGAAGTCAAACGGTTTGTATCCTATGCCCAGTATTCACTCTTCCACCTTAAATCGAAGCTCGAACTGAAAGAATGGAGGGACTTGATGTTTGGACATCAGGACCGATACAAAGCCTGGACCTTGTAAACTACCCAAGCCAAGGCCAACCCAAGACGAAAGATGAAGTACCCTAGACATCCCACCCATGGGGCAGACCGATCCAAAGCCCGGACCTTGTAAACTACCCCAACCAAGGTAACCCAAGACGGAAGATGAAGTACCCTAGACATCCTACCTATGGGACAGACCGATCCAAAGCCCAGACCTTGTAAAATACCCAAGCCAAGGCCAACCCAAGACGGAAGATGAAGTACCCTAGACATCCTACCCATGGAATAGACCGATCGCAATGGTAGCACAAGCTTGAGTGAAGACCAAGCCCAATGGCAATACAAGTTCCAGTACAACATGAGCTCGTGGGCAGTATGAGTAAAACTCGACTTGGATTTCTAACATATTGTACTTTAGGCTAATTATTCCCTCTTGACATATATAGTTACGTGTACACAATGTATAACTGACATCTGTATCTATAAATGTGCTATAAATAGATGGACCCATTGTACTAACTTCTCTCTAATCTCTCTCTATAAGGTATTGAGTCTTAACACATTTTATGTTATAAATATAACAAAATTTGTCGAAAAATTTAACATTATGTTCAATAAATAGTAAATTTAATAAAATAATCAA
Source organism: Hippophae gyantsensis (assembly GCA_030763125.1). NCBI lineage: Eukaryota > Viridiplantae > Streptophyta > Magnoliopsida > Rosales > Elaeagnaceae > Hippophae > Hippophae gyantsensis. The sequence continues at coordinate 43,241,929 of CM061028.1, read as the reverse complement.
AAACATATTATTAGTTTGTATGATTGCTAAATAACTTTAATAACTCATAAATTTTTGAAGTTTATATCTCCATAAAAATCTTTCAAAATTTTAATCGTATACATCCTTTCAAATACATTTTCAAAAATTATATTGAGTTGTTTAAAGTCATCATGTTATTTCACATAATAACATCTTTTTGGATTTTTGAAATTGTAACTAAAGTGAAAATTAATAAATCCAGCAATGTTTATCCAATACTTAATTTCTATTTTATGATTCATCATTTTTTGTCAGTCGCATGGGAAGTTTCAACTTCATTTGGTTCTTATATTGTAAACAAATTATTATTATCAAATTTAGACTTTGAACCAAATACTTTCATTTATAAAATAAGTTGTTTAAATATTAATAGTTTTGAAGATAAGAATTAAACTTTTTAATCAAAGGAATATACCATTATTATCTATGCTATAGAACAAAAATTGTAAAATAGTGCAGGCACTACTTGCACAAGTCACAAATATGATTATTTAATTAAGATAACATCCCAATTTTAAAACTTTGAAAATTAAAATTATAAATTCAAGACTTAATTATTACTTGAAAGTTGAATTTTACTAAGAACTAAAATGTACGATTTGAAAAGTTTTTACCACTTCAAATTCAAATTTTCTACCAACAAAATACTAGCAACATTAGTGCAGCTCTCACTATCAATAATAACCATACATATGATATCCTTAACATGGAATCTTTGGTGAAAAAAATAAATAGTTGCTTCGATTTGATATATTATAATAGTCGTTTTGATGTCTAAGTGTAAAGTTATTACCATTTAAAGTTGCAACGCCAATTTATCACTTTTTTTAAAGTGTGATTTGCAATAGCTTTCTTCTTTTTCTTTGAAGAACAAAGATAGATTGAACACAAAAAAAAAGAATAAGAAAAAGATTTGAAGAATTCAAAGAAAACTATGAAACGAAATCCAAAGACGAAAACAATGACAACAAAATTGAAAAAATCCCAAGACTCAAAAGGACGCTTTTTTGTGATTTGTGTCTCAAGAACGTAGAAAACAATCAAAAGATGATTTTTTTAAAATCTAAAATTCAAAACAAAGATAAAGTAAGATAGATAACCTGTTTTCAGCAACCAAGTCTTTGATACCAAATGATAAGGACCCTTTAGGCAAACAACCTAGCAACCCACGAATTCAAAGACATAGAAACAATTGCTTTGCAAAGAACGTATCGAAGATGATAATATTAGAACCCTAAGGAAACAAAGTCCTTAAAACCCAAATCTTGAGATGCCACAAATGATGATCACTCCCTTTGATAAGTTGGATTTAAGTATTGAATGGAGATCATAAGAAGGCAAAGCGAAAGCTTTATGAAATATACTTTTCATTAATGATATTTGTTCTTACCTCCAAATTACATAACTCTTCTTCTAAATAAGCGAGAAACCTTTAAAGAAACCCCTAGATGGAATGGGCCTAATGGCCCTATTTAGTTATGGATTTGGCCTAATCCAACCTTAAAAAATTAAAGACTAAAAAGACTTAAAATAAAAGGCCCACAATTCACTAAAATAAAAATTTCTAACCATAAAATGCTCATAATTATCTAAAAAAAAATATTACTTCCTAAATCATAGGTATCATACCATCCTTGGTGAAGCTTTAGAATCTTTAAATTTATTTTTTGATTCTTCTAGCACAACCTTTTTGTATTGCACTTTCATGATCATGCCTTGCAAAACTTCCTTCATCCTCTTATTCTTCGCCATAGTCAATGGACCGTCATTTCCTTGCAAAGGATCTTAAGAATATTTGGGAACATCAACTTGATCACCATCTTGATCTTCATTAAAGCTTATTAGGGTGCCATTCTCGGCATCAAAGCTATTTTGGGTGTAATTTCCTTATTTTTGAGCTTTCTTGGAGAGTTTTGTTTAAGAGCCTGATATGAATCAAAAGGTTAGGACCTACCTAATTTCAGATTATATAGCAAAGGGTTTATCCACAAATCAATGGATATTACTCACCATTTTTCTGAGGGGAAAGATGCCACAAGGAAGTGTTATTTCCTTGATAAGTCTAGCATAAATGACACCCTAACAAGTATAGATATTACTTACCACAAATGCTTGGATGCTAAATAACACCACAAAGGTTGATAATCCATTGATAAGTTGCATAAAGAGGAACAAAGAGCATGAATAAGCTCTCAAATGATCTGAAAAATCAAATTTCATTCAAATGTAAAATTCTAGGAGTTGAGTTCCTCTTAAGTATTTATAGGATTCAAAAAAACCCTAAACTCTACTACATCATAACTCTTGATCTCATCCAAGGGTTGAAAATAAAAACATACAAAAAGCACAAAAGGTAGCAAAAAACATGGACCAAAATATGGAGAAAAATGGGGTAGCTGTCTATAAATGAAATCCTATGAAAATATTACATCTTAACCCTTGATTTCTTCCAAGGGCTAAAAAGAAAACTACCCAAAATCAGTCCAAATGGCATAGCAAAACTTGGAGGAAAATTGGAGTAGGTGAGAACAAAGGAATCCCAATAAAATGTTACATCTTAACCTTTGTTGTCATCCAAGGGCTGAAAAGAAAGCTCCCTAAATTAGTCCAAATGGCACAACAATGTGCCTAGTTTTATTTTTCTAATTTCACCATAATTTCCATCCTAGGCTTATTCCAATCCTTACACTCCCAATTTTGGTCCTTTGGTTATGCATGAACTCATTAATGAGCCAATTTAAAGCCTTTTCAAGTTGTGCCCTGCTAGACCTTGTAATTGGTCCACTTGGGATTTGTTTGGCTCTATGATTCTCATCAGAGCCACTCTCTACATCGATGTTGTTTTGGGTGTAATTCCCTTAGCTATGATCTTATTTGGGAAACTTCCTAGAGATAGCTTAAGGTAACTTATTTCGAAGTGGTCCTTAGATACTAAGGATATATCCAAGAGGTGGATCAAAATAAGCAAAAACTCATTCGATCTAGGTGTCATTCCTATGTTATAGAATCAAGTGTTAGCTTCTTTTTTCATATATAGTAGAGGTAGGAGCTCATAAGGGACATTCAAGATAGCTTTTGTGAAGAAATTTTCAATATAGGTATAAGGATTATGTCCAAGAGCTTCTTCACTATTAGCTTTAGATAACTATTTGAAGTGATTTTTAGAGGTTAGGAGTTGTTCTCAAAGCCTCTTTGTAGAATAAGCTTCTCGTTGAACCTATCATAGCTTAAGAAAGTTGGTCTGTAAAGTGGATGGAAGTAAAAAAAAACTCATTTGGTCTAGGTGTCCTCCCAATGTCTTAGAATTAAATGTTAGCTTCTTTTTCCATATACATTGGGGATAGGAGCTCATAAGCGATGTTCAAGATAGCCTCATCGAAGCTATTCTCTATATAGGTTTAAGGATGTGTGTCTCTCTCTATAACCTCTTGCACATATAATCATACTGGTATGGTACACATTCAATTTGCAATTAGGGTTCATTAGGTTAGAGAACATTGTTTTCTCTGTTTCCAAATATTGAAGTGTTGCTACGTCTCTAGACTTACTAGATGTAGTAGTGGTATCCATATCCTACATATTAATTCTAGAACTATGATGAAGAACCTATAGGGGTGATGTGTTATCATCTGGCTCTTTGGCAATCCCGAAGGTCTAGCAAGGGGGCTTTCTGGGTGGAGTATAAAACTTCCATTTGAAAAATTGCTTGTACTCCACCATGTTGCCCCTACTAAAATTGTATCCAAAGGTTCTTAACCTTAAAGAAAACTAAATTTAGTTCTTTATTAGATTTCCTTTCTCACTTAGACATTGCTTTTAATAGCTACAATTTTTAGGCTATTGTTGATTCAACTTTTCATAATTTAAGATTTTAATCATGTCACTTGTGAGGAGCTAAGAAGCTTTATTTATTCTTGAATGGATAAATGAAAGCTAATTATACATGGAGAAATTGTACTAAAGAGTCATAGGAGCTCTTATCTTAGTACATTTGGGGCTTCAAATAGTATCAACGAGTAATATGAACCATATTGTTAATGAATTGGGGTGTGTACATATGTTTGTTTAATGGTATAAATCTTATAGGCATAACTGTGGGAGTTAATATGTTTCTGTTGGAGATAGATATGAAGCTATTTAATTACATAAAGCCCATTATGGAGGAAACTCTAGCATTGGGAGTTACAAGGCTCTTTCCATGAGCATCTATGATTATTCCCTTAAGTATTTAATCATTCTTAACTGTTCATAGTTGTTCCATAGGTTTTGATGGGCACTTATGTTACGTCGAAGTTATTTTTGATAAGGATGAGGTCTTTATTTTGTTGTAGAAGCTTTTTCTTAACCTCTATTTGGGTTAGATGTGATCACCAAACCTTTCTTCATTATGAATTCATTTGAGATTTTAGCTCTCTCAGGAGCTGTCTAGTGACTCCTTAAAGATACAAGGAGCTTCTATCAACTTCATTGAGATATTTAAGAGATTTTGCCATTTTATTTTACTTTATCTTGAGGATTAATGATTGCCTCCAAGTTTATTCTATAGGTATCATCCTTTGTCATGCTTTGAAAAATATATTAAGGAGCTTCTTAAGCTTCTCCATTTGGGATTTAAGCTTTTCACTTGCATTAAAGAGTTTCATGAGCTTTGTTGTCTTTGTCCCATCGGTTCTTCAAACAATGTGTTGAGGAGCCTTGTGGGTTTCATTAAGTCTCATTAGAGCTTTGAAGATTGTGTTAAGGAACTTTGTTGGATCCTCTATTTTCAAGGAAATGAAGCTTCGATAGAGAGATACAGGAGCTTCATAAGCTTCATTGATACTGTTCCATTGAAGCTTTAATGAATACGTTATGAATCACTATTAGCTAGAACCGGCACACTTAATCCAGTTTCAAAGCCCACACCAAGTCACATGGATTTTACCCACCATGTGCCACACAAGTTAGACTATATGACCCTTGGATGTTACCCAACAAATGATATGAACCAAGGGGTTTGGACCTAGCTAATTTTTAGATTATATTGCAAAGGGTTTCTCTACAAATCAATGGATATTACTCACCATTTATCTTTTGGGAAAGATTCAACAAGGAAGTGTTATTTCCCTGATTAGTCTAGCATAAATAACACCCTAACAAGAATGGATATTACCCACCACAAATGCTTGGATGCTAAACAATACCACAAAGGTTGTCAATCCCTTGATCCAATGGTTGAAAATAAAAACAACCAAAAATCATAAAGGTAGCATGTAAATGATGAAATTTGGGCTTAAAAACACAAAGCAAGGTACTAATGCATCATTCTATTTTTGATAATTGAAACGAGCATCGATTTGATATATTATAATAGTAGTTTCTTTCCACGATTTAAAAGTTATCACCAATTAAAGTTGTACCACAAATTTATCATTTTTTATAACTTTGAAATGCAACTGCTCTCATCTTCTTCTTTTTTTGAAGAATAAAGTTAGATTGAATATAGAAAAAAAAAGATAAAGAAAAAGATAAAAATATTTAAAGAAAGCTATGAAATAAATTCCAATGACGGAAAAAAGGCAAAACAATTTAAAGAAAACACAAGACTTGAAAGAAAATTTATTTCTTTTCTTGTGATATTAGACTCAAGAACGCACAAATCAAGCTAAGAACAAATTTTTTTTTAAATCTAAAATGAAAAAAACAGATAGATGAAGATAGATAATATGTTTTTAGCAACAAAGGCTCTAATACCAAATGATGTGAACCCTTTTGGTGAACAACCTAGGAACCAATGAACTCAAAGGGGAAGGAGCAATTGAATTGCTAAGAACATGTTGAACATGATCAGATTGGAACACTAAAGAACAAGAAGCGAAAACAACACAAAAAGGTGCGACAAAACTTTAAGACCTCGATAAGTAGTATAAACGATGGAATTTGGGCGCTAAAATAGGAGAAAAGGAAATAATTCATCTTTGTATTTTTAGGAATTTAAAGAGCTTCGATTTAATATATTATAGTAGTCGTTCTGATGTATAAATTAAAAGTTATAACCTTTTAAAGTTTCAATGCCATTTTATCACTTTTTTAAAAAAATAACTTTGACCTGTAGTAGCTCTCTTCATTTCTTTTCTTGTTTTTATAAAGAATAAAGATATATTGAACACAAAAAAAGAACAAGAAAAGGATACAAAGAATTTAAAGAAATCTACGAAACAAAATCCAAAGACGAAAATAATGACAAAAAATTGAAAGAAAACACAAGACTTGAAGGATGAAATTTATTTTTTTCTTTTTTTGTGATATGTGACTCAAGAACGTTGAAAAATAAAAGAAATAATGTTTTTTTAAAATCTAAAATACAAAAAATAGATACATGAAGATAGATAACATGTTTTCTACAACTAAGGCTCTGATACCAAATGATGCGGATCCAATAGTTAAGAAACCTATGAACCCAAGAACTGAAAGGAATAGGAAAAACTGAATTGCTAAGAACATGTTAAGCATGATCATATTAGATCCCTAGAGAACAAGAACCAAAAACAACGCAAAAATGTGCGAAAAAATTTAAAGAGCTCGCTAAGGAGTGTAAATGATGGAATTTGGGCTCAAAAACGTAGAGGAAGGAACAAATGCATCATTTGGTTTTTTATATTCAAAATTAGTATCAATTTGATATATTATAATAGTCGTTTCTAGGCACAAATTAAAAGTTATTACCATTTAAATTTGTACCACGAATTTATTAATTTTTTTTGAAACTATGAAATGCAGTTGCTCTAATCTTTTTTTTTTTTTGAAGAACAAAGATAGATTGAACACAGAAAAAAAAAGAACAACAAAAATATACAAAGAATTTAAAGAAAAATACAAAACGAAATCCAAAGACAACAAAATTTAAAGAAAACACAAGACTTGAATGACGATTTTTTTTGTGATATTAGAATAAGGAATGTACAACACAAGTAAAGAAGGATTTTTTTTAAAATCTAAAATTCAAAATATAGATATATGAAGATAGATAACATGTTTTCAGCAACCAAGGATCTAATACCAAATGATGCAGATCCATTAGTTAAAAAACGTAAGAACCCAGGAACTCAAAGGAATAAAAACGATTGAAATGCTACCAATGCAAAAATATCTGAAAAAATTTAAAGAGCTCGCTAAGGAGTGTAAATGATGGAATTTGGGCTCAAAAATGCAGAGGAAGGAACTAATGCATCATTTGGTTTTTTGTATTAAAAATGAGCATCAATTTGATATATTATAATAGTCGCTTCTATGCACAAATTAAAAGTTATAACCGTTTAAATTTGTATTGTGAATTTATCAAATTTTTTTTAAACTATGAAATGCAGCTGCTCTAATCTTTTATTTTTAAGAACAAAGATATATTGAACACAGAAAAAAAAGAACAAGAAAAAGATACAAAGAATTTAAAGAAAACTACGAAACGAAATCCAATGATGGAGAAAAGGCAACAAAATTTAAAGAAAACACAAGACTTGAAAGACAAAATTTCCTTCTTTTTTGTGATATTAGACTCAAGAACGCAGAAAACAAGCAAAGAACAAATTTGTTTTTATATCTAAAATTAAAAAAAAAACAGATAGATGAAGATAGATAATATGTTTTTAGCAACAAAGACTATGATACCAAATGGTGCAGACCCTTTTGGTGAACAACCTAGGAACCAATGAACTCAAAGGAGAAGGAGGATTTGAATTGCTAAGAATGTTTTGAACACGATCAGATTAGAACAATAAAGAACAAAAACCGAAAACAACATAAAAGGGTGCAACAAAACTTTAAGACATCGATAAGTAATGTAAATAATGGAATTTGGGCTCAAATATGAGGGAAAACGAACTAATTCATCATTGTTGTATTTTTAGGAATTTAAAGACCTTCAAGTGAATATATTATAGTAGTCATTCCGATGCATAAATTTAAAGTTATAACCTTTTAAAGTATTAACGCCATTTATCACTTTTTTTATAAACTTTGAACTACAACAGCTATCTTCATTTTTTTTTCTTTTTTTATAAAGAATAAAGATAGATTAAACACAAAAAGAACGTTAGAATGATACAAAGAATTTAAAGAAAACTACGAAGCAAAATCCAAAGACAAAAAATTTGAAAGAAAACACAAAACTTGAAGGACAAATTTTTTTTTTTGTGATATGTGACTCAAGAACGCAGAAAAAATCAAAGAAATTTTTTTTTAAATCTAAAATTCAAAAACCATATAGATGAAGATAGATAACCTATTTTCAACAACCAAGACTCGATACCAAATGATGCGAATCCATTAGTTAAAAAACCTAGGAACCCTAGAACTCAAAGGAATAGAAACGATTGAATTGCTAAGAATGTGTTAAAGATTATCATATTAGAAGCCTAAATGAATTGCTAAGAATGTTTTAAATATTATCATATTAGAAGGCTAAAGAATACGAACCAAATACAACGCAAAAAGGTGTGACAAAACTTTAAGACCTCGCTAAGGAGTGTAAATGATAGAATTTGGGCTCAAAAATGTAAAGGAAGGAACTAATGCATCATTTTGTTTTTTATAATTGAAATGAGCATCTATTTGATATATTATAATAGTCATTTCGATGCATGAATTAAAAGTTATAACCGTTTAAAATTGTATGCCAATTTATCGTTTTTTAAAAACTATGAAATGTAGTTGTTCTCATCTTTTTTTAGGAACAAAGATGGATTGAACACAAACAATAAAGAACAAGAAAAAGATACGAAGAATTTAAGAAAAAACTACCAAAATAAATCCAAAGATGAAAACAACGACAACAAAATTTAAAGAAAACACGGGACTTGAAAGTTGAGTTTTTTTTATATATGTGACTCAAGAACGTAGAAAACAAGCAAAGAACGAATTCTTTTAAAATCTAAAATTAAAAAAATAGATATATGAAGATAGATAACCTATTTTTAGCAACCAAGGTTGTGATACCAAAGGATGCGGATCCATTAGTTTAAAATCCTAGGATCATAAGAACTCAAAGGAATAGGAACAATTAAATTGCTAAGAATGTGTTGAATATGATCAAATTAGAACAGTAAAGAACAAGAACGAAAAATAACACAAAAATGTGTGACAAAACTTTAAGACTTCGGTAAGTAGTTTAAACGGTGAAACTTAGGCTCAAAAATGGGGGTAAAATAACTAATTGATCGTTGTATTTTAAGGAATTGAAATTTGCTTCGATTTAATATATTATAGTAGTCGTTTCGATGCATGAATTAAAAGTTATAACATTTTAAAGTTACAACCCAATCTATCACTCTTTTTAACTTTTGTACTATAGCAGATCTCATCCTTTTTTTCTTTTTTTTTATAAATAATAAAGATAGATTGAATACAGATAAAAGAACAAGAAACATTTACAAAGAATTTTAAGAAAAAACTATGAAACGAATTCCAAATACGAAAGCAACGACAATAAAAATGAAAGAAAACATAAGACTTAAAAGACAAAGTTTTATTTTTTTGTGATTTGTGACTCAATAATGCAGAAAAAAATCAAAGGACAATTTTTTTTAAAATCTAAAATTCAAAAAATAGATAGATGAAGATAGATAACCTGTTTTCAGCAACCAAGGCTTTGATACCAACTGATGTGGATCCATTAGTTAAAAAACCTAGGAACCTAGGAACTCAAAGGAATAGGAACGATTGAATTTATAAGAATATGTTATAGATTATCATAATAGAACCCTAAAGAACAAGAATAAAAAACAACGCAAAATGGCGTAACAAAACTTTAAGAGCTCGCTAAGGAGTATAAATGATAGAATTTGGACTCAAGATGGGGGAAAAAGGAACTAATGCATCATTTTGGTTTTTGTAATCGAAATGAGCATCTATTTGATATATATAATAGTCATTTCGATGCACGAATTAAAAGTTATAACCATTTAAATTTGTAACGCCAATTTATCATTTTAATTTGAAACTATGTACTGCAGTTGCTCTCATCTTTTATTGAAGAACAAAGATAGATTGAACACAGACAAAAAGAACCAGAAAAAGATTAGAAGAATTTAGAGAAAACTACGAAAATAACGGCAATAAAATTTAAAGAAAACAAAATATTCGAAAGAAGAAAATAAGAACTTGATGAGCTGATGAAAAAAAGAGCATTTTTTTCAATTCTGAAGCCTGATAACACTTTATCACCTTAATCCATTCTTTCTTGAGGGTTTGGCACTTATTTCGACCCTCTATTTACATAGCAAAGAAAGGCAAAGGCTCTTGCTCAAATGCGTGACTGCAATGCACCTATCATTGCAGCACGACATTAGAAAATACATATTGGGTTGAGTAAGAATACTGCAATTAGGGAAACAAAGAATGCAATTGAATTTATAGTCTCAATAAAAAGAATTGAACACTAAGCAATGAGTGGTGGATTTTGATAGAGTCTAGTAGAAGAAGAGCCTTACTCTATAGAGGCGCTATCACGCTACAACTAGCAACCCTTTTCTTATTATTAGTAAGATAGCTTACTATTAAAGAAAGGGGAAAGAGGCAGGTTTCAATCTTGAAGTTTGTCTTCTTCAATGAGAGAGATTCAAAGGGCTTGGCTGCACCTTGCTTTTAGGCTTACGAAAAAAAGCAGACTCTTTACTAATAGAATATCGTATGGGTCGTTCTTGTCTTGTAGTTCGATACATTACTCTAAGGTTAGTGACATCAGCTATTAGCTATTGGCCTTTGTGAAAGCTTCTCCTCATTATGTTTGATCCCTTTCCAAGCCTTCCTCTTCATCAATGATTATAGGTCGTTCTTGTCTTGTAGTTCGATACATTACTCTAAGGTTAGTTTCCTATACAACATCTTGAGTTTCTAGTACAGTTAGCTTTGGTTATCGCTACACCCTCTCTAGACAAAATATTTGATTCAAGCCACTCCACAACTGGCATAGTAGCATCCTACCTTAATAATCGTATAGGCACCCGAGAACCCTACTCAGTAAAGAAGGGTACACCATAAAAGAGACTACTAGCTGGTATGAAGAGACTTGCTTTTCTTGCTTCCTAGTCAAATATGCCCTCTTCGCTTTACTTTAATATGAAAGGTAAAAGAAAAAAGAAAGGAAAAGAAACTTCCTGCAAATTGCTCAAACCAAGTAACCTAATCAATGCGCTTATTCTCCTAAATAAAGACATTTCACACGGCTCAAGGGACTTTTTAGCCTAAAATTTTCCTATTCAAATTTAACTCATTATTGTTTATTTCTAATGGATTAGCTATTTATTTCACTTGAGTGACAACTTGTTGTTTTCTTATTGATTTCAAAGTGCGCTCTATTTTGCGATCTAAAGGCAAAATTTCTCCCTTATGGACTATGCTCATGCAATAAAGCCAAATATGTTTCTAATAGCACTAAAGGAGATGTCAAAATTAAAAATAATTAAAAATTAAAAATAAATAACTAAATAAATTAAAATAAAGAAAAAATAAAGAAAAAATAAAGAAAAATAACTAAAACAAATTAAAATAAAAATTAATTTTTAATATTTATAATACCCGAAAATGACACCAATAGGCATTTTTGTGTGCAAAATTCAGTATCTATTTTATTTTATGTTTCTACCTGTCATTTGTAAGGTTAGTTATTGGTGACTCAATGTTACTTAGAATGTAGTTTTGTGTTTTTTTGTTATACACATTCACTCTCTTAGATTGTATATATTTTGCATTGTTGGGTATTTGTTATTGTGTTATCCCATTGGAGATTTAGTGTTTTTCAATGTCTAAAATGCTTTTCTAGCTTGCTTATAAAGGTTCTTGCCAAGCCTTCTCCAAAATGGTTGATGAGTATTGTGACGACTATTACCCTCGTTGGTAAGGGTAGGATGGTACGATTTTGACTTAAAATACTAACCAAACTTACATTAATCATTTTACTAAATCAAAAACCAAAATTGACTATAATATGTCGATTAGAAAACATTTGACTAACCTATTTATATCAATTTGATAGGTTTAATTAACTGTTTAGACATACTTTATTTCTTAAGTGAATTTAAATAATTTTACTTTATGTTAGTGTTAAATTCATAAATAAGAGTTATTGTTTATTCAACAATTTAATTAAATAATTGTATATTAGTATTTAAACTATAATTGTGCATCAATTTTCCAGTAGAGAATAACTTTTGAAATGGGTAAATTATTGAGAATAAAAAATAATTTAATTTTTTTATTAGTTATGATAAAATTTTTAAAAATAACCATAAGAAAAGAATAATATAATTTGTTTTTCCTTCTTAAATAACAAAAAAGATTAACTAAAATTTGATAATTATAAACATATATGATATATGTACTATAGATGCATAAAATTAAAAAATAAATATATGCATTAATAATATGTTGGTCGATTCGGTTAAGTGTTAGTTTGCACACTTTAAAATCTTAATCGGCCCTTGCATCAATTTTTGCATTTTAAAAATTGAAACCAATCTATTTGGACCTATAAAATAATAAAATACAAAACTCATTTCAATTCGGTTCAATTCAGTTTAGGATGGGTAGGTTGGCTTATCGATTATTATATCCACCTCTAGTTATTAGTGGTGGTTGTTACCCTTACCAACGTGTTTGGTGAGGGCTTTCTAATGGTTAGTGATGATCTAAGATGTTGAATTTTTCTATAAATTTCGCTTTATTCTTCTTGTTTCTGGGCCATAATTGGGGGAAGGGGAAGGGGGAATCTTTACTTATTTGGCACCAAAATTCCTTAATCCTTACTTGGTACATTTTTTTTAGTGTTGGGCCCAAAACATAGTGTATAAATCTATAAGATGAAGAGCACAGGAGAGGAGTCTCTCATATTTATTTAACACTATGTAGAGTGGAAAAATGTAACATTGTAGAAGGTTTTGTTGAGAATTAGAATGCTCATTGACTAGTGAAGAGCCATGTCATTTTGAGAAATACCTCTCAGTGTTATGTTACCATGTGTCAACTAGTAGTTTCAAGAGTGTAACAGTTTCCATAGGTGAAGAGCCCATGTTGTTATGTCTCATGTGTCGGCTAGTAGTTATAAGAATGTAACAATTCCCATAAGTGAAAAGCTTATGCGGTGGTGTTCCGTTTGTTGACTAGGTATTACAAGGTCGTAACATGTATGCATGGTAGAAGGTTGAGCTATCAGTAGTCGATCACATCATGTGGTGATAGAGCTCGAGGGATGAGCTTGGATCACGTGTTGTGTTGACAATAAGTGAGAGTAGCTTAGGCATAGTTAGGGAAGGTGCCTCGACTAGTAAAGTTATTTATGTTTATACTTTTATCGACTTGTATACTATTGATTCACATTTTAGTGAATTAATTGATGTCGAGTGGTTGCCTTACACAACTTGACGATGTTACCACATAGGAGTTGGCTAGCCTGAACAAGATTTTGTAAGGCACACCATCACTAATGTGTTAATTAAGCATTTTGTGTTTATTATATTTTTGTTATGCTATTTGCTTAATTCACACTGTAAAGCCTGCTTGGTAGAGTTGAAATAGAGCTGACAAAAAGATTTCATGGGTTGGTGCATTCACCCTCTTGTAAGTCCTGAATGCTTATTTGGGTTGAAAGTATAATTTACATATGTTCAATTATTCTGACATGAAACTTTCAGAATTCATATAAGTTGCGATGTTACTCTCGCCTATTATTTATTTATTTTTGCCATATTTAAAATAATCGGGCTTCACATGCTAGTTTGTCTCATTACAAGTTGTATGACATGTCTCAAATTTTAAGTGTGTTATATCGTGTCAGTCGGTTTAAAACCCCTATAGGGCTGCATACATGATGTGTTTTCTAAAAATTTACTTAAAATTACGACGTATATCAATAATATGTTTATTGTGGTCCTATACCAAAGTAGTTTTTTAATACTAGAGTAATGTTTATATTTTTATAAACTCTATAATATTAAATTATTAAGTAAAAAATTAAAATTACTCTAGATTTAAGAAGATCACACAATTGCATAACATAGTGCAGGATCCTAGAGTTAGAGTATGAAATACATGGAAATTTCAGCACAAGAAACCAACAGGAACATGATATGGCATAAGAAAGAGAATAATAGCATTAAATAGATTCCATCCAACATTGGATTGGATCCCGTTAACAATACAGTTAAAAATGTTCAAATTCAAGATTTGTGTCGTCCATAATTTACATTATACGATAAATCCACACAAGAAATCACATTACCAAAAGTCGTTGAACTAGGAAAAATAAGTTCAAACAAGTCTAAGGAAAAAGAAAATGGGACAATCCTAACGAAAAAGATAAATTCTCAACTACTTCTCATCTTCTCTCAATTCTAATCTAACCTCACATAAAGCAAAGAAATCTACACACCAAGCATAAAATAAAAAATAGACTTAATCACCCATACCTCATCGGCCTCCTCGTGACCCCGTTCTTCACCATCAACAACATAGTTTTAGCTATCCTTAGTGTCGTCATCATCTGTCTCATGTTTATCATCATCATTGACACTACTCGTAGTGCTCAGTGATTCGAAGGCCCTTTGGCACTGATCAAGCACAGCCTGTAAGGTCTTTCTCTTCACGCAGAATCTATCCTTCTCGGAGTTGTCTATCCTCGTGCTAACTATAGTCAAGGGTTTCGAGCTCAACACTTCAACATCTATTGACCTAACTATACACAATAACAATAAGGATATCCAAAAATGAAAAACGGATACTATGGGCTTTAGGTAAAAATTATTATGCCTAATTCAGAGACATAGATTCATAGAGCTTCCAATGATCAACTTAAAATTGTGAATTATTGATGTTGGTCCCTGCATCAACAACGCGTGTCTTTTGTTTTTTAAATTTTATTTATTTTTGTTTTTGTGGTTTCGTCTTTTGTCTTCGTTTGCCTTATGTGAATTTGTCTCATTTCTGATTTGTCTACGGTGGTGGAAGCAAATGGCAACTCCAAGCCTCCAACTCAAAGAAGGAACAGTCTACTTGTTATTATTTTGATTTGAGTAATATATTTTTAATTTAATAATTAAAATATTATTTTTATTAATAATTTTAAATTACTTCATATAATATAAAATAATTAAAATTTTAAAAAAATAAGAGTGTTTAGACCTTGGGATGAATCTGGGAACATAGGTTAAAATTGGAAATCAAAATACATTTGAAGATCTAGGCCATTCAAGATATTTTGGAGTGGGTTTCGCTAAGAGTAAAATAAACAAAAAGATTATATATGAGCATAAATAAAGACGAAGAGAGTTAAAAAGAGAGAGAAAGAGAGATTAAATGGAATAGAAGAGAGAAGCAAGAGAGTAGAAAAGAAAGGTGGGCCGTGGGAGATAGAAATAAAGGGAGGAATAAGATAAGTGGACAATAGGATCTTTTTGTTTGGTGTGGAAGATTTTGAGGTAATTGAATCGGTATTTTTGTTTGTTAAAGCTATCTCCGGTGACTGTAAGTTCACTTCCGATGAGTTATGGTACGTTTCTGTTGATGAAAGATGAGATAAGACTTCTGGGTGAAGTATATTTGCTAAGATTCAGTACAGAGATGAATAGAAATAGAGAAACTAGAAGAGCGAATATGGCGGCCACAAATGGCTTGTCAAGCTAGAAGAGCAAATATGGCTTGACAAGTAATGAACCTTGAATAAGAGGGGCTGAAAAGAATGAACCAAAAACAGCTTCACAAGCCATTTATGGATGCCATATTCGCTATTCTAACTTCTCTATTTCTATCCATCTCTGTATTGAAATCTTGAAAGAAGAGAAGCTGAAAACAAAAATAAAAAATAAAAAGAAGAAAATAGTAAATCCAAAACACGCAACAGAAGAACAAAAATAATAAATATAAATCATCTTTTAAAAGCATAAACAACAATAAAGACTAAGAAATAGAAGCATTAAAAAATAGAAAACAATTACAACAAAATATACCTAAAAAATGTTTCTTAGTGTCTAAAAAATCAAGATTTGGACAAAATTTTAAAAAAGAAATAAAATACTATATAACAAATAACTAAAGTAAAAAAATGAAAGAAAGAATAATTGAAAAAATAATAGAAATAAAAATGAATAATACAAACAAGAAGGTACAAAAATAGTGAGCTAAATATCTCTTGAAAAAAAAAATGAAAGCACTAAATATAAAATCAAAAATGAAAACAAAAATCAAAAATCAAGAATGAAAGAAAATGAAAAGCACAAATAAACTTCAAAAAATGCAAAATAGGAACTAAAAATGAAAAAAGGATGAAACGTAGCAATGAACGTGAAGTGAAATGAAGAACTAGAGCAAGCGATTAACAAAAGGAAAACAAAAAATGAACCAAAAAATAAATGAAATCTTGAAAGAAGAAGAGAAGCTGAAAATGAAGACATGAGTAAACGTCTGAAAAATAGCGTGACTTCTTCAAGAACAAGATTGGAAATTGGTAAATAAGTGAGAAATGACGTGTTTTCTTCAAGGATGATGCAGTTAACAAAACAAAAAAGAAATGAAACAAGTAATGAACCTTGAATAAGAGGGGTTGAAAAGAATGAAACAAGAACAATAGCTAAAAAGTGAGTGAGGAATTTTGTGAACATTAAAAAAATGACCTGAAGAGAAGAAACAAAGTAAGAACAAGGACTTGGAAAATGAACCAAAAATGGCGTGTAGGAAAAGGAGAATTGAAAGCAATATTGGGAAATGAGAAGTGTGTTGAGCAAAATATCATGTAAATGAATGAGTTGAAATGGGATTCACAAATAATGAGTTGATATTTATTCATAAAATAATAAATGATAATAATGTAAATTGCTCATACCTAAAACGAAGGCGTTTTTCAACTTATGAAAAAAATGCTATTTACTTCATTGGTACCATGACAAACAAACATAAAATATAGTTGAATTTTTAGAGTGAAGGTCATATTATTTGCTAAAATTATTAAATATAAGGATTAATTGCATAGATTAGTGCTCTTTCACGTATCCAATTTGATAACTTTGGATTTTAGAGTTATTTTGTCCAATTTATTAATTATAATTGCTATGTTCTTAATGTTTTTAGTTAATTTTAAGTTCTTAAATTATTATTTAGTGTTATTTTTGTAAGAAATTATATTATTAGAGAAAATAAAAAAATTTAAATTAAAAAAAGACTTAAATGTAAATAAAAAAAGTTGAAAATTTAAATTGAATTAAAAGTGGGCTTAAATGCAATTAACAAAAATTTGAATTAAAAAATTTTTATGCGCAGAAAGAAAGAACACGCGTGGAATTTATCAACGCGCCCATGCACCGTCAGATCAAAAAACAAACTGTCCAGACCATGCGTGCTAGACACGCGCCATGCGAGAGAGTTACGAGTGGAGGCCAGTTGTTCTGCATAGGCCAGCGTGCAGAATTCTCCGGTGGCACGGTCCACTGAATCCGCGTGTGCCCTCGCGTTTCGCCTAATCCGAATCCGCCACATATCTTTTTATCCTTCCAAGGAGTAATATGGTGCCACGTGTTATGATTATTGTGAGATAAAAATTCAGAAAATTTCCTATGAGATTGCTTATAGATCTATTTAACATAAATATCATTTTAACGTTCTCATCGTTCGCTTTGTTCAGAACATCAAGAAACGCTTAAAATTTGGAATTTCGTTTATCTTCTTGTTTTTTCTTAGGGTTTCAAAAATTTATAGCAGATCGCATATAGATCTATTTAATCTGATCTTTGGAAAGTATTAAAAAATATATTATCGCATGATCTTTGGAAAGTATTAAATTGACTGAAAGATTTCATGAAGCGATCGAGGAAATCAAAAAGATCTCGTGGGCTTCTGGAGTTAATCTTTGTCAGGTATAATCGCAAAATCTTTGATTAGAGTAGTTTGAACATTGTTAATCCCTTTGATCTTGTTGAATCCGACATTGTATTGTGGATTTGATACTACATAAGAATTTGTGTTTGTAAAATCAGAAAATTCCTTTTCGATTGAAAGAATGTTTTGTTATAAGATTTATATTTATTATTTTTGTTCTTCTCTTGCATGTTTTGTATTTTACTATTTTCTTTCTTTTTATATTTTGATTTTCGTTTTCAGCTTCTCTTCTTCTTTCAAGATTTCAGTATAGAGGTGGGCTTCTGGAGTTGATCTTTGTCAGGTATAATCGTAAAATCTTTGATCAGAGTAGTTTGAATTTGTTAACCCCTTTGATCTTGTTGAATCCGATGTCGTATTATGGATTCGATACTGCATATGAATTTATGTTTGTAAACTCAGAAAATTCCTTTTTGATCGAAAGAACGTTTTGTTATAAGATTTATATTTATTATTTATGTTCTTCTGTGTCATGTTTTGGATTTACTATTTTCTTTATTTTTTTTTTTGATTTTCATTTTCAGCTTCTCTTCTTCTTCATTCTTGGTTCATTCTTTTCGGCCCCTTCTTATTCAAGGTTCGTTACTCTTTTCATTTTCTTTTTTGTTGTGTTAACTAATGTCGTCCTTGGAGAAATCATGCCATTTCTCACTTGTTTACCAATTTCCAATCCGTATTCTTGAAGAAGTCACGCTATTTTCAGACGTTTGCTAACACGTCTCCATTTTCTGTTTCTCTTCTTTCAAGATTTCATTTATTTTTTGGTTCATTTTTTGTTTTTCTTTTCTCCATTTTCAGCTTCTCTTCTTTCATGATTTCATTTATTTTTTGGTTCATTTTTTATTTTCCTTTTGTTAATGGCTTGTCCTGGTTCTCCATTCCACTTCACGCTGAGTGCTCATGTTTCATCTTTCTCCATTTTTAGTTCCTTTGTTTTTCATTTTTTGAAGTTTGTTTGTGCTTTTCAAAATTACAAGCAGCATCTTTAATTCTTTATCATTAAACTAGTGAGTGATGGGAAATTTCATTTCTCTAACATTTGTAAGATCATAAAAATTTGAAATCTAATTGTGCTCTTGTTATTTTTCCAAAAATAAAAGAGAAGATTTAACTCTGCTCTTATATGATAGATGAATGGTATGTTGTTAAGATTGTATCGTATTTATCCATTATCTTGGATTTGATACATTTAAAGTATATTTATTCTTATTTTAATATTTTTTAAAATTTTATTCCCAAATGATATATTTGAATTATCCATATTTATATTACTAATAGTTATTTTGATCAATTTTAAAAACAATCACAATGAATAGTATACTTTAAAAGTATTATTAAAGTTTAAATTAACCAAAATAAATAATAGGAGTAATTTAAAGCTACTAGTTGAGATTAAGAGTGAAAAAAAATACCAAAATAAAAATAATAATACTCCAAAAATACCAACTCCTAATGTATTTGTGTAGTGTTTACTACTTGTTTAACAAAAATATCTCATCATTAAATTATTTGAATATTCATATTTTACGTTATGAAAATATTGTTAGTACAATAAGGCTAAAAAATCACAATGGTAGAAGATAAATTATTTATCAAGAATGTGATTCCATATTAATTAGATTAAATATCAGTATAAATTATTTGTTAGGGAAAATAAATAATTAATATGCTATAAATATAATTGGTATAAAGTATTAGTTATTATTTATTATTTTTAAAATATATTTTATATTAATTAAATTATTTTTATTTTTTATTATATATTTTTTCAAAAAAATTTACATTAATTTTAATTTTAATAAGTTAAAATATAAATATTACTAATAAGAATCTTTAATTTCTGGTGAAGTATATATAATATTCATTGCATTCTCAAGAGAAGTGAAAGCTACAATCAATGTCAAAAATAAAGAGTACACATGAGTAGCTACTCGGGTAGAAGTAGGATGGTCAAGTCACTATTCGTCTTTTATTGTATTTCAGTATCTCCAAAGTCCAACCTTTGTATTTAACGTTACCTCACATCATTTCAATTTTCAGTTTTCAGAGCATACAACTTTTCTTTCCTTTTTTCACCCTCTCTTTTCCTCTACCTCTCACATTTTTACTCTTTTTATTTTTTTCTTTTTTCTTTTAAAAAATCCACTTTCTGACTTTCTTTTGTCTCTTTATCTTCTCCTTTCTCTGTTGGTGATTTTTTGTTTCTTGCTTTGGCATTTGGGTCTGTAAATGTATTGTTATTTTTATCTAACTTTCTTCTTTTTATTTATTTATAATTATAATTTATTTCACACTTATTGAAAACCCATGTGCTCTTGTTTTGTTTGCTTTTTGAGGGAGGAAGAACTCAATAAACAAATCAACAATAATGTACTAGTCATAGAATAATAATTCAACTTACATTTCAACAATTCAAGTTCAACCCTTTATATTTCAACTCCATGATTCTAATTTCAAGCCTAGATAGTAGATATTTAATCCCTTTTTCTCTTTACTTGTAGTCACAGAGAAGTGGAGAGAGTGAAATTTTTAATTTTTCACCTCAAACAGCACTTAAGAAATGACTGAAGATGAAGACTTTAAGCTCTTGAAGATTCAGGTCTTTCACTATTTAACACCTTCTATTTCCATTGAACAATTAAGTTAATTTTATTTTCTTTTATTAATAGCTAAGTTGTATTTAGTCTTTTCTTTAAGAATCTAATTTTTTTGTTGTTTCCTATGTTTCTTTTGTTTTTTTTTCTTCCCTGATTTACAGACTTTTGTACTGGAGTGAATATACATTGTGATGGGTGTAAGCAAAAAGTGAAGAAAATCCTTCAGAGAATTGAAGGTGTCTCCTTTTATCTGATTTATTATTAGTTTGTATTCTATTGTCTTCTTTATCATTCTTTTGTGACTTGGACTTCTCACAACTTGTATTTATTAGTCTTTATTGTTGTTTATGTTTTTAAAAGATGATTTATATTTATTATTTTTGTTCTTGTGTTGCATGTTTTGGATTTACTATTTTCTTTTTTTTTTCTTTTTTTCTTTTTCTCTTGATCTCTGTCTTTGTTTTGTTTTCATCAATATGTTTATATGTGGCATTTTTAGAGATATTAGGATAAACGGGCTTTTAATTTGGGTAATTAGAATTATTTAGCTGATTTTTTGTTTGAAAAATTAAAAAAATATTTTTAAAATTTATAGTAAATGTAATTATAAATTAATTCACTTAATTACCCATTATAGACTCTTTCAGTGTAAATAGCATTTTTTTTATAAGTAGAAAACCACATTCGTTTTGGGTATAAGCAATTTACATTATTATCCTTTATTATTTTATGAATAGATATCAACTCATTATTTGTGAAACCCATTTCAACTCCTTTATAAACTCTTTTTGGTTCATTTTTCCACTCCTCGTTCTTACTTTGTTTCTTCTCTTCAGGTCATTTTTTTAACGTTCACGAAATTCCTTGCTCGCTTTCCAACTGTTGTTCTTGGTTCATTCTTTTCAGCCCCTCTAATTCAAGGTTGGTTACTTGTTTCATTTTCTTTTTTGTTGTGTTAACTGACATTGTCCTTGGAGAATTCACGCCATTTCTCACTTTTTTACCAATTTCCAATCCGTATTCTTGAAGAAGTCACGCTATTTTAAGATGTTTGCTAACACGGCTCCATTTTCAGTTTCTCTTCTTCTTTCATGATTTCATTTATTTTTTGGTTCATTTTTTCTTTTCCTTTTGTTAATGGCTTGCCCTGGTTCTCTATTTCACTTCACATTCAGTGCTCACGTTTCATCTTTCTCCATTTTAAGTCTTTTTTTTCATTTTTTGAAGTTTGTTTGTGCTTTTCATTTTTTTTTTTCATTCTTGATTTTTGATTTTGGTTTTCATTTTTCATTTTATATTTAGTGCTTTCATTTTTTTTCAAGAGATATTTTATCTCACTATTTTCGTACCTTCTTGTTGGTATTATTCATTTTTATTTATATTATTTTTTCAATTATTGTTTGTTTCATTTTTTTACTTTAGTTATTTGTTGTAGTTTTATATTGCTATCAGAAGGAAAAGAAAAAGGAAAAAAATGGGTGTCTGGTGCTGAGCAGTCTCAGTGCTCTGCTTGTAGACAAGCTTTTGGTTCACGCAAAAACGGCATAACTGCTACAATTGTGGACTAGTACATTGTCATTCATGTAGTTCGAAAAAAGGAATGAGAGCAGCACTGGTCCCCAATCCTGGAAAACATTATCGAGTTTGTGATGCTTGCTTTGTGAAACTGAACAAGGTTTTAGAAAGTGCTGGTAATAACAGAAGGAATGATGTCCCTGGGCCATCTGTTGAGAACAAGGACAAATTAAACATAGACTGAGATCAGACTTTCTAAGTCTACAGTACCATCTAATGTTGATTTGATAAAGCAATTAGACAGCAAAGCCACTAAACAAGGAAAGAAATCTCGGACATTTTCTCTTGTCAGATCCTCGTAGACACCTTTATTGCAGCTGAAAGATGTTATTTTGTCAACTATGGCCAAATAAAAAACAAGAAAAACAAAAGAAAAATGGAAAAAAGGAAAAAAATGAACTTATGCATCAAGAAGTGCTTAAGTTACAGGCTTAGGTATACTTGTGATTTAGGAGTTCCTTTTTTGATTTAGTTTTAATTTAATTATATATCTGGAGGAAGGAGTCTTTTAGTAGTCAAATATTTAATACTTGAGCTAATAGCTCTGTGCATTATTCTAAAACATGATCAAGTTGAAAGCCTAAGAAAGAGATGTGAACTGCAAGAAGTGGAGCTTGTCAAATCAATTAAGAAAGCACAAGAAGTTATGGCACTGGTGATAGTGGAATCTGCTAAATCTAAACCTGCTAAAGAAGTTATAAAATCACTAACAACTCTGGACAAATTAGACAAGATTGATATCAGACTTGCTAAATGTGCAGTACCATCTAATGTTGATGTGATAAAGCAATTACACAGCAAAGCAGCAAAATAAGGAAAAAAATCTGAGACATTTTATCTTGTTAGATCCTCGCAGACACCTTTATTGCAGCAGAAAGATGTTATTTTGTCAACTATGGCCAAAAAAAAAGAAGAGAAAGAAATGAAAAAAAGAAAAGAGAAAGAAAAGAAAAAAAAGAAAAGAAAAAAAGAGAAAGAAAAGAAAAGAAAAAAAGAGAGAAATAAGAGAAAAAAGAGAAAAAAGAGATAGAAAGGAAAAAAAAAGATAAAGAAAAAAAAGTGAGAAAACTGAGAAAGAAAAAAGGAAAAAAAGGAAAAAAAAACGAAGTTTTGAATCAAGAAGTGCTTAAGTTACGGGCTCAGGTATACATCTGATTTAGGACTTCCTTTTTTATTTTTATTTTAATTTAATGATATGCCTGGAGGACGGAGTCTTTTAGTTGTCAAGTGTTTAATACTTAAGCTAATAGCTCTATGCATTTTTCTAAAACATGATCCGGTTGAAAGACTAAGACAGAGATGTGAACTGCAAGAAATGGAGCTTGTGAAATCAACTAAGAAAGCACTAGAAGCTATGGCACTGGTGATAGAGGAATTTGCTAAAGAAATTAGAAAAAATCACTAACTGCTCAGGACCGATTAGACAAGAATGAGATCAGACTTGCTAAGTCTGTAGTACAAACTAATGTTGATTTGATAAAACAATTGGACAACAAAGCTGCAAAACAAGGAAAATAATCTGAGACATTTTCTCTTGTTAGATCCTAGCCGACACCTTTATTGCAACTGAAAGATGTTATATTGTCAACTATGGAAAAAAAAAAGAGACAGGAAAAGAGAAAAAAAAACGAACTTTTGAATCAAGAAGTGCTTAAGTTATGGGCTCAGGTATACTTGTGATTTAGATCTTCCTTTTTTATTATTCAATTTTAATTTAATTATATGTCTAGAGGAAGGAGTCTTTTAGTAGTCAAGTGTTTAATACTTTAGGTAATTGCTCTGTGCATTTTTCTAAAACATGATAAGGTTGCAAGCCTAAGATAGAGATGAACTCCAAGAAGGGAACTTGAGAAATCAACTAAGAAAGGACAAGAAGCTATGGCACTCGTGACAGCGGAATTTGCTAAATATAACCCTACTAAAGAAGTTATAAAATCACTAATTGCTCAGGACCAATTAGACAAGATTAAGATCAGACTTGCTAAGTCTGTAGTACCAACTAATGTTGATTTGATAAAGCAATTAGACAACAAAGCCACTAAACAAGGAAAGAAATCTGAGATATTTTCTCTTGTTAGATCCTCACAGACACCTTTATTGCACCTGAAACATGTTATTTTGTCAACTATGGCCAAATAAAAAACAAGAAAAACAAAAGAAAAATGGAAAAAAGGAAAAAAATGAACTTTTGCATCAATAAGTACTTAAGTTATGGGCTTAGGTATACTTGTGATTTAGGAGTTCCTTTTTATTTTAGTTTTAATTTAATTATATGTCGGGAGGAAGGAGTTTTTTAGTAGTCAAATGTTTAATACTTGAGCTAATAGCTCTGTGCATTTTTCTAAAACATGATCAGGTTGAAAGCTTAAGACAGAGATGTGAACTATAAGAAGTGGAGCTTGTGAAATCAACTAAGAAAGCACAAGAAGCTATGCCACTGGTGAGAGTGGAATCTGCTAAATCTAAAGCTGCTAAAGAAGTTATAAAATCACTAACTTCTCTAGACAAATTAGACAAGCCTGAGATCAGACTTGCTAAGTGTGCAGTACCATCTAATCTTGATGTGATAAAGCAATTACATTGCAAAGCAGCAAAACAAGGAAAAATATTTGAGACATTTGCTCTTGTTAGATCATCGCAGACACCTTTATTACAGCAGAAAGATGTTATTTTGTCAACTAAGGCCAAAAAAAAGAAAAGAAAAAAGAGAAGAAAAAAAAAGAAGATAAAGAAAAGAAAAAAAAGAAAAAAAAGAGAGTAAAGAAAAAAGGAAAAAAACGAACTTTTGAATCAAGAAATGCTTAAGCTACGGGCTCATGTAAACTTCTCATTTAGGACTTCCTTTTTTATTTTAGTTTTAATTTAATGATATGCTTGGAGGATGGAGACTTTTAGTATTCAAGTGTTTAATACTTAAGCTAATAGCTCTATGCATTTTTCTAAAACATGATCTGGTTGAAAGACTAAGATAGAGATGTGAACTGCAAGAAATGGAGCTTATGAAATCCACTAAGAAAGCGCAAGAAGCTATGGCACTGGTGATAGAGGAATCTGCTAAATATAACGATGCTAAAGAAGTTATAAAATCACTAAATGCTCAGGACCGATTAGACAAGAATGAGATCAGACTTGTTAAGTCTGTAGTACCAACTAATGTTGATTTGATAAAACAATTGAACAACAAAGCTGCAAAAAAAGGAAAAAAAATCTGAGACATTTTCTCTTGTTAGATCCTAGCCGACACCTTTATTGCAACTGAAAGATGTTACGTTGTCAACTAAGGGAAAAAAAAGAAGAGACAGGAAAAAAGAAAAAAAAAACATTTTTGAATCAAGAAGTGCTTAAGTTATGGGCACAGGTATACTTGTGATTTAGATCTTCCTTTTTTATTTTAATTTTAATTTAATTATATGTCTGGAGGAAGGAGACTTTTAGTAGTCAAGTTTTTAATAAATATGCTAATAGTTTTGCGCATTTTTCTAAAACATGATCAGTTTGAAATCCTAAGACAGAGATGAACTACAAGAAGAGGAGCATGTGAAATCAACTAAGAAAGGACAAGGAGGTATGGCACTCCTGACAGTGGAATCTACTAAATATAACACTGCTAAAGAAGTTATAAAATCACTAATTTCTCAGGACCGATTAGACAAGACTGAGATCAGACTTGCTAAGTCTGTAGTACCAACTAATGTTGATTTGATAAAACAATTGGACAACAAAGCTGCAAAACAAGGAAAAAATTCTGAGACATTTCCCCTTGTTAGATCCTCGCCGACACCTTTATTGCAACTAAAAGATGTTTTGTTGTCAACTATGGAAAAAAAAAGAGACAAAAAAAAAGAAAAAAAAATGAACTTTTGAATCAAGAAGTGCTTAAGTTATGGGCTCAGGTATACTTGTGATTTAGATCTTCCTTTTTTAATTTAATTTTAATTTAATTATATGTCTCGAGGAAGGAGAATTTTAGTAGTCAAGTTTTTAATAATTAAGCTAATAGTTTTGCGCATTTTTATAAAACATGATCAGTTTGAAATCCTAAGACAGAGATGAACTACAAGAAGAGGAGCTTGTGAAATCAACTAAGAAAGGACAAGAAGCTATGGCACTCGTGATAGTGGAATCTGCTAAATATAACGCTGCTAAAGAAGTTATAAAATCACTAATTGCTTAGGAACGATTAGACAAGACTGAGATCAGACTTGCTAAGTCTGTAGTACCAACTAATGTTGATTTGATAAAACAATTGGACAGCAAAGTTGCAAAACTAGGAAAAAAATCTGAGACATTTTCTCTTGTTAGATCCTCGCCAACACCTTTATTGCAACTAAAAGATGTTATATTGTCAACTATGGCAAAAAAAAAAAAAGAAGAGACAGTGAAAAAGAAAAAAAAGCGAACTTTTGAATCAATAAGTGCTTAAGTTATGGGCTCAGGTATACTTGTGATTTAGATCTTCCTTTTTTATTTTAATTTTAATTTAATTATATGTCTGGAGGAAGGAGACTTTTAGTAGTCATGTTTTTGATACTTAAGCTAATAGTTTTGCACATTTTTCTAAAACATGATCAGTTTGAAATCCTAAGACAGAGTTGAAATGCAAGAAGAGGAGCTTGTGAAATCAACTAAGAAAGGACAAGAAGCTATGGCACTGGTGATAGAGGAATCTGCTAAATATAACGCTGCTAACAAAGTTATAAAATCACTAATTGCTCAGGACCGATTAGACAAGACTGAGATCAGACTTGCTAAGTCTGTAGTACCAACTAATGTTGATTAGATAAAACAATTGGACAGCAAAGCTGCAAAACAAGGTAAAAAAATCTAAGACATTTTCTCTTGTTAGATCCTAGCCGACACCTTTATTACAACTGAAAGATGTTATGTTGTCAACTATGGCAAAAACAAAAAAGAAGAGATAGGAAAATAGAAAAAAAAACAAATTTTTGAATCAAGAAGTGCTTAACTTATGGGCTAAAGTATACTTGTTATTTAGATCTTCCCTTTTTATTTTAATTTTAATTTAATTATATGTCTAGAGGAAGGAGACTTTTAGTAGTCAAGTTTTCAATAAATAAGCTAATAGTTTTGCGCATTTTTCTAAAACATGATCAGTTTGAAATCCTAAGACAGAGATGAACTACAAGAAAACGAGCTTGTGAAATCAACTAAGAAAGGACAAGAAGCTATGGCACTCCTGACAGTGGAATCTGCTAAATATAACGCTGCTAAACAAGTTATAAAATGACTAATTGCTCAGGACAGATTAGACAAGACTGAGATCAGACTTGCTAAGTCTGTAGTACCAACTAATGTTGATTTGATAAAACAATTGGACAACAAAACTGCAAAACAAGGAAAAAATTCTGAGACATTTTCTCTTGTTAGATCCTCGCCGACACCTTTATTGCAACTAAAAGATGTTATGTTGTCAACTATGGCAAAAAAAAGAAGAGACAGGATAAAAGAAAAAAACGACCTTTTGAATCAAGAAGTGCTTAAGTTATGGGCTCAGGTATACTTGTGATTTAGATCTTCCTTTTTTATTTTAATTTTAATTTAATTACATATCTCGAGGAAGGAGAATTTTAGTAGTCAAGTTTTTAATAATTAAGCTAATAGTTTTGCGAATTTTTCTAAAACATGATCAGTTTGAAATCCTAAGACAGAGATGAACTACAAGAAGAGGAGCTTGTGAAATCAACTAAGAAAGGACAAGAAGCTATGGCACTTGTGACAGTGGAATCTGCTAAATATAACGCTGCTAAAGAAGTTATAAAATCACTAATTGCTTAGGAACGATTAGACAAGACTGAGATCAGACTTGCTAAGTCTGTAGTACCAACTAATGTTGATTTGATAAAACAATTGGACAGCAAAGCTGCAAAACTAGGAAAAAATATGAGACATTTTCTCTTGTTAGATCCTCGCCAACACCTTTATTGCAACTAAAAGATGTTATATTGTCAACTATGGTAAAAAAAAAGAAGAGACAGTGAAAAAGAAAAAAAACGAACTTTTGAATCAATAAGTGCTTAAGTTATGGGCTAAGGTATACTTGTGATTTAGATCTTCCTTTTTTATTTTAATTTTAATTTAATTATATGTCTAGAGGAAGGAGACTTTTAGTAGTCATGTTTTTGATACTTAAGCTAATATTTTTGCACATTTTCTAAAACATGATGAGTTTGAAATCCTAAGAGAGAGATTAAATGCAAGAAGAGGAGCTTGTGAAATCAACTAAGAAAGGACAAGAAGCTATGGCACTGGTGATAGAGGAATCTGCTAAATATAACGCTGCTAACAAATTTATAAAATCACTAATTGCTCAGGACCGATTAGACAAGACTGAGATCAGACTTGCTAAGTCTGTAGTACCAACTAATGTTGATTTGATAAAACAATTGGACAGCAAAGCTGCAAAACAAGGAAAAAAAATCTAAGACATTTTCTCTTGTTAGATCCTAGCCGACACCTTTATTACAACTGAAATATGTTATGTTGTCAACTATGGCAAAAACAAAAAAGAAGAGATAGGAAAAAAGAAAAAAAAACAAATTTTTGAATCAAGAAGTGCTTAACTTATGGGCTAAAGTATACTTGTTATTTAGATCTTCCCTTTTTATTTTAATTTTAATTTAATTATATGTCTGGAGGAAGGAGACTTTTAGTAGTCAAGTTTTCAATAAATAAGCTAATAGTTTTGTGCATTTTTCTAAAACATGATCAGTTTGAAATCCTAAGACAGAGATGAACTACAAGAAGACGAGCTTGTGAAATCAACTAAGAAAGGACAAGAAGCTATGGCACTCCTGACAGTGGAATCTGCTAAATATAACGCTGCTAAACAAGTTATAAAATGACTAATTGCTCAGGCCAGATTAGACAAGACTGAGATCAGACTTTCTAAGTCTGTAGTACCAACTAATGTTGATTTGATAAAACAATTGGACAACAAAACTGCAAAACAAGGAAAAAATTCTAAGACATTTTCTCTTGTTAGATCCTCGCCGACACCTTTATTGCAACTAAAAGATGTTATGTTGTCAACTATGGCAAAAAAAAAGAAGAGACAGGATAAAAGAAAAAAACGACCTTTTGAATCAAGAAGTGCTTAAGTTATGGGCTCAGGTATACTTGTGATTTAGATCTTCCTTTTTTATTTTAATTTTAATTTAATTATATGTCTCGAGGAAGGGGAATTTTAGTAGTCAAGTTTTTAATAATTAAGCTAATAGTTTTGCGCATTTTTCTAAAACATGATCAGTTTGAAATCCTAAGACAGAGATGAACTACAAGAAGAGGAGCTTGTGAAATCAACTAAGAGAGGACAAGAAGCTATGGCACTCGTGACAGTGGAATCTGCTAAATATAACGCTGCTAAAGAAGTTATAAAATCACTAATTGCTTAGGAACGATTAGACAAGACTGAGATCAGACTTGCTAAGTATGTAGTACCAACTAATGTTGATTTGATAAAACAATTGGACAACAAAGCTGCAAAACAAGGAAAAAATTCTGAGACATTTTCTCTTGTTAGATCCTCGCCGACACCTTTATTGCAACTAAAAGATGTTTTGTTGTCAACTATGGAAAAAAAAAAGAGACAAAAAAAAGAAAAAAAATGAACTTTTGGATCAAGAAGTGCTTAAGTTATGGGCTCAGGTATACTTGTGATTTAGATCTTCCTTTTTTATTTTAATTTTAATTTAATTATATGTCTCGAGGAAGGAGAATTTTAGTAGTCAAGTTTTTAATAATTAAGCTAATAGTTTTGCGCATTTTTCTAAAACATGATCAGTTTGAAATCCTAAGACAGAGATGAACTACAAGAAGAGGAGCTTGTGAAATCAACTAAGAAAGGACAAGAAGCTATGGCACTCGTGACAGTGGAATCTGCTAAATATAACGCTGCTAAAGAAGTTATAAAATCATTAATTGCTTAGGAACGATCAGACAAGACTGAGATCATACTTGCTAAGTCTGTAGTACCAACTAATGTTGATTTCATAAAACAATTGGACAACAAAACTGCAAAACAAGGAAAAAATTCTGAGACATTTTCTCTTGTTAGATCCTCGCCAACACCTTTATTGCAACTAAAAGATGTTATATTGTCAACTATGGCAAAAAAAAAAGAAGAAACTGTGAAAAAGAAAAAAAAACGAACTTTTGAATCAATAAGTGCTTAAGTTATGGGCTTAGGTATACTTGTGATTTAGATCTTCCTTTTTTATTTTAATTTTAATTTAATTATATGTCTGGAGGAAGGAGACTTTTAGTAGTCATGTTTTTGATAAATAAGCTAATAGGTTTGCGCATTTTTCTAAAACATGATCAGTTTGAAATCCTAAGACAGAGATGAAATGCAAGAAGAGGAGCTTGTGAAATCAACTAAGAAAGGACAAGAAGCTATGGCACTCCTGACAGTGGAATCTGCTAAATATAACGCTGCTAAAGAAGTTATAAAATGACTAATTACTCAGGACAGATTAGACAAGACTGAGATCAGACTTGCTAAGTCTGTAGTACCAACTAATGTTGATTTCATAAAACAATTGGACAACAAAACTGCAAAACAAGGAAAAAATTCTGAGACATTTTCTCTTGTTAGATCCTCGCTGATACCTTTATTGCAACTAAAAGATGTTATGTTGTCAACTATGGCAAAAAAAAAAAAGAGACAGGATAAAAGAAAAAACAAACTTTTGAATCAAGAAGTGCTTAAGTTATGGGCTCAGGTATACTTGTGATTTAGATCTTCCTTTTTTATTTTAATTTTAATTTAATTATATGTCTCGAGGAAGGAGACTTTTAGTAGTCAAGTTTTTAATAATTAAGCTAATAGTTTTCCGCATTTTTTTAAAACATGATCAGTTTGAAATCCTAAGACAGAGATGAACTACAAGAAGAGGAGCTTGTGAAATCAACTAAGAAAGGACAAGAAGCTATGGCACTCGTTATTTGTGGAATCTGCTAAATATAACGATGTTAAAGAAATTATAAAATCACTAATCTCTTACGCCCGACTATCCAAGACTAAGATCAGACTTGCTAAGTTTGTAGCAGCAACTAATGTTGATTTGATAAAACAATTGAATGACAAATTTGGAAAACAAGGAAAAAAATGCGAGACATTTTCTCTTGTTAGATCCTCATGACACCTTTATTGCAACTAAAAGATGTTATGTTCTCAACTTTTGCATAAAAAAAAGAAGAGACAGGGAAAAAGAAAAAAAAACAAACTTTTGAATAAAGAAGTGCTTAAGTTATGGGCTTAGGTATACTTGTGATTTAGATCTTCCTTTTTTATTTTAATTTTAATTTAATTATATGTCTGGAGGAAGGAGACTTTTAGTAGTCATGTTTTTGATAAATATGCTAATAGTTTTGCACATTTTTCTAAAACATGATCGGTTTGAAATCCTAAGACAGAGATGAAATGCAAGAAGAGGAGCTTGTGAAATCAACTAAGAAAGGACAAGAAGCTATGGCACTCGTGATAGAGGAATCTACTAAATATAACGCTGCTAACAAAGTTATAAAATCACTAATTGCTCGGACCGATTAGACAAGGCGAGATCGAGACTTGCTAAGTACGTAGTACCAACTAATGTTGATTTGATAAAACAATTGGACAAAGCAAAGTCGCAAAACAAGGAAAAAAATCTAAGACATTTTCTCTTGTTAGATCCTAGCCGACACCTTTATTACAACTGAAAGATGTTATGTTGTCAACTATGGCAAAAAAAAAAGAAGAGATAGGAAAAAAGAAAAAAAAACAAATTTTTGAATCAAGAAGTGCTTAAGTTATGGGCTCAAGTATACTTGTTATTTAGATCTTCCCTTTTTATTTTAATTTTAATTTAATTATATGTCTGGAGGAAGGAGACTTTTAGTAGTCAAGTTTTCAATAAATAAGCTAATAGTTTTGCGCATTTTTCTAAAACATGATCAGTTTGAAATCCTAAGACAGAGATGAACTACAAGAAGAGGAGCTTGTGAAATCAACTAAGAAAGGACAAGAAGCTATGGCACTCCTGACAGTGGAATCTGCTAAATATAACGCTGCTAAATAAGTTATAAAATGACTAATTACTCAGGACAGATTAGACAAGACTGAGATCAGACTTGCTAAGTCTGTAGTACCAACTAATGTTGATTTCATAAAACAATTGGACAGCAAAGCTGGAAAACAAGGAAAAAAATCTGAGACATTTTCTCTTGTTAGATCCTCGCTGATACCTTTATTGCAACTAAAAGATGTTATGTTGTCAACTATGGCAAAAAAAAAAGAGACAGGATAAAAGAAAAAACAAACTTTTGAATCAAGAAGTGCTTAAGTTATGGGCTCAGGTATACTTGTGATTTAGATCTTCCTTTTTTAATTTAATTTTAATTTAATTATATGTCTCGAGGAAGGAGACTTTTAGTAGTCAAGTTTTTAATAATTAAGCTAATAGTTTTGCGCATTTTTTTAAAACATGATCAGTTTGAAATCCTAAGACAGAGATGAACTACAAGAAGAGGAGCTTGTGAAATCAACTAAGAAAGGACAAGAAGCTATGGCACTCGTGACTGTGGAATCTGCTAAATGTAACGATGTTAAAGAAGTCATAAAATCACTAATTTCTTAGGACCGACTAGACAAGACTGAGATCAGACTTGCTAAGTTTGTAGTACCAACTATTGTTGATTTGATAAAACAATTGGACAGCAAAGCTGGAAAACAAGGAAAAAAATCTGAGACATTTTCTCTTGTTAGATCCTCGCTGATACCTTTATTGCAACTAAAAGATGTTATGTTGTCAACTATGGCATAAAAAAAAGAAGAGACAGGGAAAAAAAAACAAACTTTTGAATCAAGAAGTGCTTAAGTTATGGGCTCAGGTATACTTGTGATTTAGATCTTCCTTTTTTATTTTAATTTTAATTTAATTATATGTCTCGAGGAAGGAGAATTTTAGTTGTCAAGTTTTTAATAATTAAGCTAATAGTTTTGCGCATTTTTCTAAAACATGATCAGTTTGAAATCCTAAGACAGAGATGAACTACAAGAAGAGGAGCTTGTGAAATCAACTAAGAAAGGACATGAAGCTATGGCACTCGTGTGATGGAATCTGCTAAATATAACGCTGCTAAAGAAGTTATAAAGTCACTAATTTCTTAGGAACGATCAGACAAGGCGAGATCGGACTTGCTAAGTCCGTAGTACCAACTAATGTTGATTTGATAAAACAATTGAATGACAAAGTGCAAAACTAGGAAAAAAATCTGAGACATTTTCTCTTGTTAGATCTTCGCCAACACCTTTATTGCAACTAAAAGATGTTATATTGTCAACTATGGCAAAAAAAAAAGAAGAGACAGTGAAAAAGAAAAAAAACGAACTTTTGAATAAAGAAGTGCTTAAGTTATGGGCTTAGGTATACTTGTGATTTAGATCTTCCTTTTTTATTTTAATTTTAATTTAATTATATGTCTGGAGGAAGGAGACTTTTAGTAGTCAACTTTTTAATAAATATGCTAATAGTTTTACGCATTTTTCTAAAACATGATCAGTTTGAAATCCTAAGACAGAGATGAACTACAAGAAGAGGAGCATGTGAAATCAACTAAGAAAGGACAAGGAGGAATGGCACTCCTGACAGTGGAATCTACTAAATATAACGCTGCTAAAGAAGTTATAAAATCACTAATTGCTCAGGACCGATTAGACAAGACTGAGATCAGACTTGCTAAGTCTGTAGTACCAACTAATGTTGATTTGATAAAACAATTGGACAGCAAAGCTGCAAAACAAGGAAAAAAAATCTAAGACATTTTCTCTTGGTAGATCCTAGCCGACACCTTTATTACAACTGAAAGATGTTATGTTGTCAACTATGGCAAAAAAAAAAAAAGAGATAGGAAAAAAGAAAAAAAAACAAATTTTTGAATCAAGAAGTGCTTAAGTTATGGGCTCAAGTATACTTGTTATTTAGATCTTCCCTTTTTATTTTAATTTTAATTTAATTATATGTCTGGAGGAAGGAGACTTTTAGTAGTCAAGTTTTCAATAAATAAGCTAATAGTTTTGCGCATTTTTCTAAAACATGATCAGTTTGAAATCCTAAGACAGAGATGAACTACAAGAAGAGGAGCTTGTGAAATCAACTAAGAAAGGACAAGAAGCTATGGCACTCCTGACAGTGGAATCTGCTAAATATAACGCTGCTAAATAAGTTATAAAATGACTAATTACTCAGGACAGATTAGACAAGACTGAGATCAGACTTGCTAAGTCTGTAGTACCAACTAATGTTGATTTCATAAAACAATTGGACAACAAAACTGCAAAACAAGGAAAAAATTCTGAGACATTTTCTCTTGTTAGATCCTCGCTGATACCTTTATTGCAACTAAAAGATGTTATGTTGTCAACTATGGCAAAAAAAAAAAGAGACAGGATAAAAGAAAAAACAAACTTTTGAAT
Source organism: Hippophae gyantsensis (assembly GCA_030763125.1). NCBI lineage: Eukaryota > Viridiplantae > Streptophyta > Magnoliopsida > Rosales > Elaeagnaceae > Hippophae > Hippophae gyantsensis. The sequence continues at coordinate 43,207,369 of CM061028.1, read as the reverse complement.
CAAGAAGTGCTTAAGTTATGGGCTCAGGTATACTTGTGATTTAGATCTTCCTTTTTTAATTTAATTTTAATTTAATTATATGTCTCGAGGAAGGAGACTTTTAGTAGTCAAGTTTTTAATAATTAAGCTAATAGTTTTGCGCATTTTTTTAAAACATGATCAGTTTGAAATCCTAAGACAGAGATGAACTACAAGAAGAGGAGCTTGTGAAATCAACTAAGAAAGGACAAGAAGCTATGGCACTCGTGACTGTGGAATCTGCTAAATGTAACGATGTTAAAGAAGTCATAAAATCACTAATTTCTTAGGACCGACTAGACAAGACTGAGATCAGACTTGCTAAGTTTGTAGTACCAACTATTGTTGATTTGATAAAACAATTGGACAGCAAAGCTGGAAAACAAGGAAAAAAATCTGAGACATTTTCTCTTGTTAGATCCTCGCTGATACCTTTATTGCAACTAAAAGATGTTATGTTGTCAACTATGGCAAAAAAAAAAGAGACAGGATAAAAGAAAAAACAAACTTTTGAATCAAGAAGTGCTTAAGTTATGGGCTCAGGTATACTTGTGATTTAGATCTTCCTTTTTTATTTTTATTTTAATTTAATTATATGTCTCGAGGAAGGAGAATTTTAGTTGTCAAGTTTTTAATAATTAAGCTAATAGTTTTGCGCATTTTTCTAAAACATGATCAGTTTGAAATCCTAAGACAGAGATGAACTACAAGAAGAGGAGCTTGTGAAATCAACTAAGAAAGGACATGAAGCTATGGCACTCGTGACAGTGGAATCTGCTAAATATAACGCTGCTAAAGAAGTTATAAAGTCACTAATTTCTTAGGAACGATCAGACAAGACTGAGATCAGACTTGCTAAGTCTGTAGTACCAACTAATGTTGATTTGATAAAACAATTGGACAGCAAAGCTGCAAAACTAGGAAAAAAATCTGAGACATTTTCTCTTGTTAGATCCTCGCCAACACCTTTATTGCAACTAAAAGATGTTATATTGTCAACTATGGCAAAAAAAAAAAGAAGAGACAGTGAAAAAGAAAAAAAACGAACTTTTGAATCAATAAGTGCTTAAGTTATGGGCTTAGGTATACTTGTGATTTAGATCTTCCTTTTTTATTTTAATTTTAATTTAATGATATGTCTGGAGGAAGGAGACTTTTAGTAGTCAAGTTTTTAATAAATATGCTAATAGTTTTGTGCATTTTTCTAAAACATGATCAGTTTGAAATCCTAAGACAGAGATGAACTACAAGAAGAGGATCATGTGAAATCAACTAAGAAAGGACAAGGAGGTATGGCACTTGGTGATAGAGGAATCTACTAAATATACTTATTTGCTAAAGAAGTTATAAAATCACTAATTGCTCAGGACCGATTAGACAAGACTGAGATCAGACTTGCTAAGTCTGTAGTACCAACTAATGTTGATTTGATAAAACAATTGGACAGCAAAGCTGCAAAACAAGGAAAAAAAATCTAAGACATTTTCTCTTGTTAGATCCTAGCCGACACCTTTATTACAACTGAAAGATGTTATGTTGTCAACTATGGCAAAAAAAAAAAAGAAGAGATAGGAAAAAAGAAAAAAAACAAATTTTTGAATCAAGAAGTGCTTAAGTTATGGGCTCAAGTATACTTGTTATTTAGATCTTCCCTTTTTATTTTAATTTTAATTTAATTATATGTCTGGAGGAAGGAGACTTTTAGTAGTCAAGTTTTCAATAAATAAGCTAATAGTTTTGCGCATTTTTCTAAAACATGATCAGTTTGAAATCCTAAGACAGAGATGAACTACAAGAAGAGGAGCTTGTGAAATCAACTAAGAAAGGACAAGAAGCTATGGCACTCCTGACAGTGGAATCTGCTAAATATAACGCTGCTAAAGAAGTTATAAAATGACTAATTACTCAGGACAGATTAGACAAGACTGAGATCAGACTTGCTAAGTCTGTAGTACCAACTAATGTTGATTTCATAAAACAATTGGACAACAAAACTGCAAAACAAGGAAAAAATTCTGAGACATTTTCTCTTGTTAGATCCTCGCTGATACCTTTATTGCAACTAAAAGATGTTATGTTGTCAACTATGGCAAAAAAAAAAGAAGAGACAGGATAAAAGAAAAAACAAACTTTTGAATCAAGAAGTGCTTAAGTTATGGGCTCAGATATACTTGTGATTTAGATCTTCCTTTTTTATTTTAATTTTAATTTAATTATATGTCTCAAGGAAGGAGACTTTTAGTAGTCAAGTTTTTAATAATTAAGCTAATAGTTTTGCGCATTTTTTTAAAACATGATCAGTTTGAAATCCTAAGACAGAGATGAACTACAAGAAGAGAAGCTTGTGAAATCAACTAAGAAAGGACAAGAAGCTATGGCACTCGTGACTGTGGAATCTGCTAAATATAACGATGTTAAAGAAGTTATAAAATCACTAATTTCTTAGGACCGACTAGACAAGACTGAGATCAGACTTGCTAAGTTTGTAGTACCAACTAATTTTGATTTGATAAAACAATTGGACAACAAAATTTGGAAAACAAGGAAAAAAATCTGAGACATTTTCTCTTGTTAGATCCTCGCCGACACCTTTATTGCAACTAAAAGATGTTATGTTGTCAACTTTGGCATAAAAAAAAGAAGAGACAGGGAAAAAGAAAAAAAAACAAACTTTTGAATAAAGAAGTGCTTAAGTTATGGGCTTAGGTATACTTGTGATTTAGATCTTCCTTTTTTATTTTTATTTTAATTTAATTATATGTCTGGAGGAAGGAGACTTTTAGTAGTCAAGTTTTTAATAAATATGCTAATAGTTTTGCGCATTTTTCTAAAACATGATCAGTTTGAAATCCTAAGACAGAGATGAACTACAAGAAGAGGAGCTTGTGAAATCAACTAAGAAAGGACATGAAGCTATGGCACTCGTGACAGTGGAATCTGCTAAATATAACGCTGCTAAAGAAGTTATAAAGTCACTAATTTCTTAGGAACGATCAGACAAGACTGAGATCAGACTTGCTAAGTCTGTAGTACCAACTAATGTTGATTTGATAAAACAATTGGACAGCAAAGCTGCAAAACTAGGAAAAAAATCTGAGACATTTTCTCTTGTTAGATCCTCGCCAACACCTTTATTGCAACTAAAAGATGTTATATTGTCAACTATGGTAAAAAAAAAGAAGAGACAGTGAAAAAGAAAAAAAACGAACTTTTGAATCAATAAGTGCTTAAGTTATGGGCTAAGGTATACTTGTGATTTAGATCTTCCTTTTTTATTTTAATTTTAATTTAATTATATGTCTAGAGGAAGGAGACTTTTAGTAGTCATGTTTTTGATACTTAAGCTAATATTTTTGCGCATTTTTCTAAAACATGATGAGTTTGAAATCCTAAGAGAGATGAAATGCAAGAAGAGGAGCTTGTGAAATCAACTAAGAAAGGACAAGAAGCTATGGCACTGGTGATAGAGGAATCTGCTAAATATAACGCTGCTAACAAATTTATAAAATCACTAATTGCTCAGGACCGATTAGACAAGACTGAGATCAGACTTGCTAAGTCTGTAGTACCAACTAATGTTGATTTGATAAAACAATTGGACAGCAAAGCTGCAAAACAAGGAAAAAAAATCTAAGACATTTTCTCTTGTTAGATCCTAGCCGACACCTTTATTACAACTGAAATATGTTATGTTGTCAACTATGGCAAAAACAAAAAAGAAGAGATAGGAAAAAAGAAAAAAAAACAAATTTTTGAATCAAGAAGTGCTTAAGTTATGGGCTCAAGTATACTTGTTATTTAGATCTTCCCTTTTTATTTTAATTTTAATTTAATTATATGTCTGGAGGAAGGAGACTTTTAGTAGTCAAGTTTTCAATAAATAAGCTAATAGTTTTGCGCATTTTTCTAAAACATGATCAGTTTGAAATCCTAAGACAGAGATGAACTACAAGAAGACGAGCTTGTGAAATCAACTAAGAAAGGACAAGAAGCTATGGCACTCTTGACAGTGGAATCTGCTAAATATACTTATTTGCTAAACAAGTTATAAAATGACTAATTACTCGGAATGATTAGACAAGATCGAGATCATACTTGCTAAGTCTGTAGTACCAACTAATGTTGATTTGATAAAACAATTGGACAACAAAACTGCAAAACAAGGAAAAAATTCTGAGACATTTTCTCTTGTTAGATCCTCGCTGATACCTTTATTGCAACTAAAAGATGTTATGTTGTCAACTATGGCAAAAAAAAAGAAGAGACAGGATAAAAGAAAAAACAAACTTTTGAATCAAGAAGTGCTTAAGTTATGGGCTCAGGTATACTTGTGATTTAGATCTTCCTTTTTTATTTTAATTTTAATTTAATTATATGTCTCGAGGAAGGAGACTTTTAGTAGTCAAGTTTTTAATAATTAAGCTAATAGTTTTCCGCATTTTTTTAAAACATGATCAGTTTGAAATCCTAAGACAGAGATGAACTACAAGAAGAGGAGCTTGTGAAATCAACTAAGAAAGGACAAGAAGCTATGGCACTCGTGACTGTGGAATCTGCTAAATATAACGATGTTAAAGAAGTTATAAAATCACTAATTTCTTAGGACCGACTAGACAAGACTGAGATCAGACTTGCTAAGTTTGTAGTACCAACTAATGTTGATTTGATAAAACAATTGGACAGCAAAGCTGGAAAACAAGGAAAAAAATCTGAGACATTTTCTCTTGTTAGATCCTCGCCGACACCTTTATTGCAACTAAAAGATGTTATGTTGTCAACTTTGGCATAAAAAAAAGAAGAGACAGGGAAAAAGAAAAAAAACAAACTTTTGAATAAAGAAGTGCTTAAGTTATGGGCTTAGGTATACTTGTGATTTAGATCTTCCTTTTTTATTTTAATTTTAATTTAATTATATGTCTGGAGGAAGGAGACTTTTAGTAGTCATGTTTTTGATACTTAAGCTAATAGTTTTGCACATTTTTCTAAAACATGATCAGTTTGAAATCCTAAGACAGAGTTGAAATGCAAGAAGAGGAGCTTGTGAAATCAACTAAGAAAGGACAAGAAGCTATGGCACTGGTGATAGAGGAATCTGCTAAATATAACGCTGCTAACAAAGTTATAAAATCACTAATTGGTCAGGACCGATTAGACAAGACTGAGATCAGACTTGCTAAGTCTGTAGTACCAACTAATGTTGATTTGATAAAACAATTGGACAGCAAAGCTGCAAAACAAGGAAAAAAAATCTAAGACATTTTCTCTTGGTAGATCCTAGCCGACACCTTTATTACAACTGAAAGATGTTATGTTGTCAACTATGGCAAAAAAAAAAAAAGAAGAGATAGGAAAAAAGAAAAAAAAACAAATTTTTGAATCAAGAAGTGCTTAAGTTATGGGCTCAAGTATACTTGTTATTTAGATCTTCCCTTTTTATTTTAATTTTAATTTAATTATATGTCTGGAGGAAGGAGACTTTTAGTAGTCAAGTTTTCAATAAATAAGCTAATAGTTTTGCGCATTTTTCTAAAACATGATCAGTTTGAAATCCTAAGACAGAGATGAACTACAAGAAGAGGAGCTTGTGAAATCAACTAAGAAAGGACAAGAAGCTATGGCACTCCTGACAGTGGAATCTGCTAAATATAACGCTGCTAAATAAGTTATAAAATGACTAATTACTCAGGACAGATTAGACAAGACTGAGATCAGACTTGCTAAGTCTGTAGTACCAACTAATGTTGATTTCATAAAACAATTGGACAACAAAACTGCAAAACAAGGAAAAAATTCTGAGACATTTTCTCTTGTTAGATCCTCGCTGATACCTTTATTACAACTAAAAGATGTTATGTTGTCAACTATGGCAAAAAAAAAAAGAGACAGGATAAAAGAAAAAACAAACTTTTGAATCAAGAAGTGCTTAAGTTATGGGCTCAGGTATACTTGTGATTTAGATCTTCCTTTTTTATTTTAATTTTAATTTAATTATATGTCTCGAGGAAGGAGACTTTTAGTAGTCAAGTTTTTAATAATTAAGCTAATAGTTTTGCGCATTTTTTTAAAACATGATCAGTTTGAAATCCTAAGACAGAGATGAACTACAAGAAGAGGAGCTTGTGAAATCAACTAAGAAAGGACAAGAAGCTATGGCACTCGTGACTGTGGAATCTGCTAAATGTAACGATGTTAAAGAAGTTATAAAATCACTAATTTCTTAGGACCGACTAGACAAGACTGAGATCAGACTTGCTAAGTTTGTAGTACCAACTAATGTTGATTTGATAAAACAATTGGACAGCAAAACTGGAAAACAAGGAAAAAAATCTGAGACATTTTCTCTTGTTAGATCCTCGCCGACACCTTTATTGCAACTAAAAGATGTTATGTTGTCAACTATGGCAAAAAAAAAGAAGAGACAGGATAAAAGAAAAAACAAACTTTTGAATCAAGAAGTGCTTAAGTTATGGGCTCAGATATACTTGTGATTTAGATCTTCCTTTTTTATTTTAATTTTAATTTAATTATATGTCTCGAGGAAGGAGACTTTTAGTAGTCAAGTTTTTAATAATTAAGCTAATAGTTTTGCGCATTTTTTTAAAACATGATCAGTTTGAAATCCTAAGACAGAGATGAACTACAAGAAGAGGAGCTTGTGAAATCAACTAAGAAAGGACAAGAAGCTATGGCACTCGTGACTGTGGAATCTGCTAAATATAACGATGTTAAAGAAGTTATAAAATCACTAATTTCTTAGGACCGACTAGACAAGACTGAGATCAGACTTGCTAAGTTTGTAGTACCAACTAATGTTGATTTGATAAAACAATTGGACAGCAAAGCTGGAAAACAAGGAAAAAAATCTGAGACATTTTCTCTTGTTAGATCCTCGCCGACACCTTTATTGCAACTAAAAGATGTTATGTTGTCAACTTTGGCATAAAAAAAAGAAGAGACAGGGAAAAAGAAAAAAAACGAACTTTTGAATAAAGAAGTGCTTAAGTTATGGGCTTAGGTATACTTGTGATTTAGATCTTCCTTTTTTATTTTAATTTTAATTTAATTATATGTCTGGAGGAAGGAGACTTTTAGTAGTCAAGTTTTTAATAAATATGCTAATAGTTTTGCGCATTTTTCTAAAACATGATCAGTTTGAAATCCTAAGACAGAGATGAACTACAAGAAGAGGAGCATGTGAAATCAACTAAGAAAGGACAAGAAGCTATGGCACTGGTGATAGAGGAATCTGCTAAATATAACGCTGCTAACAAAGTTATAAAATCACTAATTGGTCAGGACCGATTAGACAAGACTGAGATCAGACTTGCTAAGTCTGTAGTACCAACTAATGTTGATTTGATAAAACAATTGGACAGCAAAGCTGCAAAACAAGGAAAAAAAATCTAAGACATTTTCTCTTGGTAGATCCTAGCCGACACCTTTATTACAACTGAAAGATGTTATGTTGTCAACTATGGCAAAAAAAAAAAAAAGAGATAGGAAAAAAGAAAAAAAAACAAATTTTTGAATCAAGAAGTGCTTAAGTTATGGGCTCAAGTATACTTGTTATTTAGATCTTCCCTTTTTATTTTAATTTTAATTTAATTATATGTCTGGAGGAAGGAGACTTTTAGTAGTCAAGTTTTCAATAAATAAGCTAATAGTTTTGCGCATTTTTCTAAAACATGATCAGTTTGAAATCCTAAGACAGAGATGAACTACAAGAAGAGGAGCTTGTGAAATCAACTAAGAAAGGACAAGAAGCTATGGCACTCCTGACAGTGGAATCTGCTAAATATAACGCTGCTAAATAAGTTATAAAATGACTAATTACTCAGGACAGATTAGACAAGACTGAGATCAGACTTGCTAAGTCTGTAGTACCAACTAATGTTGATTTCATAAAACAATTGGACAACAAAGCGCAAAACAAGGAAAAAAAATCTGAGACATTTTCTCTTGTTAGATCCTCGCTGATACCTTTATTGCAACTAAAAGATGTTATGTTGTCAACTATGGCAAAAAAAAAAAAGAGACAGGATAAAAGAAAAAACAAACTTTTGAATCAAGAAGTGCTTAAGTTATGGGCTGAGGTATACTTGTGATTTAGATCTTCCTTTTTTATTTTAATTTTAATTTAATTATATGTCTCGAGGAAGGAGACTTTTAGTAGTCAAGTTTTTAATAATTAAGCTAATAGTTTTGCGCATTTTTTTAAAACATGATCAGTTTGAAATCCTAAGACAGAGATGAACTACAAGAAGAGGAGCTTGTGAAATCAACTAAGAAAGGACAAGAAGCTATGGCACTCGTGACTGTGGAATCTGCTAAAAGTAACGATGTTAAAGAAGTTATAAAATCACTAATTTCTTAGGACCGACTAGACAAGACTGAGATCAGACTTGCTAAGTTTGTAGTACCAACTATTGTTGATTTGATAAAACAATTGGACAGCAAAGCTGGAAAACAAGGAAAAAAATCTGAGACATTTTCTCTTGTTAGATCCTCGCCGACACCTTTATTGCAACTAAAAGATGTTATGTTGTCAACTATGGCATAAAAAAAAGAAGAGACAGGGAAAAAAAAACAAACTTTTGAATCAAGAAGTGCTTAAGTTATGGGCTCAGGTATACTTGTGATTTAGATCTTCCTTTTTTATTTTAATTTTAATTTAATTATATGTCTCGAGGAAGGAGAATTTTAGTTGTCAAGTTTTTAATAATTAAGCTAATAGTTTTGCGCATTTTTCTAAAACATGATCAGTTTGAAATCCTAAGACAGAGATGAACTACAAGAAGAGGAGCTTGTGAAATCAACTAAGAAAGGACATGAAGCTATGGCACTCGTGACAGTGGAATCTGCTAAATATAACGCTGCTAAAGAAGTTATAAAGTCACTAATTGCTTAGGAACGATCAGACAAGACTGAGATCAGACTTGCTAAGTCTGTAGTACCAACTAATGTTGATTTGATAAAACAATTGGACAGCAAAGCTGCAAAACTAGGAAAAAAATCTGAGACATTTTCTCTTGTTAGATCCTCGCCAACACCTTTATTGCAACTAAAAGATGTTATATTGTCAACTATGGCAAAAAACAAAGAAGAGACAGTGAAAAAGAAAAAAAACGAACTTTTGAATCAATAAGTGCTTAAGTTATGGGCTTAGGTATACTTGTGATTTAGATCTTCCTTTTTTATTTTAATTTTAATTTAATTATATGTCTGGAGGAAGGAGACTTTTAGTAGTCAAGTTTTTAATAAATATGCTAATAGTTTTGCGCATTTTTCTAAAACATGATCAGTTTGAAATCCTAAGACAGAGATGAACTACAAGAAGAGGAGCATGTGAAATCAACTAAGAAAGGACAAGGACGTATGGCACTTGGTGATAGAGGAATCTACTAAATATAACGCTGCTAAAGAAGTTATAAAATCACTAATTGCTCAGGACCGATTAGACAAGACTGAGATCAGACTTGCTAAGTCTGTAGTACCAACTAATGTTGATTTGATAAAACACTTGGACAACAAAGCTGCAAAACAAGGAAAAAAATCTGAGATATTTTCTCTTGGTAGATCCTCGCCGACACCTTTATTGCAACTGGAAGATGTTATATTGTCAACTATGGCAAAAAAAAAAGAAAAGATAGGAAATTAGAAAAAAAAACGAACTTTTAAATCAAGAAGTGCTTAAGTTATGGGCTCAAGTATACTTGTTATTTAGATCTTCCCTTTTTATTTTAATTTTAATTTAATTATATGTCTGGAGGAAGGAGACTTTTAGTAGTCAAGTTTTCAATAAATAAGCTAATAGTTTTGCGCATTTTTCTAAAACATGATCAGTTTGAAATCCTAAGACAGAGATGAACTACAAGAAGAGGAGCTTGTGAAATCAACTAAGAAAGGACAAGAAGCTATGGCACTCCTGACAGTGGAATCTGCTAAATATAACGCTGCTAAAGAAGTTATAAAATGACTAATTACTCAGGACAGATTAGACAAGACTGAGATCAGACTTGCTAAGTCTGTAGTACCAACTAATGTTGATTTCATAAAACAATTGGACAACAAAACTGCAAAACAAGGAAAAAATTCTGAGACATTTTCTCTTGTTAGATCCTCGCTGATACCTTTATTGCAACTAAAAGATGTTATGTTGTCAACTATGGCAAAAAAAAAGAAGAGACAGGATAAAAGAAAAAAACAAACTTTTGAATCAAGAAGTGCTTAGGTTATGGGCTCAGGTATACTTGTGATTTAGATCTTCCTTTTTTATTTTAATTTTAATTTAATTATATGTCTCGAGGAAGGAGACTTTTAGTAGTCAAGGTTTTAATAATTAAGCTAATAGTTTTGCGCATTTTTTTAAAACATGATCAGTTTGAAATCCTAAGACAGAGATGAACTACAAGAAGAGGAGCTTGTGAAATCAACTAAGAAAGGACAAGAAGCTATGGCACTCGTGACTGTGGAATCTGCTAAATATAACGATGTTAAAGAAGTTATAAAATCACTAATTTCTTAGGACCGACTAGACAAGACTGAGATCAGACTTGTTAAGTTTGTAGTACCAACTAATGTTGATTTGATAAAACAATTGGACAGCAAAGCTGGAAAACAAGGAAAAAAATCTGAGACATTTTCTCTTGTTAGATCCTCGCCGACACCTTTATTGCAACTAAAAGATGTTATGTTGTCAACTATGGCATAAAGAAAAGAAGAGACAGGGAAAAAGAAAAAAAAACAAACTTTTGAATCAAGAAGTGCTTAAGTTATGGGCTCAGGTATACTTGTGATTTAGATCTTCCTTTTTTATTTTAATTTTAATTTAATTATATGTCTCGAGGAAGGAGAATTTTAGTAGTCAAGTTTCTAATAATTAAGCTAATAGTTTTGCGCATTTTTCTAAAACATGATCAGTTTGAAATCCTAAGATAGAGATGAACTACAAGAAAAGGAGCTTGTGAAATCAACTAAGAAAGGACATGAAGCTATGGCACTCGTGACAGTGGAATCTGCTAAATATAACGCTGCTAAAGAAGTTATAAAGTCACTAATTGCTTAGGAACGATCAGACAAGACTGAGATCAGACTTGCTAAGTCTGTAGTACCAACTAATGTTGATTTGATAAAACAATTGGACAGCAAAGCTGCAAAACTAGGAAAAAAATTTGAGACATTTTCTCTTGTTAGATCCTCGCCAACACCTTTATTGTAACTAAAAGATGTTATATTGTCAACTATGGCAAAAAAAAAAGAAGAGACAGTGAAAAAGAAAAAAAAACGAACTTTTGAATCAATAAGTGCTTAAGTTATGGGCTTAGGTATACTTGTGATTTAGATCTTCCTTTTTTATTTTAATTTTAATTTAATTATATGTCTGGAGGAAGGAGACTTTTAGTAGTCAAGTTTTTAATAAATATGCTAATAGTTTTGCGCATTTTTCTAAAACATGATCAGTTTGAAATCCTAAGACAGAGATGAACTACAAGAAGAGGAGCATGTGAAATCAACTAAGAAAGGACAAGGAGGTATGGCACTCCTGACAGTGGAATCTACTAAATATAACGCTGCTAAAGAAGTTATAAAATCACTAATTGCTCAGGACCGATTAGACAAGACTGAGATCAGACTTGCCTAGTCTGTAGTACCAACTAATGTTGATTTGATAAAACAATTGGACAGCAAAGCTGCAAAACAAGGAAAAAAAATCTAAGACATTTTCTCTTGTTAGATCCTAGCCGACACCTTTATTACAACTGAAAGATGTTATGTTGTCAACTATGGCAAAAAAAAAAAAGAAGAGATAGGAAAAAAGAAAAAAAACAAATTTTTGAATCAAGAAGTGCTTAAGTTATGGGCTCAAGTATACTTGTTATTTAGATCTTCCCTTTTTATTTTAATTTTAATTTAATTATATGTCTGGAGGAAGGAGACTTTTAGTAGTCAAGTTTTCAATAAATAAGCTAATAGTTTTGCGCATTTTTCTAAAACATGATCAGTTTGAAATCCTAAGACAGAGATGAACTACAAGAAGAGGAGCTTGTGAAATCAACTAAGAAAGGACAAGAAGCTATGGCACTCCTGACAGTGGAATCGCTAAATATAACTTATTTGCTAAAGAAGTTATAAAATGACTAATTACTCGGAATGATTAGACAAGATCGAGATCGAGACTTGCTAAGTCTGTAGTACCAACTAATGTTGATTTCATAAAACAATTGGACAACAAAACTGCAAAACAAGGAAAAAATTCTGAGACATTTTCTCTTGTTAGATCCTCGCTGATACCTTTATTGCAACTAAAAGATGTTATGTTGTCAACTATGGCAAAAAAAAAGAAGAGATAGGATAAAAGAAAAAAACAAACTTTTGAATCAAGAAGTGCTTAAGTTATGGGCTCAGGTATACTTGTGATTTAGATCTTCCTTTTTTATTTTAATTTTAATTTAATTATATGTCTCGAGGAAGGAGAATTTTAGTAGTCAAGTTTTTAATAATTAAGCTAATAGTTTTGCGCATTTTTCTAAAACATGATCAGTTTGAAATCCTAAGACAGAGATGAACTACAAGAAGAGGAGCTTGTGAAATCAACTAAGAAAGGACAAGAAGCTATGGCACTCGTGACAGTGGAATCTGCTAAATATAACGCTGCTAAAGAAGTTATAAAATCACTAATTGCTTAGGAACGATTAGACAAGACTGAGATCAGACTTGCTAAGTCTGTAGTACCAACTAATGTTGATTTGATAAAACAATTGGACAGCAAAGCTGCAAAACTAGGAAAAAAATCTGAGACATTTTCTCTTGTTAGATCCTCGCCAACACCTTTATTGCAACTAAAAGATGTTATATTGTCAACTATGGTAAAAAAAAAGAAGAAGAGAGAGTGAAAAAGAAAAAAAACGAACTTTTGAATCAATAAGTGCTTAAGTTATGGGCTAAGGTATACTTGTGATTTAGATCTTCCTTTTTTATTTTAATTTTAATTTAATTATATGTCTAGAGGAAGGAGACTTTTAGTAGTCATGTTTTTGATACTTAAGCTAATATTTTTGCACATTTTTCTAAAACATGATCAGTTTGAAATCCTAAGACAGAGATGAAATGCAAGAAGAGGAGCTTGTGAAATCAACTAAGAAAGGACAAGAAGCTATGGCACTGGTGATAGAGGAATCTGCTAAATATAACGCTGCTAACAAAGTTATAAAATCACTAATTGCTGAGGACCGATTAGACAAGACTGAGATCAGACTTGCTAAGTCTGTAGTACCAACTAATGTTGATTTGATAAAACACTTGGACAACAAAGCTGCAAAACAAGGAAAAAAATCTGAGATATTTTCTCTTGGTAGATCCTCGCCGACACCTTTATTGCAACTGGAAGATGTTATATTGTCAACTATGGCAAAAAAAAAAGGAGAGACAAGAAATTAGAAAAAAAAACGAACTTTTAAATCAAGAAGTGCTTAAGTTATGGGCTCAAGTATACTTGTTATTTAGATCTTCCCTTTTTATTTTAATTTTAATTTAATTATATGTCTGGAGGAAGGAGACTTTTAGTAGTCAAGTTTTCAATAAATAAGCTAATAGTTTCGCGCATTTTTCTAAAACATGATCAGTTTGAAATCCTAAGACAGAGATGAACTACAAGAAGAGGAGCTTGTGAAATCAACTAAGAAAGGACAAGAAGCTATGGCACTCTTGACAGTGGAATCTGCTAAATATAACGCTGCTAACAAAGTTATAAAATCACTAATTGTTGAGGACCGATTAGACAAGACTGAGATCAGACTTGCTAAGTCTGTAGTACCAACTAATGTTGATTTGATAAAACAATTGGTCAGCAAAGCTGCAAAACAAGGAAAAAAAATCTAAGACATTTTCTCTTGGTAGATCCTAGCCGACACCTTTATTACAACTGAAAGATGTTATGTTGTCAACTATGGCAAAAAAAAAAAGAAGAGATAGGAAAAAAGAAAAAAAAACAAATTTTTGAATCAAGAAGTGCTTAAGTTATGGGCTCAAGTATACTTGTTATTTAGATCTTCCCTTTTTATTTTAATTTTAATTTAATTATATGTCTGGAGGAAGGAGACTTTTAGTAGTCAAGTTTTCAATAAATAAGCTAATAGTTTTGCGCATTTTTCTAAAACATGATCAGTTTGAAATCCTAAGACAGAGATGAACTACAAGAAGAGGAGCTTGTGAAATCAACTAAGAAAGGACAAGAAGCTATGGCACTCTTGACAATGGAATCTGCTAAATATAACGCTGCTAAAGAAGTTATAAAATGACTAATTGCTCAGGACAGGTTAGACAAGACTTAGATCAGACTTGCTAAGTCTGTAGTACCAACTAATGTTGATTTGATATAACAATTGGACAACAAAGCTGCAAAACAAGGAAAAAAATTTGAGACATTTTCTCTTGTTAGATCCTTGCCGACACCTTTATTGCAACTAAAAGATGTTATGTTGTCAACTATGGAAAAAAAAAGAAGAGACAGGATAAAAGAAAAAAACGAACTTTTGAATCAAAAAGTGCTTCAGTTATGGGCTCAGGTATACTTGTGATTTAGATCTTCCTTTTTTATTTTAATTTTAATTTAATTATATGTCTCCAGGAAGGACACTTTTAGTAGTCAAGTTTTTAATAATTAAGCTAATAGTTTTGCGCATTTTTTTAAAACATGATCAGTTTGAAATCCTAAGACAGAGATGAACTACAAGAAGAGGAGCTTGTGAAATCAACTAAGAAAGGACAAGAAGCTATGGCACTCGTGACTGTGGAATCTGCTAAATATAACGATGTTAAAGAAGTTATAAAATCACTAATTTCTTAGGACCGACTAGACAAGACTGAGATCAGACTTGCTAAGTTTGTAGTACCAACTAATGTTGATTTGATAAAACAATTGGACTGCAAAGCTGGAAAACAAGGAAAAACATCTGAGACATTTTCTCTTGTTAGATCCTCGCCGACACCTTTATTGCAACTAAAAGATGTTATGTTGTCAACTATGGCATAAAAAAAAGAAGAGACAGGGAAAAAGAAAAAAAAACAAACTTTTGAATCAAGAAGTGCTTAAGTTATGGGCTCAGGTATACTTGTGATTTAGATCTTCCTTTTTTATTTTAATTTTAATTTAATTATATGTCTCGAGGAAGGAGAATTTTAGTAGTCAAGTTTCTAATAATTAAGCTAATAGTTTTGCGCATTTTTCTAAAACATGATCAGTTTGAAATCCTAAGACAGAGATGAACTACAAGAAGAGGAGCTTGTGAAATCAACTAAGAAAGGACAAGAAGTTATGGCACTCGTGATAGCGGAATCTGCTAAATATAACGCTACTAAAGAAGTTATAAAATCACTAATTGCTCAGGACCGATTAGACAAGACTGGGATTAGGCTTGCTAAGTCTATAGTACCAACTAATGTTGATTTGATAAAACACTTGGACAACAAAGCTGCAAAACAAGGAAAAAAATCTGAGATATTTTCTCTTGGTAGATCCTCGCCGACACCTTTATTGCAACTGGAAGATGTTATATTGTCAACTACGGCAAAAAAAAAAGGAGAGACAAGAAATTAGAAAAAAAAACGAACTTTTGAATCAAGAAGTGCTTAAGTTATGGGCTCAAGTATACTTGTGATTTGATCTTCCTTTTTTATTATTCAATTTTAATTTAATTATATGTCTGGAGGAAGGAGTCTTTTAGTAGTCAAGTGTTTAATACTTAAGCTAATAGCTCTGCGCATTTTTCTAAAACATGTTCAGTTTGAAATCCTAAGACAGATATGAACTGCAAGAAGGGGAGCTTGTGAAATCAACTAAGAAAGGACAAGAAGCTATGGCACTCGTGACAGCGGAATCTACTAAATATAAAGCTGTTAAAGAAGTTATAAAATCACTAACTGCTCAGGACGGATTTGATAATACTGATATCAGATTTATTGTCTGCAGTATAATCTAATATTGATTTGATAAAGCAATTAGACAGCAAAGCCTCTAAACAAAGAAAGAAATCTGAGACATTTTCTCTTGTTAGATCCTTGCAGACACCTTTATTGCAGCTAAAAGATGTTATTTTGTCAACTATGGCCAAATAAAAAACAAGAAAAACAAAAGAAAAAGGAAAAAAATGAAGTGTTGCATTAAGAAGTACTTAATTTACGGGCTGAGGTATACTTGTGATTTAGGACGTCCTTTTTTATTTTAGTTTTAATTTAATTATATGTCTGGAGGAAGGAGTCTTTTAGTAGTCAAGTGTTTAATACTTGAGCTAATAGCTCTGTGCATTTTTCTAAAACATGAAAAGGTTGAAAGCCTAAGACAGAGATGTGAATTGCAAGAAGTGGAGCTTGTGAAATCAACTAAGGAAGCACAAGAAGCTATGGCACTAGTGACAGTGGAATCTACTAAATCTAAACCTGCTAAAGAAGTTATAAAATCACTAACTACTCTGGACAGATTAGAAAGACGAAGATCAGACTTGCTAAGTGTGCAGTACCATCTAATGTTGATTTGATAAATAAATTACACAACAAAGCAACAAAACAAGGAAAAAAATCTGAGACATTTTCTCTCGTTAGATCCTCAGAGACACCTTTATTGCAGCAGAAAGATGTTATTTTGTCAACTATGGCAAAAAAAAAAGAGAAATAAGAGAAAAATAAAAGAAAAATAAAAGAAGAGATAGAAAAGAAAAAAAAAAGAAGATAAAGAAATGAAAAAAAGAAGATAAAGAAAAGAAAAAAAGAGAGAAAAGAAAAAAGGTAAAAAGGAAAAAAATGAACTTTTGAATCAAGAAATGCTTAAGTTACGGGCTCAGGTATACTTCTGATTTAGGAATTTGATGCGTATTTTTGCAAGTGTATGAATCGTTCAAGTAATAAAGTGTACAAAAGTATGGATATCGAACCCACAAGGAATGGCATTACTAAGTACTGAAATTGACTAATCCTAATTTTATTTGAAAACCGAATTGTTGAAATTGTTTAAGAAGCAAATTAACTTAAAACTAAACGCAAATAATAGAATTGAATGTTGTTTAGAAATGATTAAAAATGCTAAGGCATTTGATTTCTCTAAATCAATTCAATCCGATTTCAAGTCATGTTATATAAGAATCAAAGCTAAAAGTGATGGTTGAAAAACCCAAATTTACCTAATACTCTCTCTCGAGTTATATTAGAATTACTTATCTATGAAAACCAACTATATTTCTATGAAGATTTAATCACAAACAAGCACATTATGATTTATGAAATTTCTAGAATAACCACATACATCATGCATTAGTTCTCACACTCGCATTCAACATACGGTATTTATCACAAGAAGCATTCATTACACATCTCCTCTTGGTCTCAATATAATGCAACAAATCATCTAAATCTTGGTCAGAAATTTAAAAGCATTAAGCATGGAAATAAATACTCAACTTGAAAATAATGAACTCATATAACAATAACAAAAGAAATCAAATTTTCTTGATTCAACTACATCATAGCCTTAGCAAAAAAAAATTAGTTCATAATAGAAATAAGAACAAACATTATCTCAATTGAATCCATGAATAACAAATCTGAATAAAATGTAGAAAATAAAAGGTAAGGAGAAGAGATGAAAAACTCTTGAAGATAAAGACTTGGTAGCAACAATGGTGATGATCCTTCAAGCTTCTCCAAACTTTCTCTCCAAAATTGCCTTTTCTCCTCCAAAAATGACTCAGATCTGCTCTCTCTGCCATCCTCCTCTTTCTCCATCATATTGTATATATAGATCTAGGGTTTTGGGGGAAATTTTGGAACAAAACAACATAAAAAATGTGTTTTCGGACGAAACTCACCGGCGGTGACATTATTCTCGCCATGGTGAGATTTCTGGAAAAGTTACGATTTTGGGTTCGCTGATTCTCGCCAGCGGTGAGATTAATGTGGCCGGCGGTGAGATGTACTTTACCAGCGGTGAGATTATGTTGGCTGGCGGCGAGATTACTTTGGCCGGCGACGAGATTAATTTGGCCGGCGGCGAGATGAATTTGCCAAAACCCGTGCTCCCTACATGATTTTCGCCGTATTCTCTATAAGATTTTTGCGGGCGACGAGAATCTTCTTGCCAGCGGCGGAATTCCTAATTTTGAAACTTTATTTTCTTTTTATTTGCACTCAATCCTGATCATTGAAATTTGTCCCAAACTTCTCCAAAATCATGATTTTACCTGAAATTGCACTTTAAACACGAAATACCCGTGAAATAACATTTGTGGATTAAATAATCAAATAAATGCAATTTTCACACAAATATCAACATTTAAATCATAACAAAAATGCAATTATTTGACTCTTATCAGACTTCCTTTTTTATTTTAGTTTTAATTTAATGATATGCTTGGAGGACGGAGTCTTTTAGTAGTCAAGTGTTTAATACTTAAGCTAATAGCTCTGTGCATTTTTCTAAAACATGATCAGGTTGAAAGACTAAGACAGAGATGTGAACTCCAAGAAATGGAGCTTGTGAAATCAACTAAGAAAGCATAAGAAGCTACCGCACTGGTGATAGAGGAACATGCTAAATATAACACTGCTAAAGAAGTTATAAAATCACTAATTGCTCAGGACCGATTAGACAAGACTGAGATCAGACTTGCTAAGTATGTAGTACCATCTAATGTTGATTTGATAAAACAATTGGACATCAAAGCTGCAAAATAAGGAAAAAAATCTGAGACATTTTCTCTTGTTAGATCCTCGCTGACACCTTTATTGCAACTGAAAGATGTTATGTTTTCAACTATGGCCAAAAAAAAAGAAGAGACAGGAAAAAAGGAAAAAAAATGAACATTTGAATCAAGAAGTGCTTAAGTTACGGGCTCAGGTATACTTATGATTTAGGTCTTCCTTTTTTATTTTAGTTTTAATTTAATGATATGCATGGAGGATGGAGTCTTTTAGTAGTGAGGTTGAAAGCCTAAGATAGAGATGTGAACTACAAGAAGTGGAGCTTCTGAAATCTACTAAGAGAGCACAAGAAGCTATGGCACTGGTGATAGAGGAATCTACAAAATCTAAAGTTGCTAAAAAAGTTATAAAATCACTTACAGCTCAGGACAGATTAGACAAGATTGAGATCAGACTTTCTAAGTCAGGAGTACCATCTAATGTTGATTTGATAAAGATATTAGATAGCAAAGCCACTAACCAAGGAAAGAAATTTGAGGCATTTTCTCTTGTTAGATCCTAGCAGCCACCTTTATTGCAGCTGAAAGATGTTATTTTGTCAACTATGGCCAAATAAAAAACAAGAAAAAGAAAAGAAATAAGGGAAAAAGAAAAAAAATGAACTTTTGAATCAAGAAGTGCTTAAGTTACGGGCTCAGGTACACTTGTGATTTAGGTCTTTCTTTTTTATTTTAGTTTTAATTTAATTATATGTGTGGAGGAAGGAGTCTTTTAGTAGTATAGTGTTTAATACTTAAGGTAATTGCTCTGTGCATTTTTCTAAAACATGATAAGGTTGCAAGCCTAAGACAAAGATGAATTGCAAGAAGTGGAGCTTGTGAAATCAACTAAGAAAGCACAAGAAGCTATGGCATTGGTGATAGAGGAATCTGATAAATATAAAGTTGCTAAAGAAGTTATAAAATCACTAACTACTCTGGATAGATTTGACAAGACTGAGATCAGACTTGCTAAGTGTGTTGTACCATCTAATATTGATTTAATAAAGTAATTAGACAGCAAAGCAACAAAACAAGGAAAAAAATCTGAGACATTTTCTCTTGTTAGATCCTCGTAGACACCTTTATTACAGTTGAAAGATGTTATTTTTTCAACTATGGCCAAAAAAAAGAGAAAGAAAAGAAAAAAGGAAAAAAGGAAAAAAAATGAACTTTTGCATCAAGAAGTGCTTAAGTTACGGGATTAGGTATACTTCTCATTTAGGACTTCTTTTTTTATTTTAGATTTAATTTAATGATATGCCTGGTGGAAGGAGTCTTTTAGTAGTCAAGTGTTTAATACTTAAGCTAATAGCTCTGTGCCTTTTTCTAAAACATGATCAGGTTGAAAGCCTAAGACAGAGATGTGAACTGCAAGAAGTGGAGCTTGTGAAATCAACTAAGAAACCACAAGAAGCTATGGCACTGGTGACAGAGGAATCTGTTAAATCTAAAGCTGCTAAAGAAGTTATAAAATCACTAACTGCTAATGACAGATTAGACAAGACTGAGATCAGACTTGCTCAGTGTGCAGTACAATCTAATGTTGATTTGATAAAGTAATTACACAACAAAGCAGCAAAACAAAGAAAATAATCTGAAATATTTTCTCTTGTTAGATCCTCACAGACACCTTTATTGCAGCTGAAATATGTTATTTTGTCAACTATGGCCAAAAAAAAGAAGAGAAAGAAAAGAAAAAAGAAAGAAGAGAAAGAAAAAAAAGAAAAGAAAAGAAAAAAAAAGAAAAAAAAGAAGAGAAAGAAATGAAAAAAAAGAAGGAAAAAAATGAACTTTTGAATCAAGAAGTGCTTAAGTTTTGGGCTCAGGTATAGTTGTGATTTAGGACTTCTTTTTTGATTTTATTTTTAATTTAATGATATGCTTGGAGGAAGGAGTCTTTTAGTAGTCAAATGTCTAATACTTAAGCTAATATCTCTGTGCATTTTTCTAAAACATGATTAGGTTGAAAGCCTAAGACAGAGATGTGAACTGCAAGAAGTGAAGCTTCTGAAATCAACTAAGAGAGTACAAGAAGCTATGGCACTGGTGATAGAGGAATTTGCTAAATCTAAAGCTGCTAAAGAAGTTATAAAATCACTTACTGCTCAGGACAGATTAGACAAGACTGAGATTAGACTTTCTAAGTCTGTGTACCATCTAATTTTGATTTGATAAAGCAATTAGATAGCAAAGGCGTTAAACAAGGAAAGAAATCTGAGACATTTTTTCTAGTTAGATCCTCGTAGACACCTATATTGTAGCTTAAAGATGTTATTTTGTGAACTATGGCCAAAAAAAGAGAAAGCAAAGAAAAATGGAAAAATGGAAAAAAAGGAAAAAAAAGGGTACTCCACTTATTGAGTATGGCATCAATATTGTCACCGGTATGAGCAAATTGTCGAAAAAGAGGTATAGTGTGAATTTTTATCGATATTATTTTTATTGTTTTTTTACCAAGTATTTTCTTAGTTTGTTTTGATTTTCCCTATCCATTTCTTTTGTTAGCCCTTACCTTGTGGCCTATCATTACAATCTTGATTAAAGACCTTTTGATCTCTGATTGTGGTATTTGATTACATTAGTGGAGAGGATTTCTGAAAATTGGACTTAGGAGTTATGTTTTGATAGAATTCTTCTGATTTCAGTTTTTCTACTTTTATTTAACTTTGCTATCCATTTATTTCTTAGCCCTCACCTTGTGGCCTATCATTACATCCCTAATTAAAGACCTTTTGATCTATGATTTTTGTATTTGATTACATTAGTGGAGAGGATTTCTAAAAATTGGACTTAGGAGTTAAATTTTGAGAGAATTTTTCTGATTTTAGTTTTTCTACTTTTATCTAAATTTGCTATCTAAATTTTCTGGTTTGGAGTGAAATTGACTATTTCACACTCATACTCCAGGACTTAGCTGTAGGTTGAAGTAAATGTTTAACTCTTGCATGACAAATTGTGGAATTTTGATTGATTTTCTTACGATCTTTGATGTAAAAAGAGTAAGTTATTAGTGATGAAATCTAAATTCAGATAATGGCTTGTTGGTAGTTATCTATGAGGTCTAGCGACACTGTCTACAATTGTCTTTTATTTTATTTTATTTTTGTTTGATCAAACAAAGTTTTAATTTTGGGGGTGTTTGATGATTTACATAATTTGACATAATTTATCACTTACTTTTAAATTTAGTTTAATTGTTAATTAAAAACGTATATTGGGAGAATCCCATATGAATTGCACAAATGATACTAATGAAGCAATATTAATGAAGTTGAGCGAAATCTATTATCAAAATCTCTTGAAAGTTCAGTGACACTAGCTAATGAATCTGTTGGAGTAGTTGCAGATTCTTCTCCAGAGACATGGCATATATAAGTGTCGACACCATGCATGCAGAAAAGCACATTAGTGGCTGATGGATCTATGCAAAGTGCAAGATGAACCAATGTGAGTATAAATTTTCTAATGCCAATATCATTTTATGTTGGTCTTTTTTCCTATTTTACTAAGATTTTTCATTTTTTTGTGTCTAAGAGTATGACATGAACTTTGATAATAGGAGTTTGTTAATTTGCAAAGTTCTAATCCACACTTTATTTCTTTTCCCATTTTTTGGTGGTTGGGTGAATTTTTTCAGGCAAGAAAAACCTTTCAATGGAATATGTTGATTTCTCTCTTGATATTGAGTAAGTGACGTTTATACCTTTAGCCTAAATTACATTATTGGTCCCAAATATTTACTAGATCCACACATGTCTTGAAAATTTTAAAACGTATGATTTAGTGCTTCGATTTATTCTAAACTTTTAAAATCTCACACTTAAGTCTTTAAAATTTTAAAATTTCACGCATCGATTTTAGCTTTACTAATAAAATACATATTTACGATTTAAAGTTTTTAGGATTTAAATATGAAATTTTAAAAGTTTAATCAAAAGTTTTAGAATTAATGTGTGAATTTTTAAAAATTTGGGATTAATTTACACGATTTAAAAGTTCGAATACCAATGTTATCTGGCAAAAATTTGAGGATAATATAACAAATTTTATAAACTGACACTATATCATACATAAGTTATAATTCCTAATTTGAAGGCATAAGACCAATCCAATATTTTTGGATTTTTAATAGGTTTAATTGTACAATATGACTCCCTCTTAAATGAAGTTTCATTTTTAAACCCTTTCATACAGTTTACAAATTGATAAATGAAGTGTTAGGTAGCCATTCTAATGAGTTTTTTAAAAAGCAACATATATCTGTTGGAATATTTGGAAATTTTTCCCAAATTCTTTTGTCAATGATGATAATGAATTCACACTTGGAAAGGGAAAAAAATTGTAGACCAAGTAATGAAAAAAAGGGTTAACACACCTATGGGCTTTATGCCTTGAAGATTCTCGCATTAAATTGGCACAGAATTGGTCAGCATCCTTTAAGAGTGTCTGCAAAAAAACTAAAGCTCTTCCTATGCCTCAGGGTTGTAACTCTACTCTGAAGAGTAACTACTTACAATTACATCATTCAAGGCATATAACATTAATTTATAGAGAAATTAGTACTTTTTTTAACCTTCAATGTATGAAAAAAGTCTATTTACTACAAGTTATATTATTATTGATAAACATATGACAAGTGCATTTTCAGAGAAGGAGAAGAAAGGAAGAGTGAAAACAAGAGCCAAAATTATGCAAAAAACAAGCAGACAAAACTTACTTTCATACAGTACATATTTTTTTATATAATGTAAAATATATGTTTTTTAACTTGTTTAAAAATAAAAATGCACATTTTTTTCTTCGATACAACATAATGTTTGGCCCTATTATAAATGGAGTTGGTTTTGGTTTTTAACAACATATGGAGCAACATATGTTTTTCCAAAATCAGCCTTTTGATCTTTACAGAAATAGAGGTAGAGGTTTCAACAATGGTTTAAAGCCATAATGTTAACAAATGCAAATCTTGATGTCTCTTAACCCAATGAAGTAAGTCAACTAAACCATCCTTCTCTCAATTTTGTAAATACTGGTTTTAATGCTTCTCAATATAATCAAAATTATGTGATGAATGGAATAAATGGCCCTATTATAAATGGAGTTGGTTTTGGTTTTTAACAGCCTATGGAGCAACAAATGTTTTTCCAAAATCAGCCTTTTGATCTTTACAGAAATAGAGGTCAACAATGGTTTAAATCCATAATGCTAGATTTATGGAAGAACTGGCCACTTTGTTGGATCATGTTTGCACAGGTTTAATCAATCATTTGCTGCTATTACCAATCAAATGCCATTTAATCAGCCCTCACAATCTTACCCCAACAAAGTTACTTTCCTGAACAAACATTTGTCAACTCGACAGTTTTCTCAAAATCAACCTTTAAATTAACTTCCTCAATAATTCTCTTTTTATCAAAATTCATCTTATCAAACTCCATTAAACATGGCACAACACACACATTTCATTTTACAAACATCAAGCTTTAATCAACCCCTTTCTCAATTAAATTCCATAGTTATTGTGCTTTAAAAAGAGAAGAAACATAATGTCAAATTTTTAATTTATTTTATACTTGTATTCGTTTTGAATTTTTGTGCTTTAAAAAGAGAAGAAACATAATGTCAAATTTTTACCAAATCAAAGTGTTTTATTCTCCTGATGATATATGAAAGAATTTGTATTTAGTTATTGTATGCATCAGTTGTCAAATTGGATTGGATGTTAAGAATACCGGATTTCTTGAAACTCCATTGTCACTTTCGCAATCTGTTTTTCTAGTTACATGTGGAATGTTGTAAGCACTATGGGTTTGAATTCATATTAATTTATGGTATTTTACGTAGTAAAATAACTTTGAGAAGTTATTCTTTTTTAAAAAAAATTTGACACATGGCAAAACATAATTAGAGTGAATGTTAAAATGTGTATTAAGCGTTTCTCCTTTCTCTATATATCTATATCTATAATGACTAATTTATTTAGCTTTATTACTTTTTAAAAGTTAAAAATATATATTGGGAGAATCCCATATGAATTGCACAAAGGTTCTGGCTCAGGGCTAAATTCTCATGAAGCAAAAATGATACTAAAGAAGTTAAGCAAAATATATTATCAAAATCTCTCAAAACGTTCAGTGACACTAGTGAATCTGTTGGAGTAGTTACAGATTCTTCTGCAGAAATGAGGTTAGCATATTTAAGTGTCGATCACCATGTATGTAGAGAAGCACATTAGTGTCTGATGGTTCTATGCAAAGTGCAAGACAAACCTCTATGAGTATATATTTTCTGATGCCAATATCATTCCCAAATAATTTACTACTATGTGACCTTCGAGAATGAGTTAATTTGTAAAGTTCTAATCCACACTTTATTTCTTTTTCGATTTTTTTGTAGTTGGGTGAATTTTTTCTGGCAAGAAATAGCCTTTCAATGGAATATGATGATTTCTCTCTTGATATTGAGTAAGTTACCTTTAGCCTAAATTACATTATTGGTCTCAAATATTTACTAGATTCATAGCCTCGAAATTTTCAATAAAATACATATTTACGATTTAAAGTTTTAAGGATTTAAATGTGAATTTTTATAATTTTGGAACTAAATCATACTATTTAAATTAGAATTATGTATTGATTTTTAATTACATAATAAATATTGAAAATGAAAGTAATTAGAAAATTATTAAGATTTTGGGAACAAATATTCGTTGGATCATGTTTAGGTTATGGACAACACGAATGGTAATCGGTCTTTGAATCTTGGTTTTTCAATTTCATCTACTATTAAGATACATGGTATGTATGATATTTCACCTTTCAATATATTTTTTTAATTGGTAAATAATTATTTCATTCAATCTAATATATATATTTATAGATTTTACTTATGTGTGATTTTATTTAAAATAATGATTTTATTTAATGAGTTTTTTCATATAAATTTATGTTTTATTTATTTGTTTTTAACATTTTTAAAATTATTTGGTATAATTAGTGTATGTGTGAGTTTATTTATGAGAATATTATAACATATTTCATTTTTTCAAAACAAAATAAGACATTTAGTTAGTTTAATTACATTAAATCAATTTATTTTGCCCACGAAGTAGTTGGATATATTTTTTGAAGTGGTAAATAATTATTTCATTCAATCTAATAAATATATTTATAGTTTTTACTTATATGATTTTATTTAATATGAGTTATTTTATATAAAGAAAAAAAATTATATTTTATTTATTTATTTTTAACATTTTTAATAATATTTAGTATAAATTAATACGTGTAAGTTTATTTAATTTGGTTAGTAAAATTACGTTAAACTAATTTATTTTTTATTTTCTCTCGAATTAGTGGGTATAAATAATTATTTTGAGTTATATTAACATATATATAAGTATTTTGTAAGGAGATAACTTATTATATTTTATAATCATTATTTTTGTTTGGATAATTATTAGCCATCATTCTAATTATAAAGTTAAGATGTCTAATAAATATTAACAAAATACGTGAAATATTTATTAGTTCCTAATAGGATAAAAACTAAATATGCATAAATTATCATATAGTGTTGCTAGTTATAGATTTAAAAATTATTTGTATAATTTCATTGCATATTGCACTATCATGTCTACGTTATCGACACTACGAATGCTAATACCCTTGTCTTTTAATCTTGGATTTTCAATTTCATCTAATATTAATATACATGTGGTATGTATGATATTTATCCCTAAATTGGTAAATAATTATTTTATTCAATCTATTATATATATTTATAGTTTTTACTTATGTGATTTCTTTAATTATTTCATACAAAGGAAAAAACTTTATGTTTTATTTATTTGTTTTTAATATTCTTAATAATATTTAGTATAAACTAGTATGTGTGTTAGTTTATTTATATAAGATTATTATAACATAATACATTCTTACCAATTTATTTTCCCGCGAATTAGTTGGCATAAATAATTATTTTGAGTTATATTAACATATATATAAGTATTTTGTAAGGAGATAACTTATTATATTTTATAATCCTTATTTTTGTTTGGATAATTATTAGACATCGTCCTAACTATAAAGTTAAGATGTCTAATAAATATTAACAAAATACGTGAAATATTTATTAGCTCATAATAGGGTAAAAATTAAATATGCATAAATTATCATATAGTGTTATTAGGTATAGGTTTAAACTTTATTTGTATAATTTCATTGCATATTGCACTATCATGTCTATGTTATTGACACTACAAATTGTAATCCCCTTTTGTATAAACTCTTGGTTTTTCAATTTCCTCTAATATTAAGATACATGTGATATAAATGATATTTCACCCTTAATTGGTAAATAATTATTTCATTTAATCTAATATATATATTTATAGTTTTTACTTATATGATTTTATTTAATATGGGTTATTTCATATAAAGGACAACCTTTATGTTTTATTTATTTGTTTTTAACATTTTTAATAATTTTTAGTATAAACAAGTACGTGTGAGTTTATTTAATTTGGTTAGTAAAATTACATTAAACTAATTTATTTTCCCCCGAAGTAGTTGGAAAAAACAATTATTTTATGTTATATTAACATATATATATATAAGTATTTTGTAGGGAGATTACTTATGAAATTTTGTAATCCTTATTTATGTTTGGAGAATTATTTAACGTCATCCTAAATATAAAGTTAACATATCTAATATATAATAACAAAATACGTGAAATATTTATTAGATGATAAAAACGAAATATGAATAAATTATCATATAGTGTTCCTTGGTATAGCTTTAAAAATTATTTGCATAATTTCAATACATATTCCACAATCAAGTCTACGGTAACGACACTACGAATGGTAATCCCTGTATTTTAATCTTGGTTTTTCAATTTCATCCAATATTTAGATACATGTGTTATGTATGATATTTAACCCTCAATTGTTAAATAATTACTGCATTCAATCTATTATATATATTTATAGTTTTTAGTTATGTGTGATTTATTTAATTATTTCATAAAAAGGAAAAAACTTTATGTTTTATTTATTTGTTTTTAACATTTTGAATCATATTTAGTATAAACTAATACACGTGTTATCTATTTATATGAGATTATTATAACATATTACATTTTTACCAATATATTTTCTCCCGAAGTAGTGGGCCTGAATAATTATTTTGGGTTATATTAACATATATATAAGTATTTTGTAAGGAGATAACTTATTATTTTTTATAATCCTTATTTTTGTTTGGATAATTATTAGACATCGTCCAAATTATGAAGTTAAAATGTCTTATAAATATTAACAAAATACGTGAAATATTTATTAGCTCCTAATAGGATAAAAACGAAAAATGCCTAAATTATCATATAGTGTTGCTAGGTATAGGTTTAAAATTTATTTGCATAATTTTATTGCATATTGCACTATCATATCTACGGTATTGACACTACGAATGGTAATCCCCTTGTCTATAAAATCTTGGTTTTTCAATTTCATCTAATATTAAGATACATGTGGTATGTATGATATTTTACCCTTAATTGGTAAATAATTATTTCATTTAATCTTTTATATATATTTATAGGTTTTACTTAAATGATTTTATTTCAAATGGGTTATTTCATATAAAGGAAAACTTTTTATGTTTTATTTATTTGTTTTTAACATTTTTAATAATATTTGGTATAAACTAGTACGTGTGAGTTTATTTAATTTAGTTAGTAAAATTACGTTAAACTAATTTATTTTGCCCCGAAGTAGTTGGCAAAAACAATTATTATGAGTTATATTAACATATATATATAAGTATTTTTTAGGGAGATAACTTATGAAAATTTGTAATCCTTATTTATGTTTGGAGAATTATTTAACGTCATCCTAATTATAATGTTAAGATATCTAATAAAAAATAACAAAATACGTGAAATATTTATTAGAAGATAAAAACGGAAATATACATAAATTATCATATAATGTTCCTTGGTATAGGTTTAAAAATTATTTAGCATAATTTCATTACATATTGCACAATCAAGTCGACGGTATCGACACTATGAATGGTAATCCCTATATTTTAATATTTATTTTTCAATTTTATCTAATATTAAGATACATGTGGTATGTATGATATTTAACCCACAATTGTTAAATCATTATTTCATTCAATCTATTATATATATTTATAGTTTTTACTTATGTATGATTTATTTAATTATTTCATACAAAGGAAAAATATTTATCTTTTATTTATTTGTTTTTAATATTTTTTATCATATTTAGTATAAACTATTACGTGTGCTATCTATTTATATGATATTATTATAACATATTACATTTTTACCAATATATTTCTTCCAAATTAGTTGGCAAATAAAATTATTTTGAGTCATATTAACATATATATATATATATAAGTATTTTGTAGGGTGATAACTTATGAAATTTTGTAATCCTTATTTATGTTTGGAGAATTATTTAACGTCATCCTAATTATAAAGTTAACATATCAAAAATATAATAACAAAATACGTGAAATATTTATTAGATGTTAAAAACGAAATATGCATAAATTATCATTTATTGTTCCTTGGTATAGCTTTAAAAATTATTTGCATAATTTCAATACAGATTGCACAATCAAGTCTACGGTATCGACACTACGAATGGTAATCCATGTACTTTAATCTTGGTTTTTCAATTTCATCTAATATCAAGATACATGTGGTATGTATGATATTTCACCCTTAATTGGTAAATAATTATTTCATTTCATCTAATATATATATTTATAGGTTTTACTTAAATGATTTTATTTAAAATGGGTTATTTCATATAAAGGAAAACCTTTATGTTTTATTTATTTGTTTTTAACATTTTTAATAATATTTAGTATAAACTAGTACGTGTGAGTTTATTTAATTTGTTAGTAAAATTATGTTAAACTAATTTATTTTGCCCCGAAGTAGTTGGCAAAACCAATTATTTTGAGTTATATTAACATATATATATATAAATATTTTGTAGGGAGATAACTTATGAAATTTTGTAATCCTTATTTATGTTTGGAGAATTATTTAATGTCATCCTAATTATAAAGTTAACATATCTAATATATAATAACAAAATACGTGAAATATTTATTAGATGATAAAAACGAAATATGCAAAAATTATCATTTATTGTTCCTTGGTATAGCTTTAAAAATTATTTGCATAATTTCAATACATATTGCACAATCAAGTCTACGGTATCGACACTACTAATGGTAATCCCTGTATTTTAATCTTAGTTTTTCAATTTTATTCAATATTAAGATACATGTGTTATGTATGATATTTAACCCTCAATTGTTAAATAACTATTGCATTCAATCTATTATATATATTTATAGTTTTAACTTATTTGTGATTTATTTAATTATTTCATACAAAGGAAAAAAACTTTATGTTTTATTTATTCGTTTTTGACATTTTGAATCATATTTAGTATAAACTAGTACGTGTGTTATCTATTTATATGAGATTATTATAACATATTACATTTTTAACAATATATTTTCTCCCGCAGTACTTGGCATAAATAATTATTTTGGGTTATATTAACATATATATAAGTATTTTGTAAGGAGATAACTTATTATTTTTTATAATCCTTATTTTTGTTTGGATAATTATTGGAAATCGTCCTAATCATAAAGTTAAGATGTCTAATAAATATTAACAAAACACATGAAATATTTATTAGCTCTTAATAGGATAAAAACGAAATATGCATAAATTATCATATAGTGTTGCTAGGTATAGGTTTAAAAATTATTTGCATAATTGTTTTGCATATTACACTATCATATCTACGGTACCGACACTACGAATGCTAATCCCCTTGTCTATTAAATCTTGGTGTTTCAATTTCATCTAATATTAAGATACATGTGGTATGTATGATATTTCATCCTCAATTGGTAAATAATTATTTCATTTAATCTAATATATATATTTATAGTTTTTACTGATATGATTTTATTTAAAATGGGTTATTTCATATAAAGGAAAACCTTTATGTTTTATTTATTTATTTTTAATATTTTTAATAATATTTAGTATAAACTAGTACGTGTGAGTTTATTTAATTTGGTTAGTAAAATTACGTTAAACTAATTTATTTTGTCCCAAAGTAGTTGGCAAAAACAATTATTATGAGTTATATTAACATATATATATATATATATATATATATATATATATATATATATATATATATATATATATATATATTTTGTAGGGAGATAAGTTATGAAATTTTGTAATCCTTATTTATGTTTGGAGAATTATTTAACATCGTCCTAATTATAATGTTAAGATATCTAACAAATAATAACAAAATACGTGAAATATTTATTAGAAGATAAAAATGACATATGCATAAATTATCTTATAATGTTCCTTGGTATAGGTTTAAAAATTATTTGCATAATTTCAATACATATTGCACAATCAAGTCTACGGTATCGACACTACTAATGGTAATCCCTGTATTTTAATCTTAGTTTTTCAATTTTATTCAATATTAAGATACATGTGTTATGTATGATATTTAACCCTCAATTGTTAAATAACTATTGCATTCAATCTATTATATATATTTATAGTTTTAACTTATTTGTGATTTATTTAATTATTTCATACAAAGGAAAAAAACTTTATGTTTTATTTATTTGTTTTTGACATTTTGAATCATATTTAGTATAAACTAGTACGTGTGTTATCTATTTATATGAGATTATTATAACATATTACATTTTTACCAATATATTTTCTCCCGAAGTAGTTGGCATAAATAATTATTTTGGGTTATATTAACATATATATAAGTATTTTGTAAGGAGATAACTTATTATTTTTTATAATCCTTATTTTTGTTTGGATAATTATTAGAAATCGTCCTAATTATAAAGTTAAGATGTTTAATAAATATTAACAAAATAAGTGAAATATTTTTTAGCTCCTAATAGGATAAAAACAAAATATGCATAAATTACCATATAGTGTTGCTAGGTATAGGTTTAAAATTATTTGCATAATTTCATTGCATATTGCACTATCATATCTAAGGTATCGACACTACGAATGGTAATATCATTGTTTATAAAATCTTGGTTTTTTAATTTTATCTAATATTATGATACATATGGTATGTATGATATTTCATCCTCAATTGGTAAATAATTATTTCATTTAATCTAATATATATATTTATAGTTTTTATTGATATGATTTTATTTAAAATGAGTTATTTCATAAAAAGGAAAACCTTTATGTTTTATTTATTTGTTTTTATCATTTTTAATAATATTTAGTATAAACTAGTACATGTGAGTTTATTTAAATTGGTTAGTGAAATTATGGTAAACTAATTTATTTTGCCCCGAAATAGTTGGCAAAAACAATTATTTTGATTCATATTAACATATATATATATATATATATATATATATATATATATATAAGTATTTTGTAGGGAGATAACTTATGAAATTTTGTAATCCTTATTTATGTTTCGAGAATTATTTAACGTCATCCTAATTATAAAGTTAACATATCAAATATATAATAACAAAATACATGAAATATTTATTAGATGATAAAAACGAAATGTGCATAAATTATCATATAGTGTTCCTTGGTATAGCTTTAAAAATTATTTGCATAATTTCAATACATATTCCACAATCAAGTCTACGGTATCGACACTACGAATGGTAATCCCTGTATTTTAATCTTGGTTTTTCAATTTCATCCAATATTAAGATACATGTGTTATGTATGATATTTAACCCCCAATTGTTAAACAATTATTGCATTCAATCTATTATATATATTTATAGTTTTTACTTATATGTGATTTATTTAATTATTTCATACAATGGAAAAAACTTTATGTTTTATTTATTTGTTTTTGACATTTTGAATCATATTTAGTATAAACTAGTACGTGTGTTATCTATTTATATGAGATTATTATAACATATTACATTTTTACCAATATATTTTCTCAAGAAGTAGTTGGCATAAATAATTATTTTGGGTTATATTAACATATATATATATAAGTATTTTGTAAGGAGTTAACTTATTATTTTTTATAATCCTTATTTTTGTTTGGATAATTATTAGAAATCGTCCTAATTATAAAGTTAAGATGTCTAATAAATATTAACAAAATATGTGAAATATTTTTTAGCTCCTAATAGGATAAAAACTAAATATGCATAAATTATCATATAGTGTTGCTAGGTATAAGTTTAAAAATTATTTGCATAATTTCATTGCATATTGCACTATCATGTCTACGTTATCGACACTACCAATGGTAATCCCCTTGTCTTTTAACTTGGTTTTTCAATTTATTCTAACATTAAGATACATGTGGTATGTACGATATTTCAACCTCAATTGGTAAATATGTGTGATTTTATTTAATACGAGTTATTTCATATAAAGGAAAAACTTTATGTTTTATTTATTTGTTTTTAACATTTTTAGTAATATTTAGTATAAACTTGTACGTGTGAGTTTATTTATATGAGATTATTATATCTTATTTTATTTTTACAAAACAAAATAAAACATTTGGTTAGTTAAATTACATTAAACTAATTTATTTTGTCCCAAAGTAGTTGGCAAAAACAATTATTTTGAGTTATATTAACATAAGTATTTTGTAGGGAGATAACTTATGAAATTTTGTAAACCTTATTTATGTTTTGAAAATTATTAGACATCATTCTAATTATAAAGTTAAGATATCTAATAAATATTAACAAAATACGTGAAATATTTATTAGATCATAAAAACTAAATATGCATAAATTATCATATAGTGCTGGTTAGTATAGGCTTAAAAATTATTTGCATAATTTCATTACATATTGCACCATCATGTCTATGGTATCGACACTACGATTAGTAATCCCCTTGTCTTTCAATCTTGGTTTTTCAATTTCATCGAATATTAAGATATATGTATGATATTTCAACCTCAATTAATAAATAATTATTTCATTCAATCTAATATATATATTTATATTTTTAAACATTTTGATCATATTTAGTATAAATTAGTACGTGTGAGTTTGTTTATATGAGATTATTATAACATATTTTATTTTTGCAAAACAAAATAAGACATTTGGTTAGTTAAATTACATTAAACTAATTTATTTTGCCCCAAAGTAGTTGGTAAAAACAATTATTTTGAGTTATATTAACATATATATATAAGTATTTTGAAGGGAGATAACTTATGAAATTTTGTAATCCTTATTTATGTTTTGAGAATTATTAGATGTCGTCCTAATTATAAACTTAATATGTCTAATAAATATTAACAAAAATACGTGAAATATTTATTATCTCATAAAAACGAAATATGCACAAATTATCATAGAGTGTTGTTTGGTATAGGTTTAAAAATTATTTGCATAATTTCATTACATATTGCACAATCATGTCTACAGTATTGACACCACGAATGGTAATCCCCTTGTCTTTGAATCTTGGTTTTTCCATTTCATCTAATATTAAAATACTTGTGATATGTATGATATTTCCCCTTCAATTGGTAAATAATTATTTCTTTAAATCTAATATATATTTATAGTTTTTACTTATTTATTAGCTCCTAATATGATAAAAGCGAAATATGCATAAATTATCATATAGTGTTGCTTGGTATAGGTTTAAAAATTATTTGCATAATTTCATTGCATATTGCACCATATGTCTACGGTATCGACACTACAAATGGTAATCCCCTTGTCTTTTAATCTTGGTTTTTTAATTTCATCTAATAGTAAGATATATGTATGATATTTCACCCTTAATTGGTAAATAATTATTTCATTCAATCTATTATATATATTTATGTTTTTAACATTTTTGATAATATTTAGTATAAATTAGTACATGTGAGTTTGTTTATATGAGATTATTATAACATATTTCATTTTTACAAAACAAAATAAGACATTTCGTTAGTTAAATTACATTAAACCAATTTATTTTGCCCCGAAGTAGTTGGCTAAAACAATGATTTTGAGTTATATTAACATATATATATATATATATATATTAATTTAATACTGAGTGATGCGACCATGGTGAGTAACATCCATGGGCCCATTGGTGTGGGTAACCTTGGTGGGTAACATTCAAGGGTCATTTAGAAGTCACTTGTGTGGCGCATGGTGGGTAATGTCCAAGTGACCTGGTGTGGCCTCGAACCTAGGTTACGTGGGATGGTTCTAGATAAAGGGATTGTTGGTGCCCCTACTAACAATTAAGCTTTTGGTAAGAATGCTTAGCTATTATTCCTAAGTTTGGTATCAAAGCATTAATTTGTGTTCGATTCTTGGAAAGCATAAGTTCGAGGATGGACTTCCTTTGTAAAGGGGGGAATGATGTGACCATGGTGAGTAACATCCATGAGCCCACTGGTGTGGATAACATCCAAGGGTCATTTAGAAGTCGCTTGTGTGGTGTATGGTGGGTAATGTCCATGTGACCTGGTGTGGTCTCAAATCTAGGTTACATGTGATGGTCCTGGATAAAGGGATTGTTGGAATCCCTACTAACAGCTTAAGCTTTTGGTAGGAATGGTTAGCTACTGTTCCTAAGTTTTATAATTCTAGTGAGTATTTGAACTCATTGTTCCAAGAATTTTACCCTTTGATTATAAATCTCCTATTGTGTACTTAGTTCCTTTGGGAAAATTATTGTTTTCTAATTGTGTTAATCTATTAATTTTTCTTGTGCTTACTACTATAATCAAGCATCCTAAACACTTTGAGTTAGTTTCCTTTGTTCTTTAACAAGTGGGATATTGTGAACTAATTTTTTGCGTGTTTGATAATTCTACAAATTGTTTGGAATTCATGGATTTGGTTGCTTTGATTAGGAACTAATAGGGTTTGAGAAATCAATCCAAGCGCTAAACACGTGAGGTATTGTGTGCATTTACATTAGTTCTATTTTATTACACTAACCCTTTGTTGTGTGGAATTTCAAAAAACAATTTCCAACAGGGGTAGTCTAAAAGGAAGATCGGATATGATGTTCATGATAAGGGCATTGCAACAATATTTTGAGAGGATGGACAACTTGATGGTCGATATGAATGAAAGATTGGAAAGGCAAGAAAATTCCTTAGCAGCTTTACAACCAAAACACCTCCACCCAATGTTAGGAGGGTTAATAGGCAAGCTCATGTTGGGAATGATATAGAGGAAGAAGATTGGGAAGAAGAATTGGAGGAAGAAGAAGGAAGAATGCCTAGATGAGGAAGAAATGGGTATAGAGGAGGAAGAAATGGTAGAGGAGGTATGTGGAGACCCTCACCTAGAGCCCAAGTTGGAGTTGATAGAGATCTAAGTAGTATAAAAATGAAGATTGCACAATTGCAAGGAAAGAATGACCTGGAGTTGTATTTGGAGTGGGAGAAGAAGGTGGAGCACATTTTAAAATTCCACAACTACTCCATGGAGAAAAAAGTAAAACTCGCTGTAATTGAGTTTTCTGACTATGCAATGAATTGGTGGGATTAATTGGTCATTAGTAGGAGGAGAAATCGTGAAAGGCCCATAAATAATTGGGAGGACATGAAGGCCATTATGAGAAAGAGGTTTGTGCCTAGCTACTATAGAGAGTTACACCAACGCCTACAAAGATTGACTCAAGGATATAAATGCGTTGATGAGTACTACAAGGAAATGGAAGTGGTGATGGTAAGAGCTAATGTCGAGGAAGATAGAGAGGCCACCATGGCTAGGTTTCTTAGTGGTTTGAATTCAAAAATTGCAAACATTGTGGAGCTTCATCATTACGTGGAGATGAAGGACATTGTCCACATGGAAATTAAGGT
This sequence comes from Hippophae gyantsensis, assembly GCA_030763125.1. Lineage (NCBI taxonomy): Eukaryota > Viridiplantae > Streptophyta > Magnoliopsida > Rosales > Elaeagnaceae > Hippophae > Hippophae gyantsensis. The sequence goes on along the minus strand of CM061028.1, from coordinate 43,170,685 downwards.
GTAAAGGCAATTAAAGAAATAGAGCTTTCCGTCCCAACCATCAAGGTCTAGTCCCATTACTCCAAAACCAAACCCTACTAGTCCTTGGAAGTCTAATGAAAAAACAAATGAAGTAGCTACATACAAACCAAGATTTGAGCCTTACAAAGCCAAAGATATGGGGGCTAGCAAGGATAAAGGTAAAATCGATATCCCAATTCGTAATCGTGACTTTAACTATTTTCTATGTCTTGGTAATGGTCATATAGCCTCTCAATGTCCAAACATGATAGCAATGATCACCTTAGCTAGTGGTGAGGTGGAAACCGATAATGAAAGTGAAGAAGATGAGATGCCATCTGTAGAGGAAGCTAGTGAAGAGGAGGTAGGACCCTTGAGATGCCACAAAGGATGATCACTCCCTTTGATAAGTCAAATTCAAGTATTCAATCAAGAACACAAGAAGGCAAAGCAAGAAGCTTTCTAAAATTTTCTTTTCAGTAATGAATATCTATTATTCCCTCCAAATTACCTAGCTCTTCTTATTAATAAGCAAGAAACACTAAAATAAAAAACCCTAGATGAAATGGGCCAAATTGGCCCATTTTTAGTTATGGATTGGGCTTCATCGAACCTTAAAAAAATAAAAAGAATAAAATACTTAAAATAAAAAGCTCACAATTAACTAAAAAAATTGGCAAACATAAAAGACCCATAATTAATTAAAACAAGAATATTTCTTCCTAAATTAATCCTTGCATCCAATTTATTATTCCAAATCTATCCCTTATGTACGATATTGAGAATTTTTAGAATATATGTAAACATATTTGTGCTCGAATCTTAGCTTTGTAAGGAATACGATTTGGTATTGCAGATTCAAGTATAAAGTTTATTTCATGCTATATACCTTGCGAAGGATGTAATCCATGCGAAATCTCTTTAGGAAGTTGATCCTTAAAGTCCTATAATAAAGAAGAATGACACTAGGTAAAGTTGAGTTAAGATCGTTAGTAGAAAGATAAACACACTTGTACATAACTAAGTACTTGTTGCCTTGCCATCATCCACTATTAATATCTTGTTTTTTAGCAAATGCACTCATTCTTTTATTTTTCACTCATTTTTTCTCACTTTTCTCTCATTTTTTCTAACTCTTCTTTCCTTCTTAATCACTTTCTTCTCTTTTTTGCTCACTTTTGCCTCCATTATGCTCACTTTTCTCTCCATTTTTGCTCTCTATCTCACTTACTCTTTTCTTATTTTTCTTTTTCTCACACTTTTGTTTTTCCCACATCTTACACTCTCATGCTATCCTAATTTAGTGTTCATAAACTTGAAAATGTTTGAGAGGAGCTAATACAACTTTTTGCTTATTCATTTCAAAAGAATAACGATTTTTGTAACCATGATGAGACACCTTCCTAACAAACTGCCATGGTAGGCCAAGCAATATGTGAGCAGCATATATTGGTGCCACATCACAATGAACCTCATCTTCATATTTTCCAATTAAAAAGGAACTCAAACTTGTTTTTTAACCTTCCCTTCTCCACAATCATTAAACCATGGTAGCTTGTACGGTTTAGGATGCTCCGACCACTTCAAATTTAACTTTTCTACCAACAAGGTACTAGCAACATTAGTGCTATCCCTTCATCACATGTGAAGCAACAAGGTACTGGCAATATTAGTTGTATCCCTTCATGTTTAGCAAGTATCGAGTTCATGCACTCATTCTTTATCCTTCACATGGAATCTTGTTTGAAAAACATGATCACAATGCTTGTCAACTTATTTATCATTAGGTGGGTACTCAAGTGAATCTCTATGCACATTCTTCCACTTCAACATTAGAACCATCCTTCACTAGTGGTATCCCTTCATCACATGAACTCGCACATTTGATTTTTCCATTTGTCTGTAAAACCATGATCTTTTTTGTTCCATTTATAACTTGCTAAAAGAGATCAAGGTGCTAATCAAGTTAATGTTCCCAAGTACTAATAAAGTTGATGTTTCCAAATATTCACAAGATCTTTTGCAAGGAATTGGTGGTCCAATAACTAGGGATAAATTTGGAAGATCAAGTTGGGTGCAAGGGTTACTTTAGAAAGTAATTTTTGTTTTAATTAATTGTGGGCCTTTTATCTTTAGAAATTTTTCTTTTAGTTAATTATGGACCTTATATGTTTAGCAATTTTTATTTTAGTTAATTGTGGGCCTTTTATTTTGAAGTTTTTTTGTCTTTTATTTTTTAAGGTTGGATTAAGCCCAATCCATAACTAAATAGGCCATTAGATCCAGTCCATCTAGTGATTTTTCTTTTAAGTTTTCTTACTTATAAAGAAGAAGTTATGTAATTTGGAGGCAAGAACGAATATAATTAATTAAAAGAAAATTTCAGAAAGCTTCTTACTTTGTCTTCTTGTGTGCTTGATTGAATGCTTGAATTTGACTTATAAAGGGGAGTGATAATTCTTTATGGTGTCTCAAGGTTTGGAAGGATTTTGTTTCGTTAGGGATCTAATGATGCAGACCCTTTAGGTGAACAACCTAGGAACCCATGAACTCAAAGGAATAGAAACGATTGATTTGCTAAGAACTTGTTGAAGATGATCAAATTATAACTCTAAGGAAACAAAGTCCTTACAACCTAAACCTTGAGATGCCACAAAGGATGATCACTTCCTTTGATAAGTCGGATTCAAAAATTTAATCAAGAACACAACAATAAGGCAAAGCAAGAAGCTTTCTAAAATGTTATTTTCATTAATGAATATTCGTCTTACCTCCAAATTACATAACTTTTTTCTACATAAGCAAGAAATCCTAAGAGAAAAAACCCTAGATAGATGGGCCCATTTAGTTATGTATTTGGTGTAATCCAACCTTAAAAAATGAAAGACTAAAAGACTTCAAAATAAAAAGCCTACAATTCACTAAAATAAAATTACTAAACATAAATGGTCTATAATTAACTAAAAACAAAAATTACTAAAGATAAAAGGCCCAAAATTAATTAACACAAAAATTGTTTCCTAAAGTAACCCTTTCACCGAACTTGATCTTTCAAATCTATCGGTAGTCATTAGACCACAATTCCTTGCAAAAGATCTTGTGAATATTTCAAAACATCAACTTGATCAGCACTTGGGAACATTAATTTAATTATCACCTCGATCTATATTATCTAATCTGAAAATCTTCAATACATTCTTAGTAAATCAATCATTTCTATTCCTTTGAGTTCATTGGTTCCTAGGCTGATCACCTAAAGTGTGGGCCTTTTATCTTTAGAAATTTTGATTCTAGTTAATTATGGACCTTTTATGTTTAGCAATTTTTATTATCGTGAATTTTGAGCTTTTTATTTTGAAATCATTTAGTCTTTTATTTTTTAAGGTTTGATTAGGCCCAATCCATAACTAAATATGCCCATTAGGCCCATTCCACCTATATTTTTTTTTTCTTTTAGGGTTTCTTGCTTATAAAGAAGAAGAGTTATGTAATTTGGAGGCAAGAACGAATATCAGTAACAAAGAGTTATGCTCATTGCTTTGTCTTCTTGTGTTCTTGATTGAATGCTTGAATTTGATTTATCAAGGGAGTGATCATCCTTTGTGGCGTCTCAAGCTTTGGGTTTTAAAGACTTTGTTTCCTTAGGGTTCTAATATGATCATCTTCAACACATTCTTAATAAATCAATCATTTCTATTCCTTTGAGTTCGTGGGTTTCGAGGTTGTTCACCTAAAGGGTCCACATCACTTGCTCTCTCTTCCACATTAGAATAAGTTTCCTTTTTGTCTAACCCATGTCTTCTATGTCTTGTTTTGTGTAATTTACAACCAAAAGTGGATTCTAAGATGATTCTAAATCATCCAACTTTGCATGCATTCTTTTCAATTGGTCATGAATAGATTTGATATAGAATTTCTAGTCAACCACTTGTGGTTCTCCTCCTTCCTTACTCATGTTGTAAACCTGTAAAATAAAATGAGATAACCCACACACTCCCTCACTTTTTTGCTCTTAAATATGATTGTTATCACTCTTCTTTTTTAACACTATTTTTGCTCCTTTTGATATGAACCAAGGGGTTAGGACCTAGCTAATTTTAAGATTATATAGAAAAGAGTTTCTCCACAAAATAATAGATATGACTCACCATTAAATTGAAGAGAAAGATGCTACAAGGAGGTACTGGCTCCTAGATAAGTCTAACATAAATGACACCCTAAAAAGTATGGATATTACTCACCAAAAATGCTTGGATGCTAAACAATGCCATAAATGTTCCCAATCCCTTGATAAGTTGCTTAAAGAGGAACAAAGAGGATGAATGAGCTCTCAAAGATTTGAAAAATCAAATTTCATTTAGAAAATGTGAATTCCCAGTAACTAAGCTACTCTTAAGTATTTATAGGATACAAATAAAGCCTAAAATCAACTACATCATAGCCCTTGATCTCATCCAAGGGTTGAAAATAAAAACATTGAAAAAGCACAAAAGGTGGCACAAAACATGGAGAAAAATGGGGTAGCTAAGTACAAAGGAATCTTATCAAAATATTACATCTTAACCCTTGATTTCATCCAAGGGTTGAAAAGAAAGCTGCCAAAAAATCAGCCCAAACACAGCAAAACATGGAGTAAATATGGGGCAGCTAAGTACAAAAGAATCCTAAGAAAATATCACATCTTAAACCTTGATTTCATCCAAGGGTTGAAAAGAAAGCTGCCCAAAATCAGTCCAAAAGGCACATCAATGTGCTTAGTTTCCCTGTTGCCAAGTTTCTTCTAATTTATATGATAGGCTTCTCCCAATCCTTACACTCCCATTTTGGGTCCTTTGGTTTTGCATGACCTCTTAAATGAGCCCATTTAAAGCCTCTTCGTGTTGTTCCCTCCTAGACCTTGTAATTGGTCCACTTGGAATTTGTACAGTTCAATGATTATCATCATTTCCCCCTTCTTCAAGAGGATTTGTCCTCAAATCATCACCTACATAATCAAAAGGAGAATGATCAGAAAAATTAAAGGAAGTACTAACGTTATACTCACCATGCAAGTCTAGCTTGTAGGCATTGTCATTGATCCTTTCGATGATTTGAAATGGACCATCTCCTTGTGGTAGATACTTTGATTTTCTTTGTTCTAGAAAACACACTTTCTCATGTGTACCCACACCCAATCTCCAGGCTCAAAGATCTTCCTATGATGCCTTTTGTTGGCTTGCTTGACATATTTTTCAATTCTCTTATCAATGTTGAGCCTTGTTTTCTCTTTTTCAAATGTTTTTGCAAAGTTAGGTAAAGACAATAAAGGATCATGATTGAATTTTCAATTAAGAAGGTGGAATGCTTTTTCTTTCTCTTCTCCCCATTTGAACCCAACATTCTTTTTGATGACTTTGGTTATCGGTGCGACTATGAAAAAGTATTTCACAAATCACCGATAAAAGCTAGCAAGTCTATGAAAACTTTGAACATTACTTTCACTGGTTCGGCTTGGCCACTCCTAGATAGCTTGAATCTTTTCTTCATCAACTTGTATTCCTTGTGCATTCACAACAAAACCCAGAAACACAAGCTTATCGATGAAAAAGGTGCACTTCTTTTGGTTAGCAAATAGTTTCTCTATCCTAAGTACTTCAAGAACATATTGTAAATGTATCAAACGATCTTCCAATTTTTTGTTATAAATTAGAATATGATCAATACACTCAAAACATGGTTCATTAATCTCATGAAAGTAATAGGAGCATTAATTAAACCAAAAGGCATGACTAACCACTCATATAAACCATATTTTGTCTTAAATGCAGTCTTCCATTCATCACATACTTTTATTATAATTCGGTCATAACCACTTTTCAAATTAATTTTAGAAAAGACACAAGAACCACGCAACACATGATGGAGATTGAGGTGATAACTAAGTTGATGTTTACCAATATTCTAAAGATTCTCAAGATCATACGCAAAGGATAGATTTGAAATGTCAAATTGAAGGCAAGCCAAATATTCATTAATGAAAAGAAAATTTGAGAAAACTTCATGCTTTGCCTTCTTGTGTTCTTGAAAATGATGGAGATTGAGATGCTAACCAAGTTTATGTTTACCAATAGTCTAAATATTCTCAAGAACATACACAAATGATAGATTTGGAATGTAAAATTGAAGGCAAGATGACTATTCATTAATGAAAAGAAAATTTGAGAAACCTTCATGCTTTGTCTTCTTATGTTCTTGAAAATGATGGAGATCCAAGTTGATGTTTACCAATATTCGAAAGATTTTCAAGATCATACAAATATTCTCAAGATCATATACAAAGGATAGATTTGGAATGTCAAATTAAAGGCAAGATGAATATTCATTAATGGAAAGAAAATTTGAGAAAGCTTCATGCTTTGCCTTCTTGTGTTCTTGTTGAATACTTAAATCCAACTTTTCAAAGGCAGTGATCATCTTTTGTGACATCTCAAGATTTGGGTTTTAAGGACTTTGTTTTCTTAGGGTTCTAATCTGATCATCATCAATATGTTCTTAGCAAATCAATTAGGGTCTGCATCTTATGGTATCAGAGCCTTGATTGCTGAAAACAGGTTATCTATCTTCATATATTATCTTTGTTTTATATTTTATATTTTAAAAAAATCATCCTTTGTTTTTTTCTACATTCTTGAGTCACAAATCACAAAAAAAAATATTTGTCCTTTAGAGTCTTGTATTTTCTTTCAATTTTGTTGTTGTTGTTTCGTAGTTTTTTCTAATTCTTCTTATCTTTTTCTTGATTTTTTATTTTCTGTGTTCTTTATCTTTGTTCTTCAAAAAAATGAAAGAAAAGGAGAAGAAGTTAAATATTTTGATAAATCGGAGTTGCAACTTTAAATAGCTATAACTTTTGATTCGGGTAACGAAATGACTATTATAATATATCAAATCGAAACTCATTTTGATTCCTGTAACTAATTCTGTTTTTCACCAAATTTTTGCATCATTGTAACCCCAAATTCCAATGTTTAAACCACTTATCGAGGGGATCAAGATTTGTCATAGATATTTGTGTTGTTTTCGGTTCTTGCACATTAGGGTTGCTAATGTTTTTGTGAATTTTCTATTCACAGCAGCAGCAGCAGTAGTAAAAACAAAAAAATGAAAAAAAATAATAAGAAAAGAAGAACATTGAGTAGATTTTTCAAAAATCTAATTCTTGTTTTCTTGCTGAGTTTTCTTGTTCTTATTGAAATTAGGTTTCCTTTATTTTGTTGCTACCCAAGAGTCTTTCTATAGAGTCCTCCTTGTTTAAGTGTCTTTCTTTAGATTCCTATTTGGTCAAGAGTATTCCTAGAGTCTTCTTTGGTAAAGAGTCTTTCTTTAGAGTCCTCCTTGGTCAAGAGTCTTTCTATAGAGTCTTCCTTGTTCAAGAGTCTTTTTTTAGAGTCCTCCTTGGTCAAGAGTCTTTCTTTAGAGTCTTCTTTGGTCAAAATTATTTCTTTAGAGTCCTCTTTGGACTTTGTTTTTGTCGTATTTTTTCATTAAGTTTTTAGAATTCTGAATTTTTTGATTATTACCAATAAAACTGTTACTTCTTGAGATTATTTGGATTTTTTGATTTTGTTAAAATAAAAAGGAGGTTGGTGTGAGCTTTGAGTGGTAATAAAAGGGAAACAATAGTGTAAAAAAAGGATATAGTGATAAAAAAGAGTCCAAAATAGTAAAAAAAACAAAAGAAGTCAAAGTAGTGAAAAAAAGGAGTGATAACAATCTGATTTGAGAGAAAACACGTGAGAGAGAGTTTGAGTTAAGTCATTTTTTTTCTTCAATTTCAAAACATGAGTAAGGAAGGAAGAGAATCATAAGAGGTTGACTTAAAAGTCCTCTTCAAGACTTTTAATGACCAATTTAAGAAGCTAAATGCAAGGTTGGATGATTTAGAATCCTTTTGCGGTTCTAAATAACATAAAAGAAGACAAAAAACATGAGTTTGAGGAAGAAGAAGATGATTACATAATGGAAGAGAGAGTAAGTTGTAAACGGGACAAAAAGATCATGGTTGTACACATAAATGGAAAAATAAAAAGTGCCAGTTCATGTGATGAAAAGATACCACTAGTGAAGGATGGTTCTAATGTTGAAGTGGAAGAACCTGTGCATAGAGATTTACTTGTCACAAGAAGAGTCCTAAATGTACAGCCTAATGATGAAGAAGATGACAAGCACCATGATCATATTTTCCACACAAAATCATAAGCTATCAGTAGGTGATGAGAATCATGGAGCCAAACAAATCTCAAGTGGACCAATCACAAGGTCTAGGAAGGCACAACTTAAAAAGGCTTTAAATGGGATCATTAATGAGGTCAAGCATAACCAAAGGACCCAAATTGGGAGTGCAAGGATTGGGACAAGCCTAGGATGGAAATATATGGCAAAATTGGCAAAAGAAAACTAGGCACATTGCTGTGTCATTTGGACTAATTTGGGTAGCTTTCTTTTCGGCCATTGGATGACAACAAAGGTTAAGATGTAATATTTTATTGGGATTCCTTTGTTCTCAACTACTCCAATTTTGCTCCACATTTTGCAACAACTTTTGCTCCATTTTTGCTGTGCCATTTAGACTGATTTTGAGCAGTTTTCTTTTCAACCCTTACATGAAATCAAGGGTTAAGATGTAATATTTTCATAGGATTTCTTTTGTAGTCAGCTGCCTCATTTTTCTCCATATTTTTGGTCCATGTTTTCTGCTACCTTTTTTGCTTTTTGTATGTTTTATTTTCAACCCTTAGATGAGGTCAAGGGTTGTGATGTGGTAGAATTTAGGGTTTATTTGTATCTTATAAATAATTTAGAGTAGCTCAACTACTGGAATATTAGAATGTCAATGAAATTTGATTTTTCAAATCATTTGAGAGCTCATTCATGTTCTTTGTTTCTCTTTAAGCAACTTATCAAGGCATTAGCAACCTTTGTGGCGTTGTTTAGCATCTAAGTATTTGTGGTGAGTAATATCCATACTTGTTTGGGTGTAATTTATGCTAGACTTATCAAGGAAATAACACCTTCTTGTGGCGTCTTTCCCCTCAGAAAAATGGTGAGTAATATCCATTGATTTGTGGAGAAACCCTTTGCTACATAATCTAAAATTAGCTAGTTCCTAACCCCTTGGTTCATATCATTTGGTATCAGAGCTTTAGGTGCTAATTTTCATATTCCTATCCTTTTATATTTGTTCTTATTCTTATGTTCTTGTGTTCTTGTTTTGTTTCTGATACATAGAAAACAAAGAAAAAAAATGTTGTGTTCTTGTTGAAATTTATTTTCTAGACCCTAAAAATATTTTTCTTCTTTGTTTCCACGTTTTCCTGCATTTTCCTTGCAAATTCTATTGTACAAAAGTACAAGTATGGGATGTTTTGAATAAAAATCCCTCTTGATCTCACTTGTCTTAGCATAAAAACTCACACCTTTTTTCTCTCTTATTTTTCCACTCCTTTCTTCTTTTTCTTCACTCTTCTTTTTCTTTCACTCTTTTTTTCTTTTTCATTCTTCTCTTTTTGTTCATTTTCACTCTTTTCTTTTTCAAATCTTCAAAGACTTGTTTGGGTGAAAGGGGTACAAGTGTGGTGTTTCTACCATTTTTCACAAATGAACACTTATTTCTATATCTGTCATATGTAACCCTCCTATCATATTGCCAAGGCCTACCTAGCAAAATGTGTCCGACTTGTATGGGTACCACATCACACATCACCTCATCCTTGTACTTTCCAATGGAGAAGCTCACTAATACTTGCTTATTAACCTTCACTTCCCCACTATCATTTAACCATTGCAACTTGTAAGGCTTAGGGTGTTCAAATGTAGGCAAATCTAATTTCTCAACTAAGGTAGTACTAGCCAGTGCAACTTCCCCTATCTATGATAACACTACACACACTTTGTTACTCAAATGACACCCTGTGTGAAAAATGTTATCTCTTTATTGTTCAAGGTCATCCTCCTTGACTTGGGGGCTCAAAGATTGCCTTATTACAAGTGCTTCCCCATCCACGAGTCCTATCTCCTCTTCACTAGCTTCCTCTACAAATGGCATTTAATATTCTTCACTTTCATTATTCATTCCCACCTTAACACTAGCTAAGGTGATCATTGCCTTCTTGTTTGTACATTGAGAGGCTATATGACCATTACCAAGACACTAAAAACACTTAAAGTCATGATTACGAACTGGCGTGTCAATTTTACCTTTGTCCTTGCTTGCCCTCATCTCTTTGGCTTTAAAAGGCTCAAATTTTGGTTTGGATGTAGCTACTTCATCTTTTTTTCTCATTGGACTTCCAAGGACTAGTATGGTTTGGTTTGGAGTAATGGGACTAGACCTTGATGGTTGGGACCAAAAACTCTATTTCTTTAATTACATTTCCACCTTAATTTCCATGTGGACCATGTCCTCCATCTCCACGTAATGATGAAGTTCCACAATGTTGGCAATGTCCGGATTCAACCCACTAAGAAATCTAGCCATGGCGGCCTCTCTATCTTCCTCAACATTAGCTCTTGCCATCGCCACTTCCATTTCCTTGTAGTACTCATCAACGTATTTATATCCTTGAGTCAATATTTGTAGGCGTTGATGTAACTCTCTATAGTAGTAGCTAGGCACAAACCTATTTCTCATGATGGCCTTCATGTCCTCCCAATTATCTATAGGCCTTTCACAATTTCTCCTCCTACTAATGACCAATTGATCCCACTAAGTCAATGCATAGTCATACAACTCAATTACGACGAATTTTACTTTTTTCTATGTGGAGTAGTTATGGCATTCAAAAATGTGTTCCACCTTCTTCTCCCACTCCAAATACAACCCCAGGTCATTTTTCCTTGGAATTGTGGTATCTTCATTTTATACTACTTAGATCTCTATCAACTCCATCTTGGGCTCTAGGTGGGGGTCCTCACATACCTCCTCTATCATTTCTTCCTCCTCTATACCCATTTATTCCTCCTCTAGGCATTCTTCCTTCTTCCTCCTCCAATTCTTCTTCCCAATATTCTTCCTCTATATCATCCCTAACATTAGCTTGCTTATTAATCCTCCTAACATTGGGTGGAGGTGTTTCTCGTTGTAAAGCTGCTAAGGGTTTTTCTTGCCTTTCCAATCTTTCATTCATATCGACCATCAAGTCATTCATCCTCTCAAGAGATTGTTGTAGCACCCTTATAATGAACATCATATCTAGTCTTCCTTCGAGACTAACTCTATTGGACATTTTTTTGCAATTCTACACAACAAGAGGTTAGTGTAATAAAATATAACTAATGTAAATTCACACAATACCAAATCTAGGAATTCCAAACAATTTGTAGAATTATCAAACATCCAAAAAAGTAGTTTACAATATCCCACTTGTTTAAAACACAAAGGAAACTAACTCAAAGTGTTTAGGATCCTAGATTAGAGTAGTAAGCACATAGAAAATCAAGATCAACACGATTGGAAAACAACAATTTCCACAAAAGAACTAAGCACACAATGGGAGATTTTTAATCAAAGGGTAAAATTCTTGGAACTATGAGTTCAAATACTCACTAGAAATTAGCAAATGCAATTTGGCCTCTCTTTTTTTTTAATAAATTCTAGCCACTCTTTTTTTTTTGGACAAATAGCTAATAACTCAAGAGTAAATCAATACAACAACTTCAATATGAGTTTAAGGAATTTTTAAGATACGTAAAATAACACATAAATTACGGCACAAAGGGGAAATGGAATTTCTGCATGAACTACCACAGAAATACAAGAAAACACTAAAAACTGTAGAAAATATCATATATTACAGAATATGCAAGGAACAATGCAGAATAGTTTCAGAAATAGCAGAATATGTAAGGAAAATTCAAAATACTCTCAGTAATGGTAGGATATACAAGGTTACTACTCAAAATTTTTGGACATGATAGAATTTGCAAGGAAAATGTAGAAAAAACGTGGAAACAAAGAAGAACAATATTTTTAGGATTTGGAAAATAAATTTCAACAAGAACACAACACAAGGATATTTTTTTTTCTTCTTTTTTCTATGTATCATAAACAAAACAAGAACAAATATAAAGGATAGGAATCTAAAAATTAGCACCTAAAGCTCTGATAGCAAATGATAAATGATTGAACCAAGGGGGGTTAGGACCTATCTAATTTCGGATTATATAGCAAAGGGTTTCTCCACAAATCAATAGATATTACTCACCATTTTTCTCAGGGGAAAGACGCCACAAAGAGGTGTTATTTCCTTTATAAGTCTAGCATAATGGCACCCTAATAAGTATGGATATTACTCACCACAAATATTTGGATGCTAAACAACGCCACAAAGATTGCCAATCCTTTGACAAGTTGCTTAAAGAGGAACAAAGAGCATGAATGAGCTCTCAAATGATCTGAAAAATTAAATTTCATTCAAATTGTAAATATTCCTAGTAACTGAGGTGCTCTTAAGTATTTATAGGATACAAATTAACCCTAAGCTCTACTATATCATAGCCCTTGATCTCATCCAAGGGTTGAAATAAAAATAGCCAAATAGCACAAAAGGTAACAGAAAATATGGACCAAAACATGGAGAAAAATGGGGCAGCTAACTACAAAGGAATCCTATGAAAATATTACATCTTAACCCTTGATTTCATCCAAGGGCTAAAAAGAAAGCTACCCAAAATCAGTTCAAATGGCACAGCAAAATCTGGAACAAAATTGTAGCAGTTGAGAACAAAGGAATCCCAATAAAATATTACATCTTAACCTTTGTTTCCATCTAAGGGATGAAAATAAAGTTGCCCAAATTAGGCCAAATGGCACAACAATATGCCTAGTTTTCTTTTACCAATTTTGCCTTAATTTCCATCCTAGGCTTGTCCTAATCCTTCCACTCCCAATTTGGGTCCCCTTGGTTATGTATGATCTCTTAAATAAGCCCATTTAAAGCCTCTTCTAGTTGTTCCCTCCTAGACCTTGTGATTGGTCCACTTGGAATTTGTAGAGCTTGATAATTCTCATCATATCTAGAACCGTCACACTTAACCCAAGTTCAAAACCCACACCAAGTCACAAGGATGTTACCCACCATGTGCCACACAAGTTCGACTGAATGACCCTTAGATGTTATTCACCAAATGATATAAACCAAGGGATTAGGACCTAGATAATTATCAAATTATATAGTTAATGGTTTCTACACAAATCAATGGATATTACTCACCATTTTTTTGAGGGGAATCACGCCACAAGGAGGTTCTATTTCGTTGATAAATCTAGCATGAATGACACCCTAATAATTATAGATATTACTCACCACAAATTCTTGGATGCTAAATAACACCACAAAGGTTGTGAATCCCTTGACAAATTGCTTAAAGAGGAACAAATAGCATGAATGAGCTCTCAAATGATCTAACAAATCAAATTTGATTCAAAATGTGAAATTCCTCACAGTTGAGCTACTCTTAAGTATTTATAGGATACAAATAAACCCTAAGCTCTACTACTTCATAACCCTCGATCTCACCCAATGGTTGAAAATAAAAACAACCAAAAAGCATAAAAGGTAGAAGAAGACATAGACCAAAACATGGAAAAAATGGGGAAGCTAAGGAACAGTATCAAACCATTCCAACCAAAAGCTTAAGATCTCAATAAGGGGTTCCAATATCCTCTTAACTAGAACCATCACATTTAACCCTTGTTCAATGCCCCCAATAAGTCACATGGATGCTACCCATCATAGTTACATCATTCCCTCCTTCGTAAAGGAAGTTCATCCTCGAACTTGTGCTCGTACCTAAGACCTGGCTTTAATATCAAACATAAGAACTGTAGCTAACCATTCCTTCCAAAAGCTTAAATTATCAGTAGGGGGCACCAATATACTCTTATTTAGAACTGGCACACTTAATCCAGTTTCAAAGCCCATACCAAGTCACATGGATTTTACCCACCATGTGCCACACAAGTCAGGCTATATGACCCTTGGATGTTACCCAGCAAATGATATGAACCAAGGAGTTTAGACCTAGCTAATTTTTAGATTATATTGTAAAGGGTTTCTCCACAAATCAATGGATATTACTCACCATTTATCTTTTAGGAAAGACGCAACAAGGAGGTGTTATTTCCCTGATTAGTCTAGCATAAATAACACCCTAACAAGAATGGATATTACCCACCACAAATGCTTGGATGCTAAACAATACCACAAAGGTTTCCAATCCCTTGATAAGTTCCTTAAGTATTTATAACATAAAAATAAATCCCTAAGCTCTACTACATCATAGCCCTTGATCTCATCCAATGGTTGAAAATAAAAACAACCAAAAATGATAAAAGGTAGCAGAAGACATGGACCAAAACATGGAGAAAAATGGGGAAGCTGAGAAACAGTATTGATGTAGACCCTTTAGGCGAACAACCAAAGGACCCACGAACTCAAGGGAATTCAAACGATTGATTTGCTGAGAACGTGTTGAATATGATCAAATTATAACCCTAAGGAAACAATCCTTAAATCATAAATCTTGAGAAGCCACAAAGGATGATCACTCCTTTTGATAAGTCGAATTTAAGCATTCAATCAAGAATACAAAAAGGCAAAGCAAGAAGCTTTCTGAAAAAAAATTCATTAATGAATATTCGTTCTTCCTTCATTACAAAACTCTTCTTATTAATAAGCAAGAAACCCTAAAAGAAAATAAACCCTAGATGGAATGGGCCTAATAGGCCTATTTAGTTATATGGATTGAGTCTAATCCAACCTTAAAAATTAAAGACTAAAATACTTAAAATAAAAAAAGCCCATAATTTAATAAAATAAAAATTGCAAAACATAAAAGGCCCACAATTAAATAAAAGTATAAGGCTTAAAATAAAAAGCCCATGATTAACTAAAATTAAAATTACTAAACATAAAAGGTCCATAATTAATTAAAATAATAATATTGCATCCAATTTAATATTCCAAATCTATCCCTTGTGTAGGATCTTGAGAATATTTGTATGATCTTGAGAATATTTAGAATATTGGTAAACATAAACTTAGTTAGCACCTCAATCTCCATCATTTTCTCTCAACCATAAAAAAATATACAACCATTAAGAATAGTACAATTATGTATCACTTCAACATTAGAAGGAAATCATGTAAGGTGCCATGCCATGGAGTGAAGAATATCCTGAGTATTATGTAAGACAACTAAATGTACCTCGAGGTTGAGGAATTGGGGTACCTTCTTGAACACAAGAGAGGCAATTGAGCTAGCCTATTTGTTATGAGGAATCAATAGAGCTTACCTTTGGCATATATTAGCTTAGCTGCTTAATTGGCTAGATTGGCTTCCTCTCTGGTGGCCATTTTCCTTACCTTACCCACCCTACACTCCCACTCCAAGCTATGCCTGCTGAGCAAGATGCATTGTTATTTTATCTTCTGTGGACACATTGGAATATGATCCGAGAGGGGAAAGGAAAGGATTTTTTCTTTGGTAGGCTTTCTCTCGTAAAGCCAAGCCCCAAGACAAGGTACAATTGTTGGGAATGGGACATGATCAATAGAACCTAGTTGGATTTGGGCTAGGATAGTTGTGCCCATTTCTAACCAGTTTTGAAAAAGGTTCATTCATGCTGGAGAGAACATCCCTACGTAGTGATCGGTCTACTAGTTCACGCAAATCCAAAGAAGTTATAACGGATGAGCCACATAGATTGAAACTTGCACGTATGGTTCTGGTCAGGCTTTCTTGATGTATCTAATAATTTGGCTTCTGGTTGCCACTAGCGCACCTCTCCTAATTATTGCCCATTTATTCCGAAATAATCTTTTTAGGAGGGGCAATTTTACATATTTCTACCAAATCCTTCTATTATTAAGTCTTACTGGTACCATTTCGATGTGTTTTGATTCTTTTGAACAAGAGAGGTTTGATGCTTTGAAATCCATTATATTAATTCCACTTCCTACTCAAAGTATGCTCTTGATGATCTCATCTCATGATTCATTTTCTCATGTATTTAGCTATTGAACCTCAAAGTTCATGTTATTATGTGATTGCAACATCAAAAAGAAAGTTTGAATTTTCCACAGAAGCTGGCTCGAAATATTTGATCTTAGGTGCATTTCCCTCAAGAATATTACTATTTGGGTAAGACTAAACAACTACCGATATCTAAAATATCTACCTATATTGCAAACTATCGGATCAGTATGACTTAGATGTGAAACTTACAGACCTTATTGGTTGTGATATTGATCTTACGAGGGGGAACGAAATCAAAGAATATCCATACTTGTAGAGACCCTCTATGTAGTTGTCTATCTAGGGCGATCGATCTACATCTTTCCCTATAGAAGGAGTGTAAATGATGGAATTTGAGCTCAAAAATGCAAAGGACAGAACTAATGCATATTTTTTGTAATCGAAATGAGCATCGATTTGATTTATTATAATAGTCATTTCTATGCACAAATTAAAAGTTATAATCGTTTAAAGTTGTAACAAAATTTTTTCATTTTTTTTTGAAGAACAAAAATTAATTGAACACAGAAAAAAGAAGAAGAAAATGATAAAAAGAATTTAAAGAAAACTATGAAACGAAATCCAAAGACGAAAACAAAGGCAACAAATTTAAAGAAAACACAAGACTTGAAAGAAAAATTTATTTCTTTTTTTTGTGATATTAGACTCAAGACCACAGAAAACTAGTAAAGAAAAAATATATTTTAAATCTAAAATTAAAAAACAGATAGATAAAGATAGATAACCTATTTTTAGCAACTAAGGCTCTATTACCAAATCTTGTGAACCTTTTTGGTGAACACCCTAGGAACTAATGAACTCAAAGGAATAGAAGCAATTGAATTGCTAAGAATGTGTTGAACATGATAAGATTAGACCAAACAGAACAAGAACCAAAAACAATACAAAAAGCTGTAACAAAACTTTAAGACCTCGATATGTAAACGATAATATGGGCTCAAAAATGGAGAAAAACGAACTAATTCATTGTTGTATTTTTAGGAATTGAAAGAGCTTCAATTAAATATATTAAAGTCGTCGTTATGATGCACAAATTAAAATTTATAACCTTTTAAAGTTTCAACGCCATTTTATCACTTTTTTAAAAAACTTTGACTTACAACAACTCTCTTCATTTTTTTTCTTTTTATTTATAAAGAATAAAGATAGATTGAACATAGAAAAAGAAAGTGAAAAAGATACAAAGAATTTAAAGAAAACTACAAAATAAAATCTAAAAACGAAAACAATGAGAAATTTTTTGAAAGAAAACACAAGACTTGAAAGACGAAATTTATTTTTTCTTTCTTTGTATTATGTGACTCAAGAACGCAGATAAAATCAAAAAAAGAATTTTTTGAGTCTAAAATTCAAAAAATAGATAGATGTAGATAGATAACCTGTTTTTAGTAACCAAGACTCTGTTACAAAATGATGCGGATCCATTAGTTAAAAAAACTAGGAACCCAAGAACTCAAAGGATTAGGAACAATTGAATTGCTAAGAATGTGTTAAAGATGATCATATTAGAACCCTAAAGAACAAAAACAATGCAAAAAGGTGCAACAAAACTTTAAGACCTCCCTAAGGTGTGTAAATGATGAAATTTGGGCTTAAAAACACAAAGAAAGGTACTAATGCATCATTCTATTTTTGATAATTGAAACGAGCATCGGTTTGATATATTATAATAGTCGTTTCTTTCCATGATTTAAAAGTTATCACCATTTAAAGTTGTACAACAAATTTATCATTTTTTATAACTTTGAAATGCAACTGCTCTCATCTTCTTCTTTTTTTGAAGAATAAAGTTAGATTGAATATAGAAAAAAACAAGAAAAAGATAAAAATATTTAAAGAAAACTATGAAATAAATTCCAATGATGGGAAAAAGGCAAAACAATTGAAAGAAAACACAAGACTTGAAAGACAATTTATTTCTTTTTTTGTGATATTAGACTCAAGAACGCACAAAACAAGCTAAGAACAAATTCAAGAACACACAAAACAAGCTAAGAACAAATTTGTTTTTAAATCTAAAATTTAAAAAAATAGATAGATGAAGATAGATAATATGTTTTTTTTAGCAAAAAAGGCTCTAATACCAAATGATGTGGACCCTTTTGGTGAACAACCTAGGAACCAATGAATTCAAAGGAGAAGGAGCAATTGAATTGCTAAGAACATGTTGAACATGATCAGATTGGAACACTAAAGAACAACAAGCGAAAACAACACAAAAAGGTGCGACAAAACTTTAAGACCTCGATAAGTAGTATAAACGATGGAATTTGGGCTCTAAAATAGGAGAAAAGGAAATAATTCATCATTTTATTTTTAGGAATTTAAAGAGCTTCAATTTAATATATTATAGTAGTCGTTCTGATGTACGAATTAAAAGTTATAACCTTTTAAAGTTTCAACGCCATTTTACCACTTTTTTAAAAAAATAACTTTGACCTGTAGCAGCTTTCTTCATTTCTTTTCTTGTTTTTATAAATAATAAAGATATATTGAACACAAAAAAAAGAACGAGAAAAGGATACAAAGAATTTAAAGAAATCTACGAAACAAAATCCAAAGACAAAAATAATGACAAAAATTGAAAGAAAACACAAGACTTGAAGAACGAAATTTCATTTTTTCTTTTTTGTGATATGTGACTCAAGAACGTTGAAAAAATAAAAGAAATAATGTTTTTTAAATCTAAAATACAAAAAATAGATACATGAAGATAGATAACCTGTTTTCTGCAACTAAGGCTCTCATACCAAATGATGCGGATCCAATAGTTAAAAATCCTACGAGCCCAAGAACTCAAAGGAATAGGAATAATTGAATTGCTAAGAACATGTTATGGATAATCATATTAAATCCCTAAAGAACAAGAACCAAAAACAATGCAAAAATGTGCGACAAAATTTAAAGAGCTCGCTAAGGAGTGTAAATGATGGAATTTGGGCTTAAAAACGTAGAGGAAGGAACAAATGCATCATTTGGTTTTTTATATTCAAAATGAGCATCAATTTGATATATAATAATAATAATTTCTATGCACAAATTAAAAGTTATAACCGTTTAAATTTGTACCACGAATTTATCAATTTTTTAAACTATGAAATGCAGCTGCTCTAAACACAGAAAAAAAGAACAAGAAAAAGATACAAAGAATTTAAAGAAAATTACAAAATTAAATCCAAATATAACAAAATTTAAAGAAAACACAAGACTTGAATGACAAAATTTCTTTTTTTTTTTGTGATATTATACTAAGGAATGTAGAACACAAGTAAAGAAGGATTTTTTTTTAAATCTAAAATTCAAAAAACAGATATATGAAGATAGATAACATGTTTTCAACAACCAAGGCTCTAATACCAAATGATGCAGATCCATTAGTAAAAAAATGTAAGAACCCAGGAACTCAAAGGAATAGAAATGATTGAATTGCTAACAATGCAAAAATGTCTGAAAAACTTTAAAGAGCTCGCTAAGGAGTGTAAATGATGGAATTTGGGCTCAAAAATGCAGAGGAAGGAACTAATGCATCATTTGGTTTTTTGTATTCGAAATGAGAATCAATTTGATATATTATAATAGTCGCTTCTATGCACAAATTAAAAGTTATAACCGTTTAAATTTGTATTGTGAATTTATCAATTTTTTTTAAACTATGAAATGCAACTACTCTAATCTTTTATTTTTAAGAACAAAGATATATTGAACATAGAAAAAAAAAGAACAAGAAAAAGATACAAAGAATTTAAAGAAAACTACGAAACGAAATCCAATGATGGAAAAAAAGGCAACAAAATTTAAATAAAACACAAGACTTGAAAGACAAAATTTATTTCTTTTTTGTGATATTAGACTCAAGAACGTAGAAAGCAAGTAAAGAACAAATTTGTTTTTATATCTAAAATTAAAAAAAAATAGATAGATGAAGATAAATAATATGTTTTTAGCAACAAAGACTCTGATACCAAATGATGCGGACCCTTTTGGTGAACAACCTAGGAACCAATGAACTCAAAGGAGAAGGAGCAATTGAATTGGTAAGAATGTTTTGAACATGATCAGATTAGAACACTAAAGAACAAAAACCGAAAACAACATAAAAAGGTGCAACAAAACTTTAAGACCTCGATAAGTAATGTAAACAGTGGAATTTGGGCTCAAATATGAGGGAAAATGAACTAATTCATTGTTGTATTTTTAGGAATTTAAAGAGCTTCAAGTCAATATATTATAGTAGTCATTCCGATGCACAAATTTAAAGTTATAACCTTTTAAAGTATTAAGGCCATTTTATCACTTTTTTTATAAACTTTGAACTACAACAACTCTCTTCATTTTTTTCCTTTTTTTTATAAAGAATAAAGATAGATTAAACACAAAAAGAACGTTAAAATGATACAAATAATTTAAAGAAAACTACGAAGAAATATCCAAAGACAAAAACAATGACAAAAAATTTGAAAGAAAACACAAAACTTGAAGGACAAAATTACTTTTTTCTTTTTTTGTAATATGTGACTCAAGAACGCAGAAAAAATCAAAGAAAGACTTTTTTTAAATCTAAAATTCAAAAAACATATAGATGAAGATAGATAACCTATTTTCAATAACCAAGACTCAATACCAAATGATGCGAATCCATTAGTTAAAAAACCTAGGAACCCTAGAACTCAAAGGAATAGGAACGATTGAATTGCTAAGAATGTGTTAAAGATTATCATATTAGAAGCCTAAATGAATTGCTAAGAATGTTTTAAATATTATCATATTAGAAGGCTAAAGAATAAGAACCAAATACAATGCAAAAAGGTGTGACAAAACTTTAAGAGCACGCTAAGGAGTGTAAATGTTGAATTTGGGCTAAAAAATGCAGAGGAAGGAACTAATTCATCATTTTGTTTTTTCTAATTAAAATGAGCATCTATTTGATATATTATAATAGTCATTTCGATGCACGAATTAAAAGTTATAACCATTTAAAATTGTACGCCAATTTATCATTTTTTTAAAACTATGAAATGTAGCTACTCTCATCTTTTTTTAGGAACAAAGATAGATTGAACATAGACAATAAAAAACAAGAAAAAGATACAAATAATTTAAGAAAAAACTACGAAAAGAAATCCAAAGATGAAAACAACGACAACAAAATTTAAAGAAAACACAGGACTTGAAAGTCGAGTTTTTTTTAGATATGTGACTCAAGAACGTAGAAAACAAGCAAAGAACGAATTCTTTTAAAATCTAAAATTCAAAAAATAGATAGATGAAGATAGATAACCTATTTTCAACAACCAAGGCTGTGATACCAAAGGATGCGGATCCATTAGTTAAAAATCTTAGGATCACAAGAAATCAAAGGAATGGGAACAATTAAATTGCTAAGAATGTGTTGAATATGATCAAATTAGAACAGTAAAGAACAAGAATGGAAAATAACACAAAAATGTGTGACAAAACTTTAAGACTTCGGTAAGTAGTTTAAATGGTGAAACTTGGGCTCAAAATGGGGGGAAAATAACTAATTGATTTTGTATTTTTAGGAATTGAAATTTGCTTCAATTTAATATATTATAGTAGTAGTTTCGATGCATGAATTAAAAGTTATAACCTTTTTAAGTTACAACCCCAATCTATCGCTCTTTTTAACTTTTGTACTATAGCGGATCTCATCCTTTTTTTCTTTTTTTTTATAAATAATAAACATAGATAGAACACATATAAAAGAACAAGAAACATTTACAAAGAATTTTAAGAAAAAACTACAAAACAAATTCCAAATACGAAAACAATGATAATAAAATTGAAAGAAAACATAAGACTTGAAAGACAAAGTTTTATTTTTTTTTTTGTGATTTTTGACTCAAGAATGCAGAAAACAATCAAAGGACAATTTTTTTAAATCTAAAATTCGAAAAATAAATAGATGAAGATAGATAACCTATTTTCAGCAACCAAGGCTCTGATACCAAATGATGTGGATCCGTTAGTTAAAAAACCTAGGAACCTAGGAACCTAGGAACCTAAGAACTCAAAGGAATATGAACGATTGAATTTCTAAGAATATGTTGTAGATTATCATAATAGAACCCTAAAGAACAACAATAACAAACAACGCAAAATGGCATAACAAAACTTTAAGAGCTCGCTAAGGAGTATAAATGATGGAATTTGGGCTCAAGACGGGGGGAAAGGAACTAATGCATCATTTTGGTTTTTGTAATCGAAATGAGCATCTATTTGATATATATAATAGTCATTTCGATGCACGACTTAAAAGTTATAACCATTTAAATTTGTAATGCCAATTTATCATTTTATTTTGAAACTATGTACTGCAGTTGCTCTCATCTTTTATTGAAGAACAAATATAGATTGAACACACACAAAAAAGAACAAGAAAAAGATTAGAAGAATTTAGAGAAAACTACGAAAATAACGGCAATAAAATTTAAAGAAAACAATATATTGGAAAGAAGAAGTTTCTTTTGTTTAGATATATGACTCAAGAATGCAGAAAACAAGCAAAGCACAATTTTAAAAAAAATCTAAAATTCAAAAAAAGGATAGATGAAGATAGATAACATGCATTAGCAACCAAGTTATGATACCAAATGATGTGGATCCATTAGTTAAAAAACCTAGGATAACAAGAACTCAAAGGAATAGGAACAATTGAATTGCTAAGAATGTGTTAAATATGATCAAATTAAAACACTAAAGAATAAGAACCGAAAATAACACAAAAAGGTGTGACAAAACTTTAAGACCTATGTAAGTAGTTTAAATGATGGAACTTGTGTTCAAAAATGGGGGAAAAGTAACTAATTGATCGTTGTATTTTAGGAATTGAAATTTACTTCAATTTAATATATTATAGTAGTCGTTTCGATGCATGAATTAAAAGTTATAACCTTTTAAAGTTACAACCCTAATTTATCACCTTTTTTTGAAACTTTGTACTGTAGCGGATCTCATCCTTTTTTTTTCTTTTTTTATAAAGAATAAAGATAGATTGAACACAGATAAAAGAACAAGAAAAATATACAAAGAATTTTAAGAAAAAACTACCAAACGAATTCCAAATATGATAATAACTCAAGAGTAAATCAATACAATACTTTCGATATAAGTTTAAGGAATTTTTAAGATAGGTAAAATAGCACATAAATTACGACACAAAGGGAAAACGAAATTTCTACAAGAACTACCACAAAAATACTAGAAAATAACAAAAAACTGCAAAATATATCAGATAGTGCAGAATATATCATGCATTATCTTGCTATCCTAATTTGGTCCTCATAAGCTTGCAAAGGTTTGAGAGAGGCTAATACAATGTGAATTCTAGGTTGTCCTTGACAAGTGATCAATCCAAAGAGATCCGGTAGATGGAAGAAAGCGAGCACTCAACCTCACCTAGATCTTCCTTTGTTGCACCTCATAGAAAACTCACACTAGTAATAGGTCTCTTTTTTTTACTTCCTTCCCTCTTTTATCTGTTAGAGGTCAAATTATAGTTGTTGTTCAAGTTAGTGAAGTTATTTCATTGTAATTAGACCTAACTACTCCGGAATCATGCTCTGTAGGATTTGAACCTACGACATCGGGTTTTGGAGACCCATATTCTACCAAACTGAACTAATGGAGCTTTCTTATCACAGTAGATAACGACTACAAAGAAAAATATTATTTTGTATCCCTGCATGCATATAATCTCATTAAATCAAAGATTTTTATATATATGTGAACCAAGGGGGTTATGACCTAGCTAATTTCAGATTATATGGCAGAGGGCTTCTCCACAAATCAATGGATATTACTCACCATTTTTCTGAGAGGAAAGATGCCACAAAGAGGTGCTACTTCTTTGATAAGTCTAGCATAAATGACACCCTAACAAGTATGGATATTGCTCACAACAAATTCTTGGATGCTAAACAATGCCATAAAGGTTGCCAATCCCTAGATAAGTTCCTTAAGAGGAACAAAGAGCATGAATGAGCTCCCAAATGTTCTGAAAAATCAAATTTCATTCAAAATGCGTATTTTCTTGCAATTGAGCTACTCTTAATAGGATTCAAATAAACCCTAAGCTCTACTGCATCATAGCCCTTGATCTCATCCAAGGTTTGAAAATAAAAACACCCAAAGAGCACAAAAGGTAGCAAAAAACATGGACCAAAACATAGAGAAAAATGGGGCAGCTGACTACAAAGAAATCCTATGAAAATATTACATCTTAACTCTTTATTTCATCCAAGGGTAAAAAATAAAGCTGCCCAAATTAGTCCAAATGGCATAAAAATGTGCCTAGTTTTCTTTTGCCAATTTTGCCCTAATTTCCATTCTAGGTTTGTCCCATTCCTTGCACTCCCAATTTGGATCCCCTTGGTTATGCATGACCTATTGAATGAGCCCATTTAAAGGCTCTTCGAGTTGTGCCCTTCTAGACCTTGTGATTGGTCCACTTGGAATTTTGTTGAGCTCGATGATTCTCATCATTCCCCCTCACTTTAAGAGGATTCATCTTTGAATCGTCACCTACATAATCAAAAGGAGAAAGATCTGATACATTAAAAGAGGTACATACATTATACTCACCGGGAAGATCGATTTTGTAAGCATTGTTAATAATTCGCTCAATGACTTGAAAGGGTCCATCTCCCCGAGGTTGCAACTTCATCATCTTTTTTTAGGAAACCGTTCCTCATATGCACCCAAACCCAATCACCAGGCTCAAAAAAGACTCTTCGCCGCCCTTTGTTGGCCCTGCAAGCATAATCCTTATTTCTCTTCTCAATTTGCTCAAGAATGAATTCATAGAGCTTCTTTATCGTTTCAGCCTTCCTACAGCATCTAAATTAGTTTTCTCTGAAATAGGTATAGGTAGTAAGTCCAAAGGAGTTAGCGGATTGAAACCGTAAACAATTTCGAATGGAGAATGATCAGTAGTTTAATGAACACTCCGATTATAAGCAAATTCAACAAAAGGTAAACAATCCTCCTAATTTTTCACATTCCTTTTTATTACCGTCTTAAGCAACGTGGACATAGTCCTATTGATTACCTCAGTTTGCCCATTTGTTTTGGGGTGACAAGTAGTGGAAAACAAAATTTTAGTGCCCATTTTAGCCTAAAGAGTTTTCCAAAAATAACTAAGGAATTTAACATCACTATCAGACACAATGCTTCTAGAAACTCCATGAAGCCTAACAACCTCTCTAAAGAACAACTCTGCTACATTAGTGGTGTCATCGGTTTTATGACACGTTATGAAGTGTGCCACTTTATAAAACCTATCTACAACCGCAAAATAGATTCTCTACCCTTCTTAGACATAGGTAACCCTAAAAAAAAATCCATGGAAATATGTACCCAAGGTGTGCTTGTTACGGGCAAGGGAGTATATAGTGCTTTTGGTAGGACTTTGGATTTGGCTTGCTTACAAGTGATGCATTTGGAACATATTCTCCCTACATCCATCCTTATTGTTGGCCAATAAAAATGCTCACGCAAAACATCTATAGTCTTCTTAATTCTGAAATGCCCCATTAATCCTCCCCATGGGCCTCCTTAAACAACAACTCACACCTGAAACATTTGTGTATACACAATTGAATTTCTTTAAATAAATACCCATCTAATTTATTAAAAATTTCAAAAGAATATTTTTCACATGCATGGTAAACAATCGAGAAGTCATCATCATTAGCATACATTTTTCCTTAACATATTCAAATCCTAGCAATCTAGCATTTAAAGTTGAGAGTAGGGTATACCTTCGTGATAAAGCATCAGCTACAACATTCTCCTTACCTCTCTTATAATGAACAATATAAGGAAATGTCCCAATGAATTCTATCCATCTAGCATGCGTCGTATTCAATTTACCTTAGCGCTTCAAATGTTTTAGAGATTCATGATCGGTATGGATGACAAATTCCCTTGGATAAAGGTAATGTTGCCATGTCTCTAGGGTCCTGCCCAAGGCATATAGCTCCTTATCATACGTTGGATAATTAAGGGCTGCTTCATGAAGTATATATATTCCTAATGCATCACACTCAACTTCAATGGTTTCAGTAAAATCAGGTAAAGATAAAACATATGGAGAACACAAACTATCTTTTAATGCTTTAAAGGCTCTCTCTTGATTCTCACCCTATTTAAAACCAACAGACTTTTTAATGATTTCGGTTAGAGATGCGGCTAGTGTACTAAAATCTTTGAAAAACCTTCGTTAAAAACTAGCCAAGTCGTGAAAGCTTCTAACCTCAGTTAGATGCTCTCTCCTGAAGTATTGTATGTTCGTTATGCAAGTATGGGTTTTTGCATGATCTAGAACCCCAAAATAAATAGGTTTTATAAGTTTTTCTACTTGTACCAATACTTCCTCAAGCATTCCCTTTAGGTATGTAATTGATCTATCCATAAGTTAAAGGGATATGGTTATAGGTTTTAAATCTCAAAAACCTAGCTATAAAAAAATAGAGTATGGCATCAAATTTATACTAGCACTTAAATCTAGCACTACTTTAGCCATCTTTCTATCCACCATACAGAGGTTAATGATAAAACTACCAGGATTTTTCAACTTTGGGGGTAGTTGGTCCTGAAGTAATAGCACTTGAAATTTCTGATACCACTACTCTTTCATTAAGCTCATGTCCCATTTTTATTAGTACTCAATTCCTTGAAGAACTTAACATATGAGGGCATATTCTTGATTATTTTTAATAAAAGAAAATTAATATTAATTTTAGAAAACATATTAAAAAAACAAGAGAATTGCTTATCTTGTTTGGATTCCATTAGTTGGAGTGGAAATGGTATTGACTATTGATGTGGCTTTGATGCTTTATGATTTTTGGGAATGTCAATTGACTTCCCAAATCTTTTCTTAGAAGTTTTATCATTATTAGCACTTATCTCTCCATTATGGAAAACTATAACTTCACCTTCTTTATTACCTACACTAAAATGGTAAATCACTAGAAAATTTAGGTAATATTTTATTGACTACCTTACCACTTCGAAGACTTGTAGCATCCTTTGTTAGTTCTACTTGGCTGGGTAGCTTTCCTTTTTCTTGCTTTTGCATGCTCTTTAATAGTTGGCCAACTTTGACTTCAACCTTTTTTATTGAAGCCTCAATGGAGTTTAACCTTTGATTGGTTATCAATTGGTTATCTCCACTAATTTAAATGAAGGCATTCAAATTAACTTCTAAGGTTAGTCTGTATTGACTTTGTGGGTAATGTTGATTTTGATATGGCCTTTGTGTTTGGTTTTGAACATATGCTTGGAAATTTTTTGGTTTTGAGTAAGGTTGAGGTAACAAGGAATAATGAATATTTTCATCTCAAAATTCCTTGTAGCTTCTCCAAGTTGTATGTAAGAGCTTGTTGTATTACCAATGATAGGCAATGTATAATCCTTGATCATATTCTGATCATATTCAACATCACCTATGTCTACTTGTACTTGGAGTTGTTCATTTTTCTCATGAAACTCTTGAAATTATTTGAACCGTTAAATGCTTATAAAAAGTACAAGTTCATTTCTCAAAGATCTCTTACCTTTTGTATATTAATAACAAAAATCAAGAGAGAAAATCACTTAACACTAAAAAATAAGCACTATGAGAAATATAAAGCAAAAATAAAAAGAAAAAACACACATAATACACAAGTTAGTAAAAGAAAATAAATTTATACAAGAAATAAATTTAGTACAAAAATATTAAACATAATGTAAAAGAAATAAAATAACAAAAGAACTAGTAAAGAAAAGAAAATTAAAAGGAAATTAAAATTTAAAGAAAAAGATAAAAATAGTTTTAAAAGAAAAGAAAAATAAATTAATTTTTTATAAATAAAATATATTGTTTTCAAAAATAAAAGAAAATTTAAAATTTAAAACATCCAAAATTAATTAATAATATAGATATTTGAAAATTTTAAATAAAAATTACTACATTTATAACATAAAAGTATTTATTATTTTGATTATAAAAATTTTAAAATGCTATTAATCCACAGCAACGCCGCCAAAAACTTG
Organism: Hippophae gyantsensis; assembly: GCA_030763125.1. Taxonomy (NCBI): domain Eukaryota; kingdom Viridiplantae; phylum Streptophyta; class Magnoliopsida; order Rosales; family Elaeagnaceae; genus Hippophae; species Hippophae gyantsensis. Next base: position 43,142,548 of record CM061028.1, on the reverse strand, counting down.
ATATAAATTTGGCTAATTATTGATGTTATTATTTCTAGATACTCAACAATGGCACCTAAAACTTGATGCATAAAAATTTAGTGTGCAATTTTTGTATGATTTATAAAGTACCTGGCAAGTACATGAATCACTTACACAGAGTGATAAGTATACTTCCAAGGTTGGCTTAGAGAAGAATCACATGGCTTTTAAATAATTTAATGAATTATTAAAAATGAAAATAATAACCTAAATATATTGTCATGATTGTTTTAGTTTGAAGATTTAAACTAATAACATAAAAATAAAGATAGATTCAATAAATATTTAGGCAAATAAAAATTCATCAAGTAGTGGAGAATTTTAGGGACACATAAGCTAATTATGCTCCTAAAGGACACTATCTATTATCACACAAACAAAGAAAGAAATGCTTATAAAAATCATGTTGTAGAATCACAAATAGTATAATATCAAAAAGCACATAATTTAATAACAAATGTTATATATCAAAGTAGAAAGAAATAAACAACAAATGCTTTCTTATCAGAGTTCATGGTTCAATATGTTGGGAAATATACAAAACAAAGTAATGGAGATCAAGGTGCTAATCAAGTTGATATTCTCAAGATCCTTTGCAAGGAATTAGCGGTCCAATGACTAGCAAAAAGACTAAGAGGATAAAGGAAGCTCTACAAGGCTTGATCATGGAAGTGCAATACAAAAAGGCCATGTTAGAAGAATCAAAAACTAATTTTGAAGATTTTAAAGCTTCATCACTGATGGTTTATTACCTTTCTATGCAAGGGATAGATTTGGAAGATCAAGTTAGGAGCAAAAATTAATTTAGGAATTAATATTTTTATTTTAGCTAATTATGGGCTTTTATGTTTAGTAATTTTTATTTTATTAAATTGTGGGCTTTTTTATGTTGAGTATTTTAGTCTTTTATTTTTTAAGCTTGGATTAGGTCCAATCCATAACTAAATAGGCCCATTTCATCTAGGGTTTTTTTTCTTTTAGGGTTTCTTGTTTTTAATAAGAAGAGCTATGTAATGGAGGCAAGAACGAATATTCATTAATGAAAAGAAAATTTCAGAAAACTTCTTGCTTTGCCTTCTTGTGTTCATAATTGAATACTTGAATTTGACTTATCAATGGGAGGGATCATCCTTTGTAGCATCTCAAGATTTGGGTTTTATGGACTTTGCTTCCTTAGGGTTCTAATCTGATCATATTCAACACATTCTTAGTAAATCAATCGTTTCAATTTCCTGAGTTCGTGGGTTCCTAGTTGTTTGTCTAAAGGGTCCACATCATTTGGTATCGGAGCCATGGTTTCTGAAAAAATAGGTTATTTATCTTCCTCTATTTTGTTTTAAATTTTAGATTTAAAAAAAATCATCCTTTTTGATTTCTACATTCTTGAGTCACAAATCACAAAAAAGAGAAATTTGGTCCTTTGATTGTTTTCTGCATTCTTGAGTCATAAATCACAAAAAAAAAGAGAAATTTCATCCTTTTAAGTCTTGTGTTTTCTTTCAATCTTGTTGTTTTCGTATTTGGATTTTGTTTCGTAGTTTTTCTTGAATTATTTGAATCTTTTTCTTGATTTTTTACTTTTCTATGTTCAATCATCTTTGTTCTTAAAAAAACCAAAAAAAGGAGAAGAGGGTTGATGTTTCGCAGTTTCAAAGAAACAATTTGATAAATCGGAGTTGCAACTTTAGATAGCCATAACTTTTGACTTGGGTAAGGAAATGACTTATATAATATATCAAATCGAAGCTCGTTTCAATTCCTATAATCATGTATAGGATTCTCCTGCGTTCCGTACCTTTTCTGACCCCAAATTCCATCATTTAGACCAATTACCGAGGGGAAAAAGATTTGTCGCCACTATTTGGGTTGTTTTCGGTTCTTGCTCATTAGGGTTGCGAATTTTTTTCTTGTGAATTTTCTATTCATAGAAGCATCAGCAGCAGTAAAAAAGGAAAAAAAAAAAGAAAAGAAGAACATAGTAATAGATTGTTAAAGAATCTAATTCTTGTTTTCTTGTAGAGTTTTCTTGTTGAAATTGGGTTTCCTTTTTTTTTGTTCTTGCTGCCCAAGAGTCTTTCTTTAGAGTCCTCTTTGGTCATGAGTCTTCTTATAGAATCATCTTTGGTCAATAGTCTTCTTATAGAGTCCTCTTTAGTCAAGATTATTTCTTTAGAGTCCTCATTGGTCAAGAGTCTTTCTATAGAGTCTTCCTTGTTCAAGAGTGTTTATTTAGAGTCCTCCTTGTTAAGAGTCTTTCATTAGAGCCTTCTTTGGACTTTCCTTTTGTCATACTTTTCCATTAAGTTCGTTCAAAATTCTAAATTTTGAGATTATTATCCATAAAACGGTTACTTCATAAGATTAGTTGAATTCTTTGATTTTGTTAGGAACATAAATGAGATTAGCCTAAGCTTTGTGTCGAAAAAAAAACAAAAAAATAGTTTGAAAAAAAGAGTATTAACAATCTTATTTGAGAGCAAACACATGAGGGTGTGCGTGGATTATCTCATTTCATTTTACAAGTTGACAACATGAGTAAGAAAGGAGGAGAACCACAAGAGATTGATTTGAAATTCTTCATCAAATCTATTCATGACCAATTTAATAGAATGAATGCAAGGTTGGATGATTTAGAATCCTTTTTCTGATTCTCAATCACATAGAAGAAGACATAGAAGACATTAGTTCGAGTAAGAAGAAGTTGATTCCAATGTGGAAGAGAAAAACAATTATAAATGGGATAAAAAGACTAACTACAAAGAAGATAGCAATATAGGCAATATAAAGATGACAATTCTGCCCTTTCAAGGAAGGAATGATCCTGAGTTATACTTCGAGTGGGAAAGAAAGGTTGAGCATGTGTTTGATTGTAATAATTACTCCAAGGAGAAGAGAAGAAAGTAAAATTAGAAGCCGTAGAATTTACAGATTATGCTGGTATATATATATGGTGGGATTAGCCGGTCGTTAATAGGCGAAGAAATGGTGAGAGGCCTATGCGGTCATAGAAAGAGATGAAATTGTTGATAAAGAGGTTCATACCTTGCCATTACTATAGGGATATATATATAAAAAGTTGCAAAGGCTGGTCCAAGGTTCCATGAGTGTGGAAGCTTATTATAAGGAGATGGAATTAGCTATGATTAGAGCAAACATAGAGGAAGATAGAGAAGTGACAATGGCCAAATTCATTGTGGGGTTAAATAGGGAAATTGCTAATGTGGTTGAATGGCAACATTACGTAGAAATGGATGAAATATTGCACAAAGCAATTAAAGTGGAGAAGCAAATCAAGTCCAAAAGGTTCATATCTAGTTCTCCGTGGAAATCAACTTGGAAGGACAACAAAGATGCCTTTAGAACAAAAGGTGAAGCAAAGTCAAACAATTCAGTTGTTGTTCCTAAAAGTAAACCTAAAACAAAAAATCCTACTAAGTCCGGTGATATTATATGTTTTAGGTGCCAAGGACTCAGACATATTGCTTTTTAATGTCCAAACAAAAGGGTTATGGTTGTTCGTGATAACGAAGAAATCGAGAGTGCTAGTTTAAGTGACGATGAAATGCCACCGTTGGAGGATTGTTCTAATGTAGAATTATAAGAACTTGTGCATGGGGAATTACATGTCACAAGAAGAGCCTTTAATATACAGCCTAAGAGTGAAGGAGATGAGGAGCAACGTGAGCATATTTTTCACACAAGATGCCATGTGAAGGATACGGTATGCACAATTATTATTAATAGTGGGAGCTGCACTAATTTAGCTAGTATTTTGTTGGTAGAAAAGTTGAATTTAAAGTGGAAAAAGCATCCCAAACCATACAAGCTACAATGTCTAAATGATTGTGGAAAAATGTCAACAAACAAGTTTGGGTTCCTATTTCAATTGGAAAATATGAGGATGAGGTTCTTTGTGATGTGGCACCAATGTATGCTGCTCATATTTTGCTTGGGTGACTGTGTCCGTTTGAGAGGAGGGTGATACATGATGGGTATAAAAATCAATACTCTTTTGAAATGAACAACCGAAAAGTTGTATTAGCCCCTCTCAAACTTTTTCAAGCTTATGTGCACCAAATTAGGATAGTAAGATAGTGCAATTTGAGAGAAAAAAAAAGTTTGAGCAAGATGAAAATCACAAAAGAGAGAAAAGTAAGCACAAAAGAGAGAAAAGTGAGTACAAAAGAGATAAAAGTGAGCACAAAGTAGGGAAAACTGAGCAAAAAGGAGAGAAAACTAAGAAAAATCTAAAGTTAAATCACATGGCTTGTATACCCCTTTACCTGTACCTAATCAACCTTTGATTGATATAGCTATAGATTTTGTTTTAGGATTACCAAGGTCTGAAAGTGGTGAGTATAACATCTTTGTTCTTGTTGATAGGTTTAGTAAAATGACTCATTTTATTGCATGTTCTGAAACCAATGTTGCAACAAATATTGCCGAGTTGTTGTTTAAAGAAATGGTTCGTTTCATGGGTTGCCTAAGACAATTGTTAGTGATAGAGATGTTAAGTTCCTAAGTTATTTTTGGTGCACTTTATAGAATAAACTAGGAACGAAACTGTTATTTTCCACTTTTGCACATACTCAAATGAATGGTCAAACTAAAGTAGTTAATAGGACACTCACTACTTTGCTACGAGCTATAATTCAAAAGAATATAAGGCAATGGGAGAAGTGTTTGCCACACATTGAGTTTGCATATAATAGGACTGTTCACTCTACTTCTTCATTTTATCCTTTTGAAGTTGTTTATGGCTTTAATCCTTTAACACCTATTGATATTTTACCTTTACCTACTAATGATCATGCTAATCTTGATGGTAAGAAAAAAGTAGCTTTTGTGAAGGATTTACGTGCTAGAGTTTGGGCAACATTGAAAGGAAGAATGAGTAATATGCTAAGCAAGCCAATAAAAGGTGTTTGAAGATTGTTTCCACCCTAGAGATTGGGTTTGGGTGCACATGTGTAAGGAGAGGTTTCCCATACAATGGAGATTAAGTCTTAGAATGGATGAATGATAACACCTACAAGATAGATTTGCGAAGTGACTATGGTAATGTTAGCGCAACTTTTAATGTCACTGATTTATCTTTGTTTGATATAGGTGATTCTAGGAGGAATCTTTTCGAAGAGGAGGGGAATAATGGAGATTAAGGTGCTGATCAAGTTGATATTCCCAAATATTCTCAAGATTCTTTGCAAGGAATTGGTGGTCCAATGACTAGGGCAAAGACTTAGAGGATGAAGGAAGCTCTACAAGGCTTGATCATGGAAATGTAATACAAAGAGGCCGTGTTAGAATAATCAAAAACTAAATTCGAAGATTCAAAAGATTTACTAAGGATGGTCTATTACATTTCTATGCAAGGGATAGATTTGGAAGATCAAGTTGGAAGCAAAAATTAATTTAGGAAGTAATATTTTTATTTTAGCTAATTATGGGCTTTTATATTTAGTAATTTTTATTTTATTAAATTGTGGGCTTTTTTATGTTTAAGTCTTTTAGTCTTTTATTTTTTAAGGTTGGATTAGGCCCAATCCATAACTAAATAGGCCCATTCCATCTATGGTTTTTTTCTTTTAGGGTTTCTTGCTTATTAATAAGAAGAGCTATGTAATGGAGGCAAGAACGAATATTCATTAATGGAAAGAAATTTCAGAAAGCTTTTTGCTTTTCCTTCTTGTGTTCTCGATTGAATGCTTGAATTTGACTTATCAAAGGGAGTTGTCATCCTTTATGGCGTCTCAAGATTTGTGTTTTAAGGACTTTGCTTACTTAGGGTTCTGATATGATCATATTCAACATGTTCTTAGCAAATCAATCTTTTCAATTCCCTTGAGTTCGTGGGTTCTTAGGTTGTTGGCCTAAAGGGTCAGCATCACAAACTCAGATTATACTAAGGCAATGAGAGATCATGCATAACCCTTGATATAATAAGTTAAGCCCATATAGAGACCACATATGTGTGGTAACATCCTTGGGTTTCCTAAGGAAACCACTTTGTTGCAAATTAATAGGTCACAAAACATTAAACAAGTTACAATGGTAATAGAAAGTAAAATCACTATTACCTCTATCAACTAGAACTCCATCCAAACTGCCTATTATAGCTCTTCATTTGCTACATCCACAACTGTTTGGTTCAACAGTGACAACCAATATAGTGTGATTGGTAACCAATTATCAATAATCAGAAGTGTATCAACTTATAGCCTCATTGGACACAGTCTACTATTAATGTCAAATCATGTACGAAGAACACACAATTAAACCACATATTCACACAGATAATTATTTGATAACTAATCAAAAAAGTGACCCACTCTCAAATGTATGCTATCCCATATAGCTTGGGAAATATATAGAAATCTTAGAGTGAATTTTGGCAAACATTTGTCTCTTAAACAATAGGTAAAGATAATAGAAATGAGTGAGGTACTTATAGGGCTCCAAAGCCACAACTAGCCATCTATTTTTCAAGCCACTGGCCCACCACCTTGCCAAGGATAGTGGTGAGCTTATTAGCAAGCTTTGTGGTAAGGCTTTAAAAAATTTCATTTTACCATTTCCAAAAATATCGAGTACTATTTATAAATAACCGCATCTAAAACATGCCAAAAACGACAATTAAAAATGTTGGCTCGCTTACATTCTTCCTCAACAAAAACCAACACTATACTTAGGATCAATACTATGAAAACCAACCTAATGGTGTGTGCAAACATGCCTACATACAAAATGTACCTAACTATGGGCTTGTATGAGCTACTAATCCATAGTAACCAACCATGCACAAAGGAAGACAAATAAACTAAGTAAATTAAATAAAATAGACACCATGTTTTGTATACGGGAAATCAAAACATAGTCCCAAGTACAATGGGACTTACATTATCTACAATTGGCTTTTAGTGTCAAAAAATTACACAACTAAGTATACACACTCAACAAACATGATATCATCATATGATGTTTATTGGGCTTTTATGTTTATTTTAATTAATTATTGGCCTTTTATGTTTAGTGATTCTTATTTTAGTTAATTGTTGCCTTTTTATTTTGAGTATTTTAGTCTTTTATTTAATTATGGGCCTTTTATGTTTAGAAAATTTTAATTATAGTTAATTGTGGGCTTTTTATTTTAAGCTTTTTAGTTTTCTCAAGGATGGATTAGACCAAATCCATAACTAAATAGTCCCATAGGCCTATTTCATCTAAGATTTTGTTTCTTTTAGGATTTCTTGCTTATAAAGAAAAAAAAGTTATGTAATTTAAAAGAATGAATATCATTAATGAAAAGTATATTTCATAAATCATTTGTTTTTCCTGTTCTTGATTGATTGCTTGCATTTGACTTATGAAAAGAAGTGATCATCCTTTGTGGTGTCTCAAGATGGGGGTTTTAAGGACTTTGTTTTCTTAGGTTATAATATGATCATCTTCAGTATGTTCTTAGGAAATCAATCGTTCTTATTCCTTTGAGTTGGTGGGTTCCTAGGGTTGTTTGCATATAGGGTCTGCATTATTTGGTATCAAAGCCATGGTTGTTGAAAAAAGGTTATGATACAAACCCCACTAAAATTGTGATGAAACTAGATAATAATGATGGATCAAAATGCCAAGATCGTGAGGACAAGATTTTTTGAGTCTTAACCCGTTACCTAACAAGATGCAAATGAAGACTATGAAGGATTGAAATGCCACACCAAGAAAACCAAATGATTCTCTCAAAAATTAAAGTTGATAAGTTTGGTTGTTTAAACGCTACAAGATTAACTTGATAAGTTTAAGAGTTCTTTTAAGAACTAAGAGGAACACAAGACCTCACAAGAAGATAATTTTCTTAATATTTCCAATCTATCCTTTAAATTCGTAGTACTCCTCTTTATACTTGGAACAACCTTCCAAGAATAGGCAAAGTCAAAAATTAGACTAAACAACACAAAAATTGGACTAAACAAGTTCTTATCTTTTTTGGATCCTTAGTCTTCCAAAGATAGCTAATATATAGTTTTTTATTGAATTTTAAACATAATTAATAAATGGCTATTTTGGACTTCTTAAGATACCCAATTTGGATTTCTAAAGACAACCAATAAATAGCTAAATGATTAGATTAAATGTATTTTAACATGCCCATCTAAGACCGAGTTATTCTCCAATTTAATATTCTTAAAACTTTTTCAAATTCACACCCTTTAATGGTCAAACTACGTTGGCTACAAATTTGCATGCCAATAAGCCTCTTCAATTACTTTGATCACATAATATTCATGAAACTCTTCAAATTCACACCCTTTAATGGTGAAACTATGCTGGCTACAAATTTTCATGCTAATATAAGCCTCTTCAATTGCTTTGATTATGTGGACTAGGCCTTGATTATTATTTGAGCCCATCTTTGTCATTTTAGAATTATCCTAATTCTTATGGATCATGCCATTTAGTGCTTCCTTGAAACATATCAGAGTCAACCATGTAGTGTATGAACAGGCTCTGTAAGATCCATTTGAAAGAATAAGCGATGTGGCATAATCAATTCTAGAATATGTTCTATATATTTCCCTTATTGAATAGTATGGAAATGTATTCATTTCCTCTACATTGACTTGATTTATTAGACTATTGGAGTGAAACAAGGGATCTAAAGAAGAACAGAGGCTAGAAAAGGGTTTTTTAATAAATTTCTTAGCTTTCCCTTGATCTACTTTTGCTTAAATGCAAAAGAGAGTGCTTACAAAACTATCATGCAACAGCTCGGTGGCTGTTCATGACACTTGTCTTTAGCATGCGTGGAATTTAGATCATGCACTAGACATATGGTTACATAATATTGCTACACTTGTCTTTTATACATAATATTATGACACTTGTCACGACACATGGCCAAAAATTGTACAAACAGCTATCGAAAAAAATACATGCAATGTCCTAGTGACAGTGCATACGAGGTGCAGTGCATACAATATACAAAAATTAGAGCACAATGGTCGAGTAGCTATGTGCACAGTGACACTCTTCATGCGCACAATGGTCAAGTAGTTCAGTGCGTAGTGACATCTTTCTTATGCGCATTAGTCAGCAGAGATGTTTTGTATCATGCCAAATGATGTATGCATGTTTATGCATACTTGGGATTCCTCTTAGGAGTTCTTGATGAATGTATAACATTTCCCTCCTCTTTGGCATGAACCTTGTCCTCAAGGTTCAAGAACCTTTCTTTGATTTTTTGATAATCTTCCCAAGAAGCTTCTTCTTAAGGAAAATTTTTCCATTTTATTAGACTTACTTCCTTAAAATTGGATCCCTTTCTTAGCCATTGCAAGTCTGTGATTGCTTCTTGTTCAATTATAAGCTCCCCTTCGTTCGATATTGGTGGTAATTCTAGACTTGAAACTTGACCTTCACCTATGAATTTTTTTTAGCATGGACACATGGAAAATTGGATGTATTCAAGAATTTGAGGGTAGTTTCATTTTGTAAGCGACCTGTCCAATTCGTTCCTCAACTTCATAGGGTCCATACTAGCGGCTGGCAAGTTTTTGATAGAGTCTTTTAGATAACGAATGTTGACAGTAAGGGTGTAGTTTGAGAAAGATAAGATCATCAACATTGAATGCAATTTACCTCCTTGTGTCTGCTTATTGTTTCATTGTATTATTAGCAACATACAAATTCCCTTTAAGCTACTTAAGGATTATATCCCTGGTTTTTAATTGTTGATCTACATCATTAATTGTTGATCTACTTAAGGAATCCCAAGTATGCATAAACATGCATACATCTTTTAGCACAACACAAAACATCTATACCGGATAATGCGTACAAGAAGGATGTCGTTGCGCACAAAGCTACTCTGCCATTGCACGCTATTTTTTTTATACTGCATCGCTTGCGCCCTACCACTAGGATGTTACATGTATTTTGTTTCCAACAACTATCTGTGCCCTTTTTAGCCATGTGTTGTGACTAGTGTCATAAAATTATGTTTATAAAGACAACATTAGCAATATTATCTAACCATATGTCTAGCACATGCCCTAAATGCCATGCATGCAAAACACAAGTGTCAGGAATAGCCACCATGTTGTTGCATGACAGTTTTGTAAGCAATATTTTCTACAGTTAAATAGAAGCAAATCAAGCGAAAAGCTAAGAAATTTACAAACAAAACAACCTTTTTCTAACTCCTGGGACATATCAATTGGAATTAGCTTGAGTAAATGGAAACAAATCGAGAAAGGATAGTAAGTCTAGAAGCTATTTTGGGTGGACTGTAGAACAATTTCGCACGAATGGAAGTAAGAATCAATGAAAAGTTGTATCAGCTTGAGGAAACCATCAATAAGATTTCAAATATCTTGATACAAACGCAGGACTCTCCTACAAAAAATATAGGAGAAACTCATGAGAATCATTCAATCCATAGAGTACCATGAGCCACGCGAGGATACTCCAGGAAATACTAAAGGAAGAAAGCCACCCTTTATCTCCAAGTTAGCCAAATTTGAGTTTCCTCGGTTTTCAAGAAATGATCCTACAGAATGGCTTACTTGAGTGGAGTAATTCTTCGAGTATCAAAGCACAACATAAATGCAAAAGGTTTCACTAGCTTCCTTCCATCTTGAAGGATAAGCAAACCAATGGTGGTAGTAGCTATGTCGTATTTACAATTTCATTAATGAAAGAGTAGCTAACATTCATTCACTTACAGTGCAACCTACAAAACCTTTTAATGTAAGGATAGCAAAGGGTGTCACGTTGACATGCATGGGAAGATTTAAAAATGTTCTGATTCTAATTTAAGGTATTTCATTTACCCTCATACTATATGCCTTACCATTAAATGACTTAGATGAACTGTTAGGAGTACAATGGTTGGAACAATTAGGAATAGTTTCTTGTAACTAGAAATAATCAACCATGGAGTTCACATGGAAAAACTAAAGTCACAAGCTTCTTGGAATTGATAATAGGGGCCATAGGAAGAGCCTCAATAAAATCTATTTTTAAAGATATTGGACAAGGGGGCACAACCTTTGCTATATGCCTCCAATCCTTATCACATTCATCCCTACTACAATCCCAACATGATCTCCAACAATTACTACATAACTTTGAAGACATATTCCAAGAGCCTAGGAAATTACCTCCCATCTGAGAGATAAACCATCATATTAATCCAAAGAAAGGAAGTGAACCTGTTAATGTTAGACCCTATAGGTATGCTTACTTTCAGAATGCTGAAATTGAAAACTTGTCCATGATATGGTAAAATTAGGGTTTATACAGCCAAGTACTAGTCCGTTCTCTTCACCTGTGTTGTTGGTTAAGAAAAAAATGGTACATTGCTATTTTGCACTGATTATAGGGCTCTCAATAAAGTAACCATCATAGATAGATTTCCTATTCCATCTATTGATGATATGCTTGATGGACTATAGAGCTTCCTACTTCACAAAGCTCGATTTGAAAGCTAGTTTCCATCAGGTACGAGTACACCTCTCATATGTGCATAAAAATGCATTTCGTACTCATAATGGTCATTATGAATATGTGGTTATGCTCTTTACTCTTTGCAATGCCCCCTCTACATTTCAAACCCTTATGAACTATATCTTTCACTCTTATATCCACAAGTTTATATTGGTTTTTTTCAATGACATATTGGTATATAGCCCTTATTGGAAACACATATCAATCATTTCAAAACAACATTTGAAATATTGAGACAGTATAAGTTCTTCCTTAAACTAAACAAATATGTATTCAGATAATAGGAGTTAGATTATCTTGGTCATATAATCATACTACAGAAAGTTTTTTTGTGATTATGGCATCATCGCTCGACCTCTTATCAATCTCCTCAAAAAAGGGAACTTTGGATGGTAAAATGAAGCCAATGATGCCTTCCAAAAACTCAAGAAGGCAATGACTATAACATCAACTCTTATAATGCCAAATTTCAAAGAACATTGAAACAGGTGCTTTGGGTGAGGGCATAGTGATGAGAATCATCGAGCCCTACCAATTCCAAATGGACCAATCACAAGGTCTAGAAGGCACAACTTGAAGAGGCTTTAAATAGGCTCATTCAATAGGTCATGCATAACCAAGGGGACTCAAATTGGGAGTGCAAGGATTGGGACAAGCTTAGGATGTAAATTAGGGTAAAATTGGAAAATGAAAACTAGGCACATTGCTGTGCCATTTCCACTAATTTTGACAGCTTTCTTTTCAGTACTTGGATTACAATAAAGGTTAAGATGTAATATCTTATTGGGTTTTCTTTGTTCTCACCTGCTCCAATTTTGCTAAACATTTTGCTCCATGTTTTGCTGCGCCATTTGGATTGATTTTGGGCAACTTTATTTTTAGCCCTTGGATGAAATCAAGGGTTAATATGTGATATTTTCATAGGATTTCTTTATAGTGAGCTGCCCCATTTTTTTTCCATGTTTTTGCTACCTTTTTTTGCTTTTTGGCTGTTATTTTCAACCCTTGGATGAGATCAAGGGCTACAATGTAGTAGTGCTTAAGGTTTATTTGTACCCTATAAATATTGAAGGGCAGCTCAACTATTGGGAATTCACATTTTTGAATGAAATTTGATTTTTCAGATCATTTGAGAGCTCATTCATGCTCTTTGTTCCTCCTTAAACAACTTATTAAGGTCTAGTCCCATTACTCCAAAACCGAACCCAACTGGTCCTTGGAAGTCCAATGAGAAAATGATGAAAGAGATACATCCAAACCATGATTTAGGCCTTACAGAGCCAAAGAGATGGGGCTAGCAAAGACAAAGGTAAAATTGACACCACAGTTCATAATCGTGACTTTAAGTGTTTTCGGTGTCTTGGTAATGGGCATATAGCCTCTCAATGTCCAAACAAGAAGGCAATGATCACCTTATCTAGTGGTGAGGTAGGAACTGATAATGAAAGTGAAGAAGATGAGATGCCATCTGCAGAGGAAGCTAGTAAAAATGAGATAGGACCCATGGATGGGGAAACATTTGTAATAAGACGATCTTTGAGTACTCAAGTCAAGGAGGATGACCTTGAACAACAAAGAGATAACATCTTTCACACAAGGTGTCATGTTAGTAGCAAGGTGTGTAGTGTTATCATAGATGGGGGAAGTTGCGCCAATGTGGCTTGTAATACCTTAGTTGATAAATTAAGGTTTCCTACATTCGAACACCCTAAGCCTTACAATTTGCAATGGATAAATGATAGTGGGGAAGTGAAGGTTGATAAGCAAGTATTAGTGAGTTTCTCCATTGGAAAGTACAAGGATGAGTTAATATGTGATGTGGTACCCACGCAAGGTGGACACATCTTGCTAGGTAGGCCTTGGCAATATGATAGGAGGGTTACACATGATGGATGATATAACAATGGATTTCATTGATGATCTCTCGTCCTCCTAAGGCAAAAATGCTATCTTAGTTGTCATGGACTACCTTAGTAAATCCTATCATTTCATAGCATTATCTCACCCATACACAGTCAAGATGATTACTAAAAAAATTGTAGTAGAAGTGGTGAAACTTCATGGCATGTCACGATCAATTATCGGTGATCGTGACCCAATATTTATCAACCATTTTTGGCAAGAGTTCTTCATGACATGCCATGATAAAAATGAGCTCATTATATCATCCTCAAAGAGATGGCCAATCAAAAGTAGTGAACAGATGTGTAGAACAGCACCTCCACTGCTTCATACATCAACAACCTTGTAAATGGTTTTCTTTTCTTCCATGGGCTGAATTATGGTATAACATTACCTATCATGCTTCCATCAAAATGACACCCTTTAAGGCTCTCTATGGACGTCGTCCTTCTATTATTCCATGCTATAATGAAAATACTTGTCCAATTAGTGATGTAGATCAACAACTGAAAACCAGGGATATAATCCTTAAGCAGCTTAAAGAGAATTTGTCTGCCGCTAACAACATAATGAAACAACAAGCAGACACAAGAAGGAGGGAAATTGAATTCAACATTGGTGATCTTGTCTTTCTCAAACTACAGGCTTACTGTCAACATTCATTATTTAAAAGACCCTATCAGAAACTTGTATGCCAATACTATGGACCCTATAAAGTTGAGGAATGAATTGGTCAGGTCACTTACAAACTGAAATTACCCTCAAATTCTCAAATACATTCAGTTTTCCATGTGTCCATGCTAGAACAATGTATAGGAGAAGGTCAAGTTTCAAGTCTAGAATTACCACCAGCCTAGGACGAAGTGGAGCTCATCATTGAACCAGAAGTAATCTTAGACTCACGATGGGTAAGAAGTTCATCAAAAACACCTAAGAGGAATCCCAATTATGGATAAACATGTATACATCTTTTGGCATGGCACAAAAAATCTCAGTCGGCTAATGCACGCAAGAAGGATATCACTACATATAGAAATATTTAGATATTGTGTGCATGAAGGGTGTCACTACACGCACAGCCATTGGGACTTTGAATTCATTTTATTTTCGATAGCTATTTGTACCCTTTTTGGCCATGTGTTGTGACAAGTGTCATAATATTATGTATATAAAGACAAGTGAAGCAATGTATATGTCTAGTGCATGCCCCAAGTGCCATGCATGCAAAAGACAAGTGTAATGAATAGCCACCGAGCTGTTGCATGACAATAATCTCTTCTACATTTAAGTAGAAGCAGATCAAGGGAAAAGCTACGAAATTTACAAACAAAACAACCCATATCAAATATTCATTAAAGTTCCTTACAATACATAAACTAAAAGTAGTTATAGTAAACTAATGATTCATAAACTATTGCCTTACAATACTAAAACCAACTAAAACAAATACCCTAAGTTTCATGTTGTTCTATCAAAGACCCTCATTGATCTCAAAAATTGAATAATCTTTAGCCATAGGGAACTTCAAGTTGCATCATTTTGGTTTCTAATTTACTTAATTAACCTAACACCTCAAACATAACTAGCATGATCGCTTAATATATACAAAATAAGCTACTGGTGAGGGGTAGCAACGGTCCTAAAAAAAGGGTATTTTGGTCTTTGTATGAAGAAGATAATACCAAGCATTTTGTTGATTGGTGAAAGATGGTGGAGAGTTATGAACTCGGGGTGGAATTCAAATATTAACAGAAGCACATTTTAGATAATGAATGGATATACTAATAAAACTAATACTTCTATATAATAGAATAATAAATAGGAATGATTCATGGAAACCTATTTAATCAGAAATTGAAATTCATTGCATACCTTAGGTTTGTTATTAATATTAATCTTAAGAACTTAAACCAATTGTTAATTTTAATCTATGAATTTGAAAGATGAGATTTAATGATAGAAGAAAATTATTCATTTTCAATATACTAAGATATCATTAACAAACAATCATAATATTTCAATACATAGACAAAATGAATTCATAAAATTTTCAAGAAATTGGACAAATAATAAAAACAGAAATATTAACATAGTGATACAAACCCCACCAACGTGATGAAACCCGATAACAATGATGGATCGAAACCCCAAGATTGTGAAGACAAGATTTGTAGAGTCTTAATCCGTCACCTATCAAGATGAAAATCAAGACTACGAAGGATTGAAATGCTACACCAAGAAAACCTAAGGATTCTCTCAAGAATTCAGGGTGATAAGTTTGGCTGTTTGAACGCCACAAGATTAACTTTATAAGTTTAAGAGTTCTTTTAAGAACTAAGAGGAACACAACACCTCAAAAGAAGATGATTTACTTAATAATTCCAATCTCATCTTTAAAATTCGTAGCACTCCTCTTTATTCTTGGAACAACTCTCCAAGAATAGGCAAAGTCAAAATTATAGCACAAAAATTAGACTAAACAAGCTCTTTACTTTTTTAGGACTCTTAGTCTTCTAAATACAACTAAAAAAGAGCTATTTATTGACTTTTAAATATAGCTAATAAATAGCTATTTTGGACTTCTTAAAACAGCCAATTTGGACTTCTAAACACAACAATTAAAAAGCTAAATGACTAGATGCAATGTATTCTAACATGTCCAGCCAAGACCAAGTTGTTCTTCTATTTATATGCTTAAAAAATCTTCAAATTCGCACCCTTTAATAGTCAAACTTTGCTCGCTACGAATTTGCATGCTAATAAGCTTCTTCAATTGATTGGATGTTATAATGTTGTTGAAAGTATTCAAATTCACACCCTTTAATGGTCAAATAATGTTGGCTACGAATTTGCAAGCTAATAAACCTCTTCAATTGCTTTTATTACATGGATTACGCCTTGTTTATTATTTGAGTACATCTTTGTCATTTTAGAATCAACCTAATTCTCAAGGATCACCCCATTTAGTGCTTCCTTGAAACATTTGGCTCTAAATCTTGTAATTGGGCCACAAGCGACAAAGGGTCTTGTGCAAGAATTAGTAATCAATCAAGGTTTATATTTATAAATCTTGAAGAAGAAACATCTAACATAGGAGATAGGTTACAAATCTAAAACAAGAAGTGAAAATGATGAAACCATTAGCCCTTGACTTTAATACTAGAAAGAAAGTAATATCATAATGCTAAAAGAAAACTACATGATATTGGATTAGAATTTAATGGAAGCCTAGTAGAATACAACACAAG
The DNA here is from genome assembly GCA_030763125.1 of Hippophae gyantsensis. Lineage (NCBI taxonomy): Eukaryota > Viridiplantae > Streptophyta > Magnoliopsida > Rosales > Elaeagnaceae > Hippophae > Hippophae gyantsensis. The sequence goes on along the minus strand of CM061028.1, from coordinate 43,125,875 downwards.
AATGAAACATAAAGTCCTTTCAAGACATAAATGAAACATAAAAAGGAACTCTTAAATGAAATAAAAGAATATTTCCATAATAAGAGATTACAAGAAAACAAACATAAGGAATTTACAGAATTAAGAAGGGATATAAATAATATACCTATAAACAATAAAATTGTAGATTACAAGTTGGATCCTTTTGTAGGATTAAAAGAAGAACTACCTAGGAGAACAGATGCATGGATACTTAGGAATGACAAAATAAAAAATGAGGAAAATTTCAAAGAAAAAGGAGAAGCTATAATCCCACTTTAATGGAATATAGAGAAAAATTAAAATAATAGTTTATCAACCCTGACAATAGGGATGTGAAAAAATTAGTTAGTTTGTTAACCCTTATAGATGAAGAATTAGGAAGGTATTATGATGCAAAACTTTGAACAAACAAAGAGTAAGATGATGTGACAATAATCAATGAAATTGATTCTAAACCATAAAACATAATCCAAAAAAATCATATGAAACCAATTTCATTACCGGTTGATGAGAATCATCAAACTCTACAAATTCCAATTGGACCAATCAAAAGCTTTAGGAGGGAACAACCCGAAGAGGCTTTAAATGGGCTCATTCAAGAGGTCATGCATAACCAAGGGGACCCAAATTGGGAGTGCAAGGATTGGGACAAGCTTAGGATGGAAATTAGGGCAAAATTGGCAAAAGAAAACTAGGCACATTGCTGTGCCATTTGGACTAATTTGAGCAACTTTATTTTTAGCCCTTAGATGGAAACAAAGGTTAAGTGATGAGTGCTCAAAAAGCACTAAAATTACCATGATTTTATGCACATTAATTGATTAAAAATATATCTATTTATATGATTTTATCATATATTTATATAAATTTGTCTTTTTCGGAATCACGGGTATTTTTATTGTTTTTCAGGTATTTTCGCTTAAAAATGTAACTTAAAGACTCAAAGAGGAATATTGGAGGCAATACATCACAAATATATTCAAAAATAAATGAGGAAAAGTCAACAAATATGGAAAAATTGGACAAAATGGGTCGAAAAGGTCGAAAATGTCAAAAAGGAGGAAATCGTGCCGTCGCGCCACCCAGCTGCACAGCCACGCCGCACAGCAAGCCCATCCCACGCGCGCCCGTGCCCAGTCTCGTGTGCACCTTGCTCCTATCCCGCGCACGCTGCACTTCCTTTCCGCGCGCATTCCTGCTACTTTGCTGGCGCGCGCCTGCGCGTCCCTAGTTCTGTCTGCGCGCGTCGCTACCCATCTGTGCCTCATTTCACGCGCGCCACCTACCCACAGACGTCAGCTGACATCATTTTCACGTACTATGCATTTCCTCCATTTTTTCACCCACTTTTTATTCCTTTCCTCACCTATAAATATCCCCATTCTCTTCACTTCATACCACACCTAAAAACACACTTCTCTCCTCTTTCTTTCTCTCCATTTCTTAGTTTTTAGTTTTTTTTTAGTTTTTCCTAGTTTTTAGTTAGTTTTTCTTAGTTTTAGAGTTCTTTTCTTTTTGAGAAGAACTAGTTATGTTTTTGTAATTTATTAGCTTTTTTCAATAAATGGGAGTGCAAATTCCGCTTGGAGGTTTTCCAGCAACGGGAATAGCATCGAAGTTCTGTAAGGATTTTATTTTCTTTACAGTTATTTTTTTATGTTTTATTCTTACATGGTATATTTAATTTGTCTGTGATTAAATTTAACTGTGTTGGCTATTTGTAAACATGATATAATAATAACGTTGTTATGCTTGCGAAATATTAAATAAGTAAAAATCTCTAAAATGAATTGATTTTATTTTTATTCAAGATTTTATATTAAGAATGTTAGAGAGAAATATATTATTTTTCATTACAAACTTAAATCTGAAAATTAGATTTTAAGGTTTAGTTATCCGGTCTGATTTAGAGTAGTGCTCTTTTATTTGTTGGTACAATCGCCCGGTAGTTAGAGTGAAGCTCTATTTCAAAAGTTTTTATAAGAATTATTATCTGAAAATGTATTGACAACATGTTTTCAGTAGTGGTTTTAAAACTTGAAAGTTAGTACTTGGATAACTAAATTCTTAGGTTTAATTTGGACACCTTGAATAAAGTTTAAACTGTCTAACCCCACCAAAGGTGGCATTTAAATGGTTCATTTTCAATCTCTTAGAAAAAGGAATTAATTTAATTAGTTATCAACCCCACCCATAGGTGTTAATTGATTTGTTTAGTTAATAAAGAATATCTAACCCCACCAAAGGTGGTATTCATACCAAAAAGAGAGAATCAATAAATATCAATTCATATCTTTAATAACCTAAATAATATGAGCAAGCATAATTAACTTAATTATTATATCCATAAATACTCCACTGTTTTAACAGATAAAATTTGCATAAATGTTTATTGAATCTATGTTTATTTTTATGTAATTAGATTAAAAACACAAAACCCAAAATATCGTGACAGGATGTTTAGGATTTAATTTCGTTTTTAAAAGTTTGAATAATAAATTGAAAACCACATACATTCCTTCCTTAGATCGACCTTGGGAGTATACTTATCATTTTCTACGAAATGATTCATGCACTTGCGAGAGTTTTATAAATAAATAAAACCAAAGTAACGGGCAGGATCGGCGACGTCGGTTCTGCCCCTATCACAGCCCCTTTTTACTCCATGTTTTGGTACATGTTTTCTGCTACCCTTTGTGCTTTTTGACTGTTTTTATTTTCAAACCCTTGGATGAGATCAAGGGATATGAAGTAGTAGAGCTTAGGGTTTATTTGTATCCTATTAAGAGCAGCTCAACTGATGGAAAATACAATTTGATTGAAATTTTATTTTTTCAGATCATTTAATTGTTAATTCATGTTTTTTGTTCCTCGTTAACAACTTATCAAGGGATTGGCAAACTTTGTGATGTTGTTAAGCATCCAAGCATTTTAATAGGATTCTTGTGTAGTTAGTAGCCCCATTTTTCTCCATGTTTTGGTCCATATTTTCTGCTACCTTTTGTTCTTTTTGGGTGTTTTTATTTTAAACCATTGGATGGGGTCAAGGACTATGACGTAGTAGAGATTAGGGTTTATTTGTATACTATTAAGAGAAGCTCAGCTACTAGAAAATTCAATTTGAATGAAATTTGATTTTTTTCAAATCATTTGAGAGCTCATTCATGCTCTTTGTTCCTTTTTAAACAACTTATCAAGAGATTGGCAACCTTTTTGATGATGTTTATCCTCCAAGCAATTGTGGTGAGTAATATCCGTACTTGTTAGGGTGTCATTTATGCTAGACTTATCAAGGAAATAGCACCTTCTTGTGGTGTCTTTTCCCTCATAAAAATGGTGAGTAATATCTATTTATTTGTGGAGAAAACCTTTGCTATATAATCTAAAATTAGCTACATCCTAACCCCTTGGTTCATATCAAATCACAAGGTCTAAAAGGGCATAACTCGAAGAGGCTTTAAATGGGCTTATTCAAGAAGTCATGCATAACCAAGGGGACCCAAATTGGAACAAGCCTAGGATGGAATTAGGGAAAATTGACAAAGGAAAACAAGGTACATTGTTGTGCCATTTAGACTAATTTGTGCAACACTCTCTTCAGCCCTTTTATTGAAATAAAGATTAAGATGTAATATTTTATTGGGATTTCTTTATTCTCAGCTGCTCCAATTTTGCTCCACATTTTTTTTGTTCCATTTGGACTGATTTTGGGCGGATTTCTTTTTAGCCCTTAGATGAAATCAAGGGTTAAGATGTAATATTTTAATTGGATTCCTATGTTGTTAACAACCCTATTTTTCTCCATGTTTTAGTCTATGTTTTTTGCTACCTTTTGTGCTTTTTGGATATTTTTATTTTCAACCCTTTGATGAGATCAAGGGCTATGATGTAGTAGAGCTTATTGTTTATGTGTATCCTATTAAGAGTAGCTCAGCTACTGGAAAATAAAATTTGAATGAAATTTGATTTTTCAGATCATCTGAGAGCTCAATCATATTTTTTGTTCCTCTTTAAGCAACTTATCAAGGGATTGGCAACCTTTTGTGGTGCTGTTTAGCATCCAAGCATTTGTGGTCGTAATATCCATACTTGTTAGGGTGTCATTTATGCTAGACATATCAAAGAAATAGTACCTTCTTGTAGCATCTTTCCACCCAGAAAAATTATGAGTAATATTCATTGATTTGTGGAGAAACCCTTTGCTATATAATATGAAATTAGCTACGTTCTAACCCCTTGAGTTATTCCTAGATGTTAGAAGCTAGTCCTAGAGCCTCTTAGCAAGATAAGCTCCATGTTGAAGCTATCATAGCTTGAGGGAGTTGATACCTTAAGTAATTTTAAGCTAAGGAATATATAGATTTTTCAATATAAGCTTAAGGTAATGTTTAGAAGTTATCCCTAGAAGTTAGGAGCTGGTCTAAGAGCCTCTTAGTAGGATAAGCTTCATTTTGAACTTATTATAGCACGAGGGAGCCAAACCCTAATGTAATTTTAGGCTAAGAACTATTTCTAAGACCATAATATGGACCCTTTAGGTGAACAACCTAGGAACCCACGAACTCAAAGGAATAGAAACAATTGATTTGCTAAGAACATGTTGAATATGATCAGATTAGAACCCTAAAGAAACAAAGTCCTTAAAACCCAAAACTTCATACACCACAAAGGATGATCACTCCCTTTGATAAGTCGGATTCAAGTATTCAATCAAGAACACAAGAAGGCAAAGCAAGAAGCTTTCTAAAAGTCTCTTCTAATTAATGAATATTTGGCTTGCTTCCAAATTACATTGCTCTTCTTATTGATAAGTAAGAAACTCTAAAGGACAAAACCCTAGATAGAATGGGCTTAATGGGCCTATTTAGTTATAGATTGGGCCTAATCCAACCTTAAAAAAAATAAAAGACTAAAAGATTTAAAACAAAAATCCTACAATTAACCACAATTAAATAAAAGACTAAGATTAAAATAAAAAACCCCACAATTAATTAAAATAAAATTACTACACATAAAAAACCCATAAGTAAATATTTCGAAAAACAAATTCCTTCCTAATTTATTCCTTGCATCCAATTTGACATTTCAAATCTATCCCTTGTATAAGATCTTGTAAATATTTGTAAATATCAACTTTGCTAATTCCTAATTCCTAATGCTTTGAAGTTATCCTTGGAAATTAGGAATTAGCCCAAGAGCCTCTAAGCTTCACTTAAGCCTATCATAGTTCAAGAGTGTTGGTCACCACAATTAATTTTTAGCTAAGGACTATGTCCAAGATCTTCTTTAATGTGGGCTTAAGGTAACACGATGTGAAGTTGTCCCTAGAAGCTAGGAGTTGGTCCTAAAGCCTCTTAGTAAGATTAGCTTTGTGTTAAACTTATCATAGCTTGGGGGAGCCTGTCCATCATGTAATTTTAAGCTAAGGAGTAAGTCCCAGGGCTTCTTCAATATGAGCTTAAGGTAACACTTTGATGTTATCCTTGGAAGTTAGGAGCTGCTCTTAAAGTCTCTTATTAAGATAAGCTTCACGTTGAACTTGCCATAGCTTGAGGAAGCTAGTCTCTAATGTAATTTTTAGCTAACGATGATTTCCAAGAGCATCTTCCATGTGAGCTTAAGGTAACTCCATGAAGTTATCCTTAGAAGTTTGGAGCTAGACATAGAGCCTTTTAGTAGAATAAGCTTCACATTGAATCTATCATATTGATGCACAAATTTTAATTGTTTGCAAGTGCATGAATCACTAGAAAACTAATGATAATTTTACCCAAAGGTTGGTGTTTGTTTGGACATCTAGACCGCCCTGGTGCCCGACCAATTCAAATAGCTTAAGCAAAGTCACGAACCCAAGAAGGAAAGCAAAGCACCTTAAATGTCCTACCTGTAGATCAGCCTAAGGTTAGTGATCAACTCGAGATTAGTGACCAGTCTAAGCTCAGTGATTAGTTTGAGCCAGGGTTGACCTTAACCCATGATAAGTTGTACTTTATATCGATTATACCCCTCTGGCAAGCAAATATGTGTACATATTATGTAACCGACTTTGTATCTTTAATGTTCTATAAATATATGGATTATGAGATTCACACATTCAATCAATTATCCCAACTTCTATCTAAGTTCACTCTCCAAAAATAGGTTCCAAAAATAGGTTCCAAAAATAGGTTAAATCTTTACATTTTTGGTGCCTACCGTGGGGCTCAGATTTTGAGGTCAAGCGTAAGTTTCTGACCTATACCCTTTGAGATTCACCCTGATCCTTGAGAGAAACTTGGAAAACCAATTGTGTTCAAATCCCGAAATAGAAATACCATGGTACGAACTCGCACTGGAAGACAGTCGAGGTTGGATCACCATGAAGCAATGGCAACTTAAACAATTACCTCCCCAACCCTTAATGAAACTAGGGCAGAAGATAACGCCTACTATGAAGAGTTGGCTCACCAATTCCTCAAGCTGAGAAAAGATCTTAAGGATAAGACAAGAGAAAATAGGTTGCTATACTCCCAGACTGGGGGAGGGACCTCGAAAGATGAAACAATTAATCCTACAAATGGAAATGTAGCTAGGCATGGATAGCCTAAGCCTGAACAAATTGAACATGAAGACGAGGGAAATTGGTTCAGAGAAGAGAAATTGAAGATCTCTGACTGCCCTAATTCTATTGCTATAAAGACTTTTAGGCGAGGCCTATAGAAGAATTCCAACCTATTTGTGAAACTAACTAAGATAGTCTCATGCACCTTAGAAGAAGCATGTGGAGAGGCAATAAATTTTGTCTACCTCGAGAGGGAGCTAGGTCTGGTCAAAAGACATCAAAATGATGTATAAATGGTGTCAAATAAAGAAAAGAAGGGAATGATCTTAGACAGGGCACATCAAAATAACAAAAACAAATGTTTTGTACTAGGTAACAAGCATGTCGGACAATGGCCAAGAAATAGAGGACCTTGTGGGGAGGTGATTGTCCCCTTTTAAAGGACCTCCCAAGGAAGTTGAGCTAGCTCAAGCTTTAGGAAGAATGGAGGATGAACCCAATGTCATATGACCACCAAAGATGAAATCCTCTCTTAGAGACACGTCCAAATGGTGCACCTTCTACAAGGATTTGGGCCACAAAACAAAAGATTGCAAACACTTAAAAAAAGGAGATAAAAGAGTTGATGGCTAGGCCATATTTGAAGGACCTCACATAGAAAATATGGACAAAAGGAGCCACCAAGGTAGACGAGGGATGAAAAAACTAATGACCTCATCAGGCGATAGTAAGAAGGCGTGTGATGAGCCCAACGTTATGTCTATACATACCATACAAGGAGGACTTGGGGTCAAAGGGATCTCTAATAACTCATGCAAAATAATTTCAAGGGAGTAGCACAATGTTCCCCATGTATATGCCTTGGATAAGACGTGACCTCCTACATAAATCATTTTTAGTGAAAAGGATGAGACCCTATCCTATCACGAGGACCCTTTAGTAATAACTCTAAGGATCAGACCTTGTGATGTCTACCGAATAATGATCGATATGGGGAGTTCGGTAGATCTACTTTATATAACCACTATTAGGGCCCTTGGAGTAAAGGATTCTGACAATGTTAACATAGAGCTCCTTCTAGTAGGATTCAACAATAGCACCACCTATGGAAAAGGGATAGTGGTTCTGCTTGTCATGGCAAAAAAGGTACTATTAATGATCAATTTTGTGAGCATTGATGTCCCTACACATTACATTGACATACTGGGAAGGCCATGGATACATAAAATAAGGGTAGTCCCTTCGACCTTTCACCAGGTGATACAATTCCCTAAAACCCAGGGTCCCGAAGCAGGAAAGGGAGATCAGGAAAAGGCCATTAGTTGTAATAATGCCACTATGAAAGAAGCTATCCCCAAATAGCAATCACCAAGAGGTCTCCCTCCAAACAGACCATGGAGCAAAGGTCGGGCGAGGTCACTCTACCTAAATAAACTAAAGGATCTCCCAATATATGTCGAGGGTAAGAACCACCCGTTGAAAATGGGTGAGGATTTGATGCAAACCTTGAGAAGCAACTCTCATAATTCCTCAGAGGTAATGCAGGTGTCTTCGCGTAGTCTCTAACAGACATGCAAGGAATTTATCGAAAAGTTGTAACACACTAGTTAAACGTCAACCTAGAACTAGACCCATTCAACAATGGAAAAGAAAATTCTCTAAAGAGAAGAACGAGGTGATCAAACACCATATGACTGACCTTAAAGAGGTTGGGTCATTAGGGACGTCAATTATCCTTTATGGCTTTCAAATGTGGTATTGATAAAGAACATGTGTGGCCTTCACATATATGAATGAAGCATGCCCAAGGATTACTTCCCGAATCCAAGCATTGATTGGCTAGTAGATGCCTCTTCTAGATTGCGGTTGGTGAGTTCTTGGAACGCATACTCCGAAGGAGAAAAATTCTTTCATCATAGAGGAATGAACATTTTGCAATACAAGGATGCAATTTGGACTAAATAGTGTAGGTGCTACATATCAACATCTCGTTAACAAAATGTTTGAAAAACAATTGGGGAAGATTTTGGAAACATGCGGAATGGACATGGTGGTGAAATCAGCTGAACCTATGAACCATATCAAGGATATACAAGAGATATTCGAGATAATTTGATATAATCCTCTTCCAATTCTCAATCACATAGAAGAATACATGAGTTCGAGGAAGAAGAAGTTGATTCCAATATGGAAGAGAGAACTAGTTATAAATGGGACAAATAGACTAACTATAAAGAAGATAGCAATATAGGTAGTATAAAGATGATAATTTCGCTCCTTCAAGCAAAGAATTATCCTAAATAATACTTAGAGTGGGAAAGAAATGTTAAGCATGTGTTTGATTGTCATAATTTTGCTCTTTTAAGTAAAGCTAGTAGTCGTAGAATTTACAGATTATGCTTGTATATGATGGGATCAATTGGTGGTCAATAGGTGAAGAAATATTAAGAAAACTATTCGATCATGGGAAGAGATGAAATTGGTGATACGTAAGAGGTTCATACCTAACTAGGGACTTATATAGAAAGCTGCAAGGGCTAATTCAAGGTTCCATAAGTGTAGAGGATTATTATAAGGAGATAAAATTCGTCATGATTAGAGAAAACATAGAAGAAGATAGAGAAGCAACAAAAGCCAGATTCATTACTGGGGTAAGTAGGGAAATTATTGATGTGGTTGAATTACAGCATTACATAGAAATGGAAGAACTACTGTACAAAGCCATTAAAGTGGAGAAGCAAATGAAGTCCATAAGGTTCATATCTATTTCGTCCTCTAGTTCTCCGTGGAAATCAACTTGGAAGGACAACATAGAACAAAAGGTGAAGCTAAGTCAAAAAATTTAGTTGTTGTTCCTAAAGGTAAACCTGAAACTAAAACTCCTACTAAGTCACTTGATATTAAGTGTTTTAGGTGCCAAGGACTTTGATATATTACTTCTGAATGCCTAAACAAAAGGGTTATGGTTATACATGATGACGGAGAAATCAAGAGTGCTAGTTCAAGTGACGATGAAATGCCACCATTGATGGATTGTTCTAATGTAGAATTGGAAAAACCTATGCATAGGGCATTACTTGTCACAAGGAGAGTCCTCAATATACAACTTAAGAATAAAGGAGATGAAGAACAATGTTAGCATATTTTTCACACAATATTACATGTGAAGAATAAGGTATGCATGGTTATTATTGATAATGGGAGTTGCATTAACATAGCTTGTATTTTGTTGGTTCAAAAGTTGAATTTGAAGTGGCAAAAGCATCCCAAACCATAAAAGCTATAATGGCTTAATGATTGTGGAGAAGTGAATGTCAACAAACAAGTTTGGTTTCCTTTTTTCAATTGGCAAGTAAGATGATGAGGTTCTTTGTTATGTGGCACCAATGTATGCTGTTCATATTTTGTTTGGACGACCATGGCACTTTGATAGGAGGGTTATACATGATGGTTACAGAAATCATTATTGTTTTGAAATGAACAACCGAAAAGTTGTATTAGCTCATCTCAAACCTTTGCAAGCTTATCACCAAACTAAAAATATTTTATAACTCGAAGTGAAATGAAAGAGTGTTTTCCTTCACCATTTCTCGATTTCGTAGGTATGATAAAGTCCCAGGCCAAGCACTCCTTTAAATAGGGGCACTAGATTCCTCTCTCCAATCAGCTGACGCGCATTTATTGTGGGACTCGAACGGTTCGTATCCTATGCCCTGTATTCACTCTTCCACCTCAGACTGAAGCTCGAACTAGAAGAGTGGAGGGACTTGATGTTTGGACATCTTGACTGATCCAAAGCCCGGACCTTGTAAACTACCCAAGCCAAGGCCAGCCCAAGATGGAAAATGAAGTACCCTAGACATCCCACCCATGGGACAGACCGAGCCCAATGGTAGCACAAGCCAGAGTGAAGATCGAGCCCAATGGTAGCACGAGCTTGAGTGAAAACTAAGCCTAATGGCAATAGGAGTTCCAGTGTACTTTAGGCTAATTATGTCCTCTTGACATGTAGTTACATGTACACAATGTATAACTGACACCTGTATCTATAAATATGCTATAAATAGATGGACCCCTCATAAGGATTCACACATTTAGCCCATTGTACTAACTTCTCTCTAATCTCTCTCTATAAGGTATTGAGTCTTAACACATTTTATGTTATAAATATAACAAAATTTGTCAAAAAATTTAACATTATGTTTAATAAATATTAAATTTAATAAAATAATCAAAAATATATTATTAGTTTGTATGATTGCTAAATAACTTTCATAAATTTTTGAAGTTTATATCTCCATAAAAATCTATCAAAATTTTAATCGTATACATCCTTTCAAATACATTTTCAAAAGTTATATTGAGTTGTTTAAAGTCATCATGTTATTTCACATAATAACATTTTTTTGGATTTTTGAAGTTGTAACTAAAGTGAAAATTAATAAATCCAGCAATGTTTATCAAATACTTAATTTCTATTTTGTGATTCATCAATTTTGGTGAGCCGCGTGGGAAGTTTCAACTTCATCTGGTTCTTATATTGTAAACAAATTATCATTATCAAATTTTGAATTTGAACCAAATAATTTCATTTATAAAATAAGTTGTTTAAATATTAATATTTTTGAAGATAAGAATTAAACTTGTTAATGACAGGAATATACCATTATTATCTATGCTATAGAACAAAAATTGTAAAATAGTGCAGGCACTATTTGCACAAGTCACAAATATGATTATTTAATTAAGATCACATCACAATTTTAAAACTTTGAAAATTAACATTATAAATTCAAGACTTAATTATTACTTGAAATTTGAATTTTACTAAGGACTAAAATGTACGATTTGTGATGTTTTTACCACTTCAAATTCAAATTTTCTACCAACAAAATACTAGCAAACTTAGTGCAGCTCTCAATATCAATAATAACCATACATACCTTATCCTTCACATGGCATCTTTGGTGAAAAAAATAAATAGTCGCTTCAATTTGATATATTATAATTGTCGTTTCGATGTCTAAGTGTAAACTTATTACCATTTAAAGTTACAATGCCGATTTATCACTTTTTTTAAACTGTGAATTGTACCAGATTTCTTCTTTTTCTTTGAAGAACAAAGATAGATTGAACACAGAAAAAAAAAGAATAAGAAAAAGATTCGAATAATTCAAAGAAAACTATGAAATGAAATCCAAAGACGAAAATAATGAAAACAAAATTGAAAGGAAACCCAAGACTTAAAAGGACAATTTTTTGTGATTTATGTCTCAAGAACGTAGAAAACAATCAAAAGATGATTTTTTAAAATCTAAAATTCAAAAAAAATATAAAGTAAGATAGATAACATGTTTTCAGCAACCAAGGCTCTGATACCAAATGATACGGACCCTTTAGGCAAACAACCTAGCAACCCACGAAATCAAAGAAATAGAAACGATTGATTTGCTAAGAACGTGTTGAAGATGAACATATTAGAACCCTAAGGAAACAAAGTCCTTAATACCCAAACCTTGAGATGCCACAAAGGATGATCACTCCCTTTGATAAGTTGCATTTAAGTATTGAATAGAGATCAAAAGAAAGCAATGTAAAAAGCTTTATGAAATATACTTTTCATTAATGATATTTGTTCTTACCTCCAAATTACATAACTCTTCTTCTAAATAAGTGAGAAACCTTTAAAGAAAACCCTAGATGGAATGGGCCTAATGGGCCTATTTAGTTATGGATTTCGCCTAATCCAACCTTAAAAATTAAAGACTAAAAAAACTTAAAATAAAAAGGCCCACAGTTCACTAAAATAAAAATTGCTAAACATAAAAGGCTCAAAATTAACTAAAAATATATTACGTCCTAAATCATAGGTATCATACCATCCTTGGTGAAGCTTTAGAATCTTTGAATTTAGTTTTTGATTCTTCTAGGACAACCTTTTTTTGTATTGCACTTACATGATCAAGCCTTGCAAAACTTCCTTCATCCTCTTATTCTTCGCCATAGTCAATGGATTGCCATTTCCTTGCAAAGGATCTTAAGAATATTTGAGAACATAAACTTGATTAGCACCTTGATCTCCATTAAAGTTTGTCAGAGTGCCATTCTCTGCAACAAAGCTATTTTAGGTGTAATTTCCTTATTTTTGAGCTTTCTTGGGGAGTTTTTTAAGAGCCTGATATGATCCAAAGGGTAAGAACCTACCTAATTTCAGATTATATAGCAAATGATTTATCCACAAATCAATAGATATTACTCACCATTTTTCTGAGGGAAAAGATGCCACAAGGAGGTGTTATTTCCTTTATAAGTCTAGTATAAATGACACCCTAACAAGTATGGATATTACTCACCACAAATGCTTGGATGCTAAATAACACCACAAAGGTTGCCAATCCGTTGATAAGTTGCTTAAATCCCAAATGGAGAAGCTTAAGAAGCTCCTTAATATATTTTTCAAAGCATGACAAAGGATGTTACCTACAGAATAAACTTGGGGGAATTAATCCTCAAGATAAAGTAAAATAAAATGGTAAAAGCTCTTAAATATCTCAATGAAGCTGATAGAAGCTCCTTGTATCTTTAAGGAGTCACTAGACAGCTCCTAAGAGAGCTAAAATCTCGAATGATTCATGTATGTGTCTTCATATATCTATTTTTTGAATTTTAGATATGAAAATATTTTTCCTTTGATTGTTTTCTCCTTTCTTAAGTCACAAATCACAAAATAGAAAGAAATTTTGTCCTTCAAGTCAAGTGTTTTCTTTCAATTTTGTTGTCATTGTTTTCCTCTTTGGATTTCATTTCGTTGTTTTCTTTAAATTCTCGGTATCTTTTTCTTTTCTTTGTTTTATGTGTTCAACCTATCTTTGTTCTTGAGAAAAACAAGAGAACTACTACAGTTCACTATTTCAAAACAAAAGGAAGGTATTAGTTGGGGTTGGAACTTTAAAATCTTATAACTTTTAATTCGTGTATCGAAATGACTACTATAATATATCAAATCGAAGCTCATTTCGTAACGTAAAAACTCATTGTAGTAATATTTTAGTTCTCTGTGTTTTTGAACCCAAATTTCATCATTTACACTACTTACGGATGTCTTAAAGTTTGGAGCAAAATATAGAGCAACTGAGAACAAAAGAAACCCTATAAATTATTACATCTTAACCCTTGTTTCCATCAAGGGCTGAAAAAGAAGATGCTCAAAAAAGACCAAATCGCACAACAATGTGCCTAGTTTTATTTTGCCAATTTTGCCCTAATTCCCATCCTAGAATTGTTCCAATCCTTGCACTCCCAATTTAGGTCCCCTTGGTTATGCATGACCTCTTGAATGAGCCCATTTAAAGCCTTTTTGAGTTATTCCTTCCTAGACCTTGTGATTGGTCCACTGGGAATTTGTAGAGCTCGATGATATTAATCACTCATTTACAGTAAAAATATTGAAGAGCATGTCTTACATCTTAGGTATGTGCTTGAAATTTTGAGAAAAGAACAATTGTATGCAAACATGAAAAAGTGTGTTTTTTGCATAGACAAAGTTTTTCTTGGTTTTTTTGTTAGTTCTAAGGGAATAGAAGTAGATGAGGAAAAGGTTAAGGCTATTCGAGTATGGCCCACACCTAAATCTATAACTGAGGTTAGAAGCTTTCACGACTTGGCTAGTTTTTTATCGAAGGTTTGTCAAAGATTTTAGTACACTAGCCGCACCTCTAACCAAGGTCATTAAAAAGTCTATTGGTTTTAAATGGACCGAGAATCAGGAGAGAGCCTTTAAAGCATTTAAGGATAGTTTGTGTTCTGCACCTAATTTTACTAAAACCTTTGAAGTTGAGTGTGATGCATCAGAAATAGGTATAATAGCTATTTTGATGCTAGAATGGCAACCTATCGCTTATTTCAGCAAGAAACTTCATGGAGCAGCCCTTAATTATCCAATGTATGACAAGGAGTTATATGCCATGGTTAGGACCCTGGAGATATGGCAACATTACCTTTTTCCTAGGGAATTTTTCATCCCTACCGATGATGAATCTCTAAAACATCTGAAGTGCCAAGGTAAATTGAATAGGAGGCATGCTAGATGGATGGAATTCATTGAAACATTTCCTTATATTGTTCAATATAAGAGAGGTATGGAGAATGTTGTAGCCGATGCTTTATCACGAAGGTATTCCTTACTCTCAAATTTAAATGCTAAATTGCTAGGATTTGAATATGTTAAGGAAATGTATGCTAATGATGATGACTTATTTTCTCTTTACCATGCATGTGAAAAAACTTATTTTGAAATTTTTTATAAATTAGATGGGTATTTATTTAAATAAAATCAATTGTGTATACCCAAATGTTCTATGCATGAGTTGTTGATTAAGGAGGCTCATAAGGGAGGATTAATGGGGCATTTCGGAATTAAGAAGACTCTAGATGTTTTGCGTGAGCATTTTTATTGGCCAACAATAAGGAGGGATGTAGGGAGAATATGTTCTAGAGGCATCACTTGTAAGCAAGCCAAATCCAAAGTCCTACCACAAGGACTATATACTCGTTTTCCCGTACCAAGCACACCTTGGGTAGACATTTCCATGGATTTTGTTTTAGGGTTACCTGGGTCTAAGAAGGGTAGAGACTCCATTTTTGTGGTTGTAGATAGGTTTTCTAAAATGGCACACTTCATAACGTGTCATAAAACCGATGTTGCCACTAATGTAGTAGAGTTGTTCTTTACGGAGGTTGTTAGGCTTCATGGAGTTCCTAGGAGCATTGTGTATGATAGGGATGTTAAATTCCTTATTTATTTTTGGAAAACTCTTTGGGCTAAAATGGGCATTAAACTATTGTTTTCAACTACTTGTCACCTCCAAACAGATGGGCAAATTGAGGTAGTCAATAGGACTCTTTCCATGTTGCTTAGGGCGGTAATAAAAAGGAATTTAAAAATTGGGAGGATTGTTTACCTTCTGTTGAATTTTCTTGTAACCGGAGTGTGCATTCAACTACTAATCATTATCCATTTGAAATTGTTTATGGTTTCAATCCACTAACTTTGTTGGACTTATTACTTACAACTATTTTAGAGAAAACTAACTTAGATGGTGCGAGGAAGGCTGAAATGGTGAAGAAGCTCCATGAACGCATTCAGGAGAAAATTGAGAATATAAATAATGATTATGCTTACAGGGCCAACAAAGGGTGACAAAGAGTCATTTTTGAACCTAGTGATTGGGTTTGGGTGCATATGAGGAAGGAATGGTTTCCTGAAAAAAGACGGTCTAAGTTGCAACCTCGGGGAGATAAACTTTTCCAATGATTGAGCAAATTAATGACAAAGCATACAAAATTGATCTTCCTGGTGAGTATAATGTTTGTACCTCTACAAATTCCAAGTGGACTAATCACAAGGTCTAGGAGGGAAAAACTCGAAAAGGCTTTAAATGGGCTCATTCAAGAGGTCATGCATAACCAAGGCGACCTAAATTGGGAGTGCAAGGATTGGGACAATCCAAGGATGGAAATTAGGGCAAAATTGGCAAAAGAAAACTAGGCACATTGCTATGCCATTTTGACTTTTTTGGGTAGCTTCATTTTCAGCCCTTAGATGGAAACAAAGCTTAAGATGTAATATTTTGATAGGTTTCCTTTGTAATTAGCTGCCTCATGTTTCTCCATGTTTTGGTCCATGTTTTGTACTACCTTTTGTGCTATTTAGCTATTTTTATTTTCAACCCTTGGATGAGATCAAGGGCTGTGATGTAGTAGAGCTTAGGGTTTGTTTCTATCCTATTAAGAGCATCTCAGCTACTAGAAAAAGACAATTTTGAATGAATTTTGATTTTTCAGGAGCTCATTCATGCTCTTTGTTCCTCTTTAAGAAACCTATCAAGGGATTGGCAACCTTTGTAGCGTTATTTAGAATCCAACCATTTGTGGTGAGTAATGTCCATACTTGTTAGGGTGTCATTTACGCTAGACTTATCAAGGAAATAGCACCTCCTTGTGGCGTCTTTTCCACTCATAAAAATGGTGAATAATATCCATTGATTTGTGGAGAAACCCTTTGCTACCTTTGCTATATAATTTGAAATTAGCTAGGTCCTAACCCCTTGGTTCATATCCGGATGACCTTGAACAACAAAGAGATAACATCTTTCACACAAGGTATCATATGAGTAAGGATGGTAGAAATATCACACGTGTCCCCCTTTCACCCTAGCAAGTCTTTGAATATCAAATGAAGATGGTTAGAGGAAAATAAAAGAGTGAAAATGAAAAGGAGAGTGAGATTAAAGAAGAGAATAAGAGAAAAGAGGAGAGTGAGACTAAAGAAATGAATGAGAATAAAGAAAAAAGTGTGAACAGAGTAAAATTAGTGGCATAGAGAGTAATACAAAGAAATTGAGAGAAAATTAGAAAGAAAAAGAAAGAGAGATTGAAAAATTTGAGACAAAAGGAGAGAGAAAAACAAATGTCTATGCAAAAGCAAGCGAAATTAAAAAAGAAATATTCCTTAATGAGCCTATGATTGTACTTCTGTACAATGAGGCATTTTTGAATAGTAAACAACTTAATGATGCTTTGCCTTGTTCAATTGTTTGTATCCTATAGGAATTTAAGGATGTCTTTCTCGAGGAAATTCCTAATGGATTACCTCTTATCCGAGGGATTGAACATCAAATTGATTTTGTACTTAGTGCTAACATTCCAAACTGACCAGCCTATAGGAGTAACCGTGAGGAGATGAAGGAACTACAAAAGCAGGTTAGTGAGTTGATGGAAAAGGGGTACTTGAGAGAAAGAATGAGTCCACACGTTGTTCTAGTAATTTTGGTCCCTAAGAAGGATGGGACATGAAGGATGTGCGTAGATTGCCAAGCAATGAACAATATCATGGTAAACTATCGCCATGCTATTCCTTGCTTAGTTGATATGTTAGATGAGTTGCATGGTTCTTGTGTCTTTTCTATATTTGATCTGAAAAGTAGATATCACCAAATTAGAATGAAAGAAGTTGATGAATAGAAAACTACATTTAAGGCAAAATATGGTTTATATGAGTGGTTAGTCATG
Organism: Hippophae gyantsensis; assembly: GCA_030763125.1. Classification (NCBI taxonomy): domain Eukaryota; kingdom Viridiplantae; phylum Streptophyta; class Magnoliopsida; order Rosales; family Elaeagnaceae; genus Hippophae; species Hippophae gyantsensis. The sequence goes on along the minus strand of CM061028.1, from coordinate 43,108,243 downwards.
CCATTTGGTTTAACTAATACTCTAAGTACTTTCACGAGATTAATGAACCATGTTTTGCATACTTTTATTGGAAAATTTGTAGTTGTCTATTTTTATCATATTCTCATTTATAGCAAAATTTTGGAAGATCATTCGATACATTTACAATCTGTTCTTGAAGTGCTTAGGAGAGAGAAACTATTTCCTAACCTAAAGAAGTGCACATTTTGCACCTATAAGCTTATGTTTATGGGCTTCATTATGAGTGCAAAATGAGTTCATGTTTATGAAGAAACAATTCGAGCTATCCAAGAGTGCCCCAACCCAACAAGTTTAATTAATGTTCAAAGTTTTCATGGACTTGCTTGATTTTATCGGCGATTTGTGAAAGATTTTAGCATAGCAGCACCGATAACTGAAGTCATAAAAAATAATGTAAGTTCCAACTGCTTAAGGAAAAATTGACTCGTGCTCCTTTATTGTCTTTACTGAACTTTGCAACAACTTTTGAAAAAGAGAAAGCAAGGCTCAACATTGAGAGGAGGATTGAACAATATATCAAACAAGCCAACAAAGGACGTCATAGGATGATCTTTGAGCCTAGAGATTGGGTGTTGGTGCATATGAGAAAAGAGCATTTTATAGACCAAAGAAAATTAAATTATCTATCATTGGGAGATGGTCCATTTCCAGTCATAAAAAGGATTAATGAAAATGCTTAAAAGCTAGACTTTCTTGGTAAGTATAATGTCATCACCTATTTTAATGTTTCTGATCTTTCTCCTTTTGATTATGCGGTGATGATTTGAGGATGAATCCTCTTAAAGAGAGGGGGGATGATGAGAATCATCGAGCTCTACCAATTCCAAGTGGACCAATCACAAGGTCTAGGACGACACAACTTAAAAGGCTTTAAATGGGCTCATTCAAGAGGTCATCCATAACCAAGGGGTCCTAAATTGGGAGTACAAGGATTAGGACAATCCTAGGATGGAAATTAGGGCAAAATTAGCAAAAGAAAACTAGGCACATTGCTGTGCCATTTGGATTTTTTTGGGCAACTTTTTTTCAACCGTTAGATGGAAACAAAGGTTAAGATGTAATATTTTATAGGGATTCCTTTGTTCTCAGCTGCTCAAATTTTTCTCCATATTTTACTCCACATTTTGCTCCATTTGTGCTGTATCATTTGTACTGATTTTGGGCAGCTTTCTTCTCAGCCCTTTGATGAAATCAAGGGTTAAGATGTAATATTTTCATATGATTCCTTTGTAGTCAGTAGCCCCATTTTTCTCCATGTTTTGGTCCATGTTTTCTGCTACCTTTTGTGCTTTTTGCCTGTTTTTATTTTCAACCCTTGGATGAGATCAAGGGCTATGATGTAGTAGAGCTTAGGGTTTGTTTGTATCATATTAAGAGCAGCTCAGCTGCTGGAAAATACAATTTTGAATGAAGTTTGAATTTTCAGATCATTTGAGAGTTCATTAACCTCTTTGTTCCTCTTTAAGCAACTTATCAAGGGATTGGCAACCTTTGTGGCATTGTTTAGCATGCATGCATTTGTGGTCAGTAATATCCATACTTATTAGGGTGTCATTTATGCTAGACTTATCAAGGAAATAATAGTTCCTTGTGGCGTCTTTTCCCCTCAGAAAAATGGTGAGTAATATCTATTGATTTATGGAGAAACCCTTTGCTATATAATCTGAAATTAGCTAGGTGCTAACCCCCTGGTTCATATCATATCATGTATTTTTGTGGGACATTAGATTTTGGGATATGGTATCCTCATGACACTATGGTAAAGTTTGTAGGTTATTTTGATGTTGTATTTGGAGTGGAGGAAGAAAGTGGAGCATATTTTTGAATGCCACAACTACTCCATAGAGAAAAAAGTAAAACTCGTTGTAATTGACTTTTCTGACTATGATTTAATTGGTGGGATCAATTGTTCATTAGTAGGAGGAGAAACCATGAAAGGCCCATAGATAATTAGGAGGACATGAAGTCCATCATGAGAAAGAGGTTTCTGCCTAGCTACTATTATAGAGAGTTACACCAATGCCTACAAAGATTGACTCAAGGATATAAATGTGTTGATGAGTACTACAAGGAAATGGAAGTGGCTATGGTAAGAGCTAATGTCGAGGAAGATAGAGAGGCAACCATGGCTAGGTTTCTTAGTGGGATGAATCCAGACATTGCCAACATTGTGGAACTTCATCATTATGTGGAGATGGACGACATAGTCCACATGGAAATCAAGGTGGAAAGGCAATTAAAGAAGTAGAGTATTCGATCCCAACCATTAAGGTCTAGTCCCATTACTCCAAAAGAAAACCTTACTAGTCCTTGGAAGTCCAATGAGAAAAAAGATGAAATAGCTACATCCAAACCAAGATTTGAGCCTTATAAAGCCAAAGAGATGGGGGCTAGCAAGGACAAAGGTAAAATCAACACCCCAATTCATAATCGTGACTTAAGGTGTTTTTCGTGTCTTGGTAATGGTCATATAGCCTCTCAATGTCCCAACAAGAAGGCAATGATCACCTTAGCAGAAAATATGGACCAAAACATGGAGAAAATGGGGTAGCTAACTAAAAAGGAATCCTATGAAAATATTACATCTTAACCCTTGATTTCATCTAAGGGCTGAAAAGAAAGCTGCCCAAAATTAGTCCATATGTCATAGCAAAAATGGAACAATATTACCATAATCTTGTTGATGGCTCCGCAATCGACACTCATTTTGCTTGATCCATCCTTCTTGGGAATGAGTAGCACGGGAATATTTGCATCTAGTTTAATCTCCATCATTAACCCTTGATTTCATCCAAGGGCTGAAAAGAAAGCTCCCCAAGATCATTCCAAATGGCACAACAATGTGCCCAGTTTTCTTTTGCCAATTTTGCCCTAATGTCCATGCTAGGCTTGTCCTAATCCTTGCAATCCAAATTTGGGTCCCCTTGGTTATGCATGACCTCTTGAGTGAGCCCATTTAAAGCCTCTTTGTGTTGTGCCCTCCTAGACCTTATGATTGGTCCACTTGCAATTTGTAGGGCTCGATGATTCTCTTCAAAGGTACTAGGAACATTAGTGCAACTCGCACTATCAAATAATTATTATTAATACTTTATCCTTCACATGGCATCTTGTGTGGAAAATATGATCACGGTGCTTGTCATCTTCTTCATCATTAGGTTGTATATTTAGGACTCTTCTTGTGACAAGTAAATCTCTATGCACAGGTTCTTCCATTTCAACATTAGAAGCATCCTTCACTAGTGGTATCTTTTTATCACATGAATTGGCACTTTTGATTTTTCCATTTATGTGTACAACCATGATCTTTTTGTCTCGTTTACAACTTCCTCTCTCTTCCATTATGGAATCATCATCTTCTTCCTCAAACTCATGTGTTTCTATGTCTTCTTTTATGTAATTTAGAACTGAAAGAGGATTCCAAATCATCCAACCTTGCATTTAGCTTCTTAAATTGGTCATTAAAAGTCTTGAAGAGGACTTTTAAGTAAACCACTTGTGATTCTCTTCCTTCCTTGAAATTGAAGAAAAAAAAATAACATAACTCAAACTCTCTCTCATGTGTTTGCTCTCAAATCAGATTGTTATCACTCCTTTTTTTACTATATCTTTTTTTACACTATTGTTTCTCTTTTTTTACCATTCAAAGCTCACACCAACCTCCTTTGTATTTTAACAAAATCAAAAAATCCAAATAATCTCAAGAAGTAACAGTTTTATTGGTAATAATCACAAAATTTAGAATTCTAAAATCTTAATGGAAAAATATGACAAAAACAAAGTCCAAAGAGGACTCTAAACAAAGAATCTTGATCTAAGAGGACTCTAAAGAAAGACTCTTGACCAAGGAGGACTCTAAAAAAAGACTCTTGAACAAGGAGGACTCTATAGAAAGACTCTTGATCAAGGAGGACTCTAAAGAAAGACTCTTTACCAAAGAAGACTCTGGGAATACTCTTGACCAAAGAGGACTTTAAAGAAAGACTCTTGAACAAGGAGGACTCTATAGAAAGACTCTTGGGCAGCAACAAAATAAAGGAAACCTAATTTCAACAAGAATAAGAAAACAAAAATTAGATTTTTGAAAAATCTACTCAATGTTCTTCTTTTCTTATTATTTCTTTTTTCCTTTTTTTATTTTTACTACTTCTACTGCTGCTGTGAAGAGAAAATTCACAAAAAAACTCCCAACCGTATTGTGCAAGAACCGAAAACAACACAAAAATCTATGACAAATCTTTATCCCTTTGATAAGTGGTCTAAACGTTGGAATTTGGGGTCAAAAAAGGTACTAAAATCAGGTGAAAAAGAGAATAAGTTACAGGAATCAAAATGAGTTTCATTTTGATATATTATAATAGTCGTTTCAATACCCGAGTCAAACGTTATGGCTATTTAAAGTTGTAACTCTGATTTATCAAAATATATTTTTTTTAAACTTTGAACAACAAACTTCTCCTTTTCTTTCATTTTTTTTGAAGAACAAAAATAAAGAACACAGAAAATAAAGAATCAAGAAAAAGATAAGAAAAATTCAAAGAAAACTATGAAACAACAACAACAAAATTGAAAGAAAATGCAAGACTCCAAAGGACAAATTTCTTTTTTTTTTGTGATTTGTGACTCAAGAATGCAGAAAAAATCAAAGGACGATTTAAAAAAAAATCTAAAATATAAAACAAAGATAATATATGAAGATAGATTACCTGTGTTCAACAACCAAGGCTCTGATACCACAAGATGTAGACCCTTTAGAAAAAACGATTGATTTGCTAAGAACATATTGAAGATGATCATATTTGAACCCTAAGGAAACAAATTCCTTAAAACCAAAATCTTGAGATGCCACAAAAGATGATCACTCCCTTTGATAAGTTGGATTTAAGTATTCAACAAGAACACAAGAAGGCAAAGCATGAAGCTTTCTCAAATTTTCTGTTCATTAATGAATATTCATCTTGCCTTTAATTTGACATTCCAAATCTATCCTTTGCGTATGATCTTGAGAATAATTGTATGATCTTGAGAATCTTTAGAATATTGGTAAACATCAACTTGGTTAGCATCTTAATATCCATCATTTTCAAGAACACAAGAAGGCAAAGCATGAAGCTTTCTCAAATTTCTTTTCATTAATGAATATTCGTCTTGCCTTCAATTTTATATTCCAAATCTATCCTTTGCGTATGATCTTGAGAATATTTAGAATATTGGTAAACATCAACTTAGTTATCACCTCAATCTCCATCATGTGTTGCGTGGTTCTTGTGTCTTTTCTAAAATTAATCTGAAAAGTGGTCATGACCAAATTATAATGAAAGTATGTGATGAATGGAAGACTACATTTAAGACAAAATATGGTTTATATTAGTGGTTAGTCATGCCTTTTGGTTTAATTAATGCTCCTATTACTTTCATGAGATTAATAAACCATGTTTTGCGTGTTTTGATCATATTTTCATTTATAAAAAAAATTTGGAAGATCGTTTGATACATTTACAATCCGTTCTTGACGTGCTTAGGATAGAGAAACTATTTGCTATCCAAAAGAAGTGCACCTTTTTCATCGATAAGCTTGTGTTTCTGAGTTTTGTTGTGAGTGCACAAGGAGTACAAGTTGATGAAGAAAAGATTCTAGCTATCTAGGAGTGGCCAAGCCCAACTAGTGAAAGTAATGTTCAAAGTTTTCATAGACTTGCTAACTTTTTTGGTGATTTGTGAAAGAATTTTGCATAGTCGCACCGATAACCGAAGTCATCAAAAAGAATGTTGGGTTCAAATGGGGAGAAGATAAAGAAAAAGCATTCCAACTACTTAATTAAAAATTCAATCATTCTCCTTTATTGTCTTTACCTAACTTTGCAAAAACATTTGAAAAAGAGAAAACAAGGCTCAACATTGATAAGAGAATTGAACAATATTCCAAACAAGCCAACAAAAGGCATCGTAGGAAGATCTTTGAGCCTGGAGATTGGGTGTGGGTACACATGAGAAAGTGTGTTTTCCATAACAAAGAAAATCAAAGTATCTACCACAAGGAGATGGTCCATTTCAAATCATCGAAAGGATCAATGACAATGCCTAAGAAAACAAAGTCTTTAAAACCCAAAGCTTGAGATGCCACAAAGGATGATCACTCCCTTGATAAATCAAAGTCAAGAATTCAGTCAAGAACACAAGAAGACAAAGCAAGAAGCTTTCTGAAATTTTCTTTTCGTTAATGATATTCGTTCTTGCCTCCAAATTACATAACTATTATTCTTTATAAGCAAGAAACCCTAAAACAAAAAATCGTAGATGGAATGGGCCTAATGGGAATATTTAGTTATGGATTGGGCCTAATCAAACCTTAAAAAATAAAAGACTAAATGATTTCAAAAAAAAAGCTCACAATTCACGAAAATAAAAATTGCTAAACATAAAAGGTCCATAATTAAATAGAACAAAAATTTCTAAAGATAAAAGGCCCACACTTTAGGTGATCAGCCTAGGAACCAACGAACTCAAAGGAATAGAAACGATTGATTTACTAAGAATGTATTGAAGATTTTTAGATTAGATAATAGATTCAGGTGATAATCAAATTAATGTTCCCAAGTGTTGATCAAGTTGATGTTTTGAAATATTCACAAGATCTTTTGCAAGGAATTGGCAGTCTAATGACTAGGGATAGATTTAGAAGATCAAGTTGGGTGCAAGGGTTGCTTTAGGAAACAATTTTTGTGTTAATTAATTTTGGGCCTTTTATCTTTAGTAATTTTTGTTTTAGTTAATTATAGACCTTTTATGTTTAGTAATTTTATTTTAGTGAATGGTAGGCTTTTTATTTTGAAGTCTTTTAGTCTTTTATTTTGATGTCTTTTAGTCTTTTATTTTTTAAGGTTGAATTAGGCCCAATACATAACTAAATGGGCCCATCTATCTAGGGTTTTTTCTCTTAGGATTTCTTGTTTATGTAGAAAAAGGTTATGTAATTTGGAGGTAAGACGAATATTCATTAATGAAAAGAAAACTTCAGAAAGCTTCTTGCTTTGCCTTATTGTTGTGTTCTTGATTGAATTTTTGAATCCAACTTATTAAAGGAAATGATCATCTTTTGTGGCGTCTCAAGGTTTAGGTTGTAAGGACTTTGTTTCCTTAGAGTTCTAATTTGATCATCTTCAACAAGTTCTTAACAAATCAAACGTTTCTATTCCTTTGAGTTTGTGGGTTCTTAGGTTGTTTGCCTAAAGGGTCCGCATCATTAGATCCCTAACAAAACAAAATCCTTAAAAACAAAACCTTGAGACACCACAAATAATTATCACTCCCCTTGGTAAGTCGAATTCAAGCATTCAATCAAGAACACAAGAAGACGAAGTAAGAAGCTTTCTAAAATTTTATTTTCATTAATTATATTTGTTCTTACCTCCAAATTACATAACTTTCTTCTTTATAAGTAATAAAACTTAAAAGAAAAATCCCTAGATGGACTGGATCTAATGGCCTTTTTAGTTATGGATTGGGCTTAATCCAACCTTAAAAAATAAAAGTCTAAAAGACTTCAAAATAAAAGGCCCACAATTCACTAAAATAAAAATTGCTAAACATAAAAGGTCCATAATTAACTAAAACAAAATTTCTAAAGATAAAAGGCCCACAATTAATTAAAACAAAAATTACTTTCTAAGGAAACATCAACATGATCAGTACTTGGGAACATTAACTTTATTAATACCTTGATCTCCTTTAGCAAGTTATAAACGGAACAAAAAAGATCATGGTTTTATAGACAAATGGAAAAATCAAATGTGCGAGTTCATGTGATGAAGGGATACCACTAGTGAAGGATGGTTCTAATGTTGAAGTGGAAGAACCTGTGCATAGAGATTCACTTGAGTATCACCTAATGATAAAGAAGTTGACAAGTATCATGATCATATTTTCCAAACAAGATTCCATGTGAAGGATAAATTATGTGCATTATTTATCGATAGTGCGAGCTGTACTAATGTTGCTAGTACCTTACTGGTAGAAAGGTTAAATTTGCAATGGCCGGAGCATCCTAAACTGTACAAGCTACCATGGTTGAATGATTGTGGAGAAGTAAAGGTTAAAAAACAAGTTTGAGTTCCTTTTTGATTGGAAAATATAAAGATGAGGTTCATTGTGATGTGGCACCAATATATGCTGCTCACATATTGCTCGGCCTACCATGGTAGTTTTATAGGAAGGCGTCACATCATGGTTACAGAAATCGTTATTCTTTTGATATGAACAACCAAAAAGTTGTATTAGCTCCTCTCAAATATTTGCAATATTATGAACACTAAATTAGGATAGCATGAGAGTGCAAGATGTGGGAAAAACAAAAGTGTGAGCAAAAGGAAAATAAGAAAATAGTAAGTGAGATAGAGAGCAAAAATGGAAAGAAAAGTGAGCATAATGGAGGGAAAAGTGAGCAAAAAAGAGAAGAAAGTGATTACGAAGGAAAGAAGAGTGAGAAAAAAGGAGAGAAAAATAAAATAATGAATGCATTTGCTAAAAAACAAGAGATTAATAGTGCATGATGGCAAGGCAACAAGTACTTGTAGTTATGTACAAGTGTTAACATCTTTCTACTAACGATCTTAATTCAACTTTGCCTAGTGTCATTCTTCTTTATTACAAGTGTAGCATGAAATAAACTTTATACATGAATATGCAATACCAAATCGAACTACTTACAAAGCTAAGATTCGAGGACGAATATGTTTACATATATTCTAAAGATTCTCAAGATCGTACATAAGGGATAGATTTGGAAAAATAAATTGGATGCAAGGATTAATTTAGGAAGCAATATTCTTGTTTTAATTAATTATGGGTCTTTAATGTTTAACAACTTTTTTTAGTTAATTGTGAGCATTTTATTTTAAGTATTTTATTCTTTTTATTTTTTAAGGTTGGATTAGGCCCAATCCATAACTAAATAATAGGTCAATTTGGCCCATTCCATCTAGAGTTTTTTCTTTTAGTGTTTCTTGCTTATTAACAAGAAGAGCTAGGTAATTTGGAGGGAAGAATAGATATTCATTAATGAAAAGAAATTTTTAGAAAGCTTCTTGCTTTGCCTTCTTGTGTTCTTGATTGAATACTTGAATTTGACTTATCAAAGGGAGTGATCATCCTTTGTGGCATCTCAAGGTTTGGGTTTTAAGGACTTTGTTTCCTTAGGTAAATGGTCCGCATCAACTAGTCACTCTTTTGGTTAGCTAGGAATGAATGTGAACCAATTATCCCTACCTTCCTCGACATTAGCTCTTACCATCGCCACTTCCATTTCCTTGTAGTACTTATCAACGCATTTATATCCTTGAGTCAATCTTTGTAGGCATTTGTGTAACTCTCTATAGTAGTAGCTAGGTACAAACCTCTTTCTCATGATGGGCTTCATGTCCTCCCAATTATCTATGGGCCTTTCATGGTTTCTCCTCCTACTAATGACCAATTGATCTCACCAATTCAATGCATTGTGAGAAAACTCAATTACAACAAGTTTTACATTTTTCTCCGTGCAATAGTTATGACATTCAAAAATGTGCTCCACCTTTTTCTCTCACTCCAAATACAACTCTGGGTCATTCTTTCCTTGGAATTGTGGTATCTTCATTTTTATACTACTTAGATCTCTATCAACTCCATCTTGGGCTCTAGGTGGGGGTCTCCAAATACCTTATCTACCATTTCTTCCTCCTCTATTCCCATTTCTTCCTCCTCTAGGAATTCTTCCTTCTTCTTCCTCCAATTCTTCTTCCTAATCTTCTTCCTCCAATTCTTCTTCCCAATCTTCTTCTTCTATATCATCCCCAACATGAGCTTGCCTATTAACCCTCCTAACATTGGGTGGAGGTGTTTCTCGTTGTAAAGCCCCTAAGGAATTTTTTTTCCTTCCCAATCTTTCATTTATATCGACCATCAAGTTGTTCATCCTCTAAAAAGATTGTTGTAGTGCCCTCATCAGGAAAATCATATCCAGTCTTTCTTTGGGATTACCCCTGTTGGACATTTTTGCAATTCTACACAATAAGAGATTAGTGTAATAAAATAGAACTGATGTAAATTCACTCCATACCTCACGTGTTTAGCACTCGGATTCCAACCAATTTGTAGAATTATAAAACACCCAAAAAGGTGGTTCAAAATATCCCACTTGTTAAAGCACCAAGGAAACTAACTCAAAGTGTTTAGGATTCTAGATTAGAGTAGTAAGCACAAGAAATATCAATAGATCAACACTATTGGAAAAACAACAATTTCCCCAAAAGAACTAAGCACACAATGGGAGATTTATAATCAAAGGGTAAAATTCTTGGAACTATGAGTTCAAATACTCACAAGAAATTAGCAAATACAATTTGGCCTCTCTTATTTTTTTTTTCTTTGTTTTTTTTGTTTTGATTAAATTCTGGGCACTCTTTTTCTGTTTTTTTTTTTTTGACAAATATGCTAATAACTCAAAAGTAAATCAATACAACACCTTCAATATGAGTTTTTGAGGAATTTTAAGATAAGTAAAATAGTACATAAATTATGACATAAAAGGGAATTGAAATTTCTGCAAAAACTACCATAGAAATACCCGAAAATAACCACAAACTGTAGAAAATATTAGATATTGCAGAATATGCAAAGAAAAAATACAGAATATGATAGGAAAATTCAGAATACTTTCAAAAATAGCAGGATATGCAAGGTTACTATTGAAATTTTTTGAACACAAAAGAATTTGCAAAAAAAAAGGCAGAAAAAACGTGGAAACAAAGAAGAACAATATTTTAGGGATTGGAAATTAAGTTTCAGCAAGAACATAGCACAAGGATTTTTTTTTCTATGTATCAGAAACAAAACAAGAACACTAGAACAAGAACAAATATAAAGTATAGGAATCTAAAAATTAGCACCTAAAGCTTTGATACCAAATGATATGAACTAAGGGGTTAGGACCTAGCCAATTTCATATTATATAGCAAAGGGTTTCTCCATAAATCAATGGATATTACTCACCATTTTTTCTGAGGGAAAAAATGCCACAAGGAGGTGCTATTTCCTTGATATGTCTAGCATAAATGACACCCAAACACGTATGAATATTACTCACCATAAATGCTTGGATGCTAAACAATGGCATAAAGGTTGTGAATCCCTTGATAAGTTGCTTAAAGGGGAATAAAGAGCATGAGTGAGCTCTCAAATGATCTGAAAAACCAAATTTCATTCAAAATTCTAAATCTCCAACAGCTGAGCTACTCTTAGTAGGATACAAACAAACCTAAGCTCTACTACAACATAGCCCTTGATCACATCCAAGGGTTGAAAATAAAAATAACCAAAAAAGCACAAAAGGTAGCAGAAAATATGGACCAAAACATTGAGAAAAAAGGGGCAGATGACAACAAAAGGAATCCTATAAAAATATTACATCTTAACCCTTGATTTCATCCAAAGGTTAAAAAGAAAGTTGTCCAAAATCAGTCCAAATGGCACAACAATGTGCCTAGTTTTCTTTTGCCCATTTTGCCCTAATTTCCATCATAGGATTGTCCTAATCGTTGCACTCCCAATTTGGGTCCCCTTGGTTATGCATGACCTCTTGAATGAGCCCATTTAAAGCCTTTCCGAGTTGTGCCCTCCTAGACCTTGTGATTGGTCCACTTGGAATTTGTAGAGTTTAATGATTTTCATCATTCCCCCTCTCTTCAAGAGGATTTGTCTTTGAATCGTCACCTCTATAATCAAAAAGAGAAAGACCAGAAACATTAAAAGAGGTACTAACATTATACTCACCAAGAAGATCAATTTTGTTGGCATTTTCATTGATTCGCTCAATCACTTGAAAGGGTCCATCTCCCTGATGGCTTGAAATGGACCATCTCCCCATGATAGATAATTTGATTTTCTTTGCTCTATAAAATGTTCTTTTCTCAGGTGCACCCATACCCAACCTCCAGGCTCAAAGATCATCCTATGACGTCCTTTGTTGGATTGTTTGATGTATTGTTCAATCCTCATTTCAATGTTGAGCCTTGCTTTCTCTTTTTCAATTTTTTTTGCAAAGTTCAGTAAAGAAAATAAAGGAGCACGAGTCAATTTTTCCTTAAGCAATTGGAATGAAATTTCTTGCTCTTCTCCCCATTTGAACCTAACATTCTTTTTGATGACTTCGGTTATCGGTGCTGCTATGCTAAAATCTTTCACAAAGCACCGATAAAAGCAAGCAAGTCCATGAAAACTTTGAACATTACTTAAACTTGTTGGGTTGGGCCACTCCTGGATAGCTTGAATCATTTCTTCATCAACCTGAACTCCTTTTGCACTCACAATGAAACCCATCAACATAAGCTATAGGTACAAAATGTGCACTTCTTTAGCTTAGGAAATAGTTTCTCTTTCCTAAGCATTTCAAGAATAGATTGTAAATGTTTCAAATTGTCTTCCAAATTTTTGCTATAAATGAGAATATGATAAAAATAGATAACTAAAAATTATCCAATAAAAGCATGCAAAACATGGTTCATTAATCTTGTGAAAGTACTTGGAGTATTAGTTAAACCAAATGGCATGACTAACCACTCATATAAACCATATTTGATCTTAAATTCATTTTTCCATTCATCACCTTCTTTCATTAAAATTGGGTGATATCCACTTTTCAAATCAAATTTAGAAAATACACAAGAGCCATGCAACTCATCTAACATATCAACTAAGCGGGGAATAGAGTGACGATAACGTGATATTTTTGATTACATGGTAGTCTACGCACATCCTCCATGTCCCATCCTTCTTAGTGACCAAAATTACTAGAACAATGCATGGACACATTCGTTCTCTCATGTACCCCTTTTTCATCAACTCACTAACCTGTGATTTTAGTTCCTTCGTCTCCTCAGGATTACTCCTACAGGATAGTCGGGTTGGAATGTTAGCACTAGGTAAAAAATCAATTTGATGTTCAATCCCTCGGATAAGGGGTAATCCATTAGGAATTTTCTCGGGAAAGACATCCTCAAATTCCCGCAAGATAGAAACAATTGAACTAGGCAAAGCATCATCAAGTTGTTTAGTATTCAAAAATGCCTCATTGTAGAGAAGTACAATCAATGGTTGATTAATGAATATTGTTTTTTTAATTTCACTCTCTTTTGCATAGACATTTGTTTTTCTCTCTTCTTTTGTCTCAAATTTTTCATTCTCTCTTTCTTTTTCTTTCAGATTTTCTCTCAATTTCTTTTTATCACTCTCTTTGCCACAGATTTTATTTTGTTCACTCTTTTTTTTTCTTTCAATCTTTTCTTTACTCTCACTATCCTTTTCATTTTCACTCTTCTCTTTTCTCTCATTCTTTTCTTTAGTCTCACTCTTCTTTTCATTTTCACTTATCTCTTTTCTATCATTCTTTTCTTTAGTCGCACTCTCCTTTTCATTTTCATTCTTTTCCTTTCCTCTAACCATCTTCATTTGATCTTCAAAGACTTGCTTGGGTGAAAGGGGGACAAGTGTGATGTTTCAACCATCCTTCACAAATGAATACTTGTTTCTATATCCATCATGTGTAACCCTCCGATCATATTGCCAAGGCCTACCTAGTAGGATATGCCCCACTTGCATGGGTACCACATCACACATCACCTCATCTTTGTACTTTCCATTCGAGAAGCTCACTAACACTTGCTTATCAACCATTACTTCCCCACTATCATTTAGCCATTGCAACTTGTAAGGCTTAGGGTGTTCGAATGTAGACAACCCTAATTTCTGAACTAAGGTAGTACTAGCCACATTGGTGCAACTTCCCCCATCTATGATAACACTACATACCTTGTTTCTCACATGACACCTTGTGGGAAAGATATTATATCTTTGTTGTTCAATGTCTTCCTCCTTGACTTGAGAACTCAAAGACCGCCTTGTTACAAGTTCTTGACTATTAACCCCTCTAACATTCTGTTGAGGTGTTTCTCGTTGTAAAGTTGCTAAAGAATTTTCTTGCCTTTCCAATCTTTCATCCATATCAACCACCAAGTTATTCATCCTCTCAAAATATTGTTGTAGCGCCCTAATCTTGAACATCATATCCGGTCTTCCTTCGGGACTACTATTTGACATTTTTTTTGCAATTCTACACAACAAGAGGTTAGTGTAATAAAATAGAACTAATGTAAATTTACACAATACCTCACGTGTTTGGCGCTCGGATTGATCACTCAAACCCTATTTATTCCTAATCAAAGCAACCAAATCCAGAAATTCCAACTAATTTGTAGAATTATCAAACACCAAAAAACAATAGTTCACAATATCCCACTTGTTAAAGCACAAAGGAAACTAACTCAAAGTGTTTAGAGTAGTAAGCACAAGGAAAAGAAATAGATCAACATGATTGGAAAACAACAATTTCCCCAAAGGAACTAAGCACACAATGGAAGATTTATAATCAAAGTATAAAATCCTTGAAACTATGAGTTCTAATACTCACTAGAAATTAGCAAATGCAATTTGGCCTCTTTTTTTCTGTCTTTCTTTTTTGAATTAATTTTGGCCACTCTTATTCAATTTTTTTTTCTTTTTGGAACAAATATGCTAATAACTCAAGAGTAAATCAATACAATACTTTCAATATGAGTTTAAGGAATTTTTAAGATAGGTAAAATAGCACATAAATTACGACATAAAGGGAAAATAAAATTTCTGTAAGAACTACCATAGAAATACTATAAAGAAACCAAAAATTGTAGAATATATCAGATATTGCTGAATAAGCAAGGAAAAATGCAGAATAGATTCAGAAATAGCAGAATTTGCAAGGAAAATGCAAAATATGAAAGCAAAATTCAAAATACTTTCAGAAACAGCAGGATATGCAAGGTTTTTGTTGAAAACTTTTGGAAAAAATAGAATTTGCAAGGAAAATGAAGAAAAAAAATGTGGAAACAAAGAAGAGCAATATTTTTAGGGTCTCGAGAATAAATTTTAGCACGAACACAACAGAATGATATTTTTTTGCTTTTTTTTATGTATCAAAAATACAACAAGAACATAAGAACAAGAACAAATATAAAGGATAGGAATCTGAAATGATATGAACCAGGAGGTTAGGACCAAGCTAATTTCAAATTATATAGCAAAGGGTTTCTCCACAAATCAATGGATATTACTCACCATTTTTCTGAGGTTAAAAGATGCCACAAGGAGTTACTATTTTCTTGATAAGTTTAGCATAAATGACACCCTAACAAGTACGTATATTACTCACCACAAATGCTTGGATGCTAAACAATGCCACAAAGGTTGCCAATCCCTTGATAAATTGCTTAAAGAGGAACAAAGAGCTAGAATGAGCTCTCAAATGATCTGAAATTCAAACTTCATTCAAAAATTGTATTTTACAGTAGCTGAGCTGCTCTGAATAGGATGTAAACCAACCATAAGCTCTACTACATCATAGCCCTTGATGTCATCCAAGGGTTGAAAATAAAAATAGCCAAAAAACACAAAAGGTAGCATAAAAAATTGACCAAAACATGGGGAAAATGGGGTAGCTGACCATAAAGGAATCCTATAAAATATTACATCTTAACCCTTGATTCATCGAAGGGCTGAAAAGAAAGCTGTCCAAAATCAGTCCAAATGGCACTCCAAAATTGGAGCAAAATATGGAGCAACTGAGAACAAAAAAACCCTATAAAATATTACATCTTAACCCTTGTTTCCATCTAAGGGTTGAAAATGAAGCTGCCCAAAAAAGGTCCAAATGGCACAACAATGTGCCTAGTTTTCTTTTCCCAATTTTGCCCTAATATCCATCCTAGGATTGTCCCAATCCTTACACTCCCAATTTAGGTCCCCTTGGTTATGCATGATCTCTTGAATGAGCCCATTTAAAGGCTTTTCGAGTTGTGCCTTCCTAGACATTATGATTAGTCCACTTGGAATTTGTAGAGCTCGATGATTCTCATCACCTCTATGACGCCAGCCAGCATGGAAACTATTCTCCCATTTATACACAATATAAAAGGATTCATTGAGACCCTAGTACCACTTTCTCTCTTTTTCCTCCAGTAATGAGTTAAATGGGGAGCTTGGGCCCCTTTTACTAGTGAGGGGAGCTTTATTCATCTAGTCCTATTGAGATGCATCTCCTTCTAGTCGATCTGCCACTCCAGTTTACACAAGGTGCTAAAAAAATAAAGGCATCTAAGATGGATCAGGCTGGCCAATATACTACCTCTACATCATCTTCATCCTATCTATCCTCTCCTGAGGTACGTAGGTCTTCTCACATTAAAACTTTTACGGAAGGCTTTCTTATAACTCGTTTTCTAACAAGTTATGATTGATTTACTTTAAGCATTAGAGAAATATAACATTGGCACATAGGGAAGGTGCCCCCGGCTTATGTAGAATAGATGTGCTTGGTTGTCTATTAGAGCCTATTAATACCTTCTAATGTAAAGGAGGAGGTGATGAGAATCATCGAGCTTTACAAATTCCAATTGGACCAATCACAAGGTCTAGGAAGGCACGACTTGAAAAGGCTTTAAATGGGCTCATTCAAGAGGTCATGCATAACCAAGGGGACCTAAATTGGTAGTGTAAGGATTGGGACAATCCTTGGATGGAAATTAGGGCAAAATTGATAAAATAAAACTAGGCACATTGTTGTGCCATTTGGACTAATTTTGGGCAGCTTTCTTTTCAGTCCTTGGATGAAATCAAGAGTTAAGATGCAATATTTTATAGGATTCCTTTGTGGTCAGCTTCCCCATTTTTTCCATGTTTTGGTCAATGTTTTCTACTATCTTTTGGGGTTTTTAGGTTGTGTTTATTTTCAACCCATGGATGAGATCAAGGGCTATGATGTAGCAGAGCTTAGGGTTGGTTTGTATCCTATTAAGAGTAGCTCAGCTACCGTAAAAATACAATTTGAATGAAGTTTGCATTTTCAGATCATTTGAAAGCTCATTCTAGCTCTTTGTTCCTCTTTAAGCAACTTATGAAGGGATTGGCAACATTTGTGGCATTGTTTAGCATCCAAGCATTTGTAGTGAGTAATATCCATACTTTTTAGGGTGTCATTTATGCTAGACTTATCAAGGAAATAACAGCTCCTTTTGGCGTCTTTTCTCCTCAGAAAAATGGTGACTAATATCCATTGATTTGTGGATAAACCCTTTGCTATATAATATGAAATTAGCTAGGTCCTAACCACTTGGATCATATTATTTGGTATCAGAGCTTTTGGTGCTAATTTTCAGATTCCTATCCTTTATATTTATTCTTGTTCTTGTGTTCTTATTGTATTTCTGACACAAAAAAAATGAAACAAAATATCATTCTGTTGTGTTCTTGATGAAATTTATTCTCCAGACCCTAAAAGTATTGCTCCTCTTTGTTTCCACGTTTTTTCTGCATTTTCCTTTCAAACCTTGCATATCCTGCTATTTCTAAAAGTCTTTTGAATTTTTCTTTCATATTCAACATTTTTCCTTGTAAATTCTGCTATTTCTGAATCTATTTTGCATTTTTCCTTACTTATTCTGCAATATCTGATATATTCTACAGTTTTTGGTTATTTTCTAGTATTTCTGTGGTAGTTCCTGCAAAAATTTCATTTTCCCTTTGTGTGGTAATTTATGTGCTATTTTACCTATCTTAAAAATTCCTTAAACTCATTTTGAAATTATTGTATTGATTTACTCTAGAGTTATTAGCATAATTGTTCCAAAAAGAAAAAAAATAGAAAAAGAGTGGCCAGAATTAATTAAAAAAAAGATAGAAAAAAGATAGGCCAAATTTCATTTGCTAATTTCTAGTGAGTATTAAAACTCAGTTTCAAGGATTTTACACTTTGATTATAAACCTTCCATTGTGTGCTTACTTCCTTTGGGGAAATTGTTGTTTTCCAATCTTGTTGATCTATTGCTTTTCCTTGTGCTTACTACTCTAAACACTTTGAGTTAGTTTCCTTTGTGCTTTAACAAGTGGGATATTGTAAACTATTTTTTTTGGGTGTTTGATAATTCTACAAATTGGTTGGAATTCCTGGATTTGGTTGCTTTGATTAGTCACTAAGAGGGTTTGAGCGATCAATCCGAGCGCTAAACACGTGAGGTATTGTGTGAATTTACATTAGTTCTATTTTATTACACTAACATCTTATTGTGTAGAATTGCAAAAAAAATGTCAAACAGTAGTTCCGAAGGAAGACCGGATATGATGTTCATGATGAGGACGTTGCAACAATCTTTTGAGAGGATAAACAACTTGGTGGTTGATATGAATGAAAGATTGGAAAGGCAAGAAAATTCCTTAGCCGCTTTACAACTAGAAACACCTCCACCCAACCATAGGGAAGCTCATGTTGGGGGTGATATAGAGGAAGAAGATTGGGAAGAAGAAGTGGAGGAAGAAGGGGGAAGAATTCCTAGAGGAGGAAGAAATGGGAATAGAGGAGGTATGTGGAGACCCCTACCTAGAGCTCAAGATGGAGTTGATAGAGATCTAAGTAGTATAAAAATAAAGATACCACAATTCCAAGGAAAGAATGACCCCGAGTTGTATTTGGAGTGGGAGAAGAAAGTGGAGCATATTTTTGAATGCCAAAACTACTCCACGGAGAAAAAAGTAAAACTTGATGTAATTGAGTTTTCTGACTAT
Organism: Hippophae gyantsensis; assembly: GCA_030763125.1. Lineage (NCBI taxonomy): Eukaryota > Viridiplantae > Streptophyta > Magnoliopsida > Rosales > Elaeagnaceae > Hippophae > Hippophae gyantsensis. The sequence continues at coordinate 43,089,544 of CM061028.1, read as the reverse complement.
GCATTGAATTGGTGGGATCAATTGGTCATTAGTAGGAGGAGAAACCGTGAAAGGCCCATAGATAATTGGGAGGACATAAAGGCCATCATGATAAAGAGGTTTGTGCCTAGCTACTACTATAGAGAGTTACACCAACACTTACAAATATTGACTCAAGAATAAAAATATGTTGATGAGTACTACAAGGAAATGGAAGTGGCTATGACAAGAGCTAATGTCGAGGAAGATAGAGATGAAACCATGGCTAGGTTTCTTAGTGGGTTGAATACAGACATTGTCAACATTGTGGAACTTCATCATTATATGGAGATGGAGGACATGGTCCATATGGCAATCAAGGTGGAAAAGAAATTAAAGAAATGGAGTTTTCGATCCCAACCATTAAGGTCTAGTACCATTACTCCAAAACCAAATCTTACTAGTCCTTGGAAGTCCTATGAGAAAAAAAGATGAAATAGCTACATCCAAACCAAGATTTGAGCCTTACAAAGCCAAAGGGATGGGGGCTAGCAAAGACAAAGGCAAAATCGATACCCCAATTCTTAATCGTGACTTAAGGTGTTTTCGATGTTTTGGTAATGGTCATCTTAGCAAGTGGTGAGGTTGGAACCGATAATGAAAGTGAAGAAGATGAGATGCCATCTACAGGGGAAGCTAGTGAAAAAGAGATAGGACCCGTGGATGGGGAAGCACTATAATAAGGCGATCTTTGAGCACTCAAGTCAAGGAGGATGAACGTGAACAACAAAGAGATAACATCTTTCACACAAGATGTCATGTGAGTAACAAAGTGTATTGTGTTATCATAGATGGGGGAAGTTGCACCAATGTGGCTAGTACTACCTTAGTTGAGAAATTAGGGTTGCCTAAACCCAAATTCCAACGTTTACACTACTAACCGATGTCTTAAAATTTGGTTGAACTTTTATTGTGGGTTTTTCTCTGTTCTTTCTCTTTAGGATTCCAATTTGATCATCTTAACCATGTTCTTAGTAAATCAATATTTCTTATTCCTATGAGTTCTAGGGTTAATAGGTTAACTGCCAAAAGAAGGCGCATCATTTTGTATCATAGCCTTTGTTGCTGAAAATAGTGTATTCGTCTTCTTATATCATTTTTTTGAATTTTAGATTTTAAAAAAATTGTCCTTTGATTGTTTTCTTCTTTCTTAAGTCACAAATCACAAAATGGAAAAATATTTTGTCCTTCAAGTCAAATGTTTTCTTTCAATTTTGTTGTTATTGTTTTCCTCTTTGGATTTTGTTTCATATTTTTCTTTAAATTCTTGGTATCTTTTTCTTTTCTTTGTATTATGTGTTCAACCTATCTTTGTTCTTGAGAAAAACAAGAGACCTACTGCAGTTCACTGTTTCAAAGCAAAAAGAAGGTATTAATTGGGGTTGCAACTTTAAACTATTATAACTTTTATTTCGTGTATCAAAATGACTATTATAATATATCAAATCGTGCTCATTTTGTTACGTAAAAACTCACCGTAGCAATATTTTTGTAATCTCCATTTTTGAACCCAAATTCCAACGTTTACACTACTTATCGACGTCTTAATTTTTGGTCGCACCTGTTTTGGGGTTTTTTTTTTCTGTTCTTGCTCTTTAGGATTCCAATTTGATCCTCTTAACCATGTTTTTAGTGAATCAATATTTCTTAATCCTTTGAGGTCCCGGGTTAATAAGTTGTCTGCCAAAAGGAGGCGCATCATTTTGTATCACAACCTTTGTTGTAGAAAATAGTGTATCTGTCTTCTTATATCATTTTTTTGAATTTTAGATTTTAAAAAATTTGTCCTTTGAATGTTTTCTTCTTTCTTAAGTCACAAATCACAAAATGGAAAAATATTTTGTCCTTCAAGTCAAATGTTTTCTTTCAATTTTGTTGTCATTGTTTTCCAATTTGGATTTCGTTTCGTATTTTTCTTTAAATTCTTGGTACCTTTTTCTTTTCTTTGTTTTATGTGTTCAACCTATCTTTGTTCTTGAGAAAAACAAGAGACCTACTGCAGTTCACTGTTTCAAAACAAAAAGAAGGTATTAATTCGGGTTGCAACTTTAAACTATTATAACTTTTATTTTGTGTATCAAAATAACTATTATAATATATCAAATTGAAGCTCGTTTTATTTCGTAAAAATTCACCGTAGTAATATTTTAGTAATCTGCGTTTTTGAACCCAAATTCCAATGTTTACACTACATATTGACATCTTAATTTTTTGTCACACCTTTTTTGGGGTTTTTTCTCTGTTCTTACTCTTTAGGATTCCAATTTGATCATCTTAACCATTTTCTGAGTGAATCAATATTTCTTATTCCTTTGAGGTCCAGGGTTAATAAGTTGGCTGCCAAAAGAAGGCGCATCATTTTGTATCATAGCCTTTGTTGCTGAAAATAGTGTATCTGTCTTCTTATATCATTTTTTTGAATTTTAGATTTTAAAAAATTTGTCCTTTAATTGTTTTGTTCTTCCTTATGTCACAAATCACAAAATGAAAAATATTTTGTCCATCAAGTCAAATGTTTTCTTTCAATTTTGTTGTCATTTTTTCCTCTTTGGATTTCGTTTCGTATTTTTCTTTAAATTCTTGGTGTCGTTTTCTTTTCTTTGTTTTATGTGTTCAACCTATCTTTGTTCTTGAATAAAACAAGAGACCTACTGCAGTTCACTGTTTCAAAACAAAAAGAAGGTATTAGTTGGGGTTGCAACTTTAAACTATTTTAACTTTTATTTCGTGCATCATTTTGTATCATTGCCTTCATTGCTGAAAATAGTGTATCTATCTTCGTACATCTATTTTTTGAATAATAAAATTAAAAAATTTTTCCTTTGGTTTTTTTCTGCTTTCTTAAGTCACAAATTACAAAATAGAAAGAAATTTTGTCCTACAAGTCAAGTGTTTTCTTTCATTTTTGTTGTCATTGTTTTCCTCTCTGGATTTAATTTCATAGTTTTCTTTAAATTCTTGGTATCTTTCTGTTTACTTTGTTTTGTGTGTTCAACCTATCTATGTTTTTGAGAAAAACAAGGCAACTACTGCAGTTCACTGTTTCAAAACAAATAGAAGGTATTAATTGGGGTTGCAACTTTAAACTATTATAACTTTTAATTCGGGTATCGAAATAGCCATTATAATATATCAAATTGAAGCTCGTTTTGTTACATAAAAACTCAGTGTAGCAATATTTCAGTTCTCCACGTTTTTGAACCCAAATTCTATCGTTTACACTACTTACCTGCATCTTAAAGTTTGGTCGCACCCTTTTTGCATTTTTTTTTCTGTTCATGCTCTTTAGGATTCCCATTTGATCATCTGAACCATGTTCTTAGTGAATCAATATTTCTTAATCCTTTCAGTTCCAGGGTTATTAGGCACTCTGCCAAAATGATGCGCATCATATTGTATCATGACCTTCGTTGTTGAAAATAGTGTATCTATCTTCGTATATCTATTTTTTGAATTTGAAAATTAAAAAAATTTTCCTTTGGTTGTTTTCTGCTTTCTTAAGTCATAAATTACAAAATAGAAAGAGATTTTGTCCTTCAAGTCAAGTGTTTTCTTTCAATTTTGTTGTCATTGTTTTCCTCTTTGGATTTCATTTCGTAGTTTTCTTTAAATTCTTGGTATCTTTTTGTTTCCTTTGTTTTATGTGTTCAACCTATCTATATTCTTGAGAAAAACAAGAGAACTACTGTAGTTCATTGTTTCAAAACAAAAGGAAGGTATTAATTGTGGTTGCATGTTTAAATTGTTATAACTTTTAATTCGTGTATCATTATGACTATTATAATATATCAAATCGAAGCCCGTTTCGTTACATAAAAACTCAACGTAGCAATATTTCAGTTCTCCAAGTTTTTGAACCCAAATTCCATCGTTACACTACTTACCAACGTCATAAAGTTTGGTCACACCTTTTTTGGGGGTTTTTTTTTCTGATCTTGCTCTTTATGATTCCAATTTCATCATCTCAACCATGTTCTTAGTGAATCAATATTTCTTCATCCTTGGAGTTCCAAGGTTATTAGGCACTTTGCCAAAATGATACGCATCATTTTGTATCATGTTCTTCATTGTTGAAAATAGTGTATCTATCTTCGTATATCTATTTTTTGCATTTTAAAATTAAATAAATTGTCCTTTGGTTGTTTTCTACTTTCTTAAGTCACAAATCATAAAGTAGAAAAAACTTTTGTCCTTCAAGTCAAGTGTTTTCTTTCAATTTTGGTGTCATTGTTTTCCACTTTAGATTTCATTTTGTAGTTTTCTTTAAATTCTTGGTATCTTTTTGTTTTCTTTGTTTTCTATGTACAACCTATCTTTGTTCTTGAGAAAAACAAGGGAACTACTACAGTTCACTGTTTCAAAACAAAAAGAAGGTATTAATTGTGGTTGCATGTTTAAATTGTTATAACTTTTAATTCGTGTATCGAAATAACTATTATAATATATAAAATCGAAGTTGGTTTTGCTACGTAAAATCTCACTATCGTAATATTTTTGTACTCCGCATTTTTGAACCCAAATTCCATCGTTTATACTACTTACCCACGTCTTAAAGTTTGTCACACCTATTTTGCATTTTATTCTCTGTTCTTGTTCTTTATGATTCCAATTTTATCATCTTAACCATGTTCTTAATGAATCCATATTTCTTATTCCTTTCAGTTCCACCGTTAATAAGTTGCCCGCCAAAAGGATGCGCATCATTTTGTGTCATAGCCTTTGTTGTTGAAAATAGTGTATCTATCTTTATATATCTATTTATTGAATTTTAGATTTTTTTAAAAAATGTCCTTTGATTGTTTTCAACTTTATTAAGTCACAAATCACAAATTCCATCGTTTACACTACCTAAAAAATTTTAGTTCTCCACGTTTTTGAACCCAAATTCCATCATTTACACTACTTAAACACATCTTAAAGTTTGGTCGCACCTTTTTAGCATTTTTTTCTTCTGTTCTTACTCTTTAGGATTCCCATTTGATCATCTTAACCATGTTTTTAGTGAATCAATATTTCTTAATCCTTTGAGTTCCAGGGTTATTAGGCACTCTGTCAAAATGATGCACATCATTTGTATCATGACCTTCGTTGTTGAAAATAGTGTATCTATCTTCGTATATCTATTTTTTGAATTTTTAAATTAAAAATATTATCCTTTGGTTGTTTTCTGCTTTCTTAAGTCACAAATTACAAAATAGAAAGAAATTTTGTCCTTCAAGTCATGTGTTTTCTTTCAATTTTGTTGTCATTGTTTTCCTCTTTGGATTTCATTTTGTAGTTTTCTTTAAATTCTTGGTATCTTTTTGTTTTCTTTGTTTTCTGTGTTCAACCTATCTATGTTCTTGAGAAAAACAAGACAACTACTTACCCACGTCATAAAGTTTGGTCTCACCTTATTTGGGGTTTTTTTTTTCTGATCTTGCTCTTTATGATTCCAATTTGATCATCTTAACCATTTCATTAGTGAATCAATATTTCTTAATCCATTGAGTTCCAGGGTTATTAGGCACTCCGCCAAAAGGATGTGCATCATTTTGTATCATGGACTTCGTTGCTGAAAATAGTGTATCTATATTGATATATCTTTTTTTGAATTTTAAAATTAAATATATTTGTCCTTTGATTGTTTCTTGCTTTCTTAAGTCACAAATCACAAAATAGAAAGAAATTTTGTCCTTCAAGTCAAGTGTTTTCTTTCAATTTTGTTGTCATTGTTTTCCTCTTTTGATTTCATTTCATAGTTTTCTTTAAAATCTCGATATCTTTTTCTTTTCTTTTTTTCTGTGTTCAACCTATCTTTTTTCTTGAGAAATACAAGAGAACTACTACAATTCATTGTTTCAAAACAAAAAAGAAGGTATTAATTCAGGTTACAACTTTAAACTGTTATAACTTTTATTTCGTGTATGGAAATGACTATTATAATATATCAAATCGAAGCTCGTTTTGTTACGTAAAAACTCACCGTAGAAATATTTTAGTACTCCATGTTTTTGAACCCAAATTCCATCCTTTACACTACTTACCGACGTCTTAAAGTTTGGTCGCACCTTTTTTGTTTTGTTTTCTATTCTTGCTCTTTAGGATTCCAATTTGATCATCTTAACCATGTTATTAGTGAATCAAAATTTCTTATTCCTATGGGTTCCATGGTTAATATGTTATCCTCCAAAAGAAGGCGCATCCTTTTGTATCATATCCTTCGTTGCTGAAAATAGTGTATCTATCTTCATAAATCATTTTTTTGAATTTTAGATTTTAAAAAATGTGTTCTTTGGTTGTTTTCTGCCTTCTTAAGTCACAAATCAAAAAATAGAAAGAAATTTTGTCCTTCAAGTCAAGTGTTTTCTTTCAATTTTGTTGTCATTATTTTCCTCTTTGGATTTCATTTCGTAGTTTTCTTCAAATTCTTGGTATCTTTTTGTTTTCTTTGTTTTCTGTTTTCAACCTATCTTTGTTCTTGAGAAAAACAAGAGAACTACTATAGTTCACTGTTTCAAACCAAAAAGAAGGAATTAATAGTGGTTGCAAGTTAAAATTGTTATAACTTTTAATTCGTGTATCGAAATGACTACTATAATATATCAAATCGAATCTCGTTTGGTTACATAAAAACTCATCGTAGCAATATTTCAGTTCTCTAAGTTTTTGAACCAAAATTCCATCATTTTCACTACTTACCCACGTCTTAAATTTTGGTCGCACCTTTTTTGCGTTTTTTTTTCTTCTGTTCTTGCTCTTTATGATTCCAATTTGATCATCTTAACCATTTCATTAGTGAATCAATATTTCTTAATCCTTTGAGTTCCAGGGTTATTAGGCACTCCACCAAAAGGATGCGCATCATTTTGTATCATGGACTTCGTTGCTGAAAATAGTGTATCTATATTGATATATCTTTTTTTTGAATTTTAAAATTAAATATATTTGTCCTTTGATTGTTTCTTGCTTTCTTAAGTCACAAATCGCAAAATAGAAAGAAATTTTGTCCTTCAAGTCAAGTGTTTTCTTTCAATTTTGTTGTCATTGTTTTCCTCTTTTGATTTCATTTCATAGTTTTCTTTAAAATCTCGATATCTTTTTCTTTTCTTTTTTTCTGTATTCAACCTATCTTTTTTCTTGAGAAAAACAAGAGAACTACCACTGTTCACTGTTTTAAAACTAAAGAAGGTATTAATTGGGGTTGTAACTTTAAACTATAATAACTTTTCATTCATGTATCGAAATGACTATTATAATATATCAAATTGAAGCACATTTCGTGACATATAAACTCAAAATAGAAATATTTCAATTCTCTGAGATTTTGAACCCAAATTCCATCGTTACCCTACTTACCCAAATCTTCAAGTTTGGACACACCTTTTGTGCTTATTTTTTTCTGTTCTTCCTCTTTAGGATTCCAATTTGATCCTCTTAACCATGTTCTTAGTCAATCAATATTTTTTAATCCTTTGAGTTCCAAGGTTATTAGGTACTCTGCCGAAAGGATGCGCTTCATTTTGTATCATGCCCTTCATTGCTGAAAATAGAGTATTTATCTTCCAATATCTATTTTTTGAATTTTAAAATTAAAAATATTTGTCCTTTGATTGTTTTCTTCTTTCTTAAGTCACAAATCACAAAATAGAAAGAAATTTTGTCCTTCAAGTCAACTGTTTTCTTCCAATTTTGTTGTCAATGTTTTCCTCTTTGGATTTCATTTCGTAATTATCTTTAAATTCTTAGCAACTTTATGTTTTCTTTGTTTTTTGTGTTTAACCTATCTTTGTTCTTGAGAAATACAAGAGAACTACTACAATTCATTGTTTCAAAACAAAAAGAAGGTATTAATTGGGGTTGCAACTTTAAACTGTTATAACTTTTATTTCGTGTATGGAAATGACTATTATAATATATGAAATCGAAGTTCGTTTTGTTACGTAAAAACTCACCGTAGAAATATTTTAGAACTCCATGTTTTTAAACCCAAATTCCATCTTTTACACTACTTACCGACGTCTTAAAGTTTGGTCGCACCTTTTTTGTTTTGTTTTCTATTCTTGCTCTTTAGGATTCCAATTTGATCATCATAACCATGTTCTTAGTGAATCAAAATTTCTTATTCCTATGAGTTCCACGGTTAATAGGTTATCCTCCAAAAGATGGCGCATCCTTTTGTATCATATCCTTTGTTGCTGAAAATAGTGTATCTATCTTCATATATCATTTTTTTCAATTTTAGATTTTAAAAAATGTGTTCTTTGGTTGTTTTCTGCCTTCTTAAGTCACAAATCGAAAAATAGAAAGAAATTTTGCCCATCAAGTCAAGTGTTTTCTTTCAATTTTGTTGTCATTGTTTTCCTCTTTAGATTTTATTTCGTAGTTTTCTTTAAATTCTCGGCATCTTTTTCTTTTCTTTGTTTTCTATGTTCAACCTATCTTTGTTCTTGTGAAAAACAAGGGAACTACTGTAGTTCACTATTTCAAAACAAAAAGAATGTATTAATTGGGGTTGCAACTTTAAACTGTTATAACTTTTAATTCGTTTATAGAAAAGATTATTATAATATAACAAATCAAAGCTTGTTTCGTTACGTAAAAACTTACCTAGCAATATTTCAGTTCTCTGTGTTTTTGAACCCAAATTACATAGTTTACACTTCTTACCCATGTCTTAAAGTTTGGTCGCACCTTTTTTTGCATTTTTTTTTCTGTTCTTGCTCTTTAGGATTCCAATTTGATCATCTTAACGATTTCATTAGTGAATCAATATTTCTTAATCCTCTCAGTTCCTAGGTTATTTGGGACTCCACCAAAAGGATGCGCATCATTTTTTTTCATGGCCTTTGATGTTGAAAATAGTGTATCTATCCTGGTATATCTATTTTTTGAATTTTAGAATTAAAAATATTTGTCCTTTGATTGTTTTCTGCTTTCTTAAGTCACAAATCACAAAATAGAGAGAAATTTTGTCCTTCAAGTCAAGTGTTTTCTTTCAATTTTGTTGTCATTGTTTTCCTCTTTGGATTTCATTTCGTAATTATCTTTAAATTCTTGGTATCTTTATGTTTTCTTTGTTTTTTGTGTTTAACCTATCTTTGTTCTTGAGAAATAAAAGAGAACTACTACAATTCATTGTTTCAAAACAAAAAGAAGATCTTAATTGGGGTTGCAACTTTAAACTGTTATAACTTTTATTTCTTGTATGGAAATGACTATTATAATATATCTAATCGAAGCTCGTTTTGTTACGTAAAAACTCACCATAGAAATATTTTAGTACTCTATGTTTTTGAACCCAAATTCAAACCTTTACCCTACTTACCGACGTCTTAAAGTTTGGTCGCACCTTTTTTGTTTTGTTTTCTATTCTTGCTCTTTAGGATTCCAATTTGATCATCTTAACCATGTTCTTAGTGAATCAAAATTTCTTATTCCTATGAGTTCCACGGTTAATAGGTTATCCTCCAAAAGACGGCGCATCCTTTTGTATCATATCCTTTGTTGCTGAAAATAGTGTATCTATCTTCATATATCATTTTTTTGAATTTTAGATTTTAAAAAATGTGTTCTTTGGTGGTTTTCTGCCTTCTTAAGTCACAAATCGAAAAATAGAAAGAAATTTTGTCCTTCAAGTCAAGTGTTTTCTTTCAATTTTGTTGTCATTGTTTTCCTCTTTGGATTTCATTTCGTAGTTTTCTTTAAATTCTCAGTATCTTTTTCTTTTCTTTGTTTTCTATGTTCAACCTATCTTTGTTCTTGTGACATATCTTTGTTCTAGGGAAAAACAAGAGAACTACTAAATTTCATTGTTTTAAAACAAAAACTAGGTATTAATTGAGGTGGTAACTTGAAACTGTTGTAACTTTTATTTCATATTTCGAAATGACTATTATAATATATCAAATCAAAGCTTGTTTCGTTACGTAAAAAGTCACCATAGCAATATTTTAGTACTCCGAATTTTGGAACCCAAATTCCATTGTTTACAACACTTACCCACGTCTTAAAGTTTGGTTGCACCTTTTTTGCATTTTTTTTTCTGTTCTTGCTCTTTTGGATTGCAATTTGATCTTCTTAACCATGTTTATTTATGAATCAATATTTCTTAATCCTTTGAGTTCCAAGGTCATTAGGCACTCCACTAGAAAGATGCACATCATTTTGTATCATGGTCTTCGAAGCTGAAAATAGTGTATCTATCTTCATATATCTATTTTTTGAATTTTAGATTTCCAAAAATTTGTCCTTTGATTGTTTTTTGCTTTCTTAAGTCACAAATCACAAAATAGAAAGAAATTTTGTCCTTTAATTCAAGTGTTTTCTTTCAATTTTGTTGTCATTCTTTTCCTCTTTGCATTTTGATAACTGTATTTTATATAGTTATTTTCACCTATTTTATCAATTATAATTGCTATGTTCTTGATGTTTTTAGTTAATTTTCGATTAATAAATTAGTATTTACTGTTTTTTTTATATTTTAATAAATGTAAATAATTTGTATCGAAAATGTACTTAATGTTAAATTTATGTCCACAAATATAATTTCAAATAATATAGTTCTTAATTACAATTTATAAAAATCGAAAATATAATTTAAATTAAATTTGGGCTTCATTTTAATTATTAAAAGTTTAAAAATTTAATTTAAAACTAGCAAAGGGCTTAATTGTAATTAAATAAAGTTGAAAATGTAATTTGAAATACATTTGTGGGTCAAAATATAATTAAGAAAGTTTAATTTTTTGCACAGGGGAGAAGAATCTACGCGCCAATCTACACGCGCAAATCGTGGACCGTCCGATCAGATAAGAAACGGCTGAGATTCGCGCGTCCATATCACCCCCGACCAAAGAGAGTGGGTGCAGGTCTCAAATTTTCACACGGCTCGGTACGCCGAGTGGGGCCCACCTACCGCGCAGGCCGGCGTGCAAGTGGGACCCACGTGTCTGACACGTCGTAGCCCCTGTCCCCCGCTTACGCGCGCCTCTGATCCCGTGCGCTGATCTGCACGTGAGCTCGGTTATTCCACCAACCATAATCTGCCACGTTTCCTCCTTAATCTATCATCCAATCATGTTAGGACACGTGGCATGTTTCGGTGAACGCAAAAGCGCGGAATCCCGGGCACGTCTCAGGAGCTGTCCCCCACGTTTCTCGCGCTTCCATCCGGTGCGGTAGTTCTCCGTGAGCCCGTCCTTTCCATCCTGTTATATGCCGCCACGTGTCCCACCATTTTCTTGCAGCGAATCAGACGCTGACACGTGGCATGCACTTTGAAATTAAAAAAAAAGTCAGAACGGCTCCCTCTGTTTATGTCGTGCACGCGTATAAAAATACAATATTCCAATTCGTACGCGTGTATGCGGAATTTAAGAAAAATGTCTGGTTTTAATTTCGATACAAATATTTTACGCGTGTATTAATATTTTAATATTTTATTGATGTATTTTTTTTGCTATAAATAGGAGATAGTTTTTAGTTGTAAAAAAGTTTGGTTGGAGTAGTGTTTGGAGTAGAGATTTAGTTTTAATTTTCGAAAGTTTTTAGAGTGTTTTAGTTTTTTCAGTTTGTAATTTTTATTGTGTTTGTGTGTTGGACGGCAAAACACGCAGAAGCCATTTTTGGCTTTTGTTGTGTTTTGCGTGTGCCAAATATTTGTTTTAAGTTATGTTTTAATTTTATTTCTGCTTCTTCTAATTTTTCTGTAGTTGTTATAATTTTTATTTTAATTTTATGAAGTAATTTAATTTTTCTAGGGTTGCATTTAATCTAAATTTATGAAGCTTTAATTTTAATTATTTTTGTTAGATTTATAAGACGTTCGATTTGTTCGTTCTATTTTGTTCTTAATGCTTTTTGATTATTTACGAATCTTATCAAAACGATCCGTGGCACATGAATAAACTTGAGAAAGGCATTTGTGTGTATATTGCTCGTAAATAGAATGACATGTATGATGAAGGATAGAGATATACCCTAATTGTATGTGTGGCCATTTGAAAACTTAGAACGTAACGAATCTCGGTAAATTTAATTTTCATAGAGATATAGTAAATTAATTTAACGAGGTGTGTTTATACGGAGCTCGAAAGAGATGTATGAATAATAAAAAAAGAAGTTTTCGGTTGACAAATTAAATGTACTAAAAAATATAAATCAAAAGAAAATAACATGATTTGAGTGGATTAGTTTGGTGAAAAATTGCAATCCTAGATTTCTTTTATTTTCTTATTTTACTTTTTTATTAACCAATGATTGTTTTGGATAAAATCAGAGAGATACAATTTTAGTACTCGACAAACTATAGTAACAAATCCTCGTGGGATCGATCTTTACTTACAAATCTTTATTACTTGTGACCGTGTATGCTTGCACGAGTTCGTGTGTTGAAAAACGTGCAACACATTTCATTTCGTAGTTTTCTTTAAATTCACGGTATATTTTTCTTTTCTTTGTTTTCTATGTTCAACCTATCTTTGTTCTTGTGAAAAACAAGGGAACTATTGTAGTTCACTATTTCGAAACAAAAAGAATGTATTAATTGGGGTTGCAACTTTAAACTGTTATGACTATTATAATATATCAAATCGAAGCTTGTTTCGTTACGTAAAAACTTACCTAGCAATATTTCAGTTCTCTGCATTTTTGAACCCAAATTACATTGTTTACACTTCTTACCCATGTCTTAAAGTTTGGTCACACCTTTTTTGCATTTTTTTTCTGTTCTTGCTCTTTAGGATTCCAATTTGATTATCTTAACCATGTTCTTAGTGAATCAATATTTCTTAATCCTTTGAGTTCTAGGGTTATTAGGTTATCCACCAAAATGAGGCACATCATTTTGTACCATGGCCTTCGTTGTTGAAAATAGTGTATCTTTCTTCATATATCTATTTTTTGAAATTTAGATTTAAAAAATTTGTCCTTTTATTGTTTTTTGCTTTCTTAAGTCACAACTCACTGTAGAAATATTTTAGTTCTCCACGTTTTTGAACCCAAATTTCATCGTTTACACTACTTACCTACATCTTAAAGTTTGGTCACACATTTTTTGCGTTTTCCTTTTCTGTTCTTGCTCTTTAGGATTCGAATTTGATCATCTTAACCATTTTCTTAGTGAATCAATATTTCTTAATCCTTTGAGTTCGAGGGTTATTAAGTTGTTCGCCAAAAGGATGCACATCATTTTGTATCCTGGCCTTCATTGCTAAAAATAGTGTATCTATCTTTATATATCTATTTTTCGAATTTTTTATTTTAAAAAATTTGTCCTTTGATTGTTTTCTGCTTTCTTAATTCATAAATCCCAAAGTAGAAAGAAATTTTGTCCCTTAAGTCAAGTGTTTTCTTTCAATTTTCTTGTCATTGTTTTCCTCTTTGCATTTCATTTCGTAGTTTTTTTAAAATTCTCGGTATCTTTTTCTTTTCTTTGTTTTCTATGTTCAACCTATCTTTGTTCTTGTGAAAAACAAGGGAACTACTGTAGTTCACTATTTCGAACCAAAAAGAATGTATTAATTGGGGTTGCAACTTTAAACTGTTATGACTATTATAATATATCAAATCGAAGCTTGTTTCGTTACGTAAAAACTTACCTAGCAATATTTCAGTTCTCTGCATTTTTGAACCCAAATTACATTGTTTACACTTCTTACCCATGTCTTAAAGTTTGGTCGTACCTTTTTTGCGTTTTTTTTTCTGTTCTTGCTCTTTAGGATTCCAATTTGATCATCTTAACCATGTTCTTAGTGAATCAATATTTCTTAATCCTTTGAGTTCTAGGGTTATTAGGTTATCCACCAAAATGAGGCACATCATTTTGTACCATGGCCTTCGTTGTTGAAAATAGTGTATCTTTCTTCATATATCTATTTTTTGAAATTTAGATTTAAAAAATTTGTCCTTTTATTGTTTTCTGCTTTCTTAAATCACAAATCACAAAATAGAAATAAATTTTTCCCTCAAGTCAATTGTTTTCTTTCAATTTTGTTGTCATTTTTTTCTTCTTTAGATTTCATTTCGTAGTTTTCTTTAAATTATCAATATCTTTTTCTTTTCTTTGTTTTCTTTGGTCAACCTATCTTTGTTCTAGAGAAAAATAAGAGAACTACTACATTTCTTTGTTTAAAAACAAAAACTAGGTATTAATTGAGGTGGTAACTTGAAACTATTGTAACTTTTATTTCATGTTTCGAAATGACTATTATAATATATCAAATTGAAGCTTGTTTCGTTACGTAAAAATTCACCATAGCAATATTTTAGTACTCCGAATTTTTGAACCCAAATTCCATCGTTTACAACACTTACCCACGTCTTAAAGTTTGGTCGCACCTTTTTTGCATTTTTTTTCTATTCTTACTCTTTAGGATTGCAATTTGATCTTCTTAACCATGTTTATTTATGAATCAATATTTCTTAATCCTTTGAGTTCCAAGGTCCTTAGGCACTCCACCAGAAAGATGCACATCATTTTGTATCATGGCCTTCGAACCTGAAAATAGTGTATCTATCTTCATATACCTATTTTTTGAATTTTAGATTTACAAAAATTTGTCCTTTCATTGTTTTTTGCTTTCTTAAGTCACAAATCACAAAATAGAAAGAAATTTTGTCCTTCAATTCAAGTGTTTTCTTTCAATTTTGTTGTCATTGTTTTCCTCTTTGCATTTCGTTTCGTAGTTTTCTTTAAATTCTCGGTATCTTTTTCTTTTCTTTGTTTTCTATGTTCAACCTATCTTTGTTCTTGTGAAAAACAAGGTAACTAATGTAGTTCACTATTTCAAAACAAAAAGAATGTATTAATTGGGGTTGCAACTTTAAACTATTATAACTTTTAATTCGTGTATAGAAATGACTATTATAATATATCAAATCGAAGCTTGTTTCATTACGTAAAAACTTACCTAGCAATATTTCAGTTCTTTACATTTTTGAACCCAAATTCCATTGTTTATACTTCTTACCCATGTCTTAAAGTTTGGTCGCACCTTTTTCCATTTTTTTTTCTGTTCTTGCTCTTTAGGATTCAAATTTTATAATCTTAACCATGTTTTTAGTGAACCAATATTTCTTAATCCTTTGAGTTCCAAGGTTATTAGGTTATCCACTAAAAGGAGGCACATCATTATGTACCATGGCCTTCATTGCTGAAAATAGTGTATCTTTCTTCATATATCTATTTTTTGAAATTTAGATTTAAAAAATTTGTCCTTTTATTGTTTTCTGCTTTCTTAAATCACAAATCACAAAATAGAAAGAAAATTTTCCTTCAAGTCAATTGTTTTCTTTCAATTTTGTTGTCATTGTTTTCTTTTTTAGATTTCATTTCGTAGTTTCTTTAAATTCTCAATATCTTTTTGTTTTCTTTGTTTTCTAAGTTCAACCTATCTTTGTTCTCAAGAAAAACAAGAGAACTGCTACAGTTCACTGTTTCAAAACAAAACGAAAGTATTAATTAGTGTTGCAAGGTTAAACTATTATAACTTCTAATTCGTGTATTGAAATAACTATTATAATACATCTATTCGAAGCTTGTTTGGTTACGTAAAAACTCACCCTAGCAATATTTCATTTTTTCGCATTTTTGACCTTAAATTATATTGTTTACACTTCTTATCCATGTCTAAAAGTTTGGTCGCACCTTTTTTGCATTTTTTTTCCTGTTCTTGCTCTTTAGGATTCCAATTTGATCATCTTAACCATGTTCTTAGTGAATCAATATTTCTTAGTCCTTTGAGTTTTAGGGTTATTAGGTTTTCTGCCCAAAGGATGCGTATCATTTTGTACCATGGCTTTCATTGCTGAAAATAGTGTATCTGTCTTTATATATCTATTTTTTGAATTTTAGATTTTAAAAAATTTGTCCTTTAACTATTTTCTGCTTTCTTAAGTCACCAATCAGAAAATGATAGAAATGTTGTCCTTCAAGTCATGTGTTTTCTTTCAATTTTGTTGTCATTTTTTTCCTATTTGTATTTCATTTCTAGTTTTCTTTAAATTATCAGTATCTTTTTCTTTTTTTTGTTTTCTGTGTTCAACCTATCTTTTTTCTAGGAAAAAAAAGAGAACTACTACATTTCAATATTTTAAAACAAAAACTAGGTATTAATTGAACTGGTAAATTGAAACTGTTGTAACTTTTATTTCATGTTTTGAAATGACTATTATAATATATCCAATTGAAGCTTGTTTCGTTCATTAAAAATTCACCGTAGCAATATTTTAGTACTCCAAAATTTTGAACCCAAAATCCATCGTTTATACTACTTACCCACGTCTTAAAGTTTGGTCCCACCTTTTTTGCATTTTTTTTCTTTTGTTCTTGCTCTTTAGGATTGCAATTTGATCTTCTTAACCATGTTTATTTATGAATCAATATTTCTTAATCCTTTGAGTTCCAAGGTCATTAGGCACACCACCAGAAAGATGCACATCATTTTGTATCATGGGCTTCGAAGTTGAAAATAGTGTATCTATCTTCATATATCTATTTTTTGAATTTTACATTTACAAAAATTTGCCCTTTGATTGTTTTTTGCTTTCTTAAGTCACAAATCACAAAATAGAAAGAAATTTTGCCCTTCAATTCAAGTGTTTTCTTTCAATTTTGTTCTCATTGTTTTCCTCTTTGCATTTCATTTCGTAGTTTTCTTTAAATTCTCGGTATCTTTTTCATTTCTATGTTTTCTATGTTCAACCTATCTTTGTTCTTGTGAAAAACAAGGTAACTACTGTAGTTCACTATTTCAAAACAAAAAGAATGTATTAATTGGGGTTACAACTTTAAACTGTTATAACTTTTAATTCGTGTATAGAAATTACTATTATAATATATCAAATCAAAGCTTGTTTTGTTACGTAAAAACATACCTAGCAATATTTCAATTCTCTGAATTTTTTAACCCAAATTCCATTGTTTACACTTCTTACCCATGTCTTAAAGTTTGGTCGCACCTTTTTTGCATTTTTTTTTCTGTTCTTGCTCTTTAGGATTCAAATTTGATATTCTTAACCATACTCTTAGTGAACCAATATTTCTTAATCCTTTGAGTTCTAAGGTTATTAGGTTATCCACCAAAAGGAGGCACATCATTTTGTACCATGGCCTTCGTTGCTAAAAATAGTGTATCTTTCTTCATATATCTATTTTTTGAATTTTAGATTTAAAAAATTTGTCCTTTTATTGTTTTCTGCTTTCTTAAATCACAAATCACAAAATAGAAAGAAAATTTTCCTTCAAGTCAATTGTTTTCTTTCAATTTTGTTGTCATTGTTTTCTTTTTTAGATTTCTTTTCGTAGTTTTCTTTAATTTCTCAATATCTTTTTGTTTTCTTTGTTTTCTAATTCAACCTATCTTTGTTCTTGAGAAAAACAAGCGAACTGCTACAGTTCACTATTTCAAAACAAAAAGAAATTATTAATTAGTGTTGCAAGTTTAAACTATTATAACTTCTAATTCGTGTATTGAAATAACTATTATAATATATCTATTCGAAGCTTGTTTGGTTACGTACAAACTCACCCTAGCAATATTTCAATTTTTCACTTTTTTCACCATAAATTATATTGTTTACACTTCTTACCCATTTCTTAAAGTTTGGTAGCACCCTTTTTGCATTTTTTTCTGTTCTTGCTCTTTAGGATTCCAATTTGATCATCTTAACCATGTTCTTAGTGAATCGATATTTCTTAATCCTTTGAGTTCTAGGGTTATTAGGTTATCCGCCAAAAGGATGCGCATCATTTTGTACCATGGCCTTCGTTGCTGAAAATAGTGTATCTATCTTTATATATCTATTTTTTGAATTTTAGATTTTAAAAAATTTGTCCTTTAACAATTTTCTTCTTTCTTAAGTAACCAATCACAGAATGGATCGAAATTTTGTCCTTCAAGTCATGTGTTTTCTTTCAATTTGGTTGTAATTTTTTTCCTATTTGCATTTCATTTCGTAGTTTTCTTTAAATTCTCGATATCTTTTTCTCTTCTTTGTGTTCTATGTTCAACGTATCTTTGTTCTAGGGAAAAACAAGAGAACTACTACATTTCACTATTTTAAAACAAAAACTAGGTATTAATTCAACTGGTAACTTGAAACTGTTGTAACTTTGATTTCATGTTTTGAAATGACTATTATAATATATCCAATCAAAGCATGTTTCGTTCATTAAAAATTCACCGTAGCAATATTTTAGTACTCCAAAATTTTGAACACAAAATCCATCGTTTATACTACTTACCCACGTCTTAATGTTTGGTCCCACCTTTTTTGCATTTTTTTTCTATTCTTGCTCTTTAGGATTGCAATTTGATCTTCTTAACCATGTTTATTTATGAATCAATATTTCTTAATCCTTTGAGTTCCAAGGTTATTAGGCACACCACTAGAAAGATGCACATCATTTTGTATCATGGCCTTCTAAGTTGAAAATAGTCTATCTATCTTCATATATCTAATTTTTGAATTTTATATTTACAAAAATTTGTATTTTTGAATGTTTTTTGCTTTCTTAAGTCACAAATCACAAAATAGAAAGAAATTTTGTCCTTCAATTCAAGTGTTTTCTTTCAATTTTGTTGTCATTGTTTTCCTCTTTGGATTTCATTTCATAGTTTTCTTTATATTCTTGGTATCTTTTTCTCTTCTTTGTTTTCTGTGTTGAACCTATCTTTGTTCTTGAGAAAAAGAAGAGAACTACTGTTGTTCACTCTTTCAAGACAAGAAGAAGGTATTAATTGGGGTTACAAGTTTAAAGTATTATAACTTTTAATTCATGTATCAAAATGACTATTATAATATATCAAATCGTAGCTCGTTTTGTTAGGTAAGAACTTACCTAGCAATATTTCAATTCTCCGTGTTTTTGAACCCAAATTCTATCGCTTACACTACTTACCCACGTCCTAAAGATTGGTCGCATCTTTTTTCCTTTTTTTTCTTTTTATTTTTGCTCCTTAGGATTGTAATTTGATCTTCTTAACCATGTTCTTTGTGAATAAATATTTCTTAATCCTTTGAATTCCAAGTTTATTAGGCATTCCCCCAAATAGATGTGCATCATTTTGTACCATGGCCTTCGTTGCTGGAAATAGTGTATCTTTCTTCATATATATCTATTTTTTGAATTTTAGATTTAAAAAATTTGTCCTTTTATTGTTTTCTGCTTTCTTAAGTCACAAATCACAAAATAGAAAGAAATTTTTCCTTCAAGTCAATTGTTTTCTTTCAATTTTGTTGTCATTGTTTTCTTCTTTAGATTTCATTTCGTAGTTTTCTTTAAATTCTCAATATCTTTTTGTTTTCTTTGTTTTCTAAGTTCAACCTATCTTTGTTCTTGAGAAAAACAAGAGAACTGCTACAGTTCACTGTTTCAAAACAAAAAGAAAGTATTAATTAGTGTTGAAAGTTTAAACTATTATAACTTCTAATTCGTGTATCGAAATAACTATTATAATATATCAAATCAAAGCTCGTTTTGTTATGTAAAAACTCACCTAGGAATATTTTAGTACTCCGCAATTTTGAACCAAATTTCATTGTTTGCACTACTTATTGATGTAATAAAATTTGGTTGCATCTTTTTTCTATTCTTGTTCTTTAGGATTCCAATTTGATCATTTTAACCATCATCTTTGTGAATCAATATTTCTTAATCCTTTGAGTTCCAGGGTTATTAGGTTTTTCGCCAAAAGGATGTGCATCATTTTGTACCATGTCCTTGGTTGCTAAAAATAGTGTATCTATCTTCATATATCTATTTTTTTATTTTTAGATTTAAAAAATTTTCTTTGATTGTTTTCTACTTTCTTAAGTCACAAATCAGAAAAATAGAAAGAAATTGTGTGCTTCAAGTCAAGTGTTTTCTTTCAATTTTGTTTTTATTGTTTTCCTCTTTGGATTTTATTTTGTAGTTTTCTTTAAATTCTCGTTATCTTTTTTTTCTTTTTTTTCCTATGTTCAACCTATTTTGTTTCTTGAGAAAAACAAGATAACTACTACAATTCACTATTTCATAACAAAAGGAAGGTAATAATTGGGGTTGCAACTTTAAACTGTTATAACCTTTTTATGTGTATCAAAATCACTATTATAATATATCAAATCGAAGCTCGTTTTGTTAAGTAAAAACTCACCATAGTAATATTTTAGTAATCTACTTTTTTGAACCCAAATTCCATCGTTTACCCTACTTACCGACATCTTAAAGTTTGGTCATTCCTATTTTGCATTTTTTTTATTCTTGATCTTTACGATTCCAATTTGCTCATCTTAACCATGTTCTTTGTGAATCAATATTTCTTAACTCTTTGAGTTCCAAGGTTATTAGGCACTCCACCAAAAGGAAGCGCATCATTTTGTATCATGGCCTTCGTTACTGAAAAAGTTTATCTATCTTCATATATCTATTTTTTCAATTTTAGATTTAAAAAAATTTGTCCTTTGATGGTTTTCTACTTTCATAAGTAACAAATCACAAAATAGAAAGAAATATTTCCTTCAAGTCAAGTGTTTTCTTTCGATTTTGTTGTCATTGTTTTCCTATTTGGATTTCATATCTTAATTTTCTTTAAATTTTTGGTTTCTTTTTCTCTTCTTTATTTTCTGTGTTCAACATATCTTTGTTCTGGAGAAAAACAAGAGAACTACTACAGTTCACTATTTCAAAACAAAAAGAAGGTATTAATTGACGTTGCAACTATAAATGGTTATAACTTTTAATTCGTGTATAAAAATGACTATTACAATATATCAAATCAAATATTCTTTCGTTACGTAAAACCTAATCGTACACATAATTCAATTCTCCATGTTTCTGAACCCAAATTCCATCGTTTACAATACTTACCCATGTCTTAAAATTTGGTCGCACCATTTTCGCGTTTTTTCTTCGATTCTTACTCTTTAGGATTGCAATTAGATTTTGTTAACCATGTTCTTTGTGAATGAATATTTCTTAATCCTTTGAGGTCAATGCTTATTAGGCACTCCACCAGAACGATGCACATCATTTGGTATCATGGCCTTCGATGCTAAAAATAGTGTACCAATCTTCATATATCTATTTTTTGAATTTTAGATTTTAAAAAAATTTTTCTTTGATTGTTTTCTACTTTCTCCAGTCACAAATCACAAAACAGAAAGAAATTTTATCCTTCAAGTCAAGTGTTTTCTTTCAAGTTTGTTGTCATTGTTTTCTTCTTTGGATTTCATTTCATAGTTTTCTTTAAATTCTCGGTATCTTTTTCTTTTCTTTGTTTTCTGTGGTCAACCTATCTTTCTTCTTGAGAAAAGAAGAGAACTACTATAGCTCCCTGTTTCAAAACAAAAAAAAGGTATTAATTGGGGTTGCAACTTTAAATAGTTAAAACTTTTTATTTCGTGTATCGAAAAAAATATTATAATATATCAAATCGAAGCTCATTTCGTTACGTAAAAACTCACGTTAGCAATATTTTAGTACTCTGCGTTTTTGAATTCCAATCCCATCATTTACACTACTTACGAACGTCTTAAAGTTTGGTTGCACCATTTTTTCTTTTTTCTCTGTTCTTGCTCTTAAGTATTCCAATTTGATCATCTTAACCATGTTCTTAGTGAATCAATATATCTTAATCTTTTGAATTCTAGGTTTATTAGGTTATCCGCCAGAAGGATGTGCATCATTTTGTGTCATGCCTTTCTTTGATGAAAATAGTGTATATATTTTTTGAATTTTAGATTTCAAAAAATTTGTCGTTTCATTATTTTCTACTTTCTTAAGTAACAAATAAAAAACTAGAAAGAAATTTTGTCCTTCAAGTCAAGGGTTTTCTATCAATTTTGTTGCCATTGTTTTCCTCTTTGCATTTCTTTTCGTAGTTTTCTTTAAATTCTCGGTATGTTTTTCTTTTCTTTTTTGAAGTGTTCAACATATCTTTTTTCTTGAGAAAAACAAGAGAACTACTACAATTCACTATTTCAAAACAAAAAGAAGGTATTAATTGGGATTGAGACTTTAAACTATTATAACTTTTATTTCGTGCATCGAAAAGACTATTATAATATATCAAATCGAAGCTCGTTTCGTTACGTAAAATCTCATCATAGCAATATTTCAGTACTCCTTCTTTTTGAACCCAAATTCCATCGTTTAGACTACTTACCCACGTCTTAAAGTTTGGTCATACCATTTTTGCGTTTTGTGTTTTCTGTTCTTACTCTTTAGGCTTCCAATTTGAACATCCTAACCATGTTCTTAGTGAATCAATATTTCTTAATCCTTTGAGTTCTAGTGTTATTAGGTTGTCCACCAAAAGGATGTGCATCATTTTGTATCATGACCTTCGTTGCTAAAAATAGTGTACCTATCTTTATATATCAATTTTTTGAATTTTGGATTTAAAAATATTTGTTGTTTGATTGTTTTCCATTTTCTCAAGCCACAAATCACAAAATAGAAAGAAATTTTGTCCTTCAAGTCAAATGTTTTCTTTCAATTTTGTTGTCATTGTTTTCTTCTTTGGATTTCATTTCATAGTTTTCTTTAAATTCTCGATATCTTTTTCTCTTCTTTGTTTTCTGTGGTCAACCTATCTTTCTTCTTGAGAAAAACAAGAGAATTACTACAGTTCCCTATTTCAAAACAAAAATAAGGTATTAATTGGGGTTGCAACTTTAAATAGTTATAACTTTTTATTTCGTTTATCGAAAAACTATTATAATATATCAAATCGAAGCTCGTTTCGTTAAGTAAAAACTCACGTTAGCAATATTTTAGTACTCTGCGTTTTTGAATTCCAATTCCATCATTTACACTACTTACAAACGTCTTAAAATTTGGTTCCACCATTTTTGCATTTTTTTCTCTATTCTTGCTCTTAAGGATTCCAATTTGATCATTTTAACCATGTTCTTAGTGAATCTATATTTCTTAATCCTTTGAGTTCTAGGTTTATTAGGTTATCCGCCAAAAGGATGCACATCATTTTGTATCATGCCCTTCTTTGATGAAAATAGTGTATATATTTTTTGAATTTTAGATTTTAAAAAATTTGTCCTTTCATTGTTTTCTGCTTTCTTAAGTCACAAATAAAAAAATAGAAAGAAATTTTGTCTTTCAAGTCAAGGTTTTTCTTTCAATTTTGTTTTCATTGTTTTCCTCTTTGCATTTCTTTTCTTAGTTTTCTTCAAATTCTCGGTATCTTTTCTTTCCTTTGTTTTTTGTGATCAACATGTCTTTTTTCTTGAGAAAAACAAGAGAACTACTACAATTCAGTGTTTCAAAACAAAAAGAAGGTATTAATTGGGGTTCAGAATTTAAACTGTTATAACTTTTATTTCATGTATCGAAATTACTATTATAATATATCAAATTGAAGCTCGTTTCGTTATGTAAAATCTAATCCTAGCAATATTTTAGTACTCTGCGTTTTTGAACCCAAATTCCATCGTTTACTCTACTTACCCACGTCTTAAAGTTTGGTCATACCATTTTTGCGTTTTTTGTTTTCTGTTCTTACTCTTTAGGATTCCAATACGAACATCCTAACCATGTTCTTAGTGAATCAATATTGCTTAATCCTTTGAGTTCTAGTGTTTCTAGGCTGTCCACCAAAAGGAAGCGCATCATTTTGTATCATGGCCTTCGTTGCTGAAAATAGTGTATTTATCTTCATATATCAATTTTTTGAATTTTGTATTTAAAAAAATTTGTCCTTTTATTGTTTTCTGCTTTCTTAAGTCACAAATCATAAAATAGAAAGAAATTTTGTCCTTCAAGTCAAGTGTTTTCTTTCAATTTTTTTGTCATTGTTTTCCTCTTTGGAGTTCATTTTGTAATTTTCTTTAAATTTTTGGTATATTTTTCTCGTCTTTGTTTTTTTGTTCAACCTATCTTTGTTCTTGAGAAAAACAAGAAAACTACGATAGTTCACTATTTCAAAACAAAAAGAAGGTATTAAATGAGGCTGCAACTTTAAATTGTTATAACTTTTAATTCGTGTATCGAAATAACTATTATAATATATCAAATGAAATATCCTTTCGTTACGTAAAACCTAATCGTAGACATAATTCAATTCTCTAAATTTTTGAACCCAAATTCCATCGTTTACAATACTTACCCATGTCTTAAAATTTGGTCGCACCATTTTAGTATTTTTTTTCTTCTGTTCTTACTCTTTAGGATTGCAATTAGATTTTCTTACCCATGTTCTTTGTGAATCAATATTTCTTAATCCTTTGAGGTCAAAGCTTATTAGGCACTCCACCAGAAGGATGCACATCATTTGGTATCATGGCCTTCGATTCTGAAACTAGTGTACCAATCTTCATATATCTATTTTTTGAATTTTAGATTTAAAATTTTTTTTTCTTTGATTGATTTCTGCTTTCTCAAGTCACAAATCACAAAATAGAAAGAAATTTTATCCTTCAAGTCAAGTGTTTTCTTTCAATTTTGTTTTCAATGTTTTCTTCTTTGGATTTCATTTCATAGTTTTCTTTAAATTCTCGGTATCTTTTTCTTTTCTTTGTTTTCTATGGTCAACCTATCTTTCTTCTTGAGAAAAACAAGAGAACTACTACAGTTCCCCGTTTCAAAACAAAAATAAGGTATTAATTGGGGTTGCAACTTTAAACAGTTATAAGTTTTTAATTCGTGTATCAAAAAAACTATTATAATATATCAAATCGAAACTCGTTTCTTTACGTAAAAACTCACGTTAGCAATATTTTAGGACTCTACGTTTTTGAATCCCAATTCCATCATTTACGCTACTTACGAACGTTGTAAAGTTTGGTTGCACCATTTTTGCATTTTATTTCTCTGTTCTTGCACTTTAGGATTCCAATTTGATCATCTTAACCATCTTCTTAGTCAATCAATATTTCTTAATCCTTTGAATTCTAGGTGTATTAGGTTATCCGCCAAAAGGATGCGCATCTTTTTGTATCATGCCCTTCTTTGATTAAAATTGTGTATATATTTTTTGAATTTTAGATTTAAAAAAATTTATCCTTTCATTATTTTCTGCTTTCTTAAGTCATAAATAAAAAATAGAAATAAATTTTGTCCTTCAAGTCAAGGGCTTTCTTTCAATTTTGTTGTCATTGTTTTCCTCTTTGCATTTCTTTTCATAGTTTCTTTAAATTCTGGGTATCTTTTTCTTTTCTTTGGTTTCTGTGTTCAACATATCTTTTTTCTTGAGAAAAACAAGAGAACTACTACAATTCACTGTTGCAAAACAAAAAGAAGGTATTAATTGGGGTTGAGACTTTAAACTGTTATAACTTTTATTTCGTGTATCGAAAAGACTATTATAATATATCAAATCGAATCTCGTTTCGTTACATAAAATCTCATCTTAGCAATATTTTAGTACACCTCATTTTTGAACCCAAATTCCATCGTTTACACTACTTACCCACGTCTTAAAGTTTAGTCATACCATTTTTGTGTTTTTTGTTTTCTATTCTTACTCTTTAGGATTCCAATTTGAACACCCTAACCAAGTTCTTAGTGAATCAATATTTCTTAATCCTTTGAGTTCTAGTGTTATTTGGTTGTCCACCAAAAGAAAGCGCATCATTTTGTATCATGGCCTTCATTGCTGAAAATAGTGTATCTATCTTTATATTTAAATTTTTTGAATTTTGGATTTAAAAATATTTGTCCTTTTATTGTTTTCTCATTTCTTAAGTCGCAAATCACAAAATAGAGAAAAATTTTGTCCTTCAAGTCAAGTGTTTTCTTTCAATTTTGTTGTCATTGTTTTCCTCTTTGGAGTTCATTTCGTAATTTTCTTTAAATTTTTGGTATCTTTTTCTCTTCTTTGTTTTCTGTGTTCAACCTATCTTTGTTCTTGAGAAAAACAAGAGAACTACTACAGTTCACTATTTCAAAACAAAAAGAAGGTATTAAATGAGGTGGCAACTTTAAATTGTTATAACTTTTAATTTGTGTATCGAAATGACTATTGTAATATATCAAATGAAATATCCTTTCATTACGTAAAACCTAATCATAGACATAATTCAATTCTCCACATTTCTGAACCAAAATTCCATCGTTTACAATACTTACCCATGTCTTAAAATTTGGTCACACCATTTTCGTATGTTTTTTTTCTTCTGTTCTTACTCTTTAGTATTGCAATTAGATTTTCTTAACCATGTTCTTTGTGAATCAATATTTCTTTATCTTTTTCTTTTCTTTTTTTCTGTGGTCAACCTATCTTTTTTCTTGAGAAAAACAAGAGAACTACTACAGTTCCCTGTTTCAAAACTAAAAGAAGGTATTAATTGGGGTTGCAACTTTAAATAGTTATAACTTTTTTATTTCGTGTATCGAAAAAACTATTATAATATATCAAATCGAAGCTGATTTTGTTACGTAAAAACTCACGTTACCAATATTTTAGTCCTCTGCGTTTTTTATTCCCAATTCCATCATTTACACTACTCACAAACGTCTTAAAGTTTGGTTGCACCATTTTTGCATTTTGTTTCTCTGTGCTTGCTCTTTAGGATTCCAATTTGATCATCTTAACCATGTTCATAGTGAATAAATATTTCTTAATCCTTTGAATTCTAGGTTTATTAGGTTATCCGCCAAAAGAATGCGCATCATTTTGTGTCATGCCCTTCTTTGATGAAAATAGTGTATATATTTTTTGAATTTTAGATTTAAAAAAAATTGTCCTTTCATTGTTTTCTGCTTTCTTAAGTCACAAATAAAAAAATAGAAAGAAATTTTGTTCTTCAAGGCAAGGGTTTTCTTTCAATTTTGTTGTCATTGTTTTCCTCTTTGCATTTCTTTCATTGTTTTCTTTAAATTCTCGGTATCTTTTTCTTTTCTTTGTTTTCTATGTTCAACTTGTCTTTTTTTCTGCAGAAAAACAAGAGAACTACTACAATTCACTATTTCAAAACAAAAAGATGGTATTAATTGGTGTTGAGACTTTAAACTATTATAACTTTTATTTCGTGTATCAAAAAGACTATTATAATATATCAAATCAAAGCTCGTTTCGTTACGTAAAATCTCATCATAGCAATATTTTAGTACTTCTCATTTTTGAACACAAATTCTATCGTTTACACTACTTACCCACGTCTTAAAGTTTGGTCATACCATTTTTGAATTTTTTTTCTTTTCTGTTCTTACTCTTTAGGATTCTAATTTTAACATCCTAACCATGTTCTTAGTGAATCAATATTTCTTAATCCTTTGGTTCTAGGGTTATTAGGTTTTTTGGAAAAAGGAAGGGCATCTTTTCTTATCACGGCCATCATTGTTGAAAATAGTGTATCTATCTCATATTTAAATTTTTTGAATTTTAGATTTAAAAAAATTTGTCCTTTTATTGTATTCTGCTTTCTTAAGTCACAAATCACAAAATAGAAAGAAATTTTGTCCTTCAAGTCAAGTGTTTTCTTTCAATTTTGTTGTCATTGTTTTCCTCTTTAGATTTTATTTCGTAGTTTTCCTCAAATTCTCGGTATCTTTTTATTTTCTTTGTTTTTTGTGTTCAACAGTTTCAAATCAAAAAGAAGGTATTAATTAGGGTTGCACATTTAAACTGTTATAACTTTTTTTTCGTGCATCGAAATGACTATTAAAATCAAATCGAAGCTCGTTTCGTTATGTAAAATCTCATCATAGCCATATTTTATTACTCCACGTTTTTTAACCCAAATTCCATCATTTACACTACTTACCGCCGTCTTAAAGTTTCGTCTCACAATTTTTGGAATTTGTTTTCCATTATTGCTCTTTAGGATTCCAATTTGATAATCTTAACCATGTTCTTAGTGAATCAATATTTCTTCTTCCCTTGAGTTCCAGGGTTAATAAGTTGTCAAGCAAAAGGGGGTGCATAATTTTGTATCATACACTTCGTTGCTAAAAATAGTGTATGTCTTCATATATATTTTTTTTGAATTTTAGATTTAAAAATATTTGTCCTTTGATTTTTCTCTACTTTTTGATGTCACAAATCACAAAATAGAAAGAAATTGTTTCCTTCAAGTCAAGTGTTTTTTCCAATTTTGTTGTCATTGTTTTCCTCTTTGGATTTCATTTCGTAGTTTTCTTTAAATTATCGGTATATTTTTCTTTTCTTTGCTTTCTGTGTTCAACCTATCTTTGTTCTTGAGAAAAACAATAGAAAAACTGTAGTTCACTGTTTCAAAGCAAAACGAAGGTATTAATTAGGGTTTCAACTTTAAACTATTATAAATTTTCATTCGTGTATCGAAATAACTATTATAATACATTAAATCAAACTCGTTTTATTACGTAAAAACTCACCATAGCAATATTTTCGCACTACATCTTTTTGAACCCATATTCCATAGTTTACACTACTTACCGACGTCTTAATGTTTGGTCACACCTTTTTTGGGGTTTTTTCTTCTATTCTTGTTCTTTATGATTCCAATTTGATAATCTTAACCATGTTCTTAGTGAATCAATATTTCTTAATGCTTTGAGTTTTAGGGGTTATTCGGTTGTCTGCCAAAAGGATGCACATCATTTTGTATCATGGGCCTCGTTGTTGAAAATAGTGTATCTACCTTCATATATCAATTTTTTGAATTTTAGATTTAAAAAAATTTGTCCTTTTATTGTTTTGTGCTTTCTTAAGTCACAAATCACAAAATAGAAAAAATTGTGTCCCTCTAGTTAAGTGTTTTCTTTCAATTTTGTTGTCATTCTTTTCCTCTTTGGATTTCATTTCTTTGTTTTCTTTAAATTCTTGGTATCTTTTTATTTTATTTGTTTTCTGTGTTCAACATATTTTTGTTCTTGAGAAAAACAAGAGAACTACTACAATTCATAGTTTCAAAACAAAAAGAAGGCATTTATTGGGGTTGCACATTTAAACTGTTATAACTTTTATTTCGTGTATCCAAATGACTATTATAATATATCAAATCGAAGCCCGTTTTGTTATGTCAAAACTCACAGTAGCCATATTTTAGTACTCCACATTTTTGAAGCCAAATTCCATCATTTACACTACTTACCGACGTCTTAAAGATTGGTCGTAGCATTTTTGGCATTTTATTCTGTTCTTGCCCTTTAGGATTCCAATTTGATTATTTTAACCATGTTCTTAGTGGATCAATATATCTTATTACTTTGAGTTCCAGGGTTAATAAGTTGTCAGCCAAAAGGAGGCGCATAATTTTGTATAATAGACTTCATTGTTGAAAATAATGTATATGTCTTGATATATATATTTTTTTGAATTTTACATTTAAAAATATTTGTCCTTTGATTCTTTTCTGCTTTCTCATGTCAGAAATCACAAAATAGAAAGAGATTTTGTCCTTCAAGTCAAGTGTTTTCATTCAATTTTGTTGTCATTGTTTTCCTCTTTGGATTTCATTTCGTAGTTTTCTTAAAATTCTCGGTATCTTTTTCTTTTCTTTGTATTCTGTGTTCAACCTATCTTTGTTCTTGAGAAAAACAAGAGAACTACAGCAGCTCACTATTTCAAAACAAAAGGAAGGTATTAATTGGGGTTGCAACTTTAAACTGTTATAACTTTTAATTCGTGTATCGAAATAACTATTATAATATATTAAATCAAAGATCGTTTTGTTGCGTGAAAACTCACCACAACAATATTTACGTACTCCATGTTTTTGAACCGAAATTCCATCATATACACTACTTACCAACATCTTAATGTTTGGTTACACCTTTTTTGGGGTTTTTTTTTCTTTTCTTATTTCTCTTTATGATTCCAATTTGATCATCTTAACCATGTTCTTAGTGAATAAATATTTCTTATTCCTTTGTGTTCCTCGGTTAATAGGTTTTCCGCCAAAAGGAGGCACATCTATTTGTATCATAGCCTTCGATGCTAAAAATAGTGTATCTATCTTCATATATCTATTTTTTGAATTTTAGATTTAAATTTTTTTTCCTTTGATTGTTTTTTGCTTTCTTAAGTCACAAATCATAAAATAGAAAGAAATTTTGTCCTTCAAGTCAAGTGTTTTCTTTCAATTTTGTTTTCATTGTTTTCCTCCTTGGATTTCATTTCATAGTTTTCTTTAAATTCTCGATATCTTTTTCTTTTCTTTGTTTTTTGTGTTCAACATATCTTTGTTCTTGAGAAAAACAAGAGAAATACTACAATTCAGTATTTCAAAACAAAAAGAAGGTATTAATTGGGGTTGCACATTTAAACTGTTATAAATTTTATTTCGTGTATCGAAATGACTATTATAATATATCAAATCGAAGCTCGTTTCGTTACGTAAAATCTCATCATAGCCATATTTTAGTACTATACGTTTTTGAACCAAAATTCCATCATTTACCCTACTTATCGATGTCTTAAAGTTTGGTCGCACCATTTTTGGCATTTCTTTTCCATTCTTGTGCTTTAAGTTTCCAATATGATTAGGATAACCATGTTCTTAGTAAATCAATGTTTCTTATTCCTTTGAGTTCCAAGGTTAATAAGTTGTTAGCCATAAGGAGGCACATAATTTTGAATCATAGACTTCATTGCTGAAAATAGTTTATATGTCTACATATATCAATTTTTTGAATTTTAGATTTAAAAAAATTTGTCCTTTGATTCTTTTCTACTTTCTGATGTCACAAATCACAAAATAGAAAGAAATTTTGTACTTCAAGTCAATTGTTTTTCTTTCAATTTTGTTGTCATTATTTTCCTCTTTGGATTTAATTTCTTAGTTTTCTTTAAATTCTTGGTATCTTTTTCTTTTCTTTGTTTTCTGTGTTCAACCTATCTTTGTTCTTAAGAAAAACAAGAGAACTACAACAGTTCACTATTTCAAAACAAAAGGAAGGTATTAATTGGGGTTGTAACTTTAAACTATTATAACTTTTAATTCGTGTATCGAAATGACTATTATAATATATCAAATCAAAGCTCGTTTCGTTACGTAGAATCTCATCATAGATATATTTTTATATTCCACGTTTTTGAACCCAAATTCCATCGTTTACACTACTTACCCACGTCTTAAAGTTTGGTCATACCTTTTTTGCATTTTTTGTTTTCTGTTCTTGTTCTTTAGGATCCAAATTTAAACATCCTAACCATGTTCTCAGTGAATCGATATTTCTTAATCATTTAAGTTCTAGGGATATTAGGTTGTCTGCCAAAAGGAAGCACATCATTTTGTATCATGGCCTTCGTTGTTGAAAATAGTTTATCTATTTTCATATATCAATTTTTTGAATTTTAGATTTAAAAAAATTGGTCCTTTTATTGTTTTTTGCTTTCTTAAGTCACAAATCACAAAATAGAAAGAAATTTTGTCCCTCAAGTCAAGTTTTTTCTTTCAATTTTTTTGTCATTGTTTTCCTCTTTGGATTTCATTTCGTAGTTTTCTTTAAATTCTCGATATCTTTTTCTTTTCTTTGTTTTCTGTGTTCAACCTATTTTTGTTTCTTGAGAAAAACAAGGGAACTATTGTAGTTCACTATTTCAAAACAAAAGAAATATATTAATTGGGGTTGCAACTTTAAACTGTTATAACTTTTATTTTGCGTATCAAAATAACTATTATAATATATCAAATCGAAGCTCATTTCGTTACGTAAAAACTCATGCTACCAATATTTCAGTTTCCCGTGTTTTTTAACCCAAATTCCATCGTTTACACTACTTACCCACATCCTTTGATTGTTTTCGGCTTTCTTAAGTCACAAATCACAAAATAGAAATAAATTTTGTCCTTCAAGTCAAGTGTTTTCTCTCAATTTTGTTGTCATTGTTTTCCTCTTTGGATTTCATTTGGTAGATTTCATTAAATTCTCGGTATCTTTTTCTTTTCTCTGTTTTCTGTGTTCAACATATCTTTGTTATTGAGAAAAACAAGATTACTACAGCGTTCAATGTTTCAAAGCAAAAAAATGGTATTAATTGGGGATGCAACTTTACACTATTTTAACTTTTATTTTGTGTACCAAAATGATTATTATAATTTATCAAATCGAAGTTCATTTGGTTACGTAAAAACTCACCATAGTAATATTTTATTACACCTCATTTTTGAACCCAAATTTCATCGTTTACACTACTTACCCACGTCTTAAAGTTTCATCACACTTTTTTTACGTTTTTTGTTTTCTGTTCCTGCTCTTTAGGATTCCAATTTTAACATCTTAACCATGTTCTAAGTGAATCAATATTTCTTAATCCTTTGTGTTCCAGGGTTATTACTTTGTCCATCAAAACAATGCGCATCATTTTGTATCATGGCCTACATTGCTGAAAATAGTGTATTTATCTTCATATATCTATTTTTTGAATTTTAGATTTAAAAAAATTTGTCCTTTGATTGTTTTCTACTTTCTTAAGTCACAAATCACAAAATAGAAAGCAATTTTGTCCTTAAAGTCAAGTGTTTTCTTTTAGTTTTGTTGTCATTGTTTTCCTCTAAGGATTTCATTTCATAGTTTTTTTTTAATTCTCAGTATCTGTTTTTTTTTTTTTTTTTCTGCGTTCAACCTATCTTTGTTCTTGAGAAAAACAAGATAACTACTACAGTTCAATGTTTCAAAACAAAAAGAAGGTATTAATTGGGGTTGCAACATTTAATTGTTTTAACTTTTATTTCGTGTATCAAAATGACTATTATAATATATCAAATCGAAGCTCGTTTGGTTTCTTAAAAGCTCACCATAGCAATATTTTACTACATTGCATTTTTTAACCTAAATTCCATCGTTTGTGCTACTTACCCACGTCTTAATCTTTGGTCGCACATTTTAACCAATTTGATCATGTTAACCATTTCTTATTGAATCAATATTTCTTAATCCTTTGAGTTATAGGGTAATTAAATTGTCCATAAAATTATGCGGATCATATTGTATCATGGCCTTAGTTGGTGAAAATAGTGTACCAATCTTCATATATCTATTTTTTGAATTTTTGTCCTTAAAGTCAAGTGTTTTCTTTCAATTTTTTGTCATTGTTTTCCTCATTGGATTTCATTTTGTAGTTTTCTTTAATTTCTCGATAACTTTTCCATTTTTTGTTTTCTGCATTCAACCTATCTTTTTTCTTGAGAAAAACAAGTGAACTACTACAGTTCATTGTTTCAAAACAAAAAGAAAGTATTAATTGGGATTGCAACTTTAGGGTGTTATAACATTTATTTTGTGTATCGAAATGACTATTATAATATATCAAAATGAAGCTCGTTTCAATACGTAAAAACTCACCCTAACAATATTTTAGTACTCAACGTTTTTGAACCCAGAAAACAATCACAGGACAAATTGTTTTAAATCTATAATTGAAAAAATATAAATAGGAGGATAGATACTATATTTTCAGCAACTAAGGCTATGATACCAAAGAAGGTGTATCCTTTTGGCGAGAAAACCCAAGAACCCAAAAACTCAAAGGAATAAGAAATATTGAATTGTTAAGAACATGGTTAAGATGATAAACCTGGAATCCTAAAGAAAAAGAACATAAAACAAGGTAATATGGTGCGACCAAATTTAAGACGTCAGTAAGTACTGTAAACGTTGGAATTTGGGTACAAAAACGTGAAGAACTAAAGTATTTATTTTGTATGTTTTTAGGTATCGAAATGAGCTTTAAATTTATATATTATAATAGTCATTTTGATGCACGAATTACGAGTTATAACAGTTCAAAGCTGCAACCCCAATTAATACCTTCTTTTTGTGTTGAAACTTTGAACTACAGTAACTCTCTTCTTATCCTGAAGAACAAAGATAGGTTAAACTAAGAAAATGAAGAATAGAAAAAGATACATAGAATTTAATGAAAACTAGGAAATGGCATCCAAATATGAAAACAATGACAACAAATTTGAATGAAAACACAATATTTAAAGGACTCAATTGGTTTCTTTTTTTGTGATTTGTGATTTAAGATATTAGAAAACAATCACAGGACAAATTGTTTTAAATCTATAATTCAAAAAATATAAATATGAGGATAGATACTATATATTCAGCAACAAAGGCTATAATACAAAACTAGGTGGATCCTTTTGACGGGGAAACCTAAGAACCTAAAAAATCGAATGAATAAGAAATATTGAATTGCTAAGAACATGGTTAAGATGATAAACCTGGAATCCTAACATAAAACAAGGTAATATGGTGCGACCAAATTTAAATACGTCGGTAAGTACGGTAACCAATGGAATTTGGGTCCACAAACACGAATAACTAAACTATTGATTATGTATGTTATTAGGTTTCAAAACGAGCTTTGATTTGAGATATTATAATAGCATTTTGATGCACGAATTACGAATTATAACAGTTCAAAGCTGCAACCCCAATTAATACCTTCTTTTTGTGTTGAAACTATGAACTGCAATACCTTCTTTTTCGCAAGTGTACGAATCGTTCAAGTAATGAAGTGTACAAAAGTACGGATATCGAACCACAAGGAATGGCGTTACTAAGTACCGAAATTGACTAATCCTAATTTTATTTGAAAACCCAATTTTTGAAATTGTTTAAGATGTAAATTAACTTAAAAATAAACGCAAATACCACAATTGAATGTTGTTCAGAAATGATTAAAAATGCTAGGGGATTTGATTTCGCTAAATCAATTCAATCCGATTTCAAGTCATGTTATATGAGAATCAAAGCTAAAAATGATGGTTGAAAAACCCAAAATTACCTAATACTCTCTCTCGAGTTATATTAGAATTACTTATCTATGAAAACCAACTATATTTCTATGAAGATTTAATCACAAACAAGCACATTACGATTAATGGAATTTCTAGAATAATCACATACATCATGCATTAGGTCTCACACTCTTATTCAACATACGGTATTTATCACAAGAAGCATTCATTACACATCTCCTCTCGGTCTCAATATAATGCAACAAATCATCTAAATCTTGGCCAGAAATTTAAAAGTATTAAGCATGGAAATAAATACTCAACTTGAAAACAATGAACTCATATAACAATGATAAAAGAAATCATATTTTCTTGATTCAACTACATCATAGCCTTAGCAAAAAATGAATTAGTTCATAATGGAAATAAGAACAAACATTATCTCAATTTAATCCATGAATAACAAATCTGAATAAAATGCAGAAAATGAAAGCTAAGGAGAAGAGATGAAAAAATCTTGAAGATGAACACATGGTAGCAACAATGGTGATAATACTTCAAGCTTCTCCAAACTCTCTCTCCAAAATTGCCTTCTCTCCTCGAAAAATGTCTCAAACCTCCTCCTCTCTGTCGTGGCCTCTTTCTCCATCTTATGGAATATATAGATCTAGAGTTTTGGGGGCAATTTTGGAACAAAACAATATAAAAAATATGTTATCTGATGAAATTCGCTGGTGGCAATATTAATCTCGCCGCGGCGAGATTTCTGGAAAAAATAAAATTTTGGTTCATTTGATTCTCGCCAGCGGTGAAAGGTGTCTCGCCGGTGGCAATATTTGCATCTGCCAAAACACGTGCTCTCGGTAAGAGTTTCGCCGACGGTGAGAATCTTCTCACCGACGGCGGGATTTCCAAATTGTGAAACTTTGTTTTTTTCTTTTTTTTTATTTTCACTCAATCCCAATCATTGAAATTTGTCCCAAACTTCTCCAAAATCATGATTTTACCTGAAAATCCACTTAAAACAAGAAATAGCCATGAAATGACATTTGTGGAGAAAATAATCAAATAAACACAATTTTCACACAAATATCAATATTTAAATCATAACAAAAATGCAATAATTTGACTCTTATCAAAGGTAAACAATGGAATTGGGTAAAAAAAATATGAAGAACTAAACTATTGATTATGTATGTTATTAGGTATCGAAACGAGCTTTGATTTGATATATTACAATAGTCATTTTGATGCACGAATTAAGAGTTATTACAGTTTAAAGTTGCAACCCTAATTAATACCTTCTTTTGGTTTTGAAATTGTGAATTGCAATAGCTTTCTTCTTTTTCTCAAGAAAAAACATAGGTTAAACACAGAAAATGAAGAATAGAAAAAGTTACCTAGAATTTAAAGAAAACTAGGAAATGAAATCCAAATAGGGAAACAATGACAACAGATTTGAAAGAAAATAGTAGATTTGAAGGACTAAATTTGTTTCTTTTTTTGTGATTTGTGATTTAAGATATTAGAAAACAATCACAGGACAAATTGTTTTAAATCTATAATTCAAAAAATATAAATATGAGGATAGATACTATATTTTCAGCAACTAAGGCTATGATACCAAACGAGGTGGATCCTTTTGGGGGAAAACCCAAGAACCTAAACACTCAAAGGAATAAGAAATATTGAATTGCTAAGAACATGGTTAAGATGATAAACCTTGAATCCTAAAGAAAAAGAACATAAAACAAGGTAATAAGGTGCGACCAAATTTAAGACGTCAGTAAGTACTGTAAACAATGGAATTTGGGTACAAAAACGCGAAGAACTAAACTATTTATTTTGTATGTTATTAGGTATCGAAACGAGCTTCGATGTGATATAGTATAATAGTCATTTTGATGCACGAATTAAGAGTTATAACAGTTTAAAGTTGCAACCCTAATTAATACCTCCTTTTTGTTTTGAAACTTGAACGCAGTAGCTCTCTTCTTTTTCTCAAGAACAAAGATAGGTTAAACTAAGAAAATGAAGAATAGAAAAAGTTACCTAGACTTTAAAGAAAACTAGGAAATGAAATCCAAATATGGAAACAATGACAACAGATTTGAAAGAAAATAGTAGATTTGAAGGACTAAATTTGTTTCTTTTTTTGTGATTTGTGATTTAAGATATTAGAAAACAATCACAGGAAAAATTGTTTTAAATCTATAATTCAAAAAATATATATATGAGGATAGATACTATATATTCAGTAACAAAGGCTACGATACCCAACATGGTGGATCTTTTGAGGGGGAAACCTAAAAACCTAAAACCTCAAATGAATAAGAAATATTTAATTGCTAAGAACATGGTTAAGATGATAAACCTAGAATCCTAAAGAAAAAGAACATAAAATAAGGTAATATGGTGTGACCAAATTTAAAGACGTCGGTAAGTACGGTAAAAAATGGAATTTAGGTACAAAAACACGAAGAACTAAACTATTGATTATGTATGTTATTTGGTATCGAAACAAACTTTGATTTGATATATTATAATAGTCATTTTGATGCACGAATTAAGAGTTATAACAGTTTAAAGTTGCAACCCCAATTAATACCTTCTTTTTGTTTTAAAACTGTGAACTGCAATACTTCTTTTTCGCAAGTGTACGAATCGTTCAAGTAATGAAGTTTACAAAAGTACGGATATCGAACCACAAGGAATGGTGTTACTAAGTACCGAAATTGACTAATCCTAATTTTATTTGAAAACCCAATTTTTGATATTGGTTAAGAAGTAAATTAACTTAAAAATAAACGCAAATACCACAATTGAATGTTGTTCACAAATGATTAAAAACGCTAAGGCATTTGATTTTGCTAAATCAATTCAATACGATTTCAAGTCATGTTATATGAGAATCAAAGCTAAAAGTGATGGTTGAAAAACCCAAATTTACCTAATACTCTCTCTCAAGTTATATTAGAATTACTTATCTATGAAAACCAACTATATTTCTATGAAGATTTAATCACAAACAAGCACATTACGATTAATGGAATTTATAGAATAACCACATTCATCATGCATAAGGTCTCACACTCATATTCAACATACGGTATTTATCACAAGAAGCATTCATTACACATCTCCTCTCGGTCTCAATATAATGCAACAAATCATCTAAATCTAGGCTTGAAATTTAAAAGCATTAAGCATGGAAACAAAATACTCAACTTGAAAACAATGCACTCATATAACAATGACAAAAGAAATCAGATTTTCTTGATTCAACTACATCATCGCCTTAGTAAAAAATGAATTAGTTCAGAATGGAAATAAGAACAAACATTATCTCAATTGAATCCATGAATGACAAATCTGAATAAAATGCAGAAAATGAAAGCTAAGGAGAAGAGATGAAAAACTCTTGAAGATGAAGACTTGGTAGCAACAATGGTGATAATCCTTCAAGCTTTTCCAAAATTGCCTTCTCTCCTCCAAAAATCTATCAGACCTCCTCCTCTCTGTCGTGGCCTCTTTCTCCATCTTATGGAAATTATAGATCTAGGGTTTTGGGGGCAATTTTGGAACAAAACAATATAAAAAATGTGTTTTCGGACGAAACTCGCCGGTGGCAAAATTCTTCTCGCCGCGGCGAGATTTCTGGAAAAATTAAAATTTTCGTTCATTTGATTCTTGCCAGGGGCGATATGAATTTGACAAGCAGCGAAAGGTGTCTCGCCAGTAGCAAGATTTTCATCTACCAAAACCCGTGCTCTTGGTAAGATTTTCGCCGTACTCTCTATAAGATTTTCGCCGACGGTGAGAATCTTCTCGCCGGCGGCGGGATTTCCAAATTATGAAACTTTGTTTTTTTCTATTTTTTATTTTCACTCAATCCCCATCATTGAAATTTGTCCCAAACATCTCCAAAATCATGATTTTACCTGAAATTGCACTTAAAACAAGAAATAGCCATGAAATGACATTTGTGGAGAAAATAATCAAATAAACACAATTTTCACACAAATATCAATATTTAAATCATAACAAAAATGCAATAATTTGACTCTTATCAAAGGTAAACAATGGAATTGGGTAAAAAAATATGAAGAACTAAACTATTGATTATGTATGTTATTAGGTATCGAAACGAGCTTTGATTTGATATATTATAATAGTCATTTTGATGCACAAATTAAGAGTTATAACAGTTTAAAGTTGCAACCCCAATTAATACCTTCTTTTGGTTTTGAAATTGTGAACTGCAATAGCTTTCTTCTTTTTCTCAAGAACAAACATAGGTTAAACACAGAAAATGAAGAATAGAAAAAGTTACCTAGAATTTAAAGAAAACTAGGAAATGAAATCCAAATAGGGAAACAATGACAACAGATTTGGAAGAAAATAGTAGATTTGAAGGACTAAATTTGTTTCTTTTTTTGTGATTTGTGATTTAAGATATTAGAAAACAATCACAGGACAAATTGTTTTAAATCTATAATTCAAAAAATATAAATATGAGGATAGATACTATATTTTCAGCAACTAAGGCTATGATACCAAACGAGGTGGATCCTTTTGGGGGAAAACCCAAGAACCTAAAAACTGAAAGGAATAAGAAATATTGAATTGCTAAGAACATGGTTAAGATGATAAACCTTGAATCCTAAAGAAAAAGAACATAAAACAAGGTAATAAGGTGCGACCAAATTTAAGACGTGAGTAAGTACTGTAAAAAAGGGAATTTGGGTACAAAAACGAGAAGAACTAAACTATTTATTTTGTATGTTATTAGGTATCGAAACGAGCTTTGATTTGATATATTATAATAGTCATTTGGATGCACGAATTAAGAGTTATAACAGTTTAAAGTTGAAACCCCAATTAATACCTCCTTTTTGTTTTCAAACTGTGAACTCAGTAGCTCTCTTCTTTTTCTCAAGAACAAAGATAGGTTAAACTAAGAAAATAAAGAATAGAAAAAGATACCTAGAATTTAAAGAAAACTAGGAAATGAAATCCAAATATGGAAACAATGCCAACAAATTTGAAAGAAAACACTAAATTTGATGGACTAAATTTGTTTCTTTTTTTGTGATTTGTGATTTAAGATATTAGAAAACAATCACAGGACAAATTGTTTTAAATCTATAATTCAAAAAATATAAATATAAGGATAGATACTATATATTCAGCAACAAAGGCTATGATACCAAACTTGGTGGATCCTTTTGAGGGGGAAACCCAAGAACCTAAAAACTCAAATGAATAAGAAATATTGAATTGCTAAGAACATGGTTAAGATGATAAACCTAGAATCCTAAAGAAAAAGAACATAAAACAAGGTAATATGGTGTGACCAAATTTAAAGACGTCGGTAAGTACGGTAAACAATGGAATTTGGGTACAAAAACACGAAGAACTAAACTATTGATTATGTATGTTATTTGGTATCGAAACGAGCTTTGATTTGATATATTATAATAGTCATTTTGATGCACGAATTAAGAGTTATAACAGTTTAAAGTTGCAACCCCAATTAATACCTTCTTTTTGTTTTGAAACTGTGAACTGCAATACCTTCTTTTTCGCAAGTGTACGAATCGTTCAAGTAATGAAGTTTACAAAAGTATGGATATCGAACCACAAGGAATGGCGTTACTAAGTACCGAAATTGACTAATCCTAATTTTATTTGAAAACCCAATTTTTGAAATTGTTTAAGAAGTAAATTAACTTAAAAATAAACGCAAATACCACAATTGAATGTTGTTCACAAATGATTAAAAACGCTAAGGCATTTGATTTTGCTAAATCAATTCAATACGATTTCAAGTCATGTTATATGAGAATCAAAGCTAAAAGTGATGGTTGAAAAACCCAAATTTACCTAATACTCTCTCTCAAGTTATATTAGAATTACTTATCTATGAAAACCAACTATATTTCTATGAAGATTTAATCACAAACAAGCACATTACGATTAATGGAATTTCTAGAATAACCACATACATCATGCATTAGGTCTCACACTCATATTCAACATACGGTATTTATCACAAGAAGCATTCATTACACATCTCCTCTCGGTCTCAATATAATGCAACAAATCATCTAAATCTAGGCCTGAAATTTAAAAGCATTAAGCATGGAAATAAACAGTCAACTTGAAAATAATGCACTCATATAACAATGACAAAAGAAATCAGATTTTCTTGATTCAACTACATCATAGCCTTAGCAAAAAATGAATTAGTTCATAATGGAAATAAGAACAAACATTATCTCAATTGAATCCATGAATGACAAATCTGAATAAAATGTAGAAAATGAAAGCTAAGGAGAAGAGATGAAAAACTCTTGAAGATGAAGACTTGGTAGCAACAATGGTGATAATCCTTCAAGCTTCTCCAAAATTGCCTTCTCTCCTCCAAAAATCTATCAGACCTCCTCCTCTCTGTCGTGGCCTCTTTCTCCATCTTATGGAATATATAGATCTAGGGTTTTGGGGGCAATTTTGGAACAAAACAATATAAAAAATGTGTTTTCGGACGAAACTCGCCGGTGGCAATATTATTCTCGCCGCGGTGAGATGAATTTTACAAGTGGCGAAAGGTGTCTCGCCAGAAGCAAGATTTGCATCTGCCAAAACTCGTGCTCTCGGTAAGATTTTTGCCATGCTCTCTGTAAGATTTTCGCCAACGGTGAGAATCTTCTCGCCGGCGGCAGGATTTACAAATTGTGAAACTTTATTTTTTTATTTTTTTTTATTTTCACACAATCCCGATTATTGAAATTTGTCCCAAACATCTCCAAAATCATGATTTTACCTAAAATTGCACTTCAAAAACGAAATAGCCATGAAATGACATTTGTGGATTAAATAATCAAATAAACACAATTTTCAAACAAATATCAACATTTAAATCATAACAAAATTGCAATAATTTGACTCTTATCAATGGTAAACAATGGAATTGGGTAAAAAAACACGAAGAACTAAACTATTGATTATGTATGTTATTAGGTATCGAAACGAGCTTTGATTTGATATATTATAATAGTCATTTTGATGCACGAATTAAGAGTTATAACAGTTTAAAGTTGCAACCCAAATTAATACCTTCTTTTTGTTTTGAAACTGTGAATTGATGTAGCTCTCTTCTTTTTTCCTCAAGAAGAAAGATAGGTTAAACACAGAAAATGAAGAATAGAAAAAGTTACCTAGAATTTAAAGAAAACTAGGAAATGAAATCCAAATATGGAAACAATGCCAACAAATTTGAAAGAAAACACTAAATTTTAAGAACTAATTTTGTTTCTTTTTTTGTGATTTGTGACTTAAGATTGTAGAAAACAATCACAAGACAAATTGGTTTAAATCTATAATTCAAAAAATATAAATGTGAGGATAGATACTATATTTTCAGCAACTAAGGCTATGATACCAAACGAGGTGTATCCTTTTGGCGAGAAAACCCAAGAACCTAAAAACTCAAAGGAATAATAAATATTGAATTGCTAAGAACATGG
Source organism: Hippophae gyantsensis (assembly GCA_030763125.1). Lineage (NCBI taxonomy): Eukaryota > Viridiplantae > Streptophyta > Magnoliopsida > Rosales > Elaeagnaceae > Hippophae > Hippophae gyantsensis. The sequence goes on along the minus strand of CM061028.1, from coordinate 43,047,398 downwards.
TTAAGATGATAAACGTGGAATCCTAAAGAAAAAGAACATAAAACAAGGTAATAAGGAGCGACCAAATTTAAGATGACAGTAAGTACTGTAAACAATGGAATTTGGGTACAAAAACACCAAGAACTAAACTATTTATTTTATATGTAATTAGTTATTGAAACGAGCTTTGATTTGATACATTATAATAGTCATTTTGATGCACGAATTAAGACTTATAACAGTTTAAAGTTCCAACCCCATTTAATACCTCCTTTATGTTTTGAAACTGTGAACTCAGTAGCTCTCTTCTTTTTCTCAATAACAAAGATATGTTAAACACAGAAAATGAAGAATAGAAAAAGATACCTAGAATTTAAAGAAAACTAGGAAATGAAATCCAAATATGGAAACAATGACAACAAATTTGAAAGAAGACACTAGTTTTGATGGACTAATTTTGTCTCTTTTTTGTGATTTGTGACTTAAGATAGTAGAAAAAAATCACAGGACAAATTGTCTTAAATCTATAATTCAAAAAATATAAATGTGAGGATAGATACTACATTTTCGGCAACTAAGGCTATGATACCAAACGAGGTGGATCCTTTTGGGGAGAAAACCCAAGAACCTAAAAACTCAAAGGAATAATAAATATTGAATTGCTAAGAACATGGTTAAGATGATAAACGTGGAATCCTAAAGAAAAAGAACATAAAACAAGGTAATAAGGAGCGACCAAATTTAAGATGACTGTAAGTACTGTAAACAATGGAATTTGGGTACAAAAACACCAAGAACTATACTATTTATTTTATATGTAATTAGTTATTGAAACGAGCTTTGATTTGATACATTATAATAGTCATTTTGATGCACGAATTAAGACTTATAACAGTTTAAAGTTCCAACCCCATTTAATACCTCCTTTATGTTTTGAAACTGTGAACTCAGTAGCTCTCTTCTTTTTCTCAATAACAAAGATATGTTAAACACAGAAAATGAAGAATAGAAAAAGATACCTAGAATTTAAAGAAAACTAGGAAATGAAATCCAAATATGGAAACAATGACAACAAATTTGAAAGAAGACACTAGTTTTGATGGACTAATTTTGTTTCTTTTTTGTGATTTGTGACTTAAGATAGCAGAAAAAAATCACAGGACAAATTGTCTTAAATCTATAATTCAAAAAATATAAATGTGAGGATAGATACTACATTTTCGGCAACTAAGGCTATGATACCAAACGAGGTGGATCCTTTTGGGGAGAAAACCCAAGAACCTAAAAACTCAAAGGAATAATAAATATTGAATTGCTAAGAACATGGTTAAGATGATAAACGTGGAATCCTAAAGAAAAAGAACATAAAACAAGGTAATAAGGAGCGACCAAATTTAAGATGACAGTAAGTACTGTAAACAATGGAATTTGGGTACAAAAACACCAAGAACTATACTATTTATTTTATATGTAATTAGTTATTGAAACGAGCTTTGATTTGATACATTATAATAGTCATTTTGATGCACGAATTAAGACTTATAACAGTTTAAAGTTCCAACCCCATTTAATACCTCCTTTATGTTTTGAAACTGTGAACTCAGTAGCTCTCTTCTTTTTCTCAATAACAAAGATATGTTAAAAACAGAAAATGATGAATAGAAAAAGATATCTAGAATTTAAAGAAAACTAGGAAATGAAATCCAAATATGGAAACAATGACAACAAATTTGAAAGAAGACACTAGTTTTGATGGACTAATTTTGTTTCTTTTTATGTGATTTGTGACTTAAGATAGCAGAAAAAAATCACAGGACAAATTGTCTTAAATCTATAATTCAAAAAATATAAATGTGAGGATAGATACTACATTTTCGGCAACTAAGGCTATGATACCAAACGAGGTGGATCCTTTTGGGGAGAAAACCCAAGAACCTAAAAACTCAAAGGAATAATAAATATTGAATTGCTAAGAACATGGTTAAGATGATAAACGTGGAATCCTAAAGAAAAAGAACATAAAACAAGGTAATAAGGAGCGACCAAATTTAAGATGACAGTAAGTACTGTAAACAATGGAATTTGGGTACAAAAACACCAAGAACTATACTATTTATTTTATATGTAATTAGTTATTGAAACGAGCTTTGATTTGATACATTATAATAGTCATTTTGATGCACGAATTAAGACTTATAACAGTTTAAAGTTCCAACCCCATTTAATACCTCCTTTATGTTTTGAAACTGTGAACTCAGTAGCTCTCTTCTTTTTCTCAATAACAAAGATATGTTAAACACAGAAAATGAAGAATAGAAAAAGATACCTAGAATTTAAAGAAAACTAGGAAATGAAATCCAAATATGGAAACAATGACAACAAATTTGAAAGAAGACACTAGTTTTGATGGACTAATTTTGTTTCTTTTTTGTGATTTGTGACTTAAGATAGCAGAAAAAAATCACAGGACAAATTGTCTTAAATCTATAATTCAAAAAATATAAATGTGAGGATAGATACTACATTTTCGGCAACTAAGGCTATGATACCAAACGAGGTGGATCCTTTTGGGGAGAAAACCCAAGAACCTAAAAACTCAAAGGAATAATAAATATTGAATTGCTAAGAACATGGTTAAGATGATAAACGTGGAATCCTAAAGAAAAAGAACATAAAACAAGGTAATAAGGAGCGACCAAATTTAAGATGACAGTAAGTACTGTAAACAATGGAATTTGGGTACAAAAACACCAAGAACTATACTATTTATTTTATATGTAATTAGTTATTGAAACGAGCTTTGATTTGATACATTATAATAGTCATTTTGATGCACGAATTAAGACTTATAACAGTTTAAAGTTCCAACCCCATTTAATACCTCCTTTATGTTTTGAAACTGTGAACTCAGTAGCTCTCTTCTTTTTCTCAATAACAAAGATATGTTAAACACAAAAAAATGAAGAACAGAAAAAGATACCTAGAATTTAAAGAAAACTAGGAAATGAAATCCAAATATGGAAACAATGACAACAAATTTGAAAGAAGACACTAGTTTTGATGGACTAATTTTGTTTCTTTTTTGTGATTTGTGACTTAAGATAGCAGAAAAAAATCACAGGACAAATTGTCTTAAATCTATAATTCAAAAAATATAAATGTGAGGATAGATACTACATTTTCGGCAACTAAGGCTATGATACCAAACGAGGTGGATCCTTTTGTGGAGAAAACCCAAGAACCTAAAAACTCAAAGGAATAATAAATATTGAATTGCTAAGAACATGGTTAAGATGATAAACGTGGAATCCTAAAGAAAAAGAACATAAAACAAGGTAATAAGGAGCGACCAAATTTAAGATGACAGTAAGTACTGTAAACAATGGAATTTGGGTACAAAAACACCAAGAACTATACTATTTATTTTATATGTAATTAGTTATTGAAACGAGCTTTGATTTGATACATTATAATAGTCATTTTGATGCACGAATTAAGACTTATAACAGTTTAAAGTTCCAACCCCATTTAATACCTCCTTTATGTTTTGAAACTGTGAACTCAGTAGCTCTCTTCTTTTTCTCAATAACAAAGATATGTTAAAAACAGAAAATGATGAATAGAAAAAGATATCTAGAATTTAAAGAAAACTAGGAAATGAAATCCAAATATGGAAACAATGACAACAAATTTGAAAGAAGACACTAGTTTTGATGGACTAATTTAGTTTCTTTTTTGTGATTTGTGACTTAAGATAGCAGAAAAAAATCACAGGACAAATTGTCTTAAATCTATAATTCAAAAAATATAAATGTGAGGATAGATACTACATTTTCGGCAACTAAGGCTATGATACCAAACGAGGTGGATCCTTTTGGGGAGAAAACCCAAGAACCTAAAAACTCAAAGGAATAATAAATATTGAATTGCTAAGAACATGGTTAAGATGATAAACGTGGAATCCTAAAGAAAAAGAACATAAAACAAGGTAATAAGGAGCGACCAAATTTAAGATGACAGTAAGTACTGTAAACAATGGAATTTGGGTACAAAAACACCAAGAACTATACTATTTATTTTATATGTAATTAGTTATTGAAACGAGCTTTGATTTGATACATTATAATAGTCATTTTGATGCACGAATTAAGACTTATAATAGTTTAAAGTTCCAACCCCATTTAATACCTCCTTTATGTTTTGAAACTGTGAACTCAGTAGCTCTCTTCTTTTTCTCAATAACAAAGATATGTTAAACACATAAAATGAAGAATAGAAAAAGATACCTAGAATTTAAAGAAAACTAGGAAATGAAATCCAAATATGGAAACAATGACAACAAATTTGAAAGAAGACACTAGTTTTGATGGACTAATTTTGTTTCTTTTTTGTGATTTGTGACTTAAGATAGCAGAAAAAAATCACAGGACAAATTGTCTTAAATCTATAATTCAAAAAATATAAATGTGAGGATAGATACTACATTTTCGGCAACTAAGGCTATGATACCAAACGAGGTGGATCCTTTTGGGGAGAAAACCCAAGAACCTAAAAACTCAAAGGAATAAGAAATATTGAATTGCTAAGAACATGGTTAAGATGATAAACTTGGAATCCTAAAGAGAAAGAACATAAAACAGGGTAATAAGGAGCGAACAAATTTAAGATGATAGTAAGTATTGTAAACAATGGAATTTGGGTACATAAACACAAAGAACTATACTATTTATTTTATATGTAATTAGTTATTGAAACGAGCTTTGATTTGATACATTATAATAGTCATTTTGATGCACGAATTAAGACTTATAACACTTTAAAGTTCCTACCCCATTTAATACCTGCTTTTTGATTTGAAACAATGAACTCAGTAGCTCTCTTCTTTTTCTCAATAACAAAGATATGTTAAACACAGAAAATGAAGAATAGAAAAAGATATCTAGAATTTAAAGAAAACTAGGAAATGAAATCCAAATATGGAAACAATGACAACAAATTTGAAAGAAGACACTAGTTTTGATGGACTAATTTTGTTTCTTTTTTGTGATTTGTGACTTAAGATAGCATAAAAAAATCACAGGACAAATTGTCTTAAATCTATAATTCAAAAAATATAAATGTGAGGATAGATACTACATTTTCGGCAACTAAGGCTATGATACCAAACGAGGTGGATCCTTTTGGGGAGAAAACCCAAGAACCTAAAAACTCAAAGGAATAATAAATATTGAATTGCTAAGAACATGGTTAAGATGATAAACGTGGAATCCTAAAGAAAAAGAACATAAAACAAGGTAATAAGGAGCGACCAAATTTAAGATGACAATAAGTACTGTAAACAATGGAATTTGGGTACAAAAACACCAAGAACTATACTATTTATTTTATATGTAATTAGTTATTGAAACGAGCTTTGATTTGATACATTATAATAGTCATTTTGATGCACGAATTAAGACTTATAACATTTTTAAATTTCCAACCCCATTTAATACCTCCTTTATGTTTTGAAACTGTGAACTCAGTAGCTCTCTTCTTTTTCTCAATAACAAAGATATGTTAAACACAGAAAATGAAGAATAGAAAAAGATACCTAGAATTTAAAGAAAACTAGGAAATGAAATCCAAATATGGAAACAATGACAACAAATTTGAAAGAAGACACTAGTTTTGATGGACTAATTTTGTTTCTTTTTTGTGATTTGTGACTTAAGATAGCAGAAAAAAATCACAGGACAAATTGTCTTAAATCTATAATTCAAAAAATATAAATGTGAGGATAGATACTACATTTTCGGCAACTAAGGCTATGATACCAAACGAGGTGGATCCTTTTGGGGAGAAAACCCAAGAACCTAAAAACTCAAAGGAATAATAAATATTGAATTGCTAAAAACATGGTTAAGATGATAAACGTGGAATCCTAAAGAAAAAGAACATAAAACAAGGTAATAAGGAGCGACCAAATTTAAGATGACAGTAAGTACTGTAAAGAATGGAATTTGGGTACAAAAACACCAAGAACTATACTATTTATTTTATATTTAATTAGTTATTGAAACGAGCTTTGATTTGATACATTATAATAGTCATTTTGATGCACGAATTAAGACTTATAACATTTTAAAGTTCCAACCCCATTTAATACCTCCTTTATGTTTTGAAACTGTGAACTCAGTAGCTCTCTTCTTTTTCTCAATAACAAAGATATGTTAAACACAGAAAATGAAGAATAGAAAAAGATACCTAGAATTTAAAGAAAACTAGGAAATGAAATCCAAATATGGAAACAATGACAACAAATTTGAAAGAAGACACTAGTTTTGATGGACTAATTTTGTTTCTTTTTTGTGATTTGTGACTTAAGATAGCAGAAAAAAATCACAGGACAAATTGTCTTAAATCTATAATTCAAAAAATATAAATGTGAGGATAGATACTACATTTTCGGCAACTAAGGCTATGATACCAAACGAGGTGGATCCTTTTGGGGAGAAAACCCAAGAACCTAAAAACTCAAAGGAATAATAAATATTGAATTGCTAAGAACATGGTTAAGATGATAAACGTGGAATCCTAAAGAAAAAGAACATAAAACAAGGTAATAAGGAGCGACCAAATTTAAGATGACAGTAAGTACTGTAAACAATGGAATTTGGGTACAAAAACACCAAGAACTATACTATTTATTTTATATGTAATTAGTTATTGAAACGAGCTTTGATTTGATACATTATAATAGTCATTTTGATGCACGAATTAAGACTTATAACAGTTTAAAGTTCCAACCCCATTTAATACCTCCTTTATGTTTTGAAACTGTGAACTCAGTAGCTCTCTTCTTTTTCTCAATAACAAAGATATGTTAAACACAGAAAATGAAGAATAGAAAAAGATACCTAGAATTTAAAGAAAACTAGGAAATGAAATCCAAATATGGAAACAATGACAACAAATTTGAAAGAAGACACTAGTTTTGATGGACTAATTTTGTTTCTTTTTTGTGATTTGTGACTTAAGATAGCAGAAAAAATCACAGGACAAATTGTCTTAAATCTATAATTCAAAAAATATAAATGTGAGGATAGATACTACATTTTCGGCAACTAAGGCTATGATACCAAACGAGGTGGATCCTTTTGGGGAGAAAACCCAAGAACCTAAAAACTCAAAGGAATAATAAATATTGAATTGCTAAGAACATGGTTAAGATGATAAACGTGGAATCCTAAAGAAAAAGAACATAAAACAAGGTAATAAGGAGCGACCAAATTTAAGATGACAGTAAGTACTGTAAACAATGGAATTTGGGTACAAAAACACCAAGAACTATACTATTTATTTTATATGTAATTAGTTATTGAAACGAGCTTTGATTTGATACATTATAATAGTCATTTTGATGCACGAATTAAGACTTATAACAGTTTAAAGTTCCAACCCCATTTAATACCTCCTTTATGTTTTGAAACTGTGAACTCAGACACTCTCTTCTTTTTCTCAATAACAAAGATATGTTAAACACAGAAAATGAAGAATAGAAAAAGATACCTAGAATTTAAAGAAAACTAGGAAATGAAATCCAAATATGGAAACAATGACAACAAATTTGAAAGAAGACACTAGTTTTGATGGACTAATTTAGTTTCTTTTTTGTGATTTGTGACTTAAGATAGCAGAAAAAAATCACAGGACAAATTGTCTTAAATCTATAATTCAAAAAATATAAATGTGAGGATAGATACTACATTTTCGGCAACTAAGGCTATGATACCAAACGAGGTGGATCCTTTTGGGGAGAAAACCCAAGAACCTAAAAACTCAAAGGAATAATAAATATTGAATTGCTAAGAACATGGTTAAGATGATAAACGTGGAATCCTAAAGAAAAAGAACATAAAACAAGGTAATAAGGAGCGACAAAATTTAAGACATTAGTAAGTATTGTAAACAATGGAATTTGGGTACAAAAACACCAAGAACTATACTATTTATTTTATATGTAATTGGTTATTGAAACGAGCTTTGATTTGATACATTATAATAGTCATTTTGATGCACGAATTAAGAATTATAACAGTTTAAAGCTCCAACCCCATTTAATACCTCCTTTATGTTTTGAAACTGTGAACTCAGTAGCTCTCTTCTTTTTCTCAATAACAAAGATATGTTAAACACAGAAAATGAAGAATAGAAAAAGATACCTAGAATTTAAAGAAAACTAGGAAATGAAATCCAAATATGGAAACAATGACAACAAATTTGAAAGAAGACACTAGTTTTGATGGACTAATTTTGTTTCTTTTTTGTGATTTGTGACTTAAGATAGCAGAAAAAAATCACAGGACAAATTGTCTTAAATCTATAATTCAAAAAATATAAATGTGAGGATAGATACTACATTTTCGGCAACTAAGGCTATGATACCAAACGAGGTGGATCCTTTTGGGGAGAAAACCCTAGAACCTAAAAACTCAAAGGAATAATAAATATTGAATTGCTAAGAACATGTTTAAGATGATAAACTTGGAATCCTAAAGAAAAAGAATATTAAACAAGGTAATAAGGAGCGACCAAATTTAAGATGACTGTAAGTACTGTAAAGAATGGAATTTGGGTACAAAAACACCAAGAACTATACTATTTATTTTATATGTAATTAGTTATTGAAACGAGCTTTGATTTGATACATTATAATAGTCATTTTGATGCACGAATTAAGACTTATAACAGTTTAAAGTTCCAACCCCATTTAATACCTCCTTTATGTTTTGAAACTGTGAACTCAGTAGCTCTCTTCTTTTTCTCAATAACAAAGATATGTTAAACACAGAAAATGAAGAATAGAAAAAGATACCTAGAATTTAAAGAAAACTAGGAAATGAAATCCAAATATGGAAACAATGACAACAAATTTGAAAGAAGACACTAGTTTTGATGGACTAATTTTGTTTCTTTTTTGTGATTTGTGACTTAAGATAGCAGAAAAAAATCACAGGACAAATTGTCTTAAATCTATAATTCAAAAAATATAAATGTGAGGATAGATACTACATTTTCGGCAACTAAGGCTATGATACCAAACGAGGTGGATCCTTTTGGGGAGAAAACCCAAGAACCTAAAAACTCAAAGGAATAATAAATATTGAATTGCTAAGAACATGGTTAAGATGATAAACGTGGAATCCTAAAGAAAAAGAACATAAAACAAGGTAATAAGGAGCGACCAAATTTAAGATGACAGTAAGTACTGTAAACAATGGAATTTGGGTACAAAAACACCAAGAACTATACTATTTATTTTATATGTAATTAGTTATTGAAACGAGCTTTGATTTGATACATTATAATAGTCATTTTGATGCACGAATTAAGACTTATAATAGTTTAAAGTTCCAACCCCATTTAATACCTCCTTTATGTTTTGAAACTGTGAACTCAGTAGCTCTCTTCTTTTTCTCAATAACAAAGATATGTTAAACACAGAAAATGAAGAATAGAAAAAGATACCTAGAATTTAAAGAAAACTAGGAAATGAAATCCAAATATGGAAACAATGACAACAAATTTGAAAGAAGACACTAGTTTTGATGGACTAATTTTGTTTCTTTTTTGTGATTTGTGACTTAAGATAGCATAAAAAAATCACAGGACAAATTGTCTTAAATCTATAATTCAAAAAATATAAATGTGAGGATAGATACTACATTTTCGGCAACTAAGGCTATGATACCAAACGAGGTGGATCCTTTTGTGAAAAAACCCAAGAACCTAAAAACTCAAAGGAATAATAAATATTGAATTGCTAAGAACATGGTTAAGATGATAAACGTGGAATCCTAAAGAAAAAGAACATAAAACAAGGTAATAAGGAGCGACCAAATTTAAGATGACAGTAAGTACTGTAAACAATGGAATTTGGGTACAAAAACACCAAGAACTATACTATTTATTTTATATGTAATTAGTTATTGAAACGAGCTTTGATTTGATACATTATAATAGTCATTTTGATGCACGAATTAAGACTTATAACAGTTTAAAGTTCCAACCCCATTTAATACCTCCTTTATGTTTTGAAACTGTGAACTCAGTAGCTCTCTTCTTTTTCTCAATAACAAAGATATGTTAAAAACATAAAATGATGAATAGAAAAAGATATCTAGAATTTAAAGAAAACTAGGAAATGAAATCCAAATATGGAAACAATGACAACAAATTTGAAAGAAGACACTAGTTTTGATGGACTAATTTAGTTTCTTTTTTGTGATTTGTGACTTAAGATAGCAGAAAAAAATCACAGGACAAATTGTCTTAAATCTATAATTCAAAAAATATAAATGTGAGGATAGATACTACATTTTCGGCAACTAAGGCTATGATACCAAACGAGGTGGATCCTTTTGTGAAAAAACCCAAGAACCTAAAAACTCAAAGGAATAATAAATATTGAATTGCTAAGAACATGGTTAAGATGATAAACGTGGAATCCTAAAGAAAAAGAACATAAAACAAGGTAATAAGGAGCGACCAAATTTAAGATGACAGTAAGTACTGTAAACAATGGAATTTGGGTACAAAAACACCAAGAACTATACTATTTATTTTATATGTAATTAGTTATGGAAACGAGCTTTGATTTGATACATTATAATAGTCATTTTGATGCACGAATTAAGACTTATAACAGTTTAAAGTTCCAACCCCATTTAATACCTCCTTTATGTTTTGAAACTGTGAACTCAGTAGCTCTCTTCTTTTTCTCAATAACAAAGATATGTTAAACACAGAAAATGAAGAATAGAAAAAGATACCTAGAATTTAAAGAAAACTAGGAAATGAAATCCAAATATGGAAACAATGACAACAAATTTGAAAGAAGACACTAGTTTTGATGGACTAATTTTGTTTCTTTTTTTGATTTGTGACTTAAGATAGCAGAAAAAATCACAGGACAAATTGTCTTAAATCTATAATTCAAAAAATATAAATGTGAGGATAGATACTACATTTTCGGCAACTAAGGCTATGATACCAAACGAGGTGGATCCTTTTGGGGAGAAAACCCAAGAACCTAAAAACTCAAAGGAATAATAAATATTGAATTGCTAAGAACATGGTTAAGATGATAAACGTGGAATCCTAAAGAAAAAGAACATAAAACAAGGTAATAAGGAGCGACCAAATTTAAGATGACAATAAATCTTGTAAACAATGGAATTTGGGTACAAAAACACCAAGAACTATACTATTTATTTTATATGTAATTGGTTATTGAAACGAGCTTTGATTTGATACATTATAATAGTCATTTTGATGCACGAATTAAGACTTATAACATTTTAAAGTTCCAACCCCATTTAATACCTCCTTTATGTTTTGAAACTGTGAACTCAGTAGCTCTCTTCTTTTTCTCAATAACAAAGATATGTTAAACACAGAAAATGAAGAATAGAAAAAGATATCTAGAATTTAAAGAAAACTAGGAAATGAAATCCAAATATGGAAACAATGACAACAAATTTGAAAGAAGACACTAGTTTTGATGGACTAATTTTGTTTCTTTTTTGTGATTTGTGACTTAAGATAGCAGAAAAAAATCACAGGACAAATTGTCTTAAATCTATAATTCAAAAAATATAAATGTGAGGATAGATACTACATTTTCGGCAACTAAGGCTATGATACCAAACGAGGTGGATCCTTTTGGGGAGAAAACCCAAGAACCTAAAAACTCAAAGGAATAATAAATATTGAATTGCTAAGAACATGGTTAAGATGATAAACGTGGAATCCTAAAGAAAAAGAACATAAAACAAGGTAATAAGGAGCGACCAAATTTAAGATGACAGTAAGTACTGTAAACAATGGAATTTGGGTACAAAAACACCAAGAACTATACTATTTATTTTATATGTAATTAGTTATGGAAACGAGCTTTGATTTGATACATTATAATAGTCATTTTGATGCACGAATTAAGACTTATAACAGTTTAAAGTTCCAACCCCATTTAATACCTCCTTTATGTTTTGAAACTGTGAACTCAGTAGCTCTCTTCTTTTTCTCAATAACAAAGATATGTTAAACACAGAAAATGAAGAATAGAAAAAGATACCTTGAATTTAAAGAAAACTAGGAAATGAAATCCAAATATGGAAACAATGACAACAAATTTGAAAGAAGACACTAGTTTTGATGGATTAATTTATTTTCTTTTTTTTTATTTGTGACTTAAGATAGCAGGAAAAAATCACAGGACAAATTGTCTTAAATCTATAATTCAAAAAATATAAATGTGAGGATAGATACTACATTTTCGGCAACTAAGGCTATGATACCAAACGAGGTGGATCCTTTTGGGGAGAAAACCCAAGAACCTAAAAACTCAAAGGAATAATAAATATTGAATTGCTAAGAACATGGTTAAGATGATAAACGTGGAATCCTAAAGAAAAAGAACATAAAACAAGGTAATAAGGAGCGACCAAATTTAAGATGACAGTAAGTACTGTAAACAATGGAATTTGGGTACAAAAACACCAAGAACTATACTATTTATTTTATATGTAATTAGTTATTGAAACGAGCTTTGATTTGATACATTATAATAGTCATTTTGATGCACTAATTAAGACTTATAACAGTTTAAAGTTCCAACCCCATTTAATACCTCCTTTATGTTTTGAAACTGTGAACTTAGTAGCTCTCTTCTTTTTCTTAATAACAAAGATATGTTAAACACAAAAAATGAAGAATAGAAAAAGATACCTAGAATTTAAAGAAAACTAGGAAATGAAATCCAAATATGGAAACAATGACAACAAATTTGAAAGAAGACACTAGTTTTGATGGACTAATTTTGTTTCTTTTTTGTGATTTGTGACTTAAGATAGCAGAAAAAAATCACAGGACAAATTGTCTTAAATCTATAATTCAAAAAATATAAATGTGAGGATAGATACTACATTTTCGGCAACTAAGGCTATGATACCAAACGAGGTGGATCCTTTTGGGGAGAAAACCCAAGAACCTAAAAACTCAAAGGAATAATAAATATTGAATTGCTAAGAACATGGTTAAGATGATAAACGTGGAATCCTAAAGAAAAAGAACATAAAACAAGGTAATAAGGAGCGACCAAATTTAAGATGACAGTAAGTACTGTAAACAATGGAATTTGGGTACAAAAACACCAAGAACTATACTATTTATTTTATATGTAATTAGTTATTGAAACGAGCTTTGATTTGATACATTATAATAGTCATTTTGATGCACGAATTAAGACTTATAACAGTTTAAAGTTCCAACCCCATTTAATACCTCCTTTATGTTTTGAAACTGTGAACTCTGTAGCTCTCTTCTTTTTCTCAATAACAAAGATATGTTAAACACAGAAAATGAAGAATAGAAAAAGATACCTAGAATTTAAAGAAAACTAGGAAATGAAATCCAAATATGGAAACAATGACAACAAATTTGAAAGAAGACACTAGTTTTGATGGACTAATTTTGTTTCTTTTTTGTGATTTGTGACTTAAGATAGCATAAAAAAATCACAGGACAAATTGTCTTAAATCTATAATTCAAAAAATATAAATGTGAGGATAGATACTACATTTTCGGCAACTAAGGCTATGATACCAAACGAGGTGGATCCTTTTGGGGAGAAAACCCAAGAACCTAAAAACTCAAAGGAATAATAAATATTGAATTGCTAAGAACATGGTTAAGATGATAAACGTGGAATCCTAAAGAAAAAGAACATAAAACAAGGTAATAAGGAGCGAAAAAATTTAAGATTGTAGTAAGTATAGTAAACAATGGAATTTGGGTACATAAACACCAAGAACTATACTATTTATTTTATATGTAATTAGTTATTGAAACGAGCTTTGATTTGATACATTATAATAGTCATTTTGATGCACGAATTAAGACTTATAACAGTTTAAAGTTCCAACCCCATTTAATACCTCCTTTATGTTTTGAAACTGTGAACTCAGTAGCTCTCTTCTTTTTCTCAATAACAAAGATATGTTAAACACAGAAAATGAAGAATAGAAAAAGATACCTAGAATTTAAAGAAAACTAGGAAATGAAATCCAAATATGGAAACAATGACAACAAATTTGAAAGAAGACACTAGTTTTGATGGACTAATTTTGTTTCTTTTTTGTGATTTGTGACTTAAGATAGCAGAAAAAATCACAGGACAAATTGTCTTAAATCTATAATTCAAAAAATATAAATGTGAGGATAGATACTACATTTTCGGCAACTAAGGCTATGATACCAAACGAGGTGGATCCTTTTGGGGAGAAAACCCAAGAACCTAAAAACTCAAAGGAATAATAAATATTGAATTGCTAAGAACATGGTTAAGATGATAAACGTGGAATCCTAAAGAAAAAGAACATAAAACAAGGTAATAAGGAGCGACCAAATTTAAGATGACTGTAAGTAATGGAATTTGGGTACAAAAACACCAAGAACTATACTATTTATTTTATATGTAATTGGTTATTGAAACGAGCTTTGATTTGATACATTATAATAGTCATTTTGATGCACGAATTAAGACTTATAACAGTTTAAAGTTCCAACCCCATTTAATACCTCCTTTATGTTTTGAAACTGTGAACTCAGTAGCTCTCTTCTTTTTCTCAATAACAAAGATATGTTAAACACAGAAAATGAAGAATAGAAAAAGATACCTAGAATTTAAAGAAAACTAGGAAATGAAATCCAAATATGGAAACAATGACAACAAATTTGAAAGAAGACACTAGTTTTGATGGACTAATTTTGTTTCTTTTTTGTGATTTGTGACTTAAGATAGCAGAAAAAAAATCACAGGACAAATTGTCTTAAATCTATAATTCAAAAAATATAAATGTGAGGATAGATACTACATTTTCGGCAACTAAGGCTATGATACCAAACGAGGTGGATCCTTTTGGGGAGAAAACCCAAGAACCTAAAAACTCAAAGGAATAATAAATATTGAATTGCTAAGAACATGGTTAAGATGATAAACGTGGAATCCTAAAGAAAAAGAACATAAAACAAGGTAATAAGGAGCGACCAAATTTAAGATGACAGTAAGTACTGTAAACAATGGAATTTGGGTACAAAAACACCAAGAACTATACTATTTATTTTATATGTAATTAGTTATTGAAACGAGCTTTGATTTGATACATTATAATAGTCATTTTGATGCACGAATTAAGACTTATAACATTTTAAAGTTCCAACCCCATTTAATACCTCCTTTATGTTTTGAAACTGTGAACTCAGTAGCTCTCTTCTTTTTCTCAATAACAAAGATATGTTAAACACAGAAAATGAAGAATAGAAAAAGATACCTAGAATTTAAAGAAAACTAGGAAATGAAATCCAAATATGGAAACAATGACAACAAATTTGAAAGAAGACACTAGTTTTGATGGACTAATTTTGTTTCTTTTTTGTGATTTGTGACTTAAGATAGCATAAAAAAATCACAGGACAAATTGTCTTAAATCTATAATTCAAAAAATATAAATGTGAGGATAGATACTACATTTTCGGCAACTAAGGCTATGATACCAAACGAGGTGGATCCTTTTGGGGAGAAAACCCAAGAACCTAAAAACTCAAAGGAATAATAAATATTGAATTGCTAAGAACATGGTTAAGATGATAAACGTGGAATCCTAAAGAAAAAGAACATAAAACAAGGTAATAAGGAGCGACCAAATTTAAGATGACAGTAAGTACTGTAAACAATGGAATTTGGGTACAAAAACACCAAGAACTATACTATTTATTTTATATGTAATTGGTTATTGAAACGAGCTTTGATTTGATACATTATAATAGTCATTTTGATGCACGAATTAAGACTTATAACATTTTTAAATTTCCAACCCCATTTAATACCTCCTTTATGTTTTGAAACTGTGAACTCAGTAGCTCTCTTCTTTTTCTCAATAACAAAGATATGTTAAACACATAAAATGAAGAATAGAAAAAGATACCTAGAATTTAAAGAAAACTAGGAAATGAAATCCAAATATGGAAACAATGACAACAAATTTGAAAGAAGACACTAGTTTTGATGGACTAATTTTGTTTCTTTTTTGTGATTTGTGACTTAAGATAGCATAAAAAAATCACAGGACAAATTGTCTTAAATCTATAATTCAAAAAATATAAATGTGAGGATAGATACTACATTTTCGGCAACTAAGGCTATGATACCAAACGAGGTGGATCCTTTTGGGGAGAAAACCCAAGAACCTAAAAACTCAAAGGAATAATAAATATTGAATTGCTAAGAACATGGTTAAGATGATAAACGTGGAATCCTAAAGAAAAAGAACATAAAACAAGGTAATAAGGAGCGACCAAATTTAAGATGACAGTAAGTACTGTAAACAATGGAATTTGGGTACAAAAACACCAAGAACTATACTATTTATTTTATATGTAATTAGTTATTGAAACGAGCTTTGATTTGATACATTATAATAGTCATTTTGATGCACGAATTAAGACTTATAACAGTTTAAAGTTCCAACCCCATTTAATACCTCCTTTATGTTTTGAAACTGTGAACTCAGTAGCTCTCTTCTTTTTCTCAATAACAAAGATATGTTAAACACAGAAAATGAAGAATAGAAAAAGATACCTAGAATTTAAAGAAAACTAGGAAATGAAATCCAAATATGGAAACAATGACAACAAATTTGAAAGAAGACACTAGTTTTGATGGACTAATTTTGTTTCTTTTTTGTGATTTGTGACTTAAGATAGCAGAAAAAAATCACAGGACAAATTGTCTTAAATCTATAATTCAAAAAATATAAATGTGAGGATAGATACTACATTTTCGGCAACTAAGGCTATGATACCAAACGAGGTGGATCCTTTTGGGGAGAAAACCCAAGAACCTAAAAACTCAAAGGAATAATAAATATTGAATTGCTAAGAACATGGTTAAGATGATAAACGTGGAATCCTAAAGAAAAAGAACATAAAACAAGGTAATAAGGAGCGACCAAATTTAAGATGACAGTAAGTACTGTAAACAATGGAATTTGGGTACAAAAACACCAAGAACTATACTATTTATTTTATATGTAATTAGTTATGGAAACGAGCTTTGATTTGATACATTATAATAGTCATTTTGATGCACGAATTAAGACTTATAACAGTTTAAAGTTCCAACCCCATTTAATACCTCCTTTATGTTTTGAAACTGTGAACTCCGTAGCTCTCTTCTTTTTCTCAATAACAAAGATATGTTAAACACAGAAAATGAAGAATAGAAAAAGATACCTAGAATTTAAAGAAAACTAGGAAATGAAATCCAAATATGGAAACAATGACAACAAATTTGAAAGAAGACACTAGTTTTGATGGACTAATTTTGTTTCTTTTTTGTGATTTGTGACTTAAGATAGCAGAAAAAAATCACAGGACAAATTGTCTTAAATCTATAATTCAAAAAATATAAATGTGAGGATAGATACTACATTTTCGGCAACTAAGGCTATGATACCAAACGAGGTGGATCCTTTGGGGAGAAAACCCAAGAACCTAAAAACTCAAAGGAATAATAAATATTGAATTGCTAAGAACATGGTTAAGATGATAAACGTGGAATCCTAAAGAAAAAGAACATAAAACAAGGTAATAAGGAGCGACCAAATTTAAGATGACAGTAAGTACTGTAAACAATGGAATTTGGGTACAAAAACACCAAGAACTATACTATTTATTTTATATGTAATTAGTTATTGAAACGAGCTTTGATTTGATACATTATAATAGTCATTTTGATGCACGAATTAAGACTTATAACAGTTTAAAGTTCCAACCCCATTTAATACCTCCTTTATGTTTTGAAACTGTGAACTCTGTAGCTCTCTTCTTTTTCTCAATAACAAAGATATGTTAAACACAGAAAATGAAGAATAGAAAAAGATACCTAGAATTTAAAGAAAACTAGGAAATGAAATCCAAATATGGAAACAATGACAACAAATTTGAAAGAAGACACTAGTTTTGATGGACTAATTTTGTTTCTTTTTTGTGATTTGTGACTTAAGATAGCAGAAAAAAATCACAGGACAAATTGTCTTAAATCTATAATTCAAAAAATATAAATGTGAGGATAGATACTACATTTTCGGCAACTAAGGCTATGATACCAAACGAGGTGGATCCTTTTGGGGAGAAAACCCAAGAACCTAAAAACTCAAAGGAATAATAAATATTGAATTGCTAAGAACATGGTTAAGATGATAAACGTGGAATCCTAAAGAAAAAGAACATAAAACAAGGTAATAAGGAGCGACCAAATTTAAGATGACTGTAAGTACTGTAAACAATGGAATTTGGGTACAAAAACACCAAGAACTATACTATTTATTTTATATGTAATTAGTTATTGAAACGAGCTTTGATTTGATACATTATAATAGTCATTTTGATGCACGAATTAAGACTTATAACAGTTTAAAGTTCCAACCCCATTTAATACCTCCTTTATGTTTTGAAACTGTGAACTCAGTAGCTCTCTTCTTTTTCTCAATAACAAAGATATGTTAAACACAGAAAATGAAGAATAGAAAAAGATACCTAGAATTTAAAGAAAACTAGGAAATGAAATCCAAATATGGAAACAATGACAACAAATTTGAAAGAAGACACTAGTTTTGATGGACTAATTTTGTTTCTTTTTGTGATTTGTGACTTAAGATAGCAGAAAAAAATCACAGGACAAATTGTCTTAAATCTATAATTCAAAAAATATAAATGTGAGGATAGATACTACATTTTCGGCAACTAAGGCTATGATACCAAAGGAGGTGTATCCTTTTGGCGGGAAAACCCAAGAACCTAAAATCTCAAAGGAATAAGAAATATTGAATTGCTAAGAACATGGTTAAGATGATAAACGTGGAATCCTAAAGAAAAAGAACATAAAACAAGGTAATAAGGAGCGACCAAATTTAAGATGACAGTAAGTACTGTAAACAATGGAATTTGGGTACAAAAACACCAAGAACTATACTATTTATTTTATATGTAATTAGTTATTGAAACGAGCTTTGATTTGATACATTATAATAGTCATTTTGATGCACGAATTAAGACTTATAACAGTTTAAAGTTCCAACCCCATTTAATACCTCCTTTATGTTTTGAAACTGTGAACTCAGTAGCTCTCTTCTTTTTCTCAATAACAAAGATATGTTAAACACAGAAAATGAAGAATAGAAAAAGATACCTAGAATTTAAAGAAAACTAGGAAATGAAATCCAAATATGGAAACAATGACAACAAATTTGAAAGAAGACACTAGTTTTGATGGACTAATTTTGTTTCTTTTTTGTGATTTGTGACTTAAGATACCAGAAAAAAATCACAGGACAAATTGTCTTAAATCTATAATTCAAAAAATATAAATGTGAGGATAGATACTACATTTTCGGCAACTAAGGCTATGATACCAAACGAGGTGGATCCTTTTGGGGAGAAAACCCAAGAACCTAAAAACTCAAAGGAATAATAAATATTGAATTGCTAAGAACATGGTTAAGATGATAAACGTGGAATCCTAAAGAAAAAGAACATAAAACAAGGTAATAAGGAGCGACCAAATTTAAGACGTCAGTAAGTACTGTAAACAATGGAATTTGGGTACAAAAACACCAAGAACTATACTATTTATTTTATATGTAATTAGTTATGGAAACGAGCTTTGATTTGATACATTATAATAGTCATTTTGATGCACGAATTAAGACTTATAACAGTTTAAAATTCCAACCCCATTTAATACCTCCTTTATGTTTTGAAACTGTGAACTCAGTAGCTCTCTTCTTTTTCTCAATAACAAAGATATGTTAAACACAGAAAATGAAGAATAGAAAAAGATACCTAGAATTTAAAGAAAACTAGGAAATGAAATCCAAATATGGAAACAATGACAACAAATTTGAAAGAAGACACTAGTTTTGATGGACTAATTTTGTTTCTTTTTTGTGATTTGTGACTTAAGATAGCAGAAAAAAATCACAGGACAAATTGTCTTAAATCTATAATTCAAAAAATATAAATGTGAGGATAGATACTACATTTTCGGCAACTAAGGCTATGATACCAAACGAGGTGGATCCTTTTGGGGAGAAAACCCAAGAACCTAAAAACTCAAAGGAATAATAAATATTGAATTGCTAAGAACATGGTTAAGATGATAAACGTGGAATCCTAAAGAAAAAGAACATAAAACTAGGTAATAAGGAGCTACAAAATTTAAGATTTAAGTACTGTATACAATGGAATTTGTGTACAAAAATGCCAAGAACTAAACTATTTATTTTATATGTAATTAGTTATGGAAACGAGCTTTGATTTGATATATTATAATAGTCATTTTGATGCACGAATTAAGAATTATAACAGTTTAAAGCTCCAACCCCATTTAATACCTTTTTTATGTTTTGAAACTGTGAACTCAGTAGCTCTCTTCTTTTTCTCAATAACAAAGATATGTTAAACACAGAAAATGAAGAATAGAAAAAGATACCTAGAATTTAAAGAAAACTAGGAAATGAAATCCAAATATGGAAACAATGACAACAAATTTGAAAGAAGACACTAGTTTTGATGGACTAATTTTGTTTCTTTTTTGTGATTTGTGACTTAAGATAGCAGAAAAAAATCACAGGACAAATTGTCTTAAATCTATAATTCAAAAAATATAAATGTGAGGATAGATACTACATTTTCGGCAACTAAGGCTATGATACCAAACGAGGTGGATCCTTTTGGGGAGAAAACCCAAGAACCTAAAAACTCAAAGGAATAATAAATATTGAATTGCTAAGAACATGGTTAAGATGATAAACGTGGAATCCTAAAGAAAAAGAACATAAAACAAGGTAATAAGGAGCGACCAAATTTAAGATGACAGTAAGTACTGTAAACAATGGAATTTGGGTACAAAAACACCAAGAACTATACTATTTATTTTATATGTAATTAGTTATTGAAACGAGCTTTGATTTGATACATTATAATAGTCATTTTGATGCACGAATTAAGACTTATATGTTTTAAAGTTCCAACCCCATTTAATAGCTGTTTTATGTTTTGAAGCTGTGAACTCAGTAGCTCTCTTCTTTTTCTCAATAACAAAGATATGTTAAACACAGAAAATGAAGAATAGAAAAAGATACCTAGAATTTAAAGAAAACTAGGAAATGAAATCCAAATATGGAAACAATGACAACAAATTTGAAAGAAGACACTAGTTTTGATGGACTAATTTTGTTTCTTTTTGTGATTTGTGACTTAAGATAACAGAAACAAATGACAGGACAAATTGTCTTAAACTTATAATTCAAAAAATATAAATGTGAGGATAGATACTACATCTTCGACAACTAAGGCTATGATACCAAACGAGGTGGATCCTTTTGGGAGAAAACCCAAGAACCTAAAAACTCAAAGGAATAATAAATATTGAATTGCTAAGAACATGGTTAAGATGATAAACGTGGAATCCTAAAGAAATAGAACATAAAACAAGGTAATAAGGAGCGACCAAATTTAAGATGACAGTAAGTCTTGTAAACAATGGAATTTGGGTACAAAAACACCAAGAACTATACTATTTATTTTATATGTAACTAGTTATGGAAACGAGCTTTGATTTGATACATTATAATAGTCATTTTAATCCGCGAATTAAGACTTATAAGTTTTAAAGCTCCAACCCCATTTAATACCTCCTTTATGTTTTGAAGCTGTGAACTCAGTAGCTCTCTTCTTTTTCTCAATAACAAAGATATGTTAAACACAGAAAATGAAGAATAGAAAAAGATACCTAGAATTTAAAGAAAACTAGGAAATGAAATCCAAATATGGAAACAATGACAACAAATTTGAAAGAAGACACTAGTTTTGATGGACTAATTTTGTTTCTTTTTTGTGATTTGTGACTTAAGATAGCAGAAAAAAATCACAGGACAAATTGTCTTAAATCTATAATTCAAAAAATATAAATGTGAGGATAGATACTACATTTTCGGCAACTAAGGCTATGATACCAAACGAGGTGGATCCTTTTGGGGAGAAAACCCAAGAACCTAAAAACTCAAAGGAATAATAAATATTGAATTGCTAAGAACATGGTTAAGATGATAAACGTGGAATCCTAAAGAAAAAGAACATAAAACAAGGTAATAAGGAGCGACCAAATTTAAGATGACTGTAAGTACTGTAAACAATGGAATTTGGGTACAAAAACACCAAGAACTATACTATTTATTTTATATGTAATTAGTTATTGAAACGAGCTTTGATTTGATACATTATAATAGTCATTTTGATGCACGAATTAAGACTTATAACAGTTTAAAGTTCCAACCCCATTTAATACCTCCTTTATGTTTTGAAACTGTGAACTCTGTAGCTCTCTTCTTTTTCTCAATAACAAAGATATGTTAAACACAGAAAATGAAGAATAGAAAAAGATACCTAGAATTTAAAGAAAACTAGGAAATGAAATCCAAATATGGAAACAATGACAACAAATTTGAAAGAAGACACTAGTTTTGATGGACTAATTTTGTTTCTTTTTTGTGATTTGTGACTTAAGATAGCAGAAAAAAATCACAGGACAAATTGTCTTAAATCTATAATTCAAAAAATATAAATGTGAGGATAGATACTACATTTTCGGCAACTAAGGCTATGATACCAAACGAGGTGGATCCTTTTGGCGGGAAAAGCCAAGAACCTAAAAACTCAAAGGAATAATAAATATTGAATTGCTAAGAACATGGTTAAGATGATAAACGTGCAATCCTAAAGAAAAAGAACATAAAACAAGGTAATAAGGAGCGACCAAATTTAAGATGACAGAAAGTACTGTAAAGAACGGAATTTGGGTACAAAAACACCAAGAACTATACTATTTATTTTATATGTAAATAGTTATTGAAACGAGCTTTGATTTGATACATTATAATAGTCATTTTGATGGACGAATTAAGACTTATAAGATTTTATAGTTCCAACCCCATTTAATACCTCCTTTATGTTTTGAAACTGTGAACTCTGTAGCTCTCTTCTTTTTCTCAATAACAAAGATATGTTAAACACAGAAAATGAAGAATAGAAAAAGATACCTAGAATTTAAAGAAAACTAGGAAATGAAATCCAAATATGGAAACAATGACAACAAATTTGAAAGAAGACACTAGTTTTGATGGACTAATTTTGTTTCTTTTTTGTGATTTGTGACTTAAGATAGCAGAAAAAAATCACAGGACAAATTGTCTTAAATCTATAATTCAAAAAATATAAATGTGAGGATAGATACTACATTTTCGGCAACTAAGGCTATGATACCAAACGAGGTGGATCCTTTGGGGAGAAAACCCAAGAACCTAAAAACTCAAAGGAATAATAAATATTGAATTGCTAAGAACATGGTTAAGATGATAAACGTGGAATCCTAAAGAAAAAGAACATAAAACAAGGTAATAAGGAGCGACCAAATTTAAGATGACTGTAAGTACTATAAACAATGGAATTTGGGTACAAAAACACCAAGAACTATACTATTTATTTTATATGTAATTAGTTATTGAAACGAGCTTTGATTTGATACATTATAATAGTCATTTTGATGCACGAATTAAGACTTATAACAGTTTAAAGTTCCAACCCCATTTAATACCTCCTTTATGTTTTGAAGCTGTGAACTCAGTAGCTCTCTTCTTTTTCTCAATAACAAAGATATGTTAAACACAGAAAATGAAGAATAGAAAAAGATACCTAGAATTTAAAGAAAACTAGGAAATGAAATCCAAATATGGAAACAATGACAACAAATTTGAAAGAAGACACTAGTTTTGATGGACTAATTTTGTTTCTTTTTTGTGATTTGTGACTTAAGATAGCATAAAAAAATCACAGGACAAATTGTCTTAAATCTATAATTCAAAAAATATAAATGTGAGGATAGATACTACATTTTCGGCAACTAAGGCTATGATACCAAACGAGGTGGATCCTTTTGGGGAGAAAACCCAAGAACCTAAAAACTCAAAGGAATAATAAATATTGAATTGCTAAGAACATGGTTAAGATGATAAACGTGGAATCCTAAAGAAAAAGAACATAAAACAAGGTAATAAGGAGCGACCAAATTTAAGACGTCATTAAGTACTGTAAACAATGGAATTTGGGTACAAAAACACCAAGAACTATACTATTTATTTTATATGTAATTAGTTATTGAAACGAGCTTTGATTTGATACATTATAATAGTCATTTTGATGCACGAATTAAGACTTATAACAGTTTAAAGTTCCAACCCCATTTAATACCTCCTTTATGTTTTGAAACTGTGAACTCAGTAGCTCTCTTCTTTTTCTCAATAACAAAGATATGTTAAAAAATAGAAAATGAAGAAAAGAAAAAGATACCTAGAATTTAAAGAAAACTACGAAATGAAATCCAAATATGGAAACAATGACAACAAATTTGAAAGAAGACACTAGTTTTGATGGACTAATTTTGTTTCTTTTTTGTGATTTGTGACTTAAGATAGCCGGAAAAAATCACAGGACAAATTGTCTTAAATCTATAATTCAAAAAATATAAATGTGAGGATAGATACTACATTTTCGGCAACTAAGGCTATGATACCAAACGAGGTGGATCCTTTTGGGGAGAAAACCCAAGAACCTAAAAACTCAAAGGAATAATAAATATTGAATTGCTAAGAACATGGTTAAGATGATAAACGTGGAATCCTAAAGAAAAAGAACATAAAACAAGGTAATAAGGAGCGACCAAATTTAAGATGACTGTAAGTACTGTAAACAATGGAATTTGGGTACAAAAACACCAAGAACTATACTATTTATTTTATATGTAATTAGTTATGGAAACGAGCTTTGATTTGATACATTATAATAGTCATTTTGATGCACGAATTAAGACTTATAACAGTTTAAAGTTCCAACCCCATTTAATACCTCCTTTATGTTTTGAAACTGTGAACTCGGTAGCTCTCTTCTTTTTCTCAATAACAAAGATATGTTAAACACAGAAAATGAAGAATAGAAAAAGATACCTAGAATTTAAAGAAAACTAGGAAATGAAATCCAAATATGGAAACAATGACAACAAATTTGAAAGAAGACACTAGTTTTGATGGACTAATTTTGTTTCTTTTTTGTGATTTGTGACTTAAGATAGCAGAAAAAAATCACAGGACAAATTGTCTTAAATCTATAATTCAAAAAATATAAATGTGAGGATAGATACTACATTTTCGGCAACTAAGGCTATGATACCAAACGAGGTGGATCCTTTTGGGAGAAAACCCAAGAACCTAAAAACTCAAAGGAATAATAAATATTGAATTGCTCAGAACATGGTTAAGATGATAAACGTGGAATCCTAAAGAAATAGAACATAAAACAAGGTAATAAGGAGCGACCAAATTTAAGATGACGATGAAATCTTGTAAACAATGGAATTTGGGTACAAAAACACCAAGAACTATACTATTTATTTTATATTTAATTAGTTATTGAAACGAGCTTTGATTTGATACATTATAATAGTCATTTTGATGCACGAATTAAGACTTATAACAGTTTAAAGTTCCAACCCCATTTAATACCTCCTTTATGTTTTGAAACTGTGAACTCAGTAGCTCTCTTCTTTTTCTCAATAACAAAGATATGTTAAAAAATAGAAAATGAAGAATAGAAAAAGATACCTAGAATTTAAAGAAAACTAGGAAATGAAATCCAAATATGGAAACAATGACAACAAATTTGAAAGAAGACACTAGTTTTGATGGACTAATTTTGTTTCTTTTTTGTGATTTGTGACTTAAGATAGCAGAAAAAAATCACAGGACAAATTGTCTTAAATCTATAATTCAAAAAATATAAATGTGAGGATAGATACTACATTTTCGGCAACTAAGGCTATGATACCAAACGAGGTGGATCCTTTTGGGAAGAAAACCCAAGAACCTAAAAACTCAAAGGAATAATAAATATTGAATTGCTAAGAACATGGTTAAGATGATAAATGTGGAATCCTAAAGAAAAAGAACATAAAACAAGGTAATAAGGAGCGACCAAATTTAAGATGACAGTAAGTACTGTAAACAATGGAATTTGGGTACATAAACACCAAGAACTATACTATTTATTTTATATGTAATTAGTTATTGAAACGAGCTTTGATTTGATACATTATAATAGTCATTTTGATGCACGAATTAAGACTTATAACAGTTTAAAGTTCCAACCCCATTTAATACCTCCTTTATGTTTTGAAACTGTGAACTCGGTAGCTCTCTTCTTTTTCTCAATAACAAAGATATGTTAAACACAGAAAATGAAGAATAGAAAAAGATACCTAGAATTTAAAGAAAACTAGGAAATGAAATCCAAATATGGAAACAATGACAACAAATTTGAAAGAAGACACTAGTTTTGATGGACTAATTTTGTTTCTTTTTTGTGATTTGTGACTTAAGATAGCAGAAAAAAATCACAGGACAAATTGTCTTAAATCTATAATTCAAAAAATATAAATGTGAGGATAGATACTACATTTTCGGCAACTAAGGCTATGATACCAAACGAGGTGGATCCTTTTGGGAAGAAAACCCAAGAACCTAAAAACTCAAAGGAATAATAAATATTGAATTGCTAAGAACATGGTTAAGATGATAAATGTGGAATCCTAAAGAAAAATAACATAAAACAAGGTAATAAGGAGCGACCAAATTTAAGATGACATTAAGTACTGTAAACAATGGAATTTGGGTACAAAAACACCAAGAACTATACTATTTATTTTGTATGTAAGTAGTTATTGAAACGAGCTTTGATTTGATACATTATAATAGTCATTTTGATGCACGAATTAAGACTTATAGGTTTTAAAGTTCCAACCCCATTTAATACCTCCTTTATGTTTTGAAACTGTGAACTCAGTAGCTCTCTTCTTTTTCTCAATAACAAAGATATGTTAAACACAGAAAATGAAGAATAGAAAAAGATACCTAGAATTTAAAGAAAACTAGGAAATGAAATCCAAATATGGAAACAATGACAACAAATTTGAAAGAAGACACTAGTTTTGATGGACTAATTTAGTTTCTTTTTTGTGATTTGTGACTTAAGATAGCAGAAAAAAATCACTGGACAAATTGTCTTAAATCTAGAATTCAAAAAATATAAATGTGAGGATAGATACTACATTTTCGGCAACTAAGGCTATGATACCAAACGAGGTGGATCCTTTTGGGGAGAAAACCCAAGAACTTAAAAACTCATAGGAATAATAAATATTGAATTGCTAAGAACATGGTTAAGATGATAAACGTGGAATCCTAAAGAAAAAGAACATAAACTAAGCTAATAAGGTGAGACCCAATTTTAGACCTCAGTAAGTACTGTAAACAATGGAATTTGGGTACATAAACACCAAGAACTATACTATTTATTTTATATTTAATTAGTTAGTGAAACGAGCTTTGATTTGATACATTATAATAGTCATTTTGATGCACGAATTAAGACTTATAACAGTTTAAAGTTCCAACCCCATTTAATACCTCCTTTATGTTTTGAAACTGTGAACTCAGTAGCTCTCTTCTTTTTCTCAATAACAAAGATATGTTAAACACAGAAAATGAAGAATAGAAAAAGATACCTAGAATTTAAAGAAAACTAGGAAATGAAATCCAAATATGGAAACAATGACAACAAATTTGAAAGAAGACACTAGTTTTGATGGACTAATTTTGTTTCTTTTTTGTGATTTGTGACTTAAGAAATCAGAAAAAAATCACAGGACAAATTGTCTTAAATCTATAATTCAAAAAATATAAATGTGAGGATAGATACTACATTTTCGGCAACTAAGGCTATGATACCAAACGAGGTGGATCCTTTTGGGGAGAAAACCCAAGAACCTAAAAACTCAAAGGAATAATAAATATTGAATTGCTAAGAACATGGTTAAGATGATAAACGTGGAATCCTAAAGAAAAAGAACATAAAACAAGGTAATAAGGAGCGACCAAATTTAAGATGACAGTAAGTACTGTAAACAATGGAATTTGGGTACAAAAACACCAAGAACTATACTATTTATTTTATATGTAATTAGTTATTGAAACGAGCTTTGATTTGATACATTATAATAGTCATTTTGATGCACGAATTAAGACTTATAACAGTTTAAAGTTCCAACCCCATTTAATACCTCCTTTATGTTTTGAAACTGTGAACTCAGTAGCTCTCTTCTTTTTCTCAATAACAAAGATATGTTAAACACAGAAAATGAAGAATAGAAAAAGATACCTAGAATTTAAAGAAAACTAGGAAATGAAATCCAAATATGGAAACAATGACAACAAATTTGAAAGAAGACACTAGTTTTGATGGACTAATTTAGTTTCTTTTTGTGATTTGTGACTTAAGATAGCAGAAAAAAATCACAGGACAAATTGTCTTAAATCTATAATTCAAAAAATATAAATGTGAGGATAGATACTACATTTTCGGCAACTAAGGCTATGATACCAAACGAGGTGGATCCTTTTGGGAGAAAACCCAAGAACCTAAAAACTCAAAGGAATAATAAATATTGAATTGCTAAGAACATGGTTAAGATGATAAACGTGGAATCCTAAAGAAAAAGAACATAAAACAAGGTAATAAGGAGCGACCAAATTTAAGATGACAGTAAGTACTGTAAACAATGGAATTTGGGTACAAAAACACCAAGAACTATACTATTTATTTTATATGTAATTAGTTATGGAAACGAGCTTTGATTTGATACATTATAATAGTCATTTTGATGCACGAATTAAGACTTATAACAGTTTAAAGTTCCAACCCCATTTAATACCTCCTTTATGTTTTGAAACTGTGAACTCAGTAGCTCTCTTCTTTTTCTCAATAACAAAGATATGTTAAACACAGAAAATGAAGAATAGAAAAAGATACCTAGAATTTAAAGAAAACTAGGAAATGAAATCCAAATATGGAAACAATGACAACAAATTTGAAAGAAGACACTAGTTTTGATGGACTAATTTTGTTTCTTTTTATGTGATTTGTGACTTAAGATAGCAGATAACAATCACAGGAAAAATTGTCTTAAATCTATAATTCAAAAAATATAAATGTGAGGATAGATACTACATTTTCGGCAACTAAGGCTATGATACCAAACGAGGTGGATCCTTTTGGGGAGAAAACCCAAGAACCTAAAAACTCAAAGGAATAATAAATATTGAATTGCTAAGAACATGGTTAAGATGATAAACGTGGAATCCTAAAGAAAAAGAACATAAAACAAGGTAATAAGGAGCGACCAAATTTAAGATGACAGTAAGTACTGTAAACAATGGAATTTGGGTACAAAAACACCAAGAACTATACTATTTATTTTATATGTAATTAGTTATCGAAACGAGCTTTGATTTGATACATTATAATAGTCATTTTGATGCACGAATTAAGACTTAAACCTGTTTAAAGTTCCAACCCCATTTAATACCTCCTTTTTGATTTGAAACTATGAACTTAGTAGCTCTCTTCTTTTTCTCAATAACAAAGATATGTTAAACACAGAAAATGAAGAATAGAAAAAGATACCTAGAATTTAAAGAAAACTAGGAAATGAAATCCAAATATGGAAACAATGACAACAAATTTGAAAGAAGACACTAGTTTTGATGGACTAATTTTGTTTCTTTTTTGTGATTTGTGACTTAAGATAGCAGAAAAAAATCACAGGACAAATTGTCTTAAATCTATAATTCAAAAAATATAAATGTGAGGATAGATACTACATTTTCGGCAACTAAGGCTATGATACCAAACGAGGTGGATCCTTTTGGGGAGAAAACCCAAGAACCTAAAAACTCAAAGGAATAATAAATATTGAATTGCTAAGAACATGGTTAAGATGATAAACGTGGAATCCTAAAGAAAAAGAACATAAAACAAGGTAATAAGGAGCGACCAAATTTAAGATGACAGTAAGTACTGTAAACAATGGAATTTGGGTACAAAAACACCAAGAACTATACTATTTATTTTATATGTAATTAGTTATTGAAACGAGCTTTGATTTGATACATTATAATAGTCATTTTGATGCACGAATTAAGACTTATAACAGTTTAAAGTTCCAACCCCATTTAATACCTCCTTTATGTTTTGAAACTGTGAACTCAGTAGCTCTCTTCTTTTTCTCAATAACAAAGATATGTTAAACACAGAAAATGAAGAATAGAAAAAGATACCTAGAATTTAAAGAAAACTAGGAAATGAAATCCAAATATGGAAACAATGACAACAAATTTGAAAGAAGACACTAGTTTTGATGGACTAATTTAGTTTCTTTTGTGTGATTTGTGACTTAAGATAGCAGAAAAAAATCACAGGACAAATTGTCTTAAATCTATAATTCAAAAAATATAAATGTGAGGATAGATACTACATTTTCGGCAACTAAGGCTATGATACCAAACGAGGTGGATCCTTTTGGGGAGAAAACCCAAGAACCTAAAAACTCAAAGGAATAATAAATATTGAATTGCTAAGAACATGGTTAAGATGATAAACGTGGAATCCTAAAGAAAAAGAACATAAAACAAGGTAATAAGGAGCGACCAAATTTAAGATGACAGTAAGTACTGTAAACAATGGAATTTGGGTACAAAAACACCAAGAACTATACTATTTATTTTATATGTAATTAGTTATTGAAACGAGCTTTGATTTGATACATTATAATAGTCATTTTGATGCACGAATTAAGACTTATAACAGTTTAAAGTTCCAACCCCATTTAATACCTCCTTTTTGATTTGAAACTATGAACTCAGTAGCTCTCTTCTTTTTCTCAATAACAAAGATATGTTAAACACAGAAAATGAAGAATAGAAAAAGATACCTAGAATTTAAAGAAAACTAGGAAATGAAATCCAAATATGGAAACAATGACAACAAATTTGAAAGAAGACACTAGTTTTGATGGACTAATTTTGTTTCTTTTTTGTGATTTGTGACTTAAGATAGCAGAAAAAAATCACAGGACAAATTGTCTTAAATCTATAATTCAAAAAATATAAATGTGAGGATAGATACTACATTTTCGGCAACTAAGGCTATGATACCAAACGAGGTGGATCCTTTTGAGGAGAAAACCCAAGAACCTAAAAACTCAAAGGAATAATAAATATTGAATTGCTAAGAACATGGTTAAGATGATAAACGTGGAATCCTAAAGAAAAAGAACATAAAACAAGGTAATAAGGAGCGACCAAATTTAAGATGACAGTAAGTACTGTAAACAATGGAATTTGGGTACAAAAACACCAAGAACTATACTATTTATTTTATATGTAATTAGTTATTGAAACGAGCTTTGATTTGATACATTATAATAGTCATTTTGATGCACTAATTAAGACTTATAACAGTTTAAAGTTCCAACCCCATTTAATACCTCCTTTATGTTTTGAAACTGTGAACTCAGTAGCTCTCTTCTTTTTCTCAATAACAAAGATATGTTAAACATAGAAAATGAAGAATAGAAAAAGATACCTAGAATTTAAAGAAAACTAGGAAATGAAATCCAAATATGGAAACAATGACAACAAATTTGAAAGAAGACACTAGTTTTGATGGACTAATTTTGTTTCTTTTTTGTGATTTGTGACTTAAGATAGCAGAAAAAAATCACAGGACAAATTGTCTTAAATCTATAATTCAAAAAATATAAATGTGAGGATAGATACTACATTTTCGGCAACTAAGGCTATGATACCAAACGAGGTGGATCCTTTTGTGGAGAAAACCCAAGAACCTAAAAACTCAAAGGAATAATAAATATTGAATTGCTAAGAACATGGTTAAGATGATAAACGTGGAATCCTAAAGAAAAAGAACATAAAACAAGGTAATAAGGAGCGACCAAATTTAAGATGACAGTAAGTACTGTAAACAATGGAATTTGGGTACATAAACACCAAGAACTATACTATTTATTTTATATGTAATTAGTTATTGAAACGAGCTTTGATTTGATACATTATAATAGTCATTTTGATGCACGAATTAAGACTTATAACAATTTAAAGTTCCAACCCCATTTAATACCTCCTTTATGTTTTGAAACTGTGAACTCAGTAGCTCTCTTCTTTTTCTCAATAACAAAGATATGTTAAACACAGAAAATGAAGAATAGAAAAAGATACCTAGAATTTAAAGAAAACTAGGAAATGAAATCCAAATATGGAAACAATGACAACAAATTTGAAAGAAGACACTAGTTTTGATGGACTAATTTTGTTTCTTTTTTGTGATTTGTGACTTAAGATAGCAGAAAAAAATCACAGGACAAATTGTCTTAAATCTATAATTCAAAAAATATAAATGTGAGGATAGATACTACATTTTCGGCAACTAAGGCTATGATACCAAACGAGGTGGATCCTTTTGGGGAGAAAACCCAAGAACCTAAAAACTCAAAGGAATAATAAATATTGAATTGCTAAGAACATGGTTAAGATGATAAACGTGGAATCCTAAAGAAAAAGAACATAAAATAAGCTAATAAGGTGAGACCCAATTTAAGACGTCAGTAAGTACTGTAAACAATGGAATTTGGGTACATAAACACCAAGAACTATACTATTTATTTTATATGTAATTAGTTATTGAAACGAGCTTTGATTTGATACATTATAATAGTCATTTTGATGCACGAATTAAGACTTATAACAGTTTAAAGTTCCAACCCCATTTAATACCTCCTTTATGTTTTGAAACTGTGAACTCAGTAGCTCTCTTCTTTTTCTCAATAACAAAGATATGTTAAACACAGAAAATGAAGAATAGAAAAAGATACCTAGAATTTAAAGAAAACTAGGAAATGAAATCCAAATATGGAAACAATGACAACAAATTTGAAAGAAGACACTAGTTTTGATGGACTAATTTTGTTTCTTTTTTGTGATTTGTGACTTAAGATAGCAGAAAAAAATCACAGGACAAATTGTCTTAAATCTATAATTCAAAAAATATAAATGTGAGGATAGATACTACATTTTCGGCAACTAAGGCTATGATACCAAACGAGGTGGATCCTTTTGGGGAGAAAACCCAAGAACCTAAAAACTCAAAGGAATAATAAATATTGAATTGCTAAGAACATGGTTAAGATGATAAACGTGGAATCCTAAAGAAAAAGAACATAAAACAAGGTAATAAGGAGCGACCAAATTTAAGATGACAGTAAGTATTGTAAACAATAGAATTTGGGTACAAAAACACCAAGAACTATACTATTTATTTTATATGTAATTGGTTATTGAAACGAGCTTTGATTTGATACATTATAATAGTCATTTTGATGCACGAATTAAGACTTATAACAGTTTAAAGTTCCAACCCCATTTAATACCTCCTTTATGTTTTGAAACTATGAACTCAGTAGCTCTCTTCTTTTTCTCAATAACAAAGATATGTTAAACACAGAAAATGAAGAATAGAAAAAGATACCTAGAATTTAAAGAAAACTAGGAAATGAAATCCAAATATGGAAACAATGACAACAAATTTGAAAGAAGACACTAGTTTTGATGGACTAATTTTGTTTCTTTTTTGTGATTTGTGACTTAAGATAGCAGAAAAAAATCACAGGACAAATTGTCTTAAATCTATAATTCAAAAAATATAAATGTGAGGATAGATACTACATTTTCGGCAACTAAGGCTATGATACCAAACGAGGTGGATCCTTTTGGGAGAAAACCCAAGAACCTAAAAACTCAAAGGAATAATAAATATTGAATTGCTAAGAACATGGTTAAGATGATAAACGTGGAATCCTAAAGAAAAATAACATAAAACAAGGTAATAAGGAGCGACCAAATTTAAGATGACAGTAAGTACTGTAAGTAATGGAATTTGGGTACAAAAACACCAAGAACTATACTATTTATTTTATATGTAATTGGTTATTGAAACGAGCTTTGATTTGATACATTATAATAGTCATTTTGATGCACGAATTAAGACTTATAACAGTTTAAAGTTCCAACCCCATTTAATACCTCCTTTATGTTTTGAAACTGTGAACTCAGTAGCTCTCTTCTTTTTCTCAATAACAAAGATATGTTAAACACAGAAAATGAAGAATAGAAAAAGATACCTAGAATTTAAAGAAAACTAGGAAATGAAATCCAAATATGGAAACAATGACAACAAATTTGAAAGAAGACACTAGTTTTGATGGACTAATTTTGTTTCTTTTTTGTGATTTGTGACTTAAGATAGCAGAAAAAAATCACTGGACAAATTGTCTTAAATCTATAATTCAAAAAATATAAATGTGAGGATAGATACTACATTTTCGGCAACTAAGGCTATGATACCAAACGAGGTGGATCCTTTTGGGGAGAAAACCCAAGAACCTAAAAACTCAAAGGAATAATAAATATTGAATTGCTAAGAACATGGTTAAGATGATAAACGTGGAATCCTAAAGAAAAATAACATAAAACAAGGTAATAAGGAGCGACCAAATTTAAGATGACAGTAAGTACTGTAAACAATGGAATTTGGGTACAAAAACACCAAGAACTAAACTATTTATTTTATATGTAATTAGTTATTGAAACGAGCTTTGATTTGATACATTATAATAGTCATTTTGATGCACTAATTAAGACTTATAACAGTTTAAAGTTCCAACCCCATTTAATACCTCCTTTATGTTTTGAAACTGTGAACTCAGTAGCTCTCTTCTTTTTCTCAATAACAAAGATATGTTAAACACAGAAAATGAAGAATAGAAAAAGATACCTAGAATTTAAAGAAAACTAGGAAATGAAATCCAAATATGGAAACAATGACAACAAATTTGAAAGAAGACACTAGTTTTGATGGACTAATTTTGTTTCTTTTTATGTGATTTGTGACTTAAGATAGCAGAAAAAAATCACAGGACAAATTGTCTTAAATCTATAATTCAAAAAATATAAATGTGAGGATAGATACTACATTTTCGGCAACTAAGGCTATGATACCAAAGGAGGTGGATCCTTTTGGGGAGAAAACCCAAGAACCTAAAAACTCAAAGGAATAATAAATATTGAATTGCTAAGAACATGGTTAAGATGATAAACGTGGAATCCTAAAGAAAAATAACATAAAACAAGGTAATAAGGAGCGACCAAATTTAAGATGACATTAAGTACTGTAAACAATGGAATTTGGGTACAAAAACACCAAGAACTAAACTATTTATTTTATATGTAATTAGTTATTGAAACGAGCTTTGATTTGATACATTATAATAGTCATTTTGATGCACGAATTAAGACTTATAACAGTTTAAAGTTCCAACCCCATTTAATACCTCCTTTATGTTTTGAAACTGTGAACTCAGTAGCTCTCTTCTTTTTCTCAATAACAAAGATATGTTAAACAATGAAAATGAAGAATAGAAAAAGATACCTAGAATTTAAAGAAAACTAGGAAATGAAATCCAAATATGGAAACAATGACAACAAATTTGAAAGAAGACACTAGTTTTGATGGACTAATTTTGTTTCTTTTTTGTGATTTGTGACTTAAGATAGCAGAAAAAAATCACTGGACAAATTGTCTTAAATCTATAATTCAAAAAATATAAATGTGAGGATAGATACTACATTTTCGGCAACTAAGGCTATGATACCAAACGAGGTGGATCCTTTTGGGGAGAAAACCCAAGAACCTAAAAACTCAAAGGAATAATAAATATTGAATTGCTAAGAACATGGTTAAGATGATAAACGTGGAATCCTAAAGAAAAATAACATAAAACAAGGTAATAAGGAGTGACCAAATTTAAGATGACATTAAGTACTGTAAACAATGGAATTTGGGTACAAAAACACCAAGAACTAAACTATTTATTTTATATGTAATTAGTTATTGAAACGAGCTTTGATTTGATATATTATAATAGTCATTTTGATGCACGAATTAAGAATTATAACAGTTTAAAGCTCCAACCCCATTTAATACCTTTTTTATGTTTTGAAACTGTGAACTCAGTAGCTCTCTTCTTTTTCTCAATATCAAAGATATGTTAAACACAGAAAATGAAGAATAGAAAAAGATATCTAGAATTTATAGAAAACTAGGAAATGAAATCCAAATATGGAAACAATGACAACAAATTTGAAAGAAGACACTAGTTTTGATGGACTAATTTTGTCTCTTTTTTGTGATTTGTGACTTAAGATAGCAGAAAAAAATCACAGGACAAATTGTCTTAAATCTATAATTCAAAAAATATAAATGTGAGGATAGATACTACATTTTCGGCAACTAAGGCTATGATACCAAAGGAGATGGATCCTTTTGAGGAGAAAACCCAAGAACCTAAAAACTCAAAGGAATAATAAATATTGAATTGCTAAGAACATGGTTAAGATGATAAACGTGGAATCCTAAAGAAAAATAACATAAAACAAGGTAATAAGGAGCGACCAAATTTAAGATGACATTAAGTACTGTAAACAATGGAATTTGGGTACAAAAACACCAAGAACTAAACTATTTATTTTATATGTAATTAGTTATTGAAACGAGCTTTGATTTGATACATTATAATAGTCATTTTGATGCACGAATTAAGAATTATAAGTGTTTAAAGCTCCAACCCCATTTAATACCTTTTTTATGTTTTGAAACTGTGAACTCAGTAGCTCTCTTCTTTTTCTCAATAACAAAGATATGTTAAACACAGAAAATGAAGAATAGAAAAAGATACCTAGAATTTAAAGAAAACTAGGAAATGAAATCCAAATATGGAAACAATGACAACAAATTTGAAAGAAGACACTAGTTTTGATGGACTAATTTTGTTTCTTTTTTGTGATTTGTGACTTAAGATAGCAGAAAAAAATCACAGGACAAATTGTCTTAAATCTATAATTCAAAAAATATAAATGTGAGGATAGATACTACATTTTCGGCAACTAAGGCTATGATACCAAACGAGGTGGATCCTTTTGGGGAGAAAACCCAAGAACCTAAAAACTCAAAGGAATAATAAATATTGAATTGCTAAGAACATGGTTAAGATGATAAACGTGGAATCCTAAAGAAAAAGAACATAAAACAAGGTAATAAGGAGCGACCAAATTTAAGATGACAGTAAGTATTGTAAACAATGGAATTTGGGTACAAAAACACCAAGAACTAAACTATTTATTTTATATGTAATTAGTTATTGAAACGAGCTTTGATTTGATACATTATAATAGTCATTTTGATGCACTAATTAAGAATTATAACAGTTTAAAGTTCCAACCTCATTTAATACCTCCTTTATGTTTTGAAACTGTGAACTCAGTAGCTCTCTTCTTTTTCTCAATAACAAAGATATGTTAAACACAGAAAATGAAGAATAGAAAAAGATACCTAGAATTTAAAGAAAACTAGGAAATGAAATCCAAATATGGAAACAATGACAACAAATTTGAAAGAAGACACTAGTTTTGATGGACTAATTTTGTTTCTTTTTTGTGATTTGTGACTTAAGATAGCAGAAAAAAATCACAGGACAAATTGTCTTAAATCTATAATTCAAAAAATATAAATGTGAGGATAGATACTACATTTTCGGCAACTAAGGCTATGATACCAAAGGAGATGGATCCTTTTGGCGGGAAAATCCAAGAACATAAAAACTCAAAGGAATAATAAATATTGAATTGCTAAGAACATGGTTAAGATGATAAACGTGGAATCCTAAAGAAAAATAACATAAAACAAGGTAATAAGGAGCGACCAAATTTAAGATGACATTAAGTACTGTAAACAATGGAATTTGGGTACAAAAACACCAAGAACTAAACTATTTATTTTATATGTAATTAGTTATTGAAACGAGCTTTGATTTGATACATTATAATAGTCATTTTGATGCACGAATTAAGACTTATAACAGTTTAAAGTTCCAACCCCATTTAATACCTCCTTTATGTTTTGAAACTGTGAACTCAGTAGCTCTCTTCTTTTTCTCAATAACAAAGATATGTTAAACACAGAAAATGAAGAATAGAAAAAGATATCTAGAATTTAAAGAAAACTAGGAAATGAAATCCAAATATGGAAACAATGACAACAAATTTGAAAGAAGACACTAGTTTTGATGGACTAATTTAGTTTCTTTTTTGTGATTTGTGACTTAAGATAACAGAAAAAAATGACAGGACAAATTGTCTTAAACTTATAATTCAAAAAATATAAATGTGAGGATAGATACTACATCTTCGACAACTAAGGCTATGATACCAAACGAGGTGGATCCTTTTGGGAGAAAACCCAAGAACCTAAAAACTCAAAGGAATAATAAATATTGAATTGCTAAGAACATGGTTAAGATGATAAACGTGGAATCCTAAAGAAAAAGAACATAAAACAAGGTAATAAGGAGCGACCAAATTTAAGATGACAGTAAGTACTGTAAACAATGGAATTTGGGTACAAAAACACCAAGAACTAAACTATTTATTTTATATGTAATTAGTTATTGAAACGAGCTTTGATTTGATACATTATAATAGTCATTTTGATGCACGAATTAAGACTTATAACAGTTTAAAGTTCCAACCCCATTTAATACCTCCTTTATGTTTTGAAACTGTGAACTCAGTAGCTCTCTCTTCTTTTTCTCAATAACAAAGATATGTTAAACACAGAAAATGAAGAATAGAAAAAGATATCTAGAATTTAAAGAAAACTAGGAAATGAAATCCAAATATGGAAACAATGACAACAAATTTGAAAGAAGACACTAGTTTTGATGGACTAATTTTGTTTCTTTTTTGTGATTTGTGACTTAAGATAGCAGAAAAAATCACAGGACAAATTGTCTTAAATCTATAATTCAAAAAATATAAATGTGAGGATAGATACTACATTTTCGGCAACTAAGGCTATGAT
Source organism: Hippophae gyantsensis (assembly GCA_030763125.1). Lineage (NCBI taxonomy): Eukaryota > Viridiplantae > Streptophyta > Magnoliopsida > Rosales > Elaeagnaceae > Hippophae > Hippophae gyantsensis. The sequence continues at coordinate 43,008,326 of CM061028.1, read as the reverse complement.
ACCAAACGAGGTGGATCCTTTTGGGGAGAAAACCCAAGAACCTAAAAACTCAAAGGAATAATAAATATTGAATTGCTAAGAACATGGTTAAGATGATAAACGTGGAATCCTAAAGAAAAATAACATAAAACAAGGTAATAAGGAGCGACCAAATTTAAGATGACATTAAGTACTGTAAACAATGGAATTTGGGTACAAAAACACCAAGAACTAAACTATTTATTTTATATGTAATTAGTTATTGAAACGAGCTTTGATTTGATACATTATAATAGTCATTTTGATGCACGAATTAAGACTTATAACAGTTTAAAGTTCCAACCCCATTTAATACCTCCTTTATGTTTTGAAACTGTGAACTCAGTAGCTCTCTTCTTTTTCTCAATAACAAAGATATGTTAAACACAGAAAATGAAGAATAGAAAAAGATATCTAGAATTTAAAGAAAACTAGGAAATGAAATCCAAATATGGAAACAATGACAACAAATTTGAAAGAAGACACTAGTTTTGATGGACTAATTTTGTTTCTTTTTATGTGATTTGTGACTTAAGATAGCAGAAAAAAAATCACAGGACAAATTGTCTTAAATCTATAATTCAAAAAATATAAATGTGAGGATAGATACTACATTTTCGGCAACTAAGGCTATGATACCAAACGAGGTGGATCCTTTTGGGGAGAAAACCCAAGAACCTAAAAACTCAAAGGAATAATAAATATTGAATTGCTAAGAACATGGTTAAGATGATAAACGTGGAATCCTAAAGAAAAAGAACATAAAACAAGGTAATAAGGAGCGACCAAATTTAAGATGACAGTAAGTACTGTAAACAATGGAATTTGGGTACAAAAACACCAAGAACTAAACTATTTATTTTATATGTAATTAGTTATTGAAACGAGCTTTGATTTGATACATTATAATAGTCATTTTGATGCCCGAATTAAGACTTATAACAGTTTAAAGTTCCAACCCCATTTAATACCTCCTTTATGTTTTGAAACTATGAACTCAGTAGCTCTCTTCTTTTTCTCAATAACAAAGATATGTTAAACACAGAAAATGAAGAATAGAAAAAGATACCTAGAATTTAAAGAAAACTAGGAAATGAAATCCAAATATGGAAACAATGACAACAAATTTGAAAGAAGACACTAGTTTTGATGGACTAATTTTGTTTCTTTTTTGTGATTTGTGACTTAAGATAGCAGAAAAAAATCACAGGACAAATTGTCTTAAATCTATAATTCAAAAAATATAAATGTGAGGATAGATACTACATTTTCGGCAACTAAGGCTATGATACCAAACGAGATGGATCCTTTTGAGGAGAAAACCCAAGAACCTAAAAACTCAAAGGAATAATAAATATTGAATTGCTAAGAACATGGTTAAGATGATAAACGTGGAATCCTAAAGAAAAAGAACATAAAACAAGGTAATAAGGAGCGACCAAATTTAAGACGTTAGTAAGTACTGTAAACAATGGAATTTGGGTACAAAAACACCAAGAAATAAACTATTTATTTTATATGTAATTGGTTATTGAAACGAGCTTTGATTTGATACATTATAATAGTCATTTTGATGCACGAATTAAGACTTATAACATTTTAAAGTTCCAACCCCATTTAATACCTCCTTTTTGATTTGAAACTATGAACTCAGTAGCTCTCTTCTTTTTCTCAATAACAAAGATATGTTAAACACAGAAAATGAAGAATAGAAAAAGATATCTAGAATTTAAAGAAAACTAGGAAATGAAATCCAAATATGGAAACAATGACAACAAATTTGAAAGAAGACACTAGTTTTGATGGACTAATTTTGTTTCTTTTTTGTGATTTGTGACTTAAGATAGCAGAAAAAAATCACAGGACAAATTGTCTTAAATCTATAATTCAAAAAATATAAATGTGAGGATAGATACTACATTTTCATTAACTAAGGCTATGATACCAAAGGAGGTGTATCCTTTTGGCGGGAAAATCCAAGAACCTAAAAACTCAAAGGAATAATAAATATTGAATTGCTAAGAACATGGTTAAGATGATAAACGTGGAATCCTAAAGAAAAATAACATAAAACAAGGTAATAAGGAGCGACCAAATTTAAGATGACATTAAGTACTGTAAACAATGGAATTTGGGTACAAAAACACCAAGAACTAAACTATTTATTTTATATGTAATTAGTTATTGAAACGAGCTTTGATTTGATACATTATAATAGTCATTTTGATGCACGAATTAAGACTTATAACAGTTTAAAGTTCCAACCCCATTTAATACCTCCTTTATGTTTTGAAACTGTGAACTCAGTAGCTCTCTTCTTTTTCTCAATAACAAAGATATGTTAAACACAGAAAAATGAAGAATAGAAAAAGATACCTAGAATTTAAAGAAAACTAGGAAATGAAATCCAAATATGGAAACAATGACAACAAATTTGAAAGAAGACACTAGTTTTGATGGACTAATTTTGTTTCTTTTTTGTGATTTGTGACTTAAGATAGCAGAAAAAAATCACAGGACAAATTGTCTTAAATCTATAATTCAAAAAATATAAATGTGAGGATAGATACTACATTTTCATTAACTAAGGCTATGATACCAAACGAGGTGTATCCTTTTGGCGGGAAAACCCAAGAACCTAAAAACTCAAAGGAATAATAAATATTGAATTGCTAAGAACATGGTTAAGATGATAAACGTGGAATCCTAAAGAAAAATAACATAAAACAAGTTAATAAGGAGCGACCAAATTTAAGATGACATTAATTACGGTAAACAATGGAATTTGGGTACAAAAACACCAAGAACTAAACTATTTATTTTATATGTAATTAGTTATTGAAACGAGCTTTGATTTGATACATTATAATAGTCATTTTGATGCACGAATTAAGACTTATAACAGTTTAAAGTTCCAACCCCATTTAATACCTCCTTTATGTTTTGAAACTGTGAACTCAGTAGCTCTCTTCTTTTTCTCAATAACAAAGATATGTTAAACACAGAAAATGAAGAATAGAAAAAGATATCTAGAATTTAAAGAAAACTAGGAAATGAAATCCAAATATGGAAACAATGACAACAAATTTGAAAGAAGACACTAGTTTTGATGGACTAATTTTGTTTCTTTTTTGTGATTTGTGACTTAAGATAGCAGAAAAAAATCACAGGACAAATTGTCTTAAATCTATAATTCAAAAAATATAAATGTGAGGATAGATACTACATTTTCGGCAACTAAGGCTATGATACCAAAGGAGATGGATCCTTTTGAGGAGAAAACCCAAGAACCTAAAAACTCAAAGGAATAATAAATATTGAATTGCTAAGAACATGGTTAAGATGATAAACGTGGAATCCTAAAGAAAAATAACATAAAACAAGGTAATAAGGAGCGACCAAATTTAAGATGACATTAAGTACTGTAAACAATGGAATTTGGGTACAAAAACACCAAGAACTAAACTATTTATTTTATATGTAATTAGTTATTGAAACGAGCTTTGATTTGATACATTATAATAGTCATTTTGATGCACGAATTAAGACTTATAACAGTTTAAAGTTCCAACCCCATTTAATACCTCCTTTATGTTTTGAAACTGTGAACTCAGTCACTCTCTTCTTTTTCTCAATATCAAAGATATGTTAAACACAGAAAATGAAGAATAGAAAAAGATATCTAGAATTTATAGAAAACTAGGAAATGAAATCCAAATATGGAAACAATGACAACAAATTTGAAAGAAGACACTAGTTTTGATGGACTAATTTTGTCTCTTTTTTGTGATTTGTGACTTAAGATAGTAGAAAAAAATCACAGGACAAATTGTCTTAAATCTATAATTCAAAAAATATAAATGTGAGGATATATACTACATTTTCGGCAACTAAGGCTATGATACCAAAGGAGATGGATCCTTTTGAGGAGAAAACCCAAGAACCTAAAAACCCAAAGGAATAATAAATAATTAATTGCTAAGAACATGGTTAAGATGATAAACGTGGAATCCTAAAGAAAAATAACATAAAACAAGGTAATAAGGAGCGACCAAATTTAAGATGACATTAAGTACTGTAAACAATGGAATTTGGGTACAAAAACACCAAGAACTAAACTATTTATTTTATATGTAATTAGTTATTGAAACGAGCTTTGATTTGATACATTATAATAGTCATTTTGATGCACGAATTAAGACTTATAACAGTTTAAAGTTCCAACCCCATTTAATACCTCCTTTATGTTTTGAAACTGTGAACTCAGTAGCTCTCTTCTTTTTCTCAATAACAAACATATGTTAAACACAGAAAATGAAGAATAGAAAAAGATATCTAGAATTTAAAGAAAACTAGGAAATGAAATCCAAATATGGAAACAATGACAACAAATTTGAAAGAAGACACTAGTTTTGATGGACTAATTTTGTCTCTTTTTTGTGATTTGTGACTTAAGATAGCAGAAAAAAATCACAGGACAAATTGTCTTAAATCTATAATTCAAAAAATATAAATGTGAGGATAGATACTACATTTTCATTAACTAAGGCTATGATACCAAAGGAGGTGTATCCTTTTGGGGAGAAAACCCAAGAACCTAAAAACTCAAAGGAATAATAAATATTGAATTGCTAAGAACATGGTTAAGATGATAAACGTGGAATCCTAAAGAAAAAGAACATAAAATAAGCTAATAAGGTGAGACCCAATTTAAGACGTCAGTAAGTACTGTAAACAATGGAATTTGGGTATATAAACACCAAGAACTATACTATTTATTTTATATGTAATTAGTTATGGAAACGAGCTTTGATTTGATACATTATAATAGTCATTTTGATGCACGAATTAAGACTTATAACAGTTTAAAGTTCCAACCCCATTTAATACCTCCTTTTTGTTTTGAAACTGTGAACTCAGTAGCTCTCTTCTTTTTCTCAATAACAAAGATATGTTAAACACAGAAAATGAAGAATACAAAAAGATACCTAGAATTTAAAGAAAACTAGGAAATGAAATCCAAATATGGAAACAATGACAACAAATTTGAAAGAAGACACTAGTTTTGATGGACTAATTTAGTTTCTTTTTTGTGATTTGTGACTTAAGATAGCAGAAAAAAATCACAGGACAAATTGTCTTAAATCTATAATTCAAAAAATATAAATGTGAGGATAGATACTACATTTTCATTAACTAAGGCTATGATACCAAACGAGGTGGACCCTTTTGGGGAGAAAACCCTAGAACCTAAAAACTCAAAGCAATAATAAATATTGAATTGCTAAGAAAATGGTTAAGATGATAAACTTGGAATCCTAAAGAAAAAGAACATAAAACTAGGTAATAAGGAGCGACCAAATTTAAGATGACAGTAAGTACTGTAAACAATGGAATTTGGGTACAAAAACACCAAGAACTAAACTATTTATTTTATATGTAATTAGTTATTGAAACGAGCTTTGATTTGATACATTATAATAGTCATTTTGATGCACGAATTAAGACTTATAACAGTTTAAAGTTCCAACCCCATTTAATACCTCCTTTATGTTTTGAAACTGTGAACTCAGTAGCTCTCTTCTTTTTCTCAATAACAAAGATATGTTAAACACAGAAAATGAAGAATAGAAAAAGATATCTAGAATTTAAAGAAAACTAGGAAATGAAATCCAAATATGGAAACAATGACAACAAATTTGAAAGAAGACACTAGTTTTGATGGACTAATTTTGTTTCTTTTTTGTGATTTGTGACTTAAGATAGCAGAAAAAAATCACAGGACAAATTGTCTTAAATCTATAATTCAAAAAATATAAATGTGAGGATAGATACTACATTTTCATTAACTAAGGCTATGATACCAAACGAGGTGGATCCTTTTGAGGAGAAAACCCAAGAACCTAAAAACTCAAAGGAATAATAAATATTGAATTGCTAAGAACATGGTTAAGATGATAAACGTGGAATCCTAAAGAAAAATAACATAAAACAAGGTAATAAGGAGCGACCAAATTTAAGATGACATTAAGTACTGTAAACAATGGAATTTGGGTACAAAAACACCAAGAACTAAACTATTTATTTTATATGTAATTAGTTATTGAAACGAGCTTTGATTTGATACATTATAATAGTCATTTTGATGCACGAATTAAGACTTATAACAGTTTAAAGTTCCAACCCCATTTAATACCTCCTTTATGTTTTGAAACTATGAACTCAGTAGCTCTCTTCTTTTTCTCAATAACAAAGATATGTTAAACACAGAAAATGAAGAATAGAAAAAGATACCTAGAATTTAAAGAAAACTAGGAAATGAAATCCAAATATGGAAACAATGACAACAAATTTGAAAGAAGACACTAGTTTTGATGGACTAATTTTGTTTCTTTTTTGTGATTTGTGACTTAAGATAGCAGAAAAAAAATCACAGGACAAATTGTCTTAAATCTATAATTCAAAAAATATAAATGTGAGGATAGATACTACATTTTCATTAACTAAGGCTATGATACCAAACGAGGTGTATCCTTTTGGCGGAAAACCCAAGAACCTAAAAACTCAAAGGAATAAGAAATATTGAATTGCTAAGAACATGGTTAAGATGATAAACTTGGAATCCTAAAGAAAAAGAACATAAAACAAGGTAATAAGGAGCGACCAAATTTAAGATGACAGTAAGTACTGTAAACAATGGAATTTGGGTACAAAAATGCCAAGAACTAAACTATTTATTTTGTATGTAATTAGTTATCGAAACGAGCTTTGATTTGATACATTATAATAGTCATTTTGATGCACGAATTAAGACTTATAACAGTTTAAAGTTCCAACCCCATTTAATACCTCCTTTATGTTTTGAAACTGTGAACTCAGTAGCTCTCTTCTTTTTCTCAATAACAAAGATATGTTAAACACAGAAAATGAAGAATAGAAAAAGATACCTAGAATTTAAAGAAAACTAGGAAATGAAATCCAAATATGGAAACAATGACAACAAATTTGAAAGAAGACACTAGTTTTGATGGACTAATTTTGTTTCTTTTTTGTGATTTGTGACTTAAGATAGCAGAAAAAAATCACAGGACAAATTGTCTTAAATCTATAATTCAAAAAATATAAATGTGAGGATAGATACTACATTTTCATTAACTAAGGCTATGATACGAAAGGAGGTGTATCCTTTTGGCGGGAAAATCCAAGAACCTAAAAACTCAAAGGAATAAGAAATATTGAATTGCTAAGAACATGGTTAAGATGATAAACTTGGAATCCTAAAGAGAAAGAACATAAAACAGGGTAATAAGGAGCCACCAAATTTAAGATGACAGTAAGTACTGTAAACAATGGAATTTGGGTACAAAAACACCAAGAACTAAACTATTTATTTTGTATGTAATTAGGTATCGAAACGAACTTTGATTTGATACATTATAATAGTCATTTTGATGCACGAATTAAGACTTATAACAGTTTAAAGTTCCAACCCCATTTAATACCTCCTTTATGTTTTGAAACTGTGAACTCAGTAGCTCTCTTCTTTTTCTCAATAACAAAGATATGTTAAACACAGAAAATGAAGAATAGAAAAAGATACCTAGAATTTAAAGAAAACTAGGAAATGAAATCCAAATATGGAAACAATGACAACAAATTTGAAAGAAGACACTAGTTTTGATGGACTAATTTTGTTTCTTTTTTGTGATTTGTGACTTAAGATAGCAGAAAAAAATCACAGGACAAATTGTCTTAAATCTATAATTCAAAAAATATAAATGTGAGGATAGATACTACATTTTCATTAGCTAAGGCTAAGATACCAAACGAGGTGGATCCTTTTGCGGAGAAAACCCAAGAAGCTAAAAACTCAAAGGAATAAGAAATATTGAATTGCTAAGAACATGGTTAAGATGATAAACTTGGAATCCTAAAGAGAAAGAACATAAAACAAGGTAATAAGGAGCGACCAAATTTAAGACGTCAGTAAGTACTGTAAACAATGGAATTTGGGTACAAAAATGCCAAGAACTAAACTATTTATTTTGTATGTAATTAGGTATCGAAACGAACTTTGATTTGATACATTATAATAGTCATTTTGATGCACGAATTAAGACTTATAACAGTTTAAAGTTCCAACCCCATTTAATACCTCCTTTATGTTTTGAAACTGTGAACTCAGTAGCTCTCTTCTTTTTCTCAATAACAAAGATATGTTAAACACAGAAAATGAAGAATAGAAAAAGATACCTAGAATTTAAAGAAAACTAGGAAATGAAATCCAAATATGGAAACAATGACAACAAATTTGAAAGAAGACACTAGTTTTGATGGACTAATTTTGTTTCTTTTTTGTGATTTGTGACTTAAGATAGCAGAAAACAATCACAGGACAAATTGTCTTAAATCTATAATTCAAAAAATATAAATGTGAGGATAGATACTACATTTTCATTAGCTAAGGCTATGATACCAAACGAGGTGGACCCTTTGGGGGAGAAAACCCAAGAAGCTAAAAACTCAAAGGAATAAGAAATATTGAATTGCTAAGAACATGGTTAAGATGATAAACTTGGAATCCTAAAGAGAAAGAACATAAAACAAGGTAATAAGGAGCGACCAAATTTAAGACGTTAGTAAGTACTGTAAACAATGGAATTTGGGTACAAAAATGCCAAGAACTAAACTATTTATTTTGTATGTAATTAGGTATCGAAACGAACTTTGATTTGATACATTATAATAGTCATTTTGATGCACGAATTAAGACTTATAACGGTTTAAAGTTCCAACCCCATTTAATACCTCCTTTTTTATTTGAAACTATGAACTCAGTAGCTCTCTTCTTTTTCTCAATAACAAAGATATGTTAAACACAGAAAATGAAGAATAGAAAAAGATACCTAGAATTTAAAGAAAACTAGGAAATGAAATCCAAATATGGAAACAATGACAACAAATTTGAAAGAAGACACTAGTTTTGATGGACTAATTTTGTTTCTTTTTTGTGATTTGTGACTTAAGATAGCAGAAAACAATCACAGGACAAATTGTCTTAAATCTATAATTCAAAAAATATAAATGTGAGGATAGATACTACATTTTCATTCTCTAAGGCTATGATACCAAACGAGGTGTATCCTTTTGGCGGGAAAACCCAAGAACCTAAAATCTCAAAGGAATAAGAAATATTGAATTGCTAAGAACATGGTTAACATGATAAACTTGGAATCCTAAAGAAAAGGAACATAAAATAATGTAATAAGGAGTGACCAAATTTAAGACGTCAGTAAGTACTGTAAACAATGGAATTTGTGTACAAAAATGCCAAGAACTAAACTATTTATTTTGTATGTAATTAGGTATCGAAACGAACTTTGATTTGATACATTATAATAGTCATTTTGATGCACGAATTAAGACTTATAACAGTTTAAAGTTCCAACCCCATTTAATACCTCCTTTTTGATTTGAAACTATGAACTCAGTAGCTCTCTTCTTTTTCTCAATAACAAAGATATGTTAAAAACAGAAAATGAAGAATAGAAAAAGATACCTAGAATTTAAAGAAAACTAGGAAATGAAATCCAAATATGGAAACAATGACAACAAATTTGAAAGAAGACACTAGTTTTGATGGACTAATTTTGTTTCTTTTTTGTGATTTGTGACTTAAGATAGCAGAAAAACAATCACAGGACAAATTGTCTTAAATCTATAATTCAAAAAATATAAATGTGAGGATAGATACTACATTTTCATTAACTAAGGCTATGATACCAAATGAGGTGTATCCTTTTGGCGGGAAACTCCAAGAACCTAAAAATCAAAGGAATAAGAAATATTGAATTGCTAAGAACATGGTTAAGATGATAAACTTGAAATCCTAAAGAGAAAGAACATAATACAAGGTAATAAGGAGCGACCAAATTTAAGACGTTAGTAAGTACTGTAAACAATGGAATTTGGGTACAAAAATGCCAAGAACTAAACTATTTATTTTATATGTAATTAGTTATCGAAACGAACTTTGATTTGATACATTATAATAGTCATTTTTATGCACGAATTAAGACTTATAACAGTTTAAAGTTCCAACCCCATTTAATACCTCCTTTTTGATTTGAAACTATGAACTCAGTAGCTCTCTTCATTTTCTAAATAACAAAGATATGTTAAACACAGAAAAATGAAGAATAGAAAAAGATATCTAGAATTTAAAGAAAACTAGGAAATGAAATCCAAATATGGGAACAATGACAACAAATTTGAAAGAAGACACTAGTTTTGATGGACTAATTTTGTTTCTTTTTTGTGATTTGTGACTTAAGATAGCAGAAAAAAATCACAGGACAAATTGTCTTAAATCTATAATTCAAAAAATATAAATGTGAGGATAGATACTACATTTTCATTAGCTAAGGCTAAGATACCAAACGAGGTGGATCCTTTTGGGGAGAAAACCCAAGAACCTAAAAACTCAAAGGAATAAGAAATATTGAATTGCTAAGAACATGGTTAAGATGATAAACTTGGAATCCTAAAGAGAAAGAACATAAAACAAGGTAATAAGGAGCGACCAAATTTAAGACGTTAGTAAGTACTGTAAACAATGGAATTTGGGTACAAAAATGCCAAGAACTAAACTATTTATTTTGTATGTAATTAGGTATCGAAACGAACTTTGATTTGATACATTATAATAGTCATTTTGATGCACGAATTAAGACTTATAACAGTTTAAAGTTCCAACCCCATTTAATACCTCCTTTTTGATTTGAAACTATGAACTCAGTAGCTCTCTTCTTTTTCTCAATAACAAAGATATGTTAAACACAGAAAATGAAGAATAGAAAAAGATACCTAGAATTTAAAGAAAACTAGGAAATGAAATCCAAATATGGAAACAATGACAACAAATTTGAAAGAAGACACTAGTTTTGATGGACTAATTTTGTTTCTTTTTGTGATTTGTGACTTAAGATACGAGAAAAAAATCACAGGAAAAATTGTGTTAAATCTATAATTCAAAAAATATAAATGTGAGGATAGATACTACATTTTAATTAACTAAGGCTATGATACCAAACGAGGTGGATCCTTTTGGGGAGAAAACCCTAGAACCTAAAAACTCAAAGGAATAAGAAATATTGAATTGCTAAGAATATGGTTAAGATGATAAACTTGAAATCCTAAAGAGAAAGAACATAATACAAGGTAATAAGGAGCGACCAAATTTAAGACGACAGTAAGTACTGTAAACAATGGAATTTGGGTACAAAAATGCCAAGAACTATACTATTTATTTTATATGTAATTAGTTATCGAAACGAACTTTGATTTGATACATTATAATAGTCATTTTGATGCACGAATTAAGACTTATTGATGGACTAAAGTTCCAACCCCGTTTAAAACCTCCTTTTTGATTTGAAACTATGAACTCAGTAGCTCTCTTCTTTTTCTCAATAACAAAGATATGTTAAACACAGAAAATGAAGAATAGAAAAAGATACCTAGAATTTAAAGAAAAAACTAGGAAATGAAATCCAAATATGGAAACAATGACAACAAATTTGAAAGAAGACACTAGTTTTGATGGACTAATTTTGTTTCTTTTTTGTGATTTGTGACTTAAGATAGCAGAAAACAATCATAGGAAAAATTGTGTTAAATCTATAATTCAAAAAATATAAATGTGAGGATAGATACTACATTTTCATTAACTAAGGCTATGATACCAAACGAGGTGGACCCTTTTGGGGAGAAAACCCTAGAACCTAAAAACTCAAAGGAATAAGAAATATTGAATTGCTAAGAACATGGTTAAGATGATAAACTTGAAATCCTAAAGAGAAAGAACATAATACAAGGTAATAAGGAGCGACCAAATTTAAGACGACAGTAAGTACTGTAAACAATGGAATTTGGGTACAAAAATGCCAAGAACTATACTATTTATTTTATATGTAATTAGTTATCGAAACGAACTTTGATTTGATACATTATAATAGTCATTTTTATGCACGAATTAAGACTTATAACAGTTTAAAGTTCCAACCCCATTTAATACCTCCTTTTTGATTTGAAACTGTGAACTCAGTAGCTCTCTTCTTTTTCTCAATAACAAAGATATGTTAAACACAGAAAATGAAGAATAGAAAAAGATACCTAGAATTTAAAGAAAACTAGGAAATGAAATCCAAATATGGAAACAATGACAACAAATTTGAAAGAAGACACTAGTTTTGATGGACTAATTTTGTTTCTTTTTATGTGATTTGTGACTTAAGATAGCAGAAAAAAACCACAGGACAAATTGTCTTAAATCTATAATTCAAAAAATATAAATGTGAGGATAGATACTACATTTTCATTACCTAAGGCTATGATACCAAATGAGGTGTATCCTTTTGGCGGGAAAATCCAAGAACCTAAAATCTCAAAGGAATAAGAAATATTGAATTGCTAAGAACATGGTTAAGATGATAAACTTGGAATCCTAAAGAGAAAGAACATAAAAGAAGGTAATAAGGAGCGACCAAATTAAAGACGTCAGTGAGTACTGTAAACAATGGAATTTGGGTACAAAAACGCCAAGAAATAAACTATTTATTTTGTATGTAATTAGGTATCGAAACGAACTTTGATTTGATACATTATAATAGTCATTTTGATGCACGAATTAAGACTTATAACAGTTTAAAGTTCCAACCCCATTTAATACCTCCTTTTTGATTTGAAACTATGAACTCAGTAGCTCTCTTCTTTTTCTCAATAACAAAGATATGTTAAACACAGAAAATGAAGAATAGAAAAAGATACCTAGAATTTAAAGAAAACTAGGAAATGAAATCCAAATATGGAAACAATGACTACAAATTTGAAAGAAGACACTAGTTTTGATGGACTAATTTGGTTTCTTTTTATGTTTTTTGTGACTTAAGATAGTAGAAACAAATCACAGGAAAAATTGTCTTAAATCTATAATTCAAAAAATATAAATGTGAGGATAGATACTACATTTTCATTAACTAAGGCTATGATACCAAATGAGGTGTATCCTTTTGGCGGGAAACTCCAAGAACCTAAAAACTCAAAGGAATAAGAAATATTGAATTGCTAAGAACATGGTTAAGATGATAAACTTGGAATCCTAAAGAGAAAGAACATAAAACAAGGTAATAAGGAGCGACCAAATTTAAGACGTCAGTAAGTACTGTAAACAATGGAATTTGGGTACAAAAATGCCAAGAACTAAACTATTTATTTTGTATGTAATTAGGTATCGAAACGAACTTTGATTTGATACATTATAATAGTCATTTTGATGCACGAATTAAGACTTATAACAGTTTAAAGTTCCAACCCCATTTAATACCTCCTTTTTGATTTGAAACTGTGAACTTAGTAGCTCTCTTCTTTTTCTCAATAACAAAGATATGTTAAACACAAAAAATGAAGAATAGAAAAAGATACCTAGAATTTAAAGAAAACTAGGAAATGAAATCCAAATATGGAAACAATGACAACAAATTTGAAAGAAGACACTAGTTTTGATGGACTAATTTTGTTTCTTTTTTGTGATTTGTGACTTAAGATAGCAGAAACAAATCACAGGACAAATTGTCTTAAATCTATAATTCAAAAAATATAAATGTGAGGATAGATACTACATTTTCATTAACTAAGGCTATGATACCAAATGAGGTGTATCCTTTTGGCGGGAAACTCCAAGAACCTAAAAATCAAAGGAATAAGAAATATTGAATTGCTAAGAACATGGTTAAGATGATAAACTTGGAATCCTAAAGAGAAAGAACATAAAACAAGGTAATAAGGAGCGACCAAATTTAAGACGTTAGTAAGTACTGTAAACAATGGAATTTGGGTACAAAAATGCCAAGAACTAAACTATTTATTTTGTATGTAATTAGTTATCGAAACGAACTTTGATTTGATACTTTATAATAGTCATTTTTATGCACGAATTAAGACTTAAAACAGTTTAAAGTTCTAACCCCATTTAATACCTCCTTTTTGATTTGAAACTGTGAACTCAGTAGCTCTCTTCTTTTTCTCAATAACAAAGATATGTTAAACACAGAAAATGAAGAATAGAAAAAGATACCTAGAATTTAAAGAAAACTAGGAAATGAAATCCAAATATGGAAACAATGACAACAAATTTGAAAGAAGACACTAGTTTTGATGGACTAATTTTGTTTCTTTTTATGTGATTTGTGACTTAAGATAGCAGAACACAATCACAGGACAAATTGTCTTAAATCTATAATTCAAAAAATATAAATGTGAGGATAGATACTACATTTTCATTAACTAAGGCTATGATACCAAATGAGGTGTATCCTTTTGGCGGGAAAACCCAAGAACCTAAAAACTCAAAGGAATAAGAAATATTGAATTGCTAAGAACATGGTTAAGATGATAAACTTGGAATCCTAAAGAGAAAGAACATAAAACAAGGTAATAAGGAGCGACCAAATTTAAGACGTTAGTAAGTACTGTAAACAATGGAATTTGGGTACAAAAATGCCAAGAACTAAACTATTTATTTTGTATGTAATTAGGTATCGAAACGAACTTTGATTTGATACATTATAATAGTCATTTTGATGCACGAATTAAGACTTATAACAGTTTAAAGTTCCAACCCCATTTAATACCTCCTTTTTGATTTGAAACTATGAACTCAGTAGCTCTCTTCTTTTTCTCAATAACAAAGATATGTTAAACACAAAAAATGAAGAATAGAAAAAGATACCTAGAATTTAAAGAAAACTAGGAAATGAAATCCAAATATGGAAACAATGACAACAAATTTGAAAGAAGACACTAGTTTTGATGGGCTAATTTAGTTTCTTTTTATGTGATTTGTGACTTAAGATAGTAGAAAAAAATCACAGGAAAAATTGTCTTAAATCTATAATTCAAAAAATATAAATGTGAGGATAGATACTACATTTTCATTAACTAAGGCTATGATACCAAATGAGGTGTATCCTTTTGGCGGGAAAACCCAAGAACCTAAAAACTCAAAGGAATAAGAAATATTGAATTGCTAAGAACATGGTTAAGATGATAAACTTGGAATCCTAAAGAGAAAGAACATAAAACAAGGTAATAAGGAGCGACCAAATTTAAGACGTCAGTAAGTACTGTAAACAATGGAATTTGGGTACAAAAATGCCAAGAACTAAACTATTTATTTTGTATGTAATTAGGTATCGAAACGAACTTTGATTTGATACATTATAATAGTCATTTTGATGCACGAATTAAGACTTATAACAGTTTAAAGTTCCAACCCCATTTAATACCTCCTTTTTGATTTGAAACTATGAACTCAGTAGCTCTCTTCTTTTTCTCAATAACAAAGATATGTTAAACACAGAAAATGAAGAATAGAAAAAGATACCTAGAATTTAAAGAAAACTAGGAAATGAAATCCAAATATGGAAACAATGACAACAAATTTGAAAGAAGACACTAGTTTTGATGGACTAATTTTGTTTCTTTTTTGTGATTTGTGACTTAAGATAGTAGAAAAAAATCACAGGAAAAATTGTCTTAAATCTATAATTCAAAAAATATAAATGTGAGGATAGATACTACATTTTCATTAACTAAGGCTATGATACCAAATGAGGTGTATCCTTTTGGCGGGAAACTCCAAGAACCTAAAAATCAAAGGAATAAGAAATATTGAATTGCTAAGAACATGGTTAAGATGATAAACTTGGAATCCTAAAGAGAAAGAACATAAAACAAGGTAATAAGGAGCGACCAAATTTAAGACGTTAGTAAGTACTGTAAACAATGGAATTTGGGTACAAAAATGCCAAGAACTAAACTATTTATTTTGTATGTAATTAGGTATCGAAACGAACTTTGATTTGATACATTATAATAGTCATTTTGATGCACGAATTAAGACTTATAACAGTTTAAAGTTCCAACCCCATTTAATACCTCCTTTTTGATTTGAAACTGTGAACTCAGTAGCTCTCTTCTTTTTCTCAATAACAAAGATATGTTAAACACAGAAAATGAAGAATAGAAAAAGATACCTAGAATTTAAAGAAAACTAGGAAATGAAATCCAAATATGGAAACAATGACAACAAATTTGAAAGAAGACACTAGTTTTGATGGACTAATTTTGTTTCTTTTTATGTGATTTGTGACTTAAGATAACAGATAATAATCACAGGAAAAATTGTCTTAAATCTATAATTCAAAAAATATAAATGTGAGGATAGATACTACATTTTCATTAACTAAGGTTATGATACCAAATAAGGTGTATCCTTTTGGCGGGAAACTCCAAGAACCTAAAATCTCAAAGGAATAAGAAATATTGAATTGCTAAGAACATGGTTAAGATGATAAACTTGGAATCCTAAAGAGAAAGAACATAAAACAAGGTAATAAGGAGCGACCAAATTTAAGACGTCAGTAAGTACTGTAAACAATGGAATTTGGGTACAAAAATGCCAAGAACTAAACTATTTATTTTGTATGTAATTAGGTATCGAAACGAACTTTGATTTGATACATTATAATAGTCATTTTGATGCACGAATTAAGACTTATAACAGTTTAAAGTTCCAACCCCATTTAATACCTCCTTTTTGATTTGAAACTATGAACTCAGTAGCTCTCTTCTTTTTCTCAATAACAAAGATATGTTAAACACAGAAAATGAAGAATAGAAAAAGATACCTAGAATTTAAAGAAAACTAGGAAATGAAATCCAAATATGGAAACAATGACAACAAATTTGAAAGAAGACACTAGTTTTGATGGACTAATTTAGTTTCTTTTTATGTGATTTGTGACTTAAGATAGCAGAAAAAAATCACAGGAAAAATTGTCTTAAATCTATAATTCAAAAAATATAAATGTGAGGATAGATACTACATTTTCATTAACTAAGGCTATGATACCAAATGAGGTGTATCCTTTTGGCGGAAAACCCAAGAACCTAAAATCTCAAAGGAATAAGAAATATTGAATTGCTAAGAACATGGTTAAGATGATAAACTTGGAATCCTAAAGAGAAAGAACATAAAACAAGGTAATAAGGAGCGACCAAATTTAAGACGTCAGTAAGTACTGTAAACAATGGAATTTGGGTACAAAAATGCCAAGAACTAAACTATTTATTTTGTATGTAATTAGGTATCGAAACGAACTTTGATTTGATACATTATAATAATCATTTTGATGCCAGAATTAAGACTTATAATAGTTTAAAGTTCCAACCCCTTTTAATACCTCCTTTTTGATTTGAAACTATGAACTCAGTAGCTCTCTTCTTTTTCTCAATAACAAACATATGTTAAACACAGAAAATGAAGAATAGAAAAAGATATCTAGAATTTAAAGAAAACTAGGAAATGAAATCCAAATATGGAAACAATGACAACAAATTTGAAAGAAGACACTAGTTTTGATGGACTAATTTAGTTTCTTTTTATGTGATTTGTGACTTAAGATAGCAGAAAAACAATCACAGGAAAAATTGTCTTAAATCTATAATTCAAAAAATATAAATGTGAGGATAGATACTACATTTTCATTAACTAAGGCTATGATACCAAATGAGGTGTATCCTTTTGGCGGGAAAACCCAAGAACCTAAAAACTCAAAGGAATAAGAAATATTGAATTGCTAAGAACATGGTTAAGATGATAAACTTGGAATCCTAAAGAGAAAGAACATAAAACAAGGTAATAAGGAGCGACCAAATTAAAGACGTCAGTGAGTACTGTAAACAATGGAATTTGGGTACAAAAATGCCAAGAACTAAACTATTTATTTTGTATGTAATTAGGTATCGAAACGAACTTTGATTTGATACATTATAATAGTCATTTTGATGCACGAATTAAGACTTATAACAGTTTAAAGTTCCAACCCCATTTAATACCTCCTTTTTGATTTGAAACTATGAACTCAGTAGCTCTCTTCTTTTTCTCAATAACAAAGATATGTTAAACACAGAAAATGAAGAATAGAAAAAGATACCTAGAATTTAAAGAAAACTAGGAAATGAAATCCAAATATGGAAACAATGACAACAAATTTGAAAGAAGACACTAGTTTTGATGGACTAATTTTGTTTCTTTTTATGTGATTTGTGACTTAAGATAGTAGAAAAAAATCACAGGACAAATTGTCTTAAATCTATAATTCAAAAAATATAAATGTGAGGATAGATACTACATTTTCATTAACTAAGGCTATGATACCAAATGAGGTGTATCCTTTTGGCGGGAAAATCCAAGAACCTAAAAACTCAAAGGAATAAGAAATATTGAATTGCTAAGAACATGGTTAAGATGATAAACTTGGAATCCTAAAGAGAAAGAACATAAAACAAGGTAATAAGGAGCGACCAAATTTAAGACGTTAGTAAGTACTGTAAACAATGGAATTTGGGTACAAAAATGCCAAGAACTAAACTATTTATTTTGTATGTAATTAGGTATCGAAACGAACTTTGATTTGATACATTATAATAGTCATTTTGATGCACGAATTAAGACTTATAACAGTTTAAAGTTCCAACCCCATTTAATACCTCCTTTTTGATTTGAAACTATGAACTGAGTAGCTCTCTTCTTTTTCTCAATAACAAAGATATGTTAAACACAGAAAATGAAGAATAGAAAAAGATACCTAGAATTTAAAGAAAACTAGGAAATGAAATCCAAATATGGAAACAATGACAACAAATTTGAAAGAAGACACTAGTTTTGATGGACTAATTTTGTTTCTTTTTATGTGATTTGTGACTTAAGATAGCAGAACACAATCACAGGACAAATTGTCTTAAATCTATAATTCAAAAAATATAAATGTGAGGATAGATACTACATTTTCATTAACTAAGGCTATGATACCAAATGAGGTGTATCCTTTTGGTGGGAAAATCCAAGAACCTAAAAACTCAAAGGAATAAGAAATATTGAATTGCTAAGAACATGGTTAAGATGATAAACTTGGAATCCTAAAGAGAAAGAACATAAAACAAGGTAATAAGGAGCGACCAAATTTAAGACGTCAGTAAGTACTGTAAACAATGGAATTTGGGTACAAAAATGCCAAGAACTAAACTATTTATTTTGTATGTAATTAGGTATCGAAACGAACTTTGATTTGATACATTATAATAGTCATTTTGATGCACGAATTAAGACTTATAACAGTTTAAAGTTCCAACCCCGTTTAATACCTCCTTTTTGATTTGAAACTATGAACTCATCAGCTCTCTTCTTTTTCTCAATAACAAAGATATGTTAAACACAGAAAATGAAGAATAGAAAAAGATACCTAGAATTTAAAGAAAACTAGGAAATGAAATCCAAATATGGAAACAATGACAACAAATTTGAAAGAAGACACTAGTTTTGATGGACTAATTTTGTTTCTTTTTATGTGATTTGTGACTTAAGATAGCAGAAAAAAATCACAGGACAAATTGTCTTAAATCTATAATTCAAAAAATATAAATGTGAGGATAGATACTACATTTTCATTAACTAAGGCTATGATACCAAATGAGGTGTATCCTTTTGGCGGGAAAATCCAAGAACCTAAAAACTCAAAGGAATAAGAAATATTGAATTGCTAAGAACATGGTTAAGATGATAAACTTGGAATCCTAAAGAGAAAGAACATAAAACAGGGTAATAAGGAGCGACCAAATTTAAGACGTCAGTAAGTACTGTAAACAATGGAATTTGGGTACAAAAATGCCAAGAACTAAACTATTTATTTTGTATGTAATTAGGTATCGAAACGAACTTTGATTTGATACATTATAATAGTCATTTTGATGCACGAATTAAGACTTATAACAGTTTAAAGTTCCAACCCCATTTAATACCTCCTTTTTGATTTGAAACTATGAACTCAGTAGCTCTCTTCTTTTTCTCAATAACAAAGATATGTTAAACACAGAAAATGAAGAATAGAAAAAGATACCTAGAATTTAAAGAAAACTAGGAAATGAAATCCAAATATGGAAACAATGACAACAAATTTGAAAGAAGACACTAGTTTTGATGGACTAATTTAGTTTCTTTTTATGTGATTTGTGACTTAAGATAGCAGAAAAAAATCACAGGACAAATTGTCTTAAATCTATAATTCAAAAAATATAAATGTGAGGATAGATACTACATTTTCATTAACTAAGGCTATGATACCAAATGAGGTGTATCCTTTTGGTGGGAAAATCCAAGAACCTAAAAACTCAAAGGAATAAGAAATATTGAATTGCTAAGAACATGGTTAAGATGATAAACTTGGAATCCTAAAGAGAAAGAACATAAAACAAGGTAATAAGGAGCGACCAAATTTAAGACGTCAGTAAGTACTGTAAACAATGGAATTTGGGTACAAAAATGCCAAGAACTAAACTATTTATTTTGTATGTAATTAGGTATCGAAACGAACTTTGATTTGATACATTATAATAGTCATTTTGATGCACGAATTAAGACTTATAACAGTTTAAAGTTCCAACCCCATTTAATACCTCCTTTTTGATTTGAAACTATGAACTCCGTAGCTATCTTCTTTTTCTCCATAACAAAGATATGTTAAACACAGAAAATGAAGAATAGAAAAAGATACCTAGAATTTAAAGAAAACTAGGAAATGAAATCCAAATATGGAAACAATGACAACAAATTTGAAAGAAGACACTAGTTTTGATGGACTAATTTAGTTTCTTTTTATGTGATTTGTGACTTAAGATAGCAGAAAACAATCACAGGAAAAATTGTTTTAAATCTATAATTCAAAAAATATAAATGTGAGGATAGATACTACATTTTCATTAACTAAGGCTATGATACCAAATGAGGTGTATCCTTTTGGCGGGAAAACCCAAGAACCTAAAAACTCAAGGAATAAGAAATATTGAATTGCTAAGAACCTGGTTAAGATGATAAACTTGGAATCCTAAAGAGAAAGAACATAAAACAAGGTAATAAGGAGCGACCAAATTTAAGACGTCAATAAGTACTGTAAACAATGTAATTTGGGTACAGAAAGGCCAAGAACTAAACTATTTATTTTGTATGTAATTAGGTATCGAAACGAACTTTGATTTGATACATTATAATAGTCATTTTGATGCACGAATTAAGACTTATAACAATTTAAAGTTCCAACACCATTTAATACCTCCTTTTTGATTTGAAACTATGAACTCTGTAGCTATCTTCTTTTTCTGCATAATAAAGATATGTTAAACACAGAAAATGAAGAATAGAAAAGATACCTAGAATTTAAAGAAAACTAGGAAATGAAATCCAAATATGTAAACAATGACAACAAATTTGAAAGAAGACACTAGTTTTGATGGACTAATTTTGTTTCTTTTTATGTGATTTGTGACTTAAGATATGAGATAACAATAGCAGGAAAAATTGTCTTAAATCTATAATTCAAAAAATAAAAATTTGAGGATAGGTACTACATTTTCATTGACTAAGGCTATGATACCAAACGAGGTGTATCCTTTTGGCCGGAAACTCCAAGAACCTAAAAATCAAAGGAATAAGAAATATTGAATTGCTAAGAACATGGTTAAGATGATAAACTTGGAATCCTAAAGAGAAAGAACATAAAACAAGGTAATAAGGAGCGACCAAATTTAAGACGTTAGTAAGTACTGTAAACAATGGAATTTGGGTACAAAAATGCCAAGAACTAAACTATTTATTTTGTATGTAATTAGGTATCGAAACGAACTTTGATTTGATACATTATAATAGTCATTTTGATGCACGAATTAAGACTTATAACAGTTTAAAGTTCCAACCCCATTTAATACCTCCTTTTTGATTTGAAACTATGAACTCCGTAGCTATCTTCTTTTTCTCCATAACAAAGATATGTTAAACACAGAAAATGAAGAATAGAAAAAGATACCTAGAATTTAAAGAAAACTAGGAAATGAAATCCAAATATGGAAACAATGACAACAAATTTGAAAGAAGACACTAGTTTTGATGGACTAATTTTGTTTCTTTTTATGTGATTTGTGACTTAAGATAGCAGATAACAATCACAGGAAAAATTGTCTTAAATCTATAATTCAAAAAATATAAATGTGAGGATAGATACTACATTTTCATTAACTAAGGCTATGATACCAAATGAGGTGTATCCTTTTGGTGGGAAAATCCAAGAACCTAAAAACTCAAAGGAATAAGAAATATTGAATTGCTAAGAACATGGTTAAGATGATAAACTTGGAATCCTAAAGAGAAAGAACATAAAACAAGGTAATAAGGAGCGACCAAATTTAAGACGTCAGTAAGTACTGTAAACAATGGAATTTGGGTACAAAAATGCCAAGAACTAAACTATTTATTTTGTATGTAATTAGGTATCGAAACGAACTTTGATTTGATACATTATAATAGTCATTTTGATGCACGAATTAAGACTTATAACAGTTTAAAGTTCCAACCCCATTTAATACCTCCTTTTTGATTTGAAACTATGAACTCTGTAGCTCTCTTCTTTTTCTCAATAACAAAGATATGTTAAACACAGAAAATGAAGAATAGAAAAAGATACCTAGAATTTAAAGAAAACTAGGAAATGAAATCCAAATATGGAAACAATGACAACAAATTTGAAAGAAGACACTAGTTTTGATGGACTAATTTAGTTTCTTTTTATGTGATTTGTGACTTAAGATAGCAGAAAAAAATCACAGGACAAATTGTCTTAAATCTATAATTCAAAAAATATAAATGTGAGGATAGATACTACATTTTCATTAACTAAGGCTATGATACCAAATGAGGTGTATCCTTTTGGCGGGAAAATCCAAGAACCTAAAATCTCAAAGGAATAAGAAATATTGAATTGCTAAGAACATGGTTAAGATGATAAACTTGGAATCCTAAAGAGAAAGAACATAAAACAAGGTAATAAGGAGCGACCAAATTTAAGACGTCAGTAAGTACTGTAAACAATGGAATTTGGATACAAAAATGCCAAGAACTAAACTATTTATTTTGTATGTAATTAGGTATCGAAACGAACTTTGATTTGATACATTATAATAATCATTTTGATGCCAGAATTAAGACTTATAACAGTTTAAAGTTCCAACCCCATTTAATACCTCCTTTATGTTTTGAAACTATGAACTCAGTAGCTCTCTTGTTTTTCTCAATAACAAAGATATGTTAAACACAGAAAATGAAGAATAGAAAAAGATACCTAGAATTTAAAGAAAACTAGGAAATGAAATCCAAATATGGAAACAATGACAACAAATTTGAAAGAAGACACTAGTTTTGATGGACTAATTTTGTTTCTTTTTATGTGATTTGTGACTTAAGATAGCAGATAACAATCACAGGAAAAATTGTCTTAAATCTATAATTCAAAAAATATAAATGTGAGGATAGATACTACATTTTCGGCAACTAAGGCTATGATACCAAAGGAGGTGTATCCTTTTGGCGGGAAAACCCAAGAACCTAAAATCTCAAAGGAATAAGAAATATTGAATTGCTAAGAACATGGTTAAGATGATAAACTTGGAATCCTAAAGAGAAAGAACATAAAACAAGGTAATAAGGAGCGACCAAATTTAAGACGTAGTAAATACTGTAAATAATGGAATTTGGGTACAAAAATGCCAAGAACTAAACTATTTATTTTGTATGTAATTAGGTATCGAAACGAACTTTGATTTGATACATTATAATAGTCATTTTGATGCACGAATTAAGACTTATAACAGTTTAAAGTTCCAACCCCATTTAATACCTCCTTTTTGATTTGAAACTATGAACTCAGTAGCTCTCTTCTTTTTCTCAATAACAAAGATATGTTAAACACAGAAAATGAAGAATAGAAAAAGATACCTAGAATTTAAAGAAAACTAGGAAATGAAATCCAAATATGGAAACAATGACAACAAATTTGAAAGAAGACACTAGTTTTGATGGACTAATTTTGTTTCTTTTTATGTGATTTGTGACTTAAGATAGTAAAAACAAAATCACAGGACAAATTGTCTTAAATCTATAATTCAAAAAATATAAATGTGAGGATAGATACTACATTTTCGGCAACTAAGGCTATGATACCAAACGAGGTGGATCCTTTTGGGGAGAAAACCCAAGAACCTAAAAACTCAAAGGAATAAGAAATATTGAATTGCTAAGAACATGGTTAAGATGATAAACTTGGAATCCTAAAGAGAAAGAACATAAAACAAGGTAATAAGGAGCGACCAAATTTAAGACGTTAGTAAGTACTGTAAACAATGGAATTTGGGTACAAAAATGCCAAGAACTAAACTATTTATTTTGTATGTAATTAGGTATCGAAACGAACTTTGATTTGATACATTATAATAGTCATTTTGATGCACGAATTAAGACTTATAACAGTTTAAAGTTCCAACCCCATTTAATACCTCCTTTTTGATTTGAAACTATGAACTCAGTAGCTCTCTTCTTTTTCTCAATAACAAAGATATGTTAAACACAGAAAATGAAGAATAGAAAAAGATACCTAGAATTTAAAGAAAACTAGGAAATGAAATCCAAATATGGAAACAATGACAACAAATTTGAAAGAAGACACTAGTTTTGATGGACTAATTTAGTTTCTTTTTATGTGATTTGTGACTTAAGATAGCAGAAAACAATCACAGGAAAAATTGTTTTAAATCTATAATTCAAAAAATATAAATGTGAGGATAGATACTACATTTTCATTAACTAAGGCTATGATACCAAATGAGGTGTATCCTTTTGGCGGGAAAACCCAAGAACCTAAAAACTCAAAGGAATAAGAAATATTGAATTGCTAAGAACATGGTTAAGATGATAAACTTGGAATCCTAAAGAGAAAGAACATAAAACAAGGTAATAAGGAGCGACCAAATTTAAGACGTCAGTAAGTACTGTAAACAATGGAATTTGGGTACAAAAATGCCAAGAACTAAACTATTTATTTTGTATGTAATTAGGTATCGAAACGAACTTTGATTTGATACATTATAATAGTCATTTTGATGCACGAATTAAGACTTATAACAGTTTAAAGTTCCAACCCCATTTAATACCTCCTTTTTGATTTGAAACTATGAACTCATCAGCTCTCTTCTTTTTCTCAATAACAAAGATATGTTAAACACAGAAAATGAAGAATAGAAAAAGATATCTAGAATTTAAAGAAAACTAGGAAATGAAATCCAAATATGGAAACAATGACAACAAATTTGAAAGAAGACACTAGTTTTGATGGACTAATTTAGTTTCTTTTTATGTGATTTGTGACTTAAGATAGCAGAACACAATCACAGGAAAAATTGTTTTAAATCTATAATTCAAAAAATATAAATGTGAGGATAGATACTACATTTTCATTAACTAAGGCTATGATACCAAACGAGGTGTACCCTTTTGGGGAGAAAACCCAAGAACCTAAAAACTCAAAGGAATAAGAAATATTGAATTGCTAAGAACATGGTTAAGATGATAAACTTGGAATCCTAAAGAGAAAGAACATAAAACAAGGTAATAAGGAGCGACCAAATTTAAGACGTCAGTAAGTACTGTAAACAATGGAATTTGGGTACAAAAATGCCAAGAACTAAACTATTTATTTTGTATGTAATTAGGTATCGAAACGAACTTTGATTTGATACATTATAATAGTCATTTTGATGCACGAATTAAGACTTATAACAGTTTAAAGTTCCAACCCCATTTAATACCTCCTTTTTGATTTGAAACTATGAACTCAGTAGCTCTCTTCTTTTTCTCAATAACAAAGATATGTTAAACACAGAAAATGAAGAATAGAAAAAGATACCTAGAATTTAAAGAAAACTAGGAAATGAAATCCAAATATGGAAACAATGACAACAAATTTGAAAGAAGACACTAGTTTTGATGGACTAATTTTGTTTCTTTTTTGTGATTTGTGACTTAAGATAGCAAAAAAAATCACAGGACAAATTGTCTTAAATCTATAATTCAAAAAATATAAATGTGAGGATAGATACTACATTTTCATTAACTAAGGCTATGATACCAAATGAGGTGTATCCTTTTGGCGGGAAAACCCAAGAACCTAAAAACTCAAAGGAATAAGAAATATTGAATTGCTAAGAACATGGTTAAGATGATAAACTTGGAATCCTAAAGAGAAAGAACATAAAACAAGGTAATAAGGAGCGACCAAATTTAAGACGTCAGTAAGTACTGTAAACAATGGAATTTGGGTACAAAAATGCCAAGAACTAAACTATTTATTTTGTATGTAATTAGGTATCGAAACGAACTTTGATTTGATACATTATAATAGTCATTTTGATGCACGAATTAAGACTTATAACAGTTTAAAGTTCCAACCCCATTTAATACCTCCTTTTTGATTTGAAACTATGAACTCAGTAGCTCTCTTCTTTTTCTCAATAACAAAGATATGTTAAACACAGAAAATGAAGAATAGAAAAAGATACCTAGAATTTAAAGAAAACTAGGAAATGAAATCCAAATATGGAAACAATGACAACAAATTTGAAAGAAGACACTAGTTTTGATGGACTAATTTAGTTTCTTTTTATGTGATTTGTGACTTAAGATAGCATAAAACAATCATAGGAAAAATTGTTTTAAATCTATAATTCAAAAAATATAAATGTGAGGATAGATACTACATTTTCATTAACTAAGGCTATGATACCAAATGAGGTGTATCCTTTTGGCGGAAAACCCAAGAACCTAAAATCTCAAAGGAATAAGAAATATTGAATTGCTAAGAACATGGTTAAGATGATAAACTTGGAATCCTAAAGAGAAAGAACATAAAACAAGGTAATAAGGAGCGACCAAATTTAAGACGTCAGTAAGTACTGTAAACAATGGAATTTGGGTACAAAAATGCCAAGAACTAAACTATTTATTTTGTATGTAATTAGGTATCGAAACGAACTTTGATTTGATACATTATAATAGTCATTTTGATGCACGAATTAAGACTTATAACAGTTTAAAGTTCCAACCCCATTTAATACCTCCTTTTTGATTTGAAACTATGAACTCAGTAGCTCTCTTCTTTTTCTCAATAACAAAGATATGTTAAACACAGAAAATGAAGAATAGAAAAAGATATCTAGAATTTAAAGAAAACTAGGAAATGAAATCCAAATATGGAAACAATGACAACAAATTTGAAAGAAGACACTAGTTTTGATGGACTAATTTAGTTTCTTTTTATGTGATTTGTGACTTAAGATAGCAGAACACAATCACAGGAAAAATTGTTTTAAATCTATAATTCAAAAAATATAAATGTGAGGATAGATACTACATTTTCATTAACTAAGGCTATGATACCAAACGAGGTGTATCCTTTTGGCGGGAAAACCCAAGAACCTAAAATCTCAAAGGAATAAGAAATATTGAATTGCTAAGAACATGGTTAAGATGATAAACTTGGAATCCTAAAGAGAAAGAACATAAAACAAGGTAATAAGGAGCGACCAAATTTAAGACGTCAGTAAGTACTGTAAACAATGGAATTTGGGTACAAAAATGCCAAGAACTAAACTATTTATTTTGTATGTAATTAGGTATCGAAACGAACTTTGATTTGATACATTATAATAGTCATTTTGATGCACGAATTAAGACTTATAATAGTTTAAAGTTCCAACCCCATTTAATACCTCCTTTTTGATTTGAAACTATGAACTCCGTAGCTCTCTTCTTTTTCTCAATAACAAAGATATGTTAAACACAGAAAATGAAGAATAGAAAAAGATACCTAGAATTTAAAGAAAACTAGGAAATGAAATCCAAATATGGAAACAATGACAACAAATTTGAAAGAAGACACTAGTTTTGATGGACTAATTTAGTTTCTTTTTATGTGATTTGTGACTTAAGATAGCAGAAAACAATCATAGGAAAAATTGTGTTAAATCTATAATTCAAAAAATATAAATGTGAGGATAGATACTACATTTTCATTAACTAAGGCTATGATACCAAACGAGGTGGACCCTTTTGGGGAGAAAACCCTAGAACCTAAAAACTCAAAGGAATAAGAAATATTGAATTGCTAAGAACATGGTTAAGATGATAAACTTGAAATCCTAAAGAGAAAGAACATAATACAAGGTAATAAGGAGCGACCAAATTTAAGACGTTAGTAAGTACTGTAAACAATGGAATTTGGGTACAAAAATGCCAAGAACTAAACTATTTATTTTGTATGTAATTAGGTATCGAAACGAACTTTGATTTGATACATTATAATAGTCATTTTGATGCACGAATTAAGACTTATAACAGTTTAAAGTTCCAACCCCATTTAATACCTCCTTTTTGATTTGAAACTGTGAACTCAGTAGCTCTCTTCTTTTTCTCAATAACAAAGATATGTTAAACACAAAAAATGAAGAATAGAAAAAGATACCTAGAATTTAAAGAAAACTAGGAAATGAAATCCAAATATGGAAACAATGACAACAAATTTGAAAGAAGACACTAGTTTTGATGGACTAATTTAGTTTCTTTTTATGTGATTTGTGACTTAAGATAGCATAAAACAATCATAGGAAAAATTGTCTTAAATCTATAATTCAAAAAATATAAATGTGAGGATAGATACTACATTTTCATTAACTAAGGCTATGATACCAAATGAGGTGTATCCTTTTGGCGGGAAAACCCAAGAACCTAAAAACTCAAAGGAATAAGAAATATTGAATTGCTAAGAACATGGTTAAGATGATAAACTTGGAATCCTAAAGAGAAAGAACATAAAACAGGGTAATAAGGAGCGAACAAATTTAAGATGATAGTAAGTATTGTAAACAATGGAATTTGGGTACAAAAATGCCAAGAACTAAACTATTTATTTTGTATGTAATTAGGTATCGAAACGAACTTTGATTTGATACATTATAATAGTCATTTTGATGCACGAATTAAGACTTATAACAGTTTAAAGTTCCAACCCCATTTAATACCTCCTTTTTGATTTGAAACTATGAACTCAGTAGCTCTCTTCTTTTTCTCAATAACAAAGATATGTTAAACACAGAAAATGAAGAATAGAAAAAGATACCTAGAATTTAAAGAAAACTAGGAAATGAAATCCAAATATGGAAACAATGACAACAAATTTGAAAGAAGACACTAGTTTTGATGGACTAATTTAGTTTCTTTTTATGTGATTTGTGACTTAAGATAGCAGAAAACAATCATAGGAAAAATTGTGTTAAATCTATAATTCAAAAAATATAAATGTGAGGATAGATACTACATTTTCATTAACTAAGGCTATGATACCAAACGAGGTGGACCCTTTTGGGGAGAAAACCCTAGAACCTAAAAACTCAAAGGAATAAGAAATATTGAATTGCTAAGAACATGGT
The DNA here is from genome assembly GCA_030763125.1 of Hippophae gyantsensis. Lineage (NCBI taxonomy): Eukaryota > Viridiplantae > Streptophyta > Magnoliopsida > Rosales > Elaeagnaceae > Hippophae > Hippophae gyantsensis. Next base: position 42,978,830 of record CM061028.1, on the reverse strand, counting down.
TAAGATGATAAACTTGAAATCCTAAAGAGAAAGAACATAATACAAGGTAATAAGGAGCGACCAAATTTAAGACGTCAGTAAGTACTGTAAACAATGGAATTTGGGTACAAAAATGCCAAGAACTAAACTATTTATTTTGTATGTAATTAGGTATCGAAACGAACTTTGATTTGATACATTATAATAGTCATTTTGATGCACGAATTAAGACTTATAACAGTTTAAAGTTCCAACCCCATTTAATACCTCCTTTTTGATTTGAAACTATGAACTCAGTAGCTCTCTTCTTTTTCTCAATAACAAAGATATGTTAAACACATAAAATGAAGAATAGAAAAAGATACCTAGAATTTAAAGAAAACTAGGAAATGAAATCCAAATATGGAAACAATGACAACAAATTTGAAAGAAGACACTAGTTTTGATGGACTAATTTTGTTTCTTTTTTGTGATTTGTGACTTAAGATAGCAGAAAAAAATCACAGGACAAATTGTCTTAAATCTATAATTCAAAAAATATAAATGTGAGGATAGATACTACATTTTCATTAACTAAGGCTATGATACCAAACGAGGTGTATCCTTTTGGCGGGAAAACCCAAGAACCTAAAAACTCAAAGGAATAAGAAATATTGAATTGCTAAGAACATGGTTAAGATGATAAACTTGGAATCCTAAAGAGAAAGAACATAAAACAAGGTAATAAGGAGCGACCAAATTTAAGACGTCAGTAAGTACTGTAAACAATGGAATTTGGGTACAAAAATGCCAAGAACTAAACTATTTATTTTGTATGTAATTAGGTATCGAAACGAACTTTGATTTGATACATTATAATAGTCATTTTGATGCACGAATTAAGACTTATAACAGTTTAAAGTTCCAACCCCATTTAATACCTCCTTTTTGATTTGAAACTCTGAACTCCGTAGCTATCTTCTTTTTCTCAATAACAAAGATATGTTAAACACAGAAAATGAAGAATAGAAAAAGATACCTAGAATTTAAAGAAAACTAGGAAATGAAATCCAAATATGGAAACAATGACAACAAATTTGAAAGAAGACACTAGTTTTGATGGACTAATTTAGTTTCTTTTTATGTGATTTGTGACTTAAGATAGCAGAACACAATCACAGGAAAAATTGTTTTAAATCTATAATTCAAAAAATATAAATGTGAGGATAGATACTACATTTTCATTAACTAAGGCTATGATACCAAACGAGGTGTATCCTTTTGGTGGAAAACCAAAGAACCTAAAATCTCAAAGGAATAAGAAATATTGAATTGCTAAGAACATGGTTAAGATGATAAACTTGGAATCCTAAAGAGAAAGAACATAAAACAAGGTAATAAGGAGCGACCAAATTTAAGACATCAATAAGTACAGTAAACAATGGAATTTGGGTACAAAAATGCCAAGAACTAAACTATTTATTTTGTATGTAATTAGGTATCGAAACGAACTTTGATTTGATACATTATAATAGTCATTTTGATGCACGAATTAAGACTTATAACAGTTTAAAGTTCCAACCCCATTTAATACCTCCTTTTTGATTTGAAACTATGAACTCAGTAGCTCTCTTCTTTTTCTCAATAACAAAGATATGTTAAACACAGAAAATGAAGAATAGAAAAAGATACCTAGAATTTAAAGAAAACTAGGAAATGAAATCCAAATATGGAAACAATGACAACAAATTTGAAAGAAGACACTAGTTTTGATGGACTAATTTTGTTTCTTTTTTGTGATTTGTGACTTAAGATAGCATAAAAAAATCACAGGACAAATTGTCTTAAATCTATAATTCAAAAAATATAAATGTGAGGATAGATACTACATTTTCATTAACTAAGGCTATGATACCAAACGAGGTGGATCCTTTTGGGGAGAAAACCCAAGAACCTAAAAACTCAAAGGAATAAGAAATATTGAATTGCTAAGAACATGGTTAAGATGATAAACTTGGAATCCTAAAGAGAAAGAACATAAAACAAGGTAATAAGGAGCGACCAAATTTAAGACGTTAGTAAGTACTGTAAACAATGGAATTTGGGTACAAAAATGCCAAGAACTAAACTATTTATTTTGTATGTAATTAGGTATCGAAACGAACTTTGATTTGATACATTATAATAGTCATTTTGATGCACGAATTAAGACTTATAACAGTTTAAAGTTCCAACCCCATTTAATACCTCCTTTTTGATTTGAAACTATGAACTCTGTAGCTCTCTTCTTTTTCTCAATAACAAAGATATGTTAAACACAGAAAATGAAGAATAGAAAAAGATACCTAGAATTTAAAGAAAACTAGGAAATGAAATCCAAATATGGAAACAATGACGACAAATTTGAAAGAAGACACTAGTTTTGATGGACTAATTTAGTTTCTTTATTGTGATTTCTGACTTAAGATAGCAAATAACAATCACAGGAAAAATTGTCTTAAATCTATAATTCAAAAAATATAAATGTGAGGATAGATACTACATTTTCATTAACTAAGGCTATGATACCAAACGAGGTGGATCCTTTTGGGGAGAAAACCCAAGAACCTAAAAACTCAAAGGAATAAGAAATATTGAATTGCTAAGAACATGGTTAAGATGATAAACTTGGAATCCTAAAGAGAAAGAACATAAAACAAGGTAATAAGGAGCGACCAAATTTAAGACGTTAGTAAGTACTGTAAACAATGGAATTTGGGTACAAAAATGCCAAGAACTAAACTATTTATTTTGTATGTAATTAGGTATCGAAACGAACTTTGATTTGATACATTATAATAGTCATTTTGATGCACGAATTAAGACTTATAACAGTTTAAAGTTCCAACCCCATTTAATACCTCCTTTTTGATTTGAAACTATGAACTCAGTAGCTCTCTTCTTTTTCTCAATAACAAAGATATGTTAAACACAGAAAATGAAGAATAGAAAAAGATACCTAGAATTTAAAGAAAACTAGGAAATGAAATCCAAATATGGAAACAATGACAACAAATTTGAAAGAAGACACTAGTTTTGATGGACTAATTTTGTTTCTTTTTTGTGATTTGTGACTTAAGATAGCAGAAAAAATCACAGGACAAATTGTCTTAAATCTATAATTCAAAAAATATAAATGTGAGGATAGATACTACATTTTCATTAACTAAGGCTATGATACCAAATGAGGTGTATCCTTTTGGCGGAAAACCCAAGAACCTAAAATCTCAAAGGAATAAGAAATATTGAATTGCTAAGAACATGGTTAAGATGATAAACTTGGAATCCTAAAGAGAAAGAACATAAAACAAGGTAATAAGGAGCGACCAAATTTAAGACGTTAGTAAGTACTGTAAACAATGGAATTTGGGTACAAAAATGCCAAGAACTAAACTATTTATTTTGTATGTAATTAGGTATCGAAACGAACTTTGATTTGATACATTATAATAGTCATTTTGATGCACGAATTAAGACTTATAACAGTTTAAAGTTCCAACCCCATTTAATACCTCCTTTTTGATTTGAAACTATGAACTCAGTAGCTCTCTTCTTTTTCTCAATAACAAAGATATGTTAAACACAGAAAATGAAGAATAGAAAAAGATACCTAGAATTTAAAGAAAACTAGGAAATGAAATCCAAATATGGAAACAATGACAACAAATTTGAAAGAAGACACTAGTTTTGATGGACTAATTTTGTTTCTTTTTTGTGATTTGTGACTTAAGATAGCAGAAAAACAATCACAGGACAAATTGTCTTAAATCTATAATTCAAAAAATATAAATGTGAGGATAGATACTACATTTTCATTAACTAAGGCTATGATACCAAACGAGGTGGACCCTTTTGGGGAGAAAACCCTAGAACCTAAAAACTCAAAGGAATAAGAAATATTGAATTGCTAAGAACATGGTTAAGATGATAAACTTGGAATCCTAAAGAGAAAGAACATAAAACAAGGTAATAAGGAGCGACCAAATTTAAGACGTTAGTAAGTACTGTAAACAATGGAATTTGGGTACAAAAATGCCAAGAACTAAACTATTTATTTTGTATGTAATTAGGTATCGAAACGAACTTTGATTTGATACATTATAATAGTCATTTTGATGCACGAATTAAGACTTATAACAGTTTAAAGTTCCAACCCCATTTAATACCTCCTTTTTGATTTGAAACTATGAACTCAGTAGCTCTCTTCTTTTTCTCAATAACAAAGATATGTTAAACACAGAAAATGAAGAATAGAAAAAGATACCTAGAATTTAAAGAAAACTAGGAAATGAAATCCAAATATGGAAACAATGACAACAAATTTGAAAGAAGACACTAGTTTTGATGGACTAATTTTGTTTCTTTTTTGTGATTTGTGACTTAAGATAGCAGAAAAAAATCACAGGACAAATTGTCTTAAATCTATAATTCAAAAAATATAAATGTGAGGATAGATACTACATTTTCATTAACTAAGGCTATGATACCAAACGAGGTGTATCCTTTTGGCGGGAAAACCCAAGAACCTAAAATCTCAAAGGAATAAGAAATATTGAATTGCTAAGAACATGGTTAAGATGATAAACTTGGAATCCTAAAGAGAAAGAACATAAAACAAGGTAATAAGGAGCGACCAAATTTAAGACGTTAGTAAGTACTGTAAACAATGGAATTTGGGTACAAAAATGCCAAGAACTAAACTATTTATTTTATATGTAATTAGTTATCGAAACGAACTTTGATTTGATACATTATAATAGTCATTTTTATGCACGAATTAAGACTTAAGACAGTTTAAAGTTCCAACCCCATTTAATACCTCCTTTTTGATTTGAAACTATGAACTTAGTAGCTCTCTTCTTTTTCTCAATAACAAAGATATGTTAAACACAGAAAATGAAGAATAGAAAAAGATACCTAGAATTTAAAGAAAACTAGGAAATGAAATCCAAATATGGAAACAATGACAACAAATTTGAAAGAAGACACTAGTTTTGATGGACTAATTTTGTTTCTTTTTTGTGATTTGTGACTTAAGATAGCATAAAAAAATCACAGGACAAATTGTCTTAAATCTATAATTCAAAAAATATAAATGTGAGGATAGATACTACATTTTCATTAACTAAGGCTATGATACCAAACGAGGTGGATCCTTTTGGGGAGAAAACCCAAGAACCTAAAAACTCAAAGGAATAAGAAATATTGAATTGCTAAGAACATGGTTAAGATGATAAACTTGGAATCCTAAAGAGAAAGAACATAAAACAAGGTAATAAGGAGCGACCAAATTTAAGACGTTAGTAAGTACTGTAAACAATGGAATTTGGGTACAAAAATGCCAAGAACTAAACTATTTATTTTGTATGTAATTAGGTATCGAAACGAACTTTGATTTGATACATTATAATAGTCATTTTGATGCACGAATTAAGACTTATAACAGTTTAAAGTTCCAACCCCATTTAATACCTCCTTTTTGATTTGAAACTATGAACTCAGTAGCTCTCTTCTTTTTCTCAATAACAAAGATATGTTAAACACAGAAAATGAAGAATAGAAAAAGATACCTAGAATTTAAAGAAAACTAGGAAATGAAATCCAAATATGGAAACAATGACAACAAATTTGAAAGAAGACACTAGTTTTGATGGACTAATTTTGTTTCTTTTTTGTGATTTGTGACTTAAGATAGCAGAAAAAAATCACAGGACAAATTGTCTTAAATCTATAATTCAAAAAATATAAATGTGAGGATAGATACTACATTTTCATTAACTAAGGCTATGATACCAAATGAGGTGTATCCTTTTGGCGGAAAACCCAAGAACCTAAAAACTCAAAGGAATAAGAAATATTGAATTGCTAAGAACATGGTTAAGATGATAAACTTGGAATCCTAAAGAGAAAGAACATAATACAAGGTAATAAGGAGCGACCAAATTTAAGACGTTAGTAAGTACTGTAAACAATGGAATTTGGGTACAAAAATGCCAAGAACTAAACTATTTATTTTATATGTAATTAGTTATCGAAACGAACTTTGATTTGATACATTATAATAGTCATTTTTATGCACGAATTAAGACTTATAACAGTTTAAAGTTCCAACCCCATTTAATACCTCCTTTTTGATTTGAAACTGTGAACTCAGTAGCTCTCTTCTTTTTCTCAATAACAAAGATATGTTAAACACAGAAAATGAAGAATAGAAAAAGATACCTAGAATTTAAAGAAAACTAGGAAATGAAATCCAAATATGGAAACAATGACAACAAATTTGAAAGAAGACACTAGTTTTGATGGACTAATTTTGTTTCTTTTTGTGATTTGTGACTTAAGATAGCAGAAAAAAATCACAGGACAAATTGTCTTAAATCTATAATTCAAAAAATATAAATGTGAGGATAGATACTACATTTTCATTAACTAAGGCTATGATACCAAACGAGGTGTATCCTTTTGGCGGGAAAACCCAAGAACCTAAAAACTCAAAGGAATAAGAAATATTGAATTGCTAAGAACATGGTTAAGATGATAAACTTGGAATCCTAAAGAGAAAGAACATAAAACAAGGTAATAAGGAGCGACCAAATTTAAGACGTCAGTAAGTACTGTAAACAATGGAATTTGGGTACAAAAATGCCAAGAACTAAACTATTTATTTTGTATGTAATTAGGTATCGAAACGAACTTTGATTTGATACATTATAATAGTCATTTTGATGCACGAATTAAGACTTATAATAGTTTAAAGTTCCAACCCCATTTAATACCTCCTTTTTGATTTGAAACTATGAACTCAGTAGCTCTCTTCTTTTTCTCAATAACAAAGATATGTTAAACACAGAAAATGAAGAATAGAAAAAGATACCTAGAATTTAAAGAAAACTAGGAAATGAAATCCAAATATGGAAACAATGACAACAAATTTGAAAGAAGACACTAGTTTTGATGGACTAATTTTGTTTCTTTTTTGTGATTTGTGACTTAAGATAGCAGAAAAAAATCACAGGACAAATTGTCTTAAATCTATAATTCAAAAAATATAAATGTGAGGATAGATACTACATTTTCATTAACTAAGGCTATGATACCAGACGAGGTGTATCCTTTTGAGGAGAAAACCCAAGAACCTAAAAACTCAAAGGAATAAGAAATATTGAATTGCTAAGAACATGGTTAAGATGATAAACTTGGAATCCTAAAGAGAAAGAACATAAAACAAGGTAATAAGGAGCGACCAAATTTAAGACGTCAGTAAGTACTGTAAACAATGGAATTTGGGTACAAATATGCCAAGAACTAAACTATTTATTTTGTATGTAATTAGGTATCGAAACGAACTTTGATTTGATACATTATAATAGTCATTTTGATGCACGAATTAAGACTTATAACAGTTTAAAGTTCCAACCCCATTTAATACCTCCTTTTTGATTTGAAACTATGAACTCAGTAGCTCTCTTCTTTTTCTCAATAACAAAGATATGTTAAACACAGAAAATGAAGAATAGAAAAAGATACCTAGAATTTAAAGAAAACTAGGAAATGAAATCCAAATATGGAAACAATGACAACAAATTTGAAAGAAGACACTAGTTTTGATGGACTAATTTTGTTTCTTTTTTGTGATTTGTGACTTAAGATAGCAGAAAAAAATCACAGGACAAATTGTCTTAAATCTATAATTCAAAAAATATAAATGTGAGGATAGATACTACATTTTCATTAGCTAAGGCTATGATACCAAACGAGGTGGATCCTTTTGGGGAGAAAACCCTAGAAGCTAAAAACTCAAAGGAATAAGAAATATTGAATTGCTAACAACATGGTTAAGATGATAAACTTGGAATCCTAAAGAGAAAGAACATAAAACAAGGTAATAAGGAGCGACCAAATTTAAGACGTCAGTAAGTACTGTAAACAATGGAATTTGGGTACAAATATGCCAAGAACTAAACTATTTATTTTGTATGTAATTAGGTATCGAAACGAACTTTGATTTGATACATTATAATAGTCATTTTGATGCACGAATTAAGACTTAAACCTGTTTAAAGTTCCAACCCCATTTAATACCTCCTTTTTGATTTGAAACTATGAACTCAGTAGCTCTCTTCTTTTTCTCAATAACAAAGATATGTTAAACACAGAAAATGAAGAATAGAAAAAGATACCTAGAATTTAAAGAAAACTAGGAAATGAAATCCAAATATGGAAACAATGACAACAAATTTGAAAGAAGACACTAGTTTTGATGGACTAATTTTGTTTCTTTTTTGTGATTTGTGACTTAAGATAGCAGAAAAAAATCACAGGACAAATTGTCTTAAATCTATAATTCAAAAAATATAAATGTGAGGATAGATACTACATTTTCATTAACTAAGGCTATGATACCAAACGAGGTGTATCCTTTTGGCGGGAAAACCCAAGAACCTAAAATCTCAAAGGAATAAGAAATATTGAATTGCTAAGAACATGGTTAAGATGATAAACTTGGAATCCTAAAGAGAAAGAACATAAAACAAGGTAATAAGGAGCGACCAAATTTAAGACGTCAGTAAGTACTGTAAACAATGGAATTTGGGTACAAAAATGCCAAGAACTAAACTATTTATTTTGTATGTAATTAGGTATCGAAACGAACTTTGATTTGATACATTATAATAGTCATTTTGATGCACGAATTAAGACTTATAACAGTTTAAAGTTCCAACCCCATTTAATACCTCCTTTTTGATTTGAAACTATGAACTCAGTAGCTCTCTTCTTTTTCTCAATAACAAAGATATGTTAAACACAGAAAATGAAGAATAGAAAAAGATACCTAGAATTTAAAGAAAACTAGGAAATGAAATCCAAATATGGAAACAATGACAACAAATTTGAAAGAAGACACTAGTTTTGATGGACTAATTTTGTTTCTTTTTTGTGATTTGTGACTTAAGATAGCAGAAAACAATCACAGGAAAAATTGTTTTAAATCTATAATTCAAAAAATATAAATGTGAGGATAGATACTACATTTTCATTAACTAAGGCTATGATACCAAACGAGGTGGATCCTTTTGGGGAGAAAACCCAAGAACCTAAAAACTCAAAGGAATAAGAAATATTGAATTGCTAAGAACATGGTTAAGATGATAAACTTGGAATCCTAAAGAGAAAGAACATAAAACAAGGTAATAAGGAGCGACCAAATTTAAGACGTTAGTAAGTACTGTAAACAATGGAATTTGGGTACAAAAATGCCAAGAACTAAACTATTTATTTTGTATGTAATTAGGTATCGAAACGAACTTTGATTTGATACATTATAATAGTCATTTTGATGCACGAATTAAGACTTATAACAGTTTAAAGTTCCAACCCCATTTAATACCTCCTTTTTGATTTGAAACTATGAACTCAGTAGCTCTCTTCTTTTTCTCAATAACAAAGATATGTTAAACACAGAAAATGAAGAATAGAAAAAGATACCTAGAATTTAAAGAAAACTAGGAAATGAAATCCAAATATGGAAACAATGACAACAAATTTGAAAGAAGACACTAGTTTTGATGGACTAATTTTGTTTCTTTTTTGTGATTTGTGACTTAAGATAGCAGAAAAAAATCACAGGACAAATTGTCTTAAATCTATAATTCAAAAAATATAAATGTGAGGATAGATACTACATTTTCATTAACTAAGGCTATGATACCAAATGAGGTGTATCCTTTTGGCGGGAAAATCCAAGAACCTAAATACTCAAAGGAATAAGAAATATTGAATTGCTAAGAACATGGTTAACAAGATAAACTTGGAATCCTAAAGAGAAAGAACATAAAACAGGGTAATAAGGAGCGACCAAATTTAAGACGTCAGTAAGTACCGTAAACAATGGAATTTGGGTACAAATATGCCAAGAACTAAACTATTTATTTTGTATGTAATTAGGTATCGAAACGAACTTTGATTTGATACATTATAATAGTCATTTTGATGCACGAATTAAGACTTATAACAGTTTAAAGTTCCAACCCCATTTAATACCTCCTTTTTGATTTGAAACTATGAACTCAGTAGCTCTCTTCTTTTTCTCAATAACAAAGATATGTTAAACACAGAAAATGAAGAATAGAAAAAGATACCTAGAATTTAAAGAAAACTAGGAAATGAAATCCAAATATGGAAACAATGACAACAAATTTGAAAGAAGACACTAGTTTTGATGGACTAATTTTGTTTCTTTTTTGTGATTTGTGACTTAAGATAGCATAAAAAAATCACAGGACAAATTGTCTTAAATCTATAATTCAAAAAATATAAATGTGAGGATAGATACTACATTTTCATTAACTAAGGCTATGATACCAAACGAGGTGGATCCTTTTGGGGAGAAAACCCAAGAACCTAAAAACTCAAAGGAATAAGAAATATTGAATTGCTAAGAACATGGTTAAGATGATAAACTTGGAATCCTAAACAGAAAGAACATAAAAGAAGGTAATAAGGAACGACCAAATTTAAGACGTTAGTGAGTACTATAAACAATGGAATTTGGGTACAAAAATGCCAAGAACTAAACTATTTATTTTATATGTAATTGGTTATGGAAACGAGCTTTGATTTGATACATTATAATAGTCATTTTGATGCACGAATTAAGACTTATAACATTTTAAAGTTCAAACCCCATTTAATACCTCCTTTTTGATTTGAAACTATGAACTCAGTAGCTCTCTTCTTTTTCTCAATAACAAAGATATGTTAAACACAGAAAATGAAGAATAGAAAAAGATACCTAGAATTTAAAGAAAACTAGGAAATGAAATCCAAATATGGAAACAATGACAACAAATTTGAAAGAAGACACTAGTTTTGATGGACTAATTTTGTTTCTTTTTTGTGATTTGTGACTTAAGATAGCAGAAAAAAATCACAGGACAAATTGTCTTAAATCTATAATTCAAAAAATATAAATGTGAGGATAGATACTACATTTTCATTAACTAAGGCTATGATACCAAACGAGGTGTATCCTTTTGGCGGAAAACCCAAGAACCTAAAATCTCAAAGGAATAAGAAATATTGAATTGCTAAGAACATGGTTAAGATGATAAACTTGGAATCCTAAAGAGAAAGAACATAATACAAGGTAATAAGGAGCGACCAAATTTAAGACGTTAGTAAGTACTGTAAACAATGGAATTTGGGTACAAAAATGCCAAGAACTAAACTATTTATTTTATATGTAATTAGTTATCGAAACGAACTTTGATTTGATACATTATAATAGTCATTTTTATGCACGAATTAAGACTTAAAACAGTTTAAAGTTCCAACCCTATTTGATACCTCCTTTTTGATTTGAAACTATGAACTCAACAGCTCTCTTCTTTTTCTCAATAACAAAGATATGTTAAACACAGAAAATGAAGAATAGAAAAAGATACCTAGAATTTAAAGAAAACTAGGAAATGAAATCCAAATATGGAAACAATGACAACAAATTTGAAAGAAGACACTAGTTTTGATGGACTAATTTTGTTTCTTTTTTGTGATTTGTGACTTAAGATAGCAGAAAACAATCACAGGACAAATTGTCTTAAATCTATAATTCAAAAAATATAAATGTGAGGATAGATACTACATTTTCATTAACTAAGGCTATGATACCAAACGAGGTGGATCCTTTTGGGGAGAAAACCCAAGAACCTAAAAACTCAAAGGAATAAGAAATATTGAATTGCTAAGAACATGGTTAAGATGATAAACTTGGAATCCTAAAGAGAAAGAACATAAAACAAGGTAATAAGGAGCGACCAAATTTAAGACGTTAGTAAGTACTGTAAACAATGGAATTTGGGTACAAAAATGCCAAGAACTAAACTATTTATTTTGTATGTAATTAGGTATCGAAACGAACTTTGATTTGATACATTATAATAGTCATTTTGATGCACGAATTAAGACTTATAACAGTTTAAAGTTCCAACCCCATTTAATACCTCCTTTTTGATTTGAAACTATGAACTCAGTAGCTCTCTTCTTTTTCTCAATAACAAAGATATGTTAAACACAGAAAATGAAGAATAGAAAAAGATACCTAGAATTTAAAGAAAACTAGGAAATGAAATCCAAATATGGAAACAATGACAACAAATTTGAAAGAAGACACTAGTTTTGATGGACTAATTTTGTTTCTTTTTTGTGATTTGTGACTTAAGATAGCAGAAAAAAATCACAGGACAAATTGTCTTAAATCTATAATTCAAAAAATATAAATGTGAGGATAGATACTACATTTTCATTAACTAAGGCTATGATACCAAACGAGGTGTATCCTTTTGGGAGAAAACCCAAGAACCTAAAAACTCAAAGGAATAAGAAATATTGAATTGCTAAGAACATGGTTAAGATGATAAACTTGGAATCCTAAAGAGAAAGAACATAAAACAAGGTAATAAGGAGCGACCAAATTTAAGACGTCAATAAGTACTGTAAACAATGGAATTTGGGTACAAAAATGCCAAGAACTAAACTATTTATTTTGTATGTAATTAGGTATCGAAACGAACTTTGATTTGATACATTATAATAGTCATTTTGATGCACGAATTAAGACTTATAACAGTTTAAAGTTCCAACCCCATTTAATACCTCCTTTTTGATTTGAAACTATGAACTCAGTAGCTCTCTTCTTTTTCTCAATAACAAAGATATGTTAAACACAGAAAATGAAGAATAGAAAAAGATACCTAGAATTTAAAGAAAACTAGGAAATGAAATCCAAATATGGAAACAATGACAACAAATTTGAAAGAAGACACTAGTTTTGATGGACTAATTTTGTTTCTTTTTGTGATTTGTGACTTAAGATACCAGAAAAAAATGACAAAACAAATTGTCTTAAATCTATAATTCAAAAAATATAAATGTGAGGATAGATACTACATTTTCATTAACTAAGGCTATGATACCAAACGAGGTGGATCCTTTTGGGGAGAAAACCCAAGAACCTAAAAACTCAAAGGAATAAGAAATATTGAATTGCTAAGAACATGGTTAAGATGATAAACTTGGAATCCTAAAGAGAAAGAACATAAAACAAGGTAATAAGGAGCGACCAAATTTAAGACGTCTGTAAGTACAGTAAACAATGGAATTTGTGTACAAAAATGCCAAGAACTAAACTATTTATTTTGTATGTAATTAGGTATCGAAACGAACTTTGATTTGATACATTATAATAGTCATTTTGATGCACGAATTAAGACTTATAACAGTTTAAAGTTCCAACCCCATTTAATACCTCCTTTTTGATTTGAAACTATGAACTCAACAGCTCTCTTCTTTTTCTCAATAACAAAGATATGTTAAACACAGAAAATGAAGAATAGAAAAAGATACCTAGAATTTAAAGAAAACTAGGAAATGAAATCCAAATATGGAAACAATGACAACAAATTTGAAAGAAGACACTAGTTTTGATGGACTAATTTTGTTTCTTTTTTGTGATTTGTGACTTAAGATAGCAGAAAACAATCACAGGACAAATTGTCTTAAATCTATAATTCAAAAAATATAAATGTGAGGATAGATACTACATTTTCATTAACTAAGGCTATGATACCAAACGAGGTGTATCCTTTTGGCGGAAAACCCAAGAACCTAAAAACTCAAAGGAATAAGAAATATTGAATTGCTAAGAACATGGTTAAGATGATAAACTTGGAATCCTAAAGAGAAAGAACATAAAACAAGGTAATAAGGAGCGACCAAATTTAAGACGTTAGTAAGTACTGTAAACAATGGAATTTGGGTACAAAAATGCCAAGAACTAAACTATTTATTTTGTATGTAATTAGTTATCGAAACGAACTTTGATTTGATACATTATAATAGTCATTTTTATGCACGAATTAAGACTTATAACAGTTTAAAGTTCCAACCCCATTTAATACCTCCTTTTTGATTTGAAACTGTGAACTCAGTAGCTCTCTTCTTTTTCTCAATAACAAAGATATGTTAAACACAGAAAATGAAGAATAGAAAAAGATACCTAGAATTTAAAGAAAACTAGGAAATGAAATCCAAATATGGAAACAATGACAACAAATTTGAAAGAAGACACTAGTTTTGATGGACTAATTTTGTTTCTTTTTTGTGATTTGTGACTTAAGATAGCAGAAAAAAATCACAGGAAAAATTGTCTTAAATCTATAATTCAAAAAATATAAATGTGAGGATAGATACTACATTTTCATTAACTAAGGCTATGATACCAAATGAGGTGTATCCTTTTGGGGGGGAAATTCAACAACCTAAAAACTCAAAGGAATAAGAAATATTGAATTGCTAAGAACATGGTTAAGATGATAAACTTGGAATCCTAAAGAGAAAGAACATAAAACAAGGTAATAAGGAGCGACCAAATTTAAGACGTTAGTAAGTACTGTAAACAATGGAATTTGGGTACAAAAATGCCAAGAACTAAACTATTTATTTTGTATGTAATTAGTTATCGAAACGAACTTTGATTTGATACATTATAATAGTCATTTTGATGCACCTAATTAAGACTTATAACTTGTTAAAGTTCCAACCCCATTTAATACCTCCTTTTTGATTTGAAACTATGAACTCAGTAGCTCTCTTCTTTTTCTCAATAACAAAGATATGTTAAACACAGAAAATGAAGAATAGAAAAAGATACCTAGAATTTAAAGAAAACTAGGAAATGAAATCCAAATATGGAAACAATGACAACAAATTTGAAAGAAGACACTAGTTTTGATGGACTAATTTTGTTTCTTTTTTGTGATTTGTGACTTAAGATAGCAGAAAAAAATCACAGGACAAATTGTCTTAAATCTATAATTCAAAAAATATAAATGTGAGGATAGATACTACATTTTCATTAGCTAAGGCTATGATACCAAACGAGGTGTATCCTTTTGGCGGGAAAACCCAAGAACCTAAAAACTCAAAGGAATAAGAAATATTGAATTGCTAAGAACATGGTTAAGATGATAAACTTGGAATCCTAAAGAGAAAGAACATAAAACAAGGTAATAAGGAGCGACCAAATTTAAGACGTCAGTAAGTACTGTAAACAATGGAATTTGGGTACAAAAACGCCAAGAACTAAACTATTTATTTTGTATGTAATTAGGTATCGAAACGAACTTTGATTTGATACATTATAATAGTCATTTTGATGCACGAATTAAGACTTATAACACTTAAAGTTCCTACCCCATTTAATACGCCCTTTTTTATTTGAAACTATGAACTCAGTACCTCTCTTCTTTTTCTCAATAACAAAGATATGTTAAACACAGAAAATGAAGAATAGAAAAAGATACCTAGAATTTAAAGAAAACTAGGAAATGAAATCCAAATATGGAAACAATGACAACAAATTTGAAAGAAGACACTAGTTTTGATGGACTAATTTTGTTTCTTTTTTGTGATTTGTGACTTAAGATAGCAGAAAAAAATCACAGGAAAAATTGTCTTAAATCTATAATTCAAAAAATATAAATGTGAGGATAGATACTACATTTTCATTAACTAAGGCTATGATACCAAATGAGGTGTATCCTTTTGGCGGGAAACTCCAAGAACCTAAAAACTCAAAGGAATAAGAAATATTGAATTGCTAAGAACATGGTTAAGATGATAAACTTGGAATCCTAAAGAGAAAGAACATAAAACAAGGTAATAAGGAGCGACCAAATTTAAGACGTCAGTAAGTACAGTAAACAATGGAATTTGGGTACAAAAATGCCAAGAACTAAACTATTTATTTTGTATGTAATTAGGTATCGAAACGAACTTTGATTTGATACATTATAATAGTCATTTTGATGCACGAATTAAGACTTATAACAGTTTAAAGTTCCAACCCCATTTAATACCTCCTTTTTGATTTGAAACTATGAACTCAGTAGCTCTCTTCTTTTTCTCAATAACAAAGATATGTTAAACACAGAAAAATGAAGAATAGAAAAAGATATCTAGAATTTAAAGAAAACTAGGAAATGAAATCCAAATATGGAAACAATGACAACAAATTTGAAAGAAGACACTAGTTTTGATGGACTAATTTTGTTTCTTTTTTGTGATTTGTGATTTAACATAGTAGAAAACAATCAGATGACAAATTGTTTTAAATCTATAATTCAAAAAATATAAATGTGCGGATAGATACTATATTTTCATCAACTAAGGCTATGGTACCAAACGAGGTGTATCCTTTTAGCGGGAAAACTAGAGAACCTAAAAACTCAAAGGAATAAGAAATATTGAATTGCTAAGAACATGGTTAAGATGATAAACTTGGAATCCTAAAGAGAAAGAACATAAAACAAGGTAATAAGGAGCGACCAAATTTAAGACGTCAGTAAGTACTGTAAACAATGGAATTTGGGTACAAAAACGCCAAGAACTAAACTATTTATTTTGTATGTAATTAGGTATCGAAACGAACTTTGATTTGATACATTATAATAGTCATTTTGATGCACGAATTAAGACTTATAACAGTTTAAAGTTCCAACCCCATTTAATACCTCCTTTATGTTTTGAAACTGTGAACTCAGTAGTCATCTTCATTTTTTCCCCAATCTTCATTTTTTCCCCAAGAAGAAAGATAGGTTAAACACAGAAAATGATGAATAGAAAAAGATACCTAGAATTTAAAGAAAACTAGGAAATGAAATCCAAATATGGAAACAATGCCAACAAATTTGAAAGAAGACACTAGTTTTGATGGACTAATTTTGTTTCTTTTTTTGTGATTTGTGACTTAAGATAGCAGAAAACAATCACAGGACAAATTGTTTTAAATCTATAATTCAAAAAATATAAATGTGAGGATAGATACTATATTTTCATTAACTAAGGCTATGATACCAAACGAGGTGTATCCTTTTGGCGGGAAAACCCAAGAACCTAAAAACTCAAAGGAATAAGAAATATTGAATTGCTAAGAACATGGTTAAGATGATAAACTTGGAATCCTAAAGAGAAAGAACATAAAACAAGGTAATAAGGAGCGACCAAATTTAAGACGTTAGTAAGTACTGTAAACAATGGAATTTGGGTACAAAAATGCCAAGAACTAAACTATTTATTTTGTATGTAATTAGGTATCGAAACGAACTTTGATTTGATACATTATAATAGTCATTTTGATGCACGAATTAAGACTTATAACAGTTTAAAGTTCCAACCCCATTTAATACCTCCTTTTTGATTTGAAACTATGAACTCAGTAGCTCTCTTCTTTTTCTCAATAACAAAGATATGTTAAACACAGAAAATGAAGAATAGAAAAAGATACCTAGAATTTAAAGAAAACTAGGAAATGAAATCCAAATATGGAAACAATGACAACAAATTTGAAAGAAGACACTAGTTTTGATGGACTAATTTTGTTTCTTTTTTGTGATTTGTGACTTAAGATAGCAGAAAAAAATCACAGGACAAATTGTCTTAAATCTATAATTCAAAAAATATAAATGTGAGGATAGATACTACATTTTCATTAGCTAAGGCTATGATACCAAACGAGGTGGATCCTTTTGGGGAGAAAACCCAAGAACCTAAAAACTCAAAGGAATAAGAAATATTGAATTGCTAAGAACATGGTTAAGATGATAAACTTGGAATCCTAAAGAGAAAGAACATAAAACAAGGTAATAAGGAGCGACCAAATTTAAGACGTTAGTAAGTACTGTAAACAATGGAATTTGGGTACAAAAATGCCAAGAACTAAACTATTTATTTTGTATGTAATTAGGTATCGAAACGAACTTTGATTTGATACTTTATAATAGTCATTTTTATGCACGAATTAAGACTTAAAATAGTTTAAAGTTCTAACCCCATTTAATACCTCCTTTTTGATTTGAAACTGTGAACTCAGTAGCTCTCTTCTTTTTCTCAATAACAAAGATATGTTAAACACAGAAAATGAAGAATAGAAAAAGATACCTAGAATTTAAAGAAAACTAGGAAATGAAATCCAAATATGGAAACAATGACAACAAATTTGAAAGAAGACACTAGTTTTGATGGACTAATTTTGTTTCTTTTTTGTGATTTGTGACTTAAGATAGCATAAAAAAATCACAGGACAAATTGTCTTAAATCTATAATTCAAAAAATATAAATGTGAGGATAGATACTACATTTTCATTAACTAAGGCTATGATACCAAACGAGGTATATCCTTTTGGCGGGAAAACCCAAGAACCTAAAAACTCAAAGGAATAAGAAATATTGAATTGCTAAGAACATGGTTAAGATGATAAACTTGGAATCCTAAAGAGAAAGAACATAAAACAAGGTAATAAGGAGCGACCAAATTTAAGACGTCAGTAAGTACTGTAAACAATGGAATTTGGGTACAAAAATGCCAAGAACTAAACTATTTATTTTGTATGTAATTAGGTATCGAAACGAACTTTGATTTGATACATTATAATAGTCATTTTGATGCACGAATTAAGACTTATAACAGTTTAAAGTTCCAACCCCATTTAATACCTCCTTTTTGATTTGAAACTATGAACTCAGTAGCTCTCTTCTTTTTCTCAATAACAAAGATATGTTAAACACAGAAAATGAAGAATAGAAAAAGATACCTAGAATTTAAAGAAAACTAGGAAATGAAATCCAAATATGGAAACAATGACAACAAATTTGAAAGAAGACACTAGTTTTGATGGACTAATTTTGTTTCTTTTTTGTGATTTGTGACTTAAGATAGCATAAAAAAATCACAGGACAAATTGTCTTAAATCTATAATTCAAAAAATATAAATGTGAGGATAGATACTACATTTTCATTAACTAAGGCTATGATACCAAACGAGGTGTATCCTTTTGGCGGGAAAACCCAAGAACCTAAAATCTCAAAGGAATAAGAAATATTGAATTGCTAAGAACATGGTTAAGATGATAAACTTGGAATCCTAAAGAGAAAGAACATAAAACAAGGTAATAAGGAGCGACCAAATTTAAGACGTTAGTAAGTACTGTAAACAATGGAATTTGGGTACAAAAATGCCAAGAACTAAACTATTTATTTTGTATGTAATTAGTTATCGAAACGAACTTTGATTTGATACTTTATAATAGTCATTTTTATGCACGAATTAAGACTTAAAACAGTTTAAAGTTCTAACCCCATTTAATACCTCCTTTTTGATTTGAAACTGTGAACTCAGTAGCTCTCTTCTTTTTCTCAATAACAAAGATATGTTAAACACAGAAAATGAAGAATAGAAAAAGATACCTAGAATTTAAAGAAAACTAGGAAATGAAATCCAAATATGGAAACAATGACAACAAATTTGAAAGAAGACACTAGTTTTGATGGACTAATTTTGTTTCTTTTTTGTGATTTGTGACTTAAGATAGCAGAAAACAATCATAGGAAAAATTGTCTTAAATCTATAATTCAAAAAATATAAATGTGAGGATAGATACTACATTTTCATTAACTAAGGCTATGATACCAAACGAGGTGTATCCTTTTGGCGGGAAAACCCAAGAACCTAAAATCTCAAAGGAATAAGAAATATTGAATTGCTAAGAACATGGTTAAGATGATAAACTTGGAATCCTAAAGAGAAAGAACATAAAACAAGGTAATAAGGAGCGACCAAATTTAAGACGTTAGTAAGTACTGTAAACAATGGAATTTGGATACAAAAACGCCAAGAACTAAACTATTTATTTTGTATGTAATTAGGTATCGAAACGAACTTTGATTTGATACATTATAATAGTCATTTTGATGCACGAATTAAGACTTATAACAGTTTAAAGTTCCAACCCCATTTAATACCTCCTTTTTGATTTGAAACTATGAACTCAACAGCTCTTCTTTTTCTCAATAACAAAGATATGTTAAACACTTAAAATGAAGAATAGAAAAAGATACCTAGAATTTAAAGAAAACTAGGAAATGAAATCCAAATATGGAAACAATGACAACAAATTTGAAAGAAGACACTAGTTTTGATGGACTAATTTTGTTTCTTTTTTGTGATTTGTGACTTAAGATAGCAGAAAACAATCATAGGAAAAATTGTCTTAAATCTATAATTCAAAAAATATAAATGTGAGGATAGATACTACATTTTCATTAACTAAGGCTATGATACCAAACGAGGTAAATCCTTTTGGCGGGAAAACCCAAGAACCTAAAAACTCAAAGGAATAAGAAATATTGAATTGCTAAGAACATGGTTAAGATGATAAACTTGGAATCCTAAAGAGAAAGAACATAAAACAAGGTAATAAGGAGCGACCAAATTTAAGACGTCAGTAAGTACTGTAAACAATGGAATTTGGGTACAAAAATGCCAAGAACTAAACTATTTATTTTGTATGTAATTAGGTATCGAAACGAACTTTGATTTGATACATTATAATAGTCATTTTGATGCACGAATTAAGACTTATAACAGTTTAAAGTTCCAACCCCATTTAATACCTCCTTTATGTTTTGAAACTGTGAACTCAGTAGTCATCTTCATTTTTTCCCCAATCTTCATTTTTTCCCCAAGAAGAAAGATATGTTAAACACAGAAAATGAAGAATAGAAAAAGATACCTAGAATTTAAAGAAAACTAGGAAATGAAATCCAAATATGGAAACAATGACAACAAATTTGAAAGAAGACACTAGTTTTGATGGACTAATTTTGTTTCTTTTTTGTGATTTGTGACTTAAGATAGCAGAAAAACAATCACAGGACAAATTGTCTTAAATCTATAATTCAAAAAATATAAATGTGAGGATAGATACTACATTTTCATTAACTAAGGCTATGATACCAAATGAGGTGTATCCTTTTGAGGGGAAAATACCTAAGAACCTAAAAACTCAAAGGAATAAGAAATATTGAATTGCTAAGAACATGGTTAAGATGATAAACTTGGAATCCTAAAGAGAAAGAACATAAAACAAGGTAATAAGGAGCGACCAAATTTAAGACGTCAGTAAGTACTGTAAACAATGGAATTTGGGTACAAAAATGCCAAGAACTAAACTATTTATTTTGTATGTAATTAGGTATCGAAACGAACTTTGATTTGATACATTATAATAGTCATTTTGATGCACGAATTAAGACTTATAACACTTTAAAGTTCCTACCCCATTTAATACCTGCTTTTTGATTTGAAACTATGAACTCAGTAGCTCTCTTCTTTTTCTCAATAACAAAGATATGTTAAACACAGAAAATGAAGAATAGAAAAAGATACCTAGAATTTAAAGAAAACTAGGAAATGAAATCCAAATATGGAAACAATGACAACAAATTTGAAAGAAGACACTAGTTTTGATGGACTAATTTTGTTTCTTTTTTGTGATTTGTGACTTAAGATAGCAGAAAAAAATCACAGGACAAATTGTCTTAAATCTATAATTCAAAAAATATAAATGTGAGGATAGATACTACATTTTCATTAGCTAAGGCTATGATACCAAACGAGGTGGATCCTTTTGGGGAGAAAACCCAAGAACCTAAAAACGCAAAGGAATAAGAAATATTGAATTGCTAAGAACATGGTTAAGATGATAAACTTGGAATCCTAAAGGGAAAGAACATAAAACAAGGTAATAAGGAGCGACCAAATTTAAGACGTCAATAAGTACTGTAAACAATGGAATTTGTGTACAAAAATGCCAAGAACTAAACTATTTATTTTGTATGTAATTAGGTATCGAAACGAACTTTGATTTGATACATTATAATAGTCATTTTGATGCACGAATTAAGACTTATAACAGTTTAAAGTTCCAACCCCATTTAATACCTCCTTTTTTATTTGAAACTATGAACTCTGTAGCTCTCTTCTTTTTCTCCATAACAAAGATATGTTAAACACAGAAAATGAAGAATAGAAAAAGATACCTAGAATTTAAAGAAAACTAGGAAATGAAATCCAAATATGGAAACAATGACAACAAATTTGAAAGAAGACACTAGTTTTGATGGACTAATTTTGTTTCTTTTTTGTGATTTGTGACTTAAGATAGCAGAAAAAAATCACAGGACAAATTGTCTTAAATCTATAATTCAAAAAATATAAATGTGAGGATAGATACTACATTTTCATTAACTAAGGCTATGATACCAAACGAGGTGGACCCTTTTGGGGAGAAAACCCTAGAACCTAAAAACTCAAAGGAATAAGAAATATTGAATTGCTAAGAACATGGTTAAGATGATAAACTTGAAATCCTAAAGAGAAAGAACATAATACAAGGTAATAAGGAGCGACCAAATTTAAGACGACAGTAAGTACTGTAAACAATGGAATTTGGGTACAAAAATGCCAAGAACTATACTATTTATTTTATATGTAATTAGTTATCGAAACGAACTTTGATTTGATACATTATAATAGTCATTTTTATGCACGAATTAAGACTTATAACAGTTTAAAGTTGCAAAACCCAATTAATACCTCCTTTTTGATTTGAAACTATGAACTCAGTAGCTCTCTTCTTTTTCTCAATAACAAAGATATGTTAAACACAGAAAATGAAGAATAGAAAAAGATACCTAGAATTTAAAGAAAACTAGGAAATGAAATCCAAATATGGAAACAATGACAACAAATTTGAAAGAAGACACTAGTTTTGATGGACTAATTTTGTTTCTTTTTTGTGATTTGTGACTTAAGATAGCAGAAAACAATCACAGGACAAATTGTCTTAAATCTATAATTCAAAAAATATAAATGTGAGGATAGATACTACATTTTCATTAGCTAAGGCTATGATACCAAACGAGGTGGACCCTTTGGGGGAGAAAACCCAAGAAGCTAAAAACTCAAAGGAATAAGAAATATTGAATTGCTAAGAACATGGTTAAGATGATAAACTTGGAATCCTAAAGAGAAAGAACATAAAACAAGGTAATAAGGAGCGACCAAATTTAAGACGTCAGTAAGTACTGTAAACAATGGAATTTGGGTACAAAAACGCCAAGAACTAAACTATTTATTTTGTATGTAATTAGGTATCGAAACGAACTTTGATTTGATACATTATAATAGTCATTTTGATGCACGAATTAAGACTTATAACAGTTTAAAGTTCCAACCCCATTTAATACCTCCTTTTTGATTTGAAACTATGAACTCAGTAGCTCTCTTCTTTTTCTCAATAACAAAGATATGTTAAACACAGAAAATGAAGAATAGAAAAAGATACCTAGAATTTAAAGAAAACTAGGAAATGAAATCCAAATATGGAAACAATGACAACAAATTTGAAAGAAGACACTAGTTTTGATGGACTAATTTTGTTTCTTTTTTGTGATTTGTGACTTAAGATAGCAGAAAAACAATCACAGGAAAAATTGTCTTAAATCTATAATTCAAAAAATATAAATGTGAGGATAGATACTACATTTTCATTAACTAAGGCTATGATACCAAATGAGGTGTATCCTTTTGGCGGGAAACTCCAAGAACCTAAAAACTCAAAGGAATAAGAAATATTGAATTGCTAAGAACATGGTTAAGATGATAAACTTGGAATCCTAAAGAGAAAGAACATAAAACAAGGTAATAAGGAGCGACCAAATTTAAGACGTTAGTAAGTACTGTAAACAATGGAATTTGGGTACAAAAATGCCAAGAACTAAACTATTTATTTTGTATGTAATTAGGTATCGAAACGAACTTTGATTTGATACATTATAATAGTCATTTTGATGCACGAATTAAGACTTATAACATTTTAAAGTTCCAACCCCATTTAATACCTCCTTTTTGATTTGAAACTATGAACTCAGTAGCTCTCTTCTTTTTCTCAATAACAAAGATATGTTAAACACAGAAAATGAAGAATAGAAAAAGATACCTAGAATTTAAAGAAAACTAGGAAATGAAATCCAAATATGGAAACAATGACAACAAATTTGAAAGAAGACACTAGTTTTGATGGACTAATTTTGTTTCTTTTTTGTGATTTGTGACTTAAGATAGCAGAAAAAAATCACAGGACAAATTGTCTTAAATCTATAATTCAAAAAATATAAATGTGAAGATAGATATAACATTTTCGGCAACTAAGGCTATGATACCAAGCGAGGTGGATCCTTTTGGGGAGAAAACCCAAGAACCTAAAAACTCAAAGGAATAAGAAATATTGAATTGCTAAGAACATGGTTAAGATGATAAACTTGGAATCCTAAAGAGAAAGAACATAAAACAAGGTAATAAGGAGCGACCAAATTTAAGACGTCAATAAGTACTGTAAACAATGGAATTTGGATACAAAAACGCCAAGAACTAAACTATTTATTTTGTATGTAATTAGGTATCGAAACGAACTTTGATTTGATACATTATAATAGTCATTTTGATGCACGAATTAAGACTTATAACAGTTTAAAGTTCCAACCCCATTTAATACCTCCTTTTTGATTTGAAACTATGAACTCAGTAGCTCTCTTCTTTTTCTCAATAACAAAGATATGTTAAACACAGAAAATGAAGAATAGAAAAAGATACCTAGAATTTAAAGAAAACTAGGAAATGAAATCCAAATATGGAAACAATGACAACAAATTTGAAAGAAGACACTAGTTTTGATGGACTAATTTTGTTTCTTTTTTGTGATTTGTGACTTAAGATAGCAGAAAAAAATCACAGGACAAATTGTCTTAAATCTATAATTCAAAAAATATAAATGTGAGGATAGATACTACATTTTCATTAACTAAGGCTATGATACCAAACGAGGTGTATCCTTTTGGCGGGAAAACCCAAGAACCTAAAAACTCAAAGGAATAAGAAATATTGAATTGCTAAGAACATGGTTAAGATGATAAACTTGGAATCCTAAAGAGAAAGAACATAAAACAAGGTAATAAGGAGCGACCAAATTTAAGACGTCAGTAAGTACTGTAAACAATGGAATTTGGGTACAAAAATGCCAAGAACTAAACTATTTATTTTGTATGTAATTAGGTATCGAAACGAACTTTGATTTGATACATTATAATAGTCATTTTGATGCACGAATTAAGACTTATAACTTTTAAAGTTCCAACCCCATTTAATACCTCCTTTTTGATTTGAAACTATGAACTCTGTAGCTCTCTTCTTTTTCTCAATAAGAAAGATATGTTAAACACAGAAAATGAAGAATAGAAAAAGATACCTAGAATTTAAAGAAAACTAGGAAATGAAATCCAAATATGGAAACAATGACAACAAATTTGAAAGAAGACACTAGTTTTGATGGACTAATTTTGTTTCTTTTTTGTGATTTGTGACTTAAGATAGCAGAAAAAAATCACAGGACAAATTGTCTTAAATCTATAATTCAAAAAATATAAATGTGAGGATAGATACTACATTTTCATTAGCTAAGGCTAAGATACCAAACGAGGTGGATCCTTTTGGGGAGAAAACCCTAGAAGCTAAAAACTCAAAGGAATAAGAAATATTGAATTGCTAACAACATGGTTAAGATGATAAACTTGGAATCCTAAAGAGAAAGAACATAAAACAAGGTAATAAGGAGCGACCAAATTTAAGACGTCAGTAAGTACTGTAAACAATGGAATTTGGGTACAAAAACGCCAAGAACTAAACTATTTATTTTGTATGTAATTAGGTATCAAAACGACCTTTGATTTGATACATTATAATAGTCATTTTGATGCACGAATTAAGACTTATAACAGTTTAAAGTTCCAACCCCATTTAATACCTCCTTTTTGATTTGAAACTATGAACTCAGTAGCTCTCTTCTTTTTCTAAATAACAAAGATATGTTAAACACAGAAAATGAAGAATAGAAAAAGATACCTAGAATTTAAAGAAAACTAGGAAATGAAATCCAATTATGGAAACAATGACAACAAATTTGAAAGAAGACACTAGTTTTGATGGACTAATTTTGTTTCTTTTTTGTGATTTGTGACTTAAGATAGCAGAAAACAATCACAGGACAAATTGTCTTAAATCTATAATTCAAAAAATATAAATGTGAGGATAGATACTACATTTTCATTAGCTAAGGCTAAGATACCAAACGAGGTGGATCCTTTTGGGGAGAAAACCCTAGAAGCTAAAAACTCAAAGGAATAAGAAATATTGAATTGCTAACAACATGGTTAAGATGATAAACTTGGAATCCTAAAGAGAAAGAACATAAAACAAGGTAATAAGGAGCGACCAAATTTAAGACGTCAGTAAGTACTGTAAACAATGGAATTTGGGTACAAAAACGCCAAGAACTAAACTATTTATTTTGTATGTAATTAGGTATCGAAACGAACTTTGATTTGATACATTATAATAGTCATTTTGATGCACGAATTAAGACTTATAACTGTTTAAAGTTCCAACCCCATTTAATACCTCCTTTTTGATTTGAAACTATGAACTCAGTAGCTCTCTTCTTTTTCTCAATAACAAAGATATGTTAAACACAGAAAATGAAGAATAGAAAAAGATACCTAGAATTTAAAGAAAACTAGGAAATGAAATCCAAATATGGAAACAATGACAACAAATTTGAAAGAAGACACTAGTTTTGATGGACTAATTTTGTTTCTTTTTTGTGATTTGTGACTTAAGATAGCAGAAAAAAATCACAGGACAAATTGTCTTAAATCTATAATTCAAAAAATATAAATGTGAGGATAGATACTACATTTTCATTAACTAAGGCTATGATACCAAACGAGATGGATCCTTTTGAGGAGAAAACCCTAGAACCTAAAAACTCAAAGGAATAATAAATATTGAATTGCTAAGAACATGGTTAAGATGATAAACTTGGAATCCTAAAGAGAAAGAACATAAAACTAGGTAATAAGGAGCGACCAAATTTAAGACGTCAGTAAGTACTGTAAACAATGGAATTTGTGTACAAAAATGCCAAGAACTAAACTATTTATTTTGTATGTAATTAGGTATCAAAACGACCTTTGATTTGATACATTATAATAGTCATTTTGATGCACGAATTAAGACTTATAACAGTTTAAAGTTCCAACCCCATTTAATACCTCCTTTTTGATTTGAAACTATGAACTCAGTAGCTCTCTTCTTTTTCTAAATAACAAAGATATGTTAAACACAGAAAATGAAGAATAGAAAAAGATACCTAGAATTTAAAGAAAACTAGGAAATGAAATCCAAATATGGAAACAATGACAACAAATTTGAAAGAAGACACTAGTTTTTATGGACTAATTTTGTTTCTTTTTTGTGATTTGTGACTTAAGATAGCAGAAAACAATCACAGGACAAATTGTCTTAAATCTATAATTCAAAAAATATAAATGTGAGGATAGATACTACATTTTCATTAGCTAAGGCTATGATACCAAACGAGGTGGACCCTTTGGGGGAGAAAACCCAAGAAGCTAAAAACTCAAAGGAATAAGAAATATTGAATTGCTAAGAACATGGTTAAGATGATAAACTTGGAATCCTAAAGAGAAAGAACATAAAACAAGGTAATAAGGAGCGACCAAATTTAAGACGTCAGTAATTTGTGTAAACAATGGAATTTTGGTACCAAAGTGCCAAGAACTAAACTATTTATTTTATATGTAATTAGTTATCGAAACGAACTTTGATTTGATACATTGTAATAGTCATTTTTATGCACGAATTAAGACATATAACTATTTAAAGTTCCAACCCCATTTAATACCTCCTTTTTGATTTGAAACTGTGAACTCAGTAGCTCTCTTCTTTTTCTCAATAACAAAGATATGTTAAACATAGAAAATGAAGAATAGAAAAAGATACCTAGAATTTAAAGAAAACTAGGAAATGAAATCCAAATATGGAAACAATGACAACAAATTTGAAAGAAGACACTAGTTTTGATGGACTAATTTTGTTTCTTTTTTGTGATTTGTGACTTAAGATAGCAGAAAAAAATCACAGGACAAATTGTCTTAAATCTATAATTCAAAAAATATAAATGTGAGGATAGATACTACATTTTCATTAACTAAGGCTATGATACCAAATGAGGTGTATCCTTTTGGCGGGAAAACCCAAGAACCTAAAAACTCAAAGGAATAAGAAATATTGAATTGCTAAGAACATGGTTAAGATGATAAACTTGGAATCCTAAAGAGAAAGAACATAAAACAAGGTAATAAGGAGCGACCAAATTTAAGACGTCAGTAAGTACTATAAACAATGGAATTTGGGTACAAAAACGCCAAGAACTAAACTATTTATTTTGTATGTAATTAGGTATCGAAACGAACTTTGATTTGATACATTATAATAGTCATTTTGATGCACGAATTAAGACTTATAACAGTTTAAAGTTCCAACCCCATTTAATACCTCCTTTTTGATTTGAAACTATGAACTCAGTAGCTCTCTTCTTTTTCTCAATAACAAAGATATGTTAAACACAGAAAATGAAGAATAGAAAAAGATACCTAGAATTTAAAGAAAACTAGGAAATGAAATCCAAATATGGAAACAATGACAACAAATTTGAAAGAAGACACTAGTTTTGATGGACTAATTTTGTTTCTTTTTGTGATTTGTGACTTAAGATAGCAGAAAAAAATCACAGGACAAATTGTCTTAAATCTATAATTCAAAAAATATAAATGTGAGGATAGATACTACATTTTCATTAGCTAAGGCTAAGATACCAAACGAGGTGGATCCTTTTGGGGAGAAAACCCTAGAAGCTAAAAACTCAAAGGAATAAGAAATATTGAATTGCTAACAACATGGTTAAGATGATAAACGTGGAATCCTAAAGAAAAAGAACATAAAACAAGGTAATAAGGAGCGACAAAATTTAAGACATTAGTAAGTATTGTAAACAATGGAATTTGGGTACAAAAATGCCAAGAACTAAACTATTTATTTTATATGTAATTAGTTATCGAAACGAACTTTGATTTGATACATTATAATAGTCATTTTTATGCACGAATTAAGACTTAAACCTGTTTAAAGTTCCAACCCCATTTAATACCTCCTTTTTGATTTGAAACTGTGAACTCAGTAGCTCTCTTCTTTTTCTCAATAACAAAGATATGTTAAACAGAGAAAATGAAGAATAGAAAAAGATACCTAGAATTTAAAGAAAACTAGGAAATGAAATCCAAATATGGAAACAATGACAACAAATTTGAAAGAAGACACTAGTTTTGATGGACTAATTTTGTTTCTTTTTTGTGATTTGTGACTTAAGATAGCAGAAAACAATCACAGGACAAATTGTCTTAAATCTATAATTCAAAAAATATAAATGTGAGGATAGATACTACATTTTCATTAGCTAAGGCTAAGATACCAAACGAGGTGGATCCTTTTGGGGAGAAAACCCAAGAAGCGAAAAACTCAAAGGAATAAGAAATATTGAATTGCTAAGAACATGGTTAAGATGATAAACTTGGAATCCTAAAGAAAAAGAACATAAAACAAGGTAATAAGGAGCGACCAAATTTAAGACGTCAGTAAGTACTGTAAACAATGGAATTTGGGTACAAAAACGCCAAGAACTAAACTATTTATTTTGTATGTAATTAGGTATCGAAACGAACTTTGATTTGATACATTATAATAGTCATTTTGATGCACGAATTAAGACTTATAACAGTTTAAAGTTCCAACCCCATTTAATACCTCCTTTTTGATTTGAAACTATGAACTCAGTAGCTCTCTTCTTTTTCTCAATAACAAAGATATGTTAAACACAGAAAATGAAGAATAGAAAAAGATACCTAGAATTTAAAGAAAACTAGGAAATGAAATCCAAATATGGAAACAATGACAACAAATTTGAAAGAAGACACTAGTTTTGATGGACTAATTTTGTTTCTTTTTTGTGATTTGTGACTTAAGATAGCAGAAAAAAATCACAGGACAAATTGTCTTAAATCTATAATTCAAAAAATATAAATGTGAGGATAGATACTACATTTTCATTAACTAAGGCTATGATACCAAACGAGGTGTATCCTTTTGGCGGGAAAACCCAAGAACCTAAAAACTCAAAGGAATAAGAAATATTGAATTGCTAAGAACATGGTTAAGATGATAAACTTGGAATCCTAAAGAGAAAGAACATAAAACAAGGTAATAAGGAGCGACCAAATTTAAGACGTCAGTAAGTACTGTAAACAATGGAATTTGGGTACAAAAATGCCAAGAACTAAACTATTTATTTTGTATGTAATTAGTTATCGAAACGAGCTTTGATTTGATACATTATAATAGTCATTTTGATGCACGAATTAAGACTTATAACAGTTTAAAGTTCCAACCCCATTTAATACCTCCTTTATGTTTTGAAACTATGAACTCAGTAGCTCTCTTCTTTTTCTCAATAACAAAGATATGTTAAACACAGAAAATGAAGAATAGAAAAAGATACCTAGAATTTAAAGAAAACTAGGAAATGAAATCCAAATATGGAAACAATGACAACAAATTTGAAAGAAGACACTAGTTTTGATGGACTAATTTTGTTTCTTTTTATGTGATTTGTGACTTAAGATAGCAGAAAAAAATCACAGGACAAATTGTCTTAAATCTATAATTCAAAAAATATAAATGTGAGGATAGATACTACATTTTCATTAGCTAAGGCTATGATACCAAACGAGGTGGATCCTTTTGGGGAGAAAACCCAAGAAGCTAAAAACTCAAAGGAATAAGAAATATTGAATTGCTAAGAACATGGTTAAGATGATAAACTTGGAATCCTAAAGAGAAAGAACATAAAACAAGGTAATAAGGAGCGACCAAATTTAAGACGTCAGTAAGTACTGTAAACAATGGAATTTGGGTACAAAAACGCCAAGAACTAAACTATTTATTTTGTATGTAATTAGGTATCGAAACGAGCTTTGATTTGATACATTATAATAGTCATTTTGATGCACGAATTAAGACTTATAACAATTTTTAAAGTTCCAACCCCATTTAATACCTCCTTTTTGATTTGAAACTATGAACTCAGTAGCTCTCTTCTTTTTCTAAATAACAAAGATATGTTAAACACAGAAAATGAAGAATAGAAAAAGATACCTAGAATTTAAAGAAAACTAGGAAATGAAATCCAAATATGGAAACAATGACAACAAATTTGAAAGAAGACACTAGTTTTGATGGACTAATTTTGTTTCTTTTTTGTGATTTGTGACTTAAGATAGCAGAAAAAAATCACAGGACAAATTGTCTTAAATCTATAATTCAAAAAATATAAATGTGAGGATAGATACTACATTTTCATTAGCTAAGGCTAAGATACCAAACGAGGTGGATCCTTTTGGGGAGAAAACCCAAGAAGCGAAAAACTCAAAGGAATAAGAAATATTGAATTGCTAAGAACATGGTTAAAATGATAAACTTGGAATCCTAAAGAGAAAGAACATAAAACAAGGTAATAAGGAGTGACCAAATTTAAGACGTCAGTAAGTACTATAAACAATGGAATTTGGGTACAAAAACGCCAAGAACTAAACTATTTATTTTGTATGTAATTAGGTATCGAAACGAGCTTTGATTTGATACATTATAATAGTCATTTTGATGCACGAATTAAGACTTATAACAGTTTAAAGTTCCAACCCCATTTAATACCTCCTTTTTGATTTGAAACTATGAACTCAGTAGCTCTCTTCTTTTTCTCAATAACAAAGATATGTTAAACACAGAAAATGAAGAATAGAAAAAGATACCTAGAATTTAAAGAAAACTAGGAAATGAAATCCAAATATGGAAACAATGACAACAAATTTGAAAGAAGACACTAGTTTTGATGGACTAATTTTGTTTCTTTTTTGTGATTTGTGACTTAAGATAGCAGAAAAAAATCACAGGAAAAATTGTCTTAAATCTATAATTCAAAAAATATAAATGTGAGGATAGATACTACATTTTCATTGACTAAGGCTATGATACCAAACGAGGTGTATCCTTTTGGCCGGAAAACCCAAGAACCTTAAATCTCAAAGGAATAAGAAATATTGAATTGCTAAGAACATGGTTAAGATGATAAACTTGGAATCCTAAAGAGAAAGAACATAAAACAAGGTAATAAGGAGCGACCAAATTTAAGACGTTAGTAAGTACTGTAAACAATGGAATTTGGGTACAAAAATGCCAAGAACTAAACTATTTATTTTGTATGTAATTAGGTATCGAAACGAACTTTGATTTGATACATTATAATAGTCATTTTGATGCACGAATTAAGACTTATAACAGTTTAAAGTTCCAACCCCATTTAATACCTCCTTTTTGATTTGAAACTATGAACTCAGTAGCTCTCTTCTTTTTCTCAATAACAAAGATATGTTAAACACAGAAAATGAAGAATAGAAAAAGATACCTAGAATTTAAAGAAAACTAGGAAATGAAATCCAAATATGGAAACAATGACAACAAATTTGAAAGAAGACACTAGTTTTGATGGACTAATTTTGTTTCTTTTTTGTGATTTGTGACTTAAGATAGTAGAAAACAATCACAGGACAAATTGTTTTAAATCTATAATTCAAAAAATATAAATGTGAGGATAGATACTATATTTTCAGCAACTAAGGCTATGATACCAAACGAGGTGGATCCTTTTGGTGGGAAAACCCAAGAACCTAAAAACTCAAAGGAATAAGAAATATTGAATTGCTAAGAACATGGTTAAGATGATAAACCTGGAATCCTAAAGAAAAAGAACATAAAACAAGGTAATAAGGTGCGACCAAACCTTTTGACGTCGGTAAGTACTGTAAACGATGGAATTTGGGTACAAAAATGCGAAGAACTAAACTACTAATTATGTATGTTATTAGGTATCGAAACGAGCTTTGATTTGATATATTATAATAGTCATTTTGATGCACGAATTAAGAGTTATAACAGTTTAAAGTTGCAACCCCAATTAATACCTCCTTTTTCTTTTGAAACTGTGAACTCTGTAGCTCTCTTCTTTTTTTCCCAAGAAGAAAGATAGGTTTGTAAGGACTATGAGTGTTGGCTATTTTCGTAGACAAAATATTTATCTGTAAATTTGTTTTTAGGCCTGCTATCAAGTCTATCAAGAAAAGCCAAACAAATGCTCAAGTTCCAGATAATTGTACTTCAGGTATATCTTTGATAACTTGACACATAGGATTATATTTATGCATTTAATAGCACATGTTTATAAATCTAAAATTATTTTTAATGCTAAAATATGGAATAAGATATGCTAAAAGATATTAAATAATATATACTCTAAAATAAGATATGTTAAAAGATATTAGATAAGATATATATACTCTAAAATAAGATATGCTAAAAGATATTAGATAAGATATATTTTAAATTATAATTGAAATCTTTATTATAAAAGATAACATAAAATTTATTTTAAAAGAAATCTATTTTAAATAAGAGTTATCTTAATTAATGAGAATTACTAATCCTATTTGTAATAGAAAAGATATTTATCAATTACATAGGATTAAGGATTTTAATTTTTCCTATAAATAAAACTCATTGCTCATTGTTTCAATTAACCATACAAGAGCATTCTTCTAATGTTTTTAATTTCTCTCTCTTGTTTTACAAATATAAGATCATAATTCTTTAGGCTTCTTTATTTAGTTAATCTATCAAATATTGGTGGTTATATTTGATTTATTAATAAGCCTAATTATTTTTATGATATTTTGATATTATATTCTTATGGCTTCTTCTTTATTTTTGTTCTTAAATTGTTAGATCAAATAATTGTTTTTGTCATATCATAATTATTTGATTTGATTATTAATCTTTAAAGAAGCTATTTTTATTTAACTTATATTTGATCTTTTTGGTCTAGGATTTGCTAGTTGATTTAATTTAAATGACATATGTTTTGAATCATCTAGTTAGGATTATTCATTATTAAATCCGTTCTAGAACACACACGGGCACTTGTATTTTTGTGCTAACTATTTTGCAGTTACTTCGGGAACGTATCTGATTGGCGGGAAGCTTATTGGAACGTTGGTCTGGAAACCGCTCACGCTAATATTGGAAACTGTGAAAACAGAGCAGGGGCTCGTAAGTAAAGTACATTGGGGCAGTATCCTAGGGAGGGTAGCATAAGATCGAGTTTGTACTTGAACATTTGATTTTCATAGTGGAAAGTTAGGTGGTCCGGTGGACCGGTGGTTTTCCTCTTAGGTCATAGTTGTGATCTAGGTTGTTTCCATCTAAAAATATCGTGTGTTATTATTTTATTTCTGCACTTATTTTTACACATGATTGCATGTCTGGCCGCTTTGTTTAGGTTATTAAATTGTAAATTGATAAAAAATTAAAAATAACTTATTCACCCCCCTCTAGGTTAATCAAGTCCATAATTTATAAACTTTCAATTGGTATCAGAGCGAACACTAGATACACTTAGTGCTAGTCCTACGGATTTTTATTATGGATCATTCTATTGAGGATTATAGCTCAGATGGTGAAGAACTTGATTCTTCTTTTCTCTCTAAATATAATGTTAAAAGTTATATAGAATTAGTTTCTAAATGTCTTAGAGCCATAGAAGAGAATAATAGTTTAAATACAAAAATAGAAAAATTAAATGAACAACTTGAGGCGCATGAAAATTTTTCTAATAAATTAAAAGAAGCGAATAATATTTTGCAAGAACAAAATAATGCTTTGAATTTGAGTCTTGTAGGTTTGAAAGAAGAAAATATTAAGCTTGTTGAAGATAATAAAAAACAAGTGCAAGAGCTCAAAGAATCGTGTGAAATAGTGGAGAGACTTACCATTGGAGCTCAACAATTAGATAAAACATTGAGCATTGTTAAGTCACATGGTGATACAAATAGCTTTGGTAATAAGGATGAGAGTTCCACACCTTCAACATCAAAGACCATATTTGTAAGGCCCTTAAACTCTTCTCCTACTGTTACTACTTATACACAAAGAACTATTACACCTATGGTAGAAAAAGTTGTTAAGTTTGTGCCTATCTGTCATCATTGTGGTAGGAAAGGTCATATAAGACCAAAATGTAGATATTTGATGAATGCTCCTAAACTTAATCATTCTTTCCATGCTTCACATAGTAGGACCCATAAGCATTATTCATCTATGCATGTTACATCATACTCAAGGATGAATGAAAATTTTAATAATGTGTTCAAAAATTCTACTAAGAAGCATGAAGTCTTAGGTTTAAAGAGGGAAGTAAAATTCAATACTTTTAATGCTAGGACTCATTATCATCATCCTACTATGCATACTACATCTTCATTTGGGATGAATAATAAAAGTATAGCTAAGTCCAAGACCACACCTATGAAACCTAAGTTTATTGAGTCTCAACCCAATGATATAGAGAAACTAAAATGCAAGAAAATGTGGGTTATGAAAGGTTGTTTTTTCCCGATCACCTGACCATTTTTTAGAATGTTTAAATGACCCTAGGTGAGTAATCTTTATTATTTTTATTTTATTAGTTAAACTTAAAAAAAAAATAGAAGTAGCATTTTTATCTGGCCAACACGCTATTGGACTTATTTAATACTTACATATACATAACCTCATTTTAGTGACTCGACTCATTATAATATTTATTGTATAAATTATTCTAAAATTTTGGCTTATGCACACACACACATTCTTGTACATGTGATGATCGATGTTGACATAAACTTATTCACACACTCTAGAACACACATATATGTTATGCTTTAAGTTTATGAAATTTCTTGAAAGACTCTAGGACTTCAACTAATCTTGACTATAAAATTGTGTTGAGTTATATTTCTTACTTGTTAAAACTTTACCGTATGGAGGCACCTAGTATTGAGAGGGCTACCTACTATGATGTGTGAAGCTACCGCAATGAACGGAGAGGGCTACCTCACAACTAGTGTGAAAGTCATCGTGCTAGGTTTATGGCTTGTGCAAAAAAAAAAAAAAGAGGAAAAGATTATGCAAAAACTGATTGCTTATAAATCTTGTACTTGGAATGCACAAAAAGAAAGAGCTAATAGAGGTTAAAAAATATATATATCATTTACCTCATTTATAAGAAAAAAAATTTAAGTCCTCTTTTAGTAAATATATTTTATTTTGTAAGATTGAAGACTCGATTATATTTTTATATGATAGATGATATTTTTTCTTTTGAGTCTTTCTTGATAGATCATAAATGAATTAATTGACATATTTATGAAGTTTAAACATGTATACTATTTTAAGTAAATGTCAATATGTCATTATATGTGCGAAGTGTGCGTGTGCACCTATTTTATTCTACTTATTTATTTATATGATAAATAATCAAAATTGGAGTTTAAAAAAAATGATGAGTTCTCAATTGGTTATGTGCTAGTGTGTAATTAAATGAGTTTAATACCTTATGTGGCTATGTATGCAAATTTAAAAAAAAAAATAATAATTAAAAAAAAATCTTTTTCATTTATTACTTTTTTAATTGGTTTCTAAGTTAGAGAGTCATAGAACTTAGGGGGAGTTTAAAGCATATTGCACTTCTGTATTATTCTACTTTTACATTGCTATATCTTTAGGAGAAGTTTAGCTTCATTGCTCTGTCTAATACTTTGTCTTTTTCGTATGTCAAAAAGGGGGAGAAAATAATGTGTTTTACTTCCATGATTTTATTTTGTTATGCATATAAGGGGAGAACATATTTAATTAAGCTTAATTAATATGAATGCATATTATATGACTATTCTTTACACTTCGCTTATTTATATGTAAACTGAACTAATATACAATGAGGCTTTCATGCCAAGTTGTCCTATGCTTTGTCAATGTCATTTCAGTTACTTAAAAGCCTGTCAAGTTGCAGTGAAGATGGATCTACCGGACCATAGGATAGTTCCACTATGGAGTCTGGGACATCATTGTATTTTATCTTTTTCCTATAAGTGTAATGTAGTGAGAGAGAGGTTTTGTCACACGAAAATGCCAAAGGGGGAGTTTGTAAGGACTATGAGTGTTGGCTATTTTCGTGGACAAAATATTTATCTATAAATTTGTTTTTAGGCCTGCTATCAAGTCTATCAAGAAAAGCCAAACAAATGCTCAAGTTCCAGATAATTGTACTTCAGGTATATCTTTGATAACTTGACACATAGGATTATATTTATGCATTTAATAGCACATGTTTATAAATCTAAAATTATTTTTAATGCTAAAATATGGAATAAGATATGCTAAAAGATATTAAATAATATATACTCTAAAATAAGATATGTTAAAAGATATTAGATAAGATATATATACTCTAAAATAAGATATGCTAAAAGATATTAGATAAGATATATTTTAAATTATAATTGAAATCTTTATTATAAAAGATAACATAAAATTTATTTTAAAAGAAATCTATTTTAAATAAGAGTTATCTTAATTAATGAGAATTACTAATCCTATTTGTAATAGAAAAGATATTTATCAATTACATAGGATTAAGGGTTTTAATTTTTCCTATAAATAAAACTCATTGCTCATTGTTTCAATTAACCATACAAGAGCATTCTTCTAATCTTCTTAATTTCTCTCTCTTGTTTTACAAATATAAGATCATAATTCTTTAGGCTTCTTTATTTAGTTAATCTATCAAATATTGGTGATTATATTTGATTTATTAATAAGCCTAATTATTTTTATGATATTTTGATATTATATTCTTATGGCTTCTTCTTTATTTTTGTTCTTAAATTGTTAGATCAAATAATTGTTTTTGTCATATCATAATTATTTGATTTGATTATTAATCTTCAAAGAAGCTATTTTTATTTAACTTATATTTGATCTTTTTGGTCTAGGATTTGCTAGTTGATTTAATTTAAATGACATATGTTTTGAATCATCTAGTTAGGATTATTCATTATTAAATCCGTTCTAGAACACACACGGGCACTTGTATTTTTGTGCTAACTATTTTGCAGTTACTTCGGGAACGTATCTGATTGGCGGGAAGCTTATTTGAACGTTGGTCTGGAAATCGCTCACGCTAATATTGGAAACTGTGAAAACAGAGCAGGGGCTTGTAAGTAAAGTACATTGGGGCAGTATCCTAGGGAGGGTAGTATAAGATCGAGTTTGTACTTGAACATTTGATTTTCATAGTGGAAAGTTATGTGGTCCGGTGGACCGGTGGTTTTCCTCTTAGGTCATAGTTGTGATCTAGGTTGTTTCCACCTAAAAATATCGTGTGTTATTATTTTATTTCTGCACTTATTTTTACACATGATTGCATGTCTGGCCGCTTTGTTTAGGTTATTAAATTGTAAATTGATAAAAAATTAAAAAACACTTATTCACCCCCCTCTAGGTTAATCAAGTCCATAATTTATAAACTTTCAAGGTTAAACACTGAAAATGAAGAACAAAAAAATATACCTAGAATTTAAAGAAAACTAGGAAATGAAATCCAAATATGGAAACAATGACAACAAATTTGAAAGAAGACACTAGTTTTGATGGACTAATTTTGTTTCTTTTTTTGTGATTTGTGACTTAAGATAGCAGAAAACAATCACAGGACAAATTGTTTTAAATCTATAATTCAAAAAATATAAATATGAGGATAGATACTATATTTTCGGCAACTAAGGCTATGATACCAAACGAGGTGGATCCGTTTGGGGAGAAAACCCAAGAACCTAAAAACTAAAAGGAATAAGAAATATTGAATTGCTAAGAACATGGTTAAGATGATAAACCTGGTATCTTAAAGAAAAAGAACAAAATACAAGGTAATAAGGTGTGACCAAACTTTAAGACATTCGTAAGTACTGTAAATGATGGAATTTGGGTACAAAAATGCAAAGAACTAACTATTTATTCTGTATATTATTAGGTATCGAAACGAGCTTTGATTTAATATATTATAATAGTCATTTTTATGCATGAATTAAGAGTTATAACAGTTTATAGTTGCAACCCCAATTTATACCTACTTTTTGTTGTGAAACTGTGAACTCAGTAGCTCTCTTTTTTTTTCCCCAAGAAGAAAGATAGGTTAAACACAGAAAATGAAGAATAGAAAAAGATACCAAGCATTTAAACAAAACTAGGAAATGAAATCCAAATATGGAAACAATGACAACAAATTTGAAAGAAGACACTAGTTTTGATGGACTAATTTTGTTTCTTTTTTTGTGATTTGTGACTTAAGATAGCAGAAAACAAACACAAGAAAAATTGATTTAAATCTATAATTCAAAAAATATAAATATGAGGATAGATACAATATTTTCGGCAACTAAGCCTATGATACCGAACGAGGTGGATCCTATTGGCAAGAAAACCCAAGAACCTAAAAATTCCAAGGAAAAAGAAATATTGAATTGCTAAGAACATGGTTAAGATGATAAACCTGGAATCCTAAAGAAAAAGAACAAAATACAAGGTAATAAGGTGTGACGAAACATTAAGACGTCGGTAAATACTGTAAATGATGGAATTTGGGTACAAAAACGCAAAGAACTAAACTATTTTTTTTCATGTTATTAGGTATCGAAACGAGTTTCGTTTTGATATATTATAACAGTCATTTTGACGCACAAATTAAGACTTATAAATGTTTATAGTTGCAACCCCATTTAATACCTCCTTTTTGTTATGAAACTGTTAACCCAGTAGCTCTGTTCTTTTTCTCAAGAACAAAGATAGGTTAAACATAGAAAATGAAGAATAGAAAAAGTTAACTACAATTTAAAGACAACTAGGAAATGAAATCAAATATGGAAACAATGCCAACAAATATGAAAGAAAACAAATTATTTTATGGACTAATTTTGTTTCTTTTTTTGTGATTTGTTACTTAAGATAGAAGAAAATAATCACAGGACAAATTGTTTTAAATCTATAATTCAAAAAATATTAATATGAGGATAGATACTATATTTTCAGCAACTAAGCCTATGATACCAAACGAGGTGGATCCTATTGGCGAGAAAACCCAAGAACCTAAAATCTCAAAGGAATAAGAAATATTGAATTGCTAAGAGCATGGT
This sequence comes from Hippophae gyantsensis, assembly GCA_030763125.1. Taxonomy (NCBI): domain Eukaryota; kingdom Viridiplantae; phylum Streptophyta; class Magnoliopsida; order Rosales; family Elaeagnaceae; genus Hippophae; species Hippophae gyantsensis. The sequence goes on along the minus strand of CM061028.1, from coordinate 42,938,797 downwards.
TAAGATGATAAACCTAAAATCCTAAAGAAAAAGAACAAAATACAAGGTAATAAGGTGTGACCAAACTTTAAGACGTCGGTAAATACTGTAAATGATGGAATTTGGGTACAAAAACGCAAAGAACTAAACTATTTTTTTTTATGTTATTAGGTATCGAAACGAGTTTCGTTTTGATATATTATAACAGTCATTTTGACGCACAAATTAAGACTTATAAATGTTTAAAGTTGCAACCCCATTTAATTCCTCCTTTTTGTTATGAAACTGTTAACCCAGTAGCTCTGTTCTTTTTCTCAAGAACAAAGATAGGTTAAACATAGAAAATGAAGAATAGAAAAAGTTAACTAGAATTTAAAGACAACTAGGAAATGAAATCAAATATGGAAACAATGCCAACAAATATGAAAGAAAACAAATTATTTTATGGACTAATTTTGTTTCTTTTTTTGTGATTTGTTACTTAAGATAGAAGAAAATAATCACAGGACAAATTGTTTTAAATCTATAATTCAAAAAATATTAATATGAGGATAGATACTATATTTTCAGCAACTAAGCCTATGATACCAAACGAGGTGGATCCTATTGGCGAGAAAACCCAAGAACCTAAAATCTCAAAGGAATAAGAAATATTGAATTGCTAAGAGCATGGTTAAGATGATAAACCTAAAATCCTAAAGAAAAAGAACAAAATACAAGGTAATAAGGTGTGACCAAACTTTAAGACGTCGGTAAATACTGTAAATGATGGAATTTGGGTACAAAAACGCAAAGAACTAACCTATTTTTTTTTATGTTATTAGGTATCGAAACGAGTTTCGTTTTGATATATTATAACAGTCATTTTGACGCACAAATTAAGACTTATAAATGTTTAAAGTTGCAACCCCATTTAATTCCTCCTTTTTGTTATTAAAATGTTAACCCAGTAGCGTCGATCTTTTTGTCAAGAACAAAGATAGGTTAAACATAGAAAATGAAGAATAGAAAAAGTTAACTAGAATTTAAAGACAACTAGGAAATGAAATCAAATATGGAAACAATGCCAACAAATATGAAAGAAAACAAATTATTTTATGGACTAATTTTGTTTCTTTTTTTGTGATTTGTTACTTAAGATAGAAGAAAATAATCACAGGACAAATTGTTTTAAATCTATAATTCAAAAAATATTAATATGAGGATAGATACTATATTTTCAGCAACTAAGCCTATGATACCAAACGAGGTGGATCCTTTTGAGGAGAAAACCCAAGAACCTAAAATCTCAAAGGAATAAGAAATATTGAATTGCTAAGAGCGTGGTTAAGATGATAAACCTAAAATCCTAAAGAAAACGAACAAAATACAAGGTAATAAGGTGTGACCAAACTTTAAGACGTCGGTAAGTACTGTAAATGATGGAATTTGGGTACAAAAACGCAAAGAAATAAACTATTTTTATGTTTGTTATTAGTTATCGAAACGAGCTTCGTTTTGATATATTATAACAGTCATTTTGACGCACAAATTAAGACTTATAAATGTTTGAAGTTGCAACACCAATTAATACTTCATTTTTGTTTTGAAACTGTGAACTCAGTAGCTCTCTTCTTTTATCCCCAAGAAGAAAGATAGGTTAAACAAAGAAAATGAAGAATAGAAAAAGATATCTAGAATTTAAAGAAAACTAGGAAATGAAATCCAAATATGGAAACAATGACAACAAATTTGAAAGAAGACACTAGTTTTGATGGACAAATTTTGTTTCTGTTTTTGTGATTTGTGACTTAAGATAGCAGAAAACAATCACAGGACAAATTGTTTTAAATCTATAATTCAAAAAATATAAATATGAGGATAGATACTATATTTTCGGCAACTAAGGCTATGATACCAAACGGGGTGGATCCGTTTGGGGAGAAAACCCAAGAACCTAAAAACTAAAAGGAATAAGAAATATTGAATTGCTAAGAACATGGTTAAGATGATAAACCTGGAATCTTAAAGAAAAAGAACAAAATACAAGGTAATAAGGTGTGACCAAACTTTAAGACATTGGTAAGTACTGTAAATGATGGAATTTGGGTACAAAAATGCAAAGAACTAACTATTTATTCTGTATATTATTAGGTATCGAAACGAGCTTTGATTTAATATATTATAATAGTCATTTTTATGCATGAATTAAGAGTTATAACAATTTATAGTTGCAACCCCAATTTATACCTACTTTTTGTTGTGAAACTGTGAACTCAGTAGCTCTCTTCTTTTTTCCCCAAGAAGAAAGATAGGTTAAACACAGAAAATGAAGAATAGAAAAAGATACCAAGAATTTAAACAAAACTAGGAAATTAAATCCAAATATGGAAACAATGACAACAAATTTGAAAGAAGACACTAGTTTTGATGGACTAATTTTGTTTCTTTTTTTGTGATTTTTGACTTAAGATAGCAGAAAACAAACACAAGAAAAATTGATTTAAATCTATAATTCAAAAAATATAAATATGAGGATAGATACAATATTTTCGGCAACTAAGCCTATGATACCAAACGAGGTGGATCCTATTGGCGAGAAAACCCAAGAACCTAAAAATTCCAAGGAAAAAGAAATATTGAATTGCTAAGAACATGGTTAAGAAGATAAACCTGGAATCCTAAAGAAAAAGAACAAAATACAAGGTAATAAGGTGTGACCAAACTTTAAGACGTCGGTAAATACTGTAAATGATGGAATTTGGGTACAAAAATGCAAAGAACTAAACTATTTTTTTTTATGTTATTAGGTATCGAAACAAGTTTCGTTTTGATATATTATAACAGTCATTTTGACGCCCAAATTAAGACTTATAAATGTTTAAAGTTGCAACCCCATTTAATAGCTCCTTTTTGTTATGAAACTGTTAACCCAGTAGCTCTGTTCTTTTTCTCAAGAACAAAGATAGGTTAAACATAGAAAATGAAGAATAGAAAAAGTTAACTAGAATTTAAAGACAACTAGGAAATGAAATCAAATATGGAAACAATGCCAACAAATATGAAAGAAAACAAATTATTTTATGGACTAATTTTGTTTCTTTTTTTGTGATTTGTTACTTAAGATAGAAGAAAATAATCACAGGACAAATTGTTTTAAATCTATAATTCAAAAAATATTAATATGACGGTAGATACTATATTTTCAGCAACTAAGCCTATGATACCAAACGGGGTGGATCCTTTTGAGGAGAAAACCCAAGAACCTAAAATCTCAAAGGAATAAGAAATATTGAATTGCTAAGAGCGTGGTTAAGATGATAAACCTAAAATCCTAAAGAAAACGAACAAAATACAAGGTAATAAGGTGTGACCAAACTTTAAGACGTCGGTAAGTACTGTAAATGATGGAATTTGGGTACAAAAACGCAAAGAACTAAACTATTTTTATGTATGTTATTAGTTATCGAAATGAGCTTCATTTTGATATATTATAACAGTCATTTTGACACACAAATTAAGACTTATAAATGTTTGAAGTTGCAACCCCAATTTTTACCTCCTTTTTGTTTTGAAACTGTGAACTCTGTAGCTCTATTCTTTTTTCCCTATGAAGAAAGATAGGTTAAACACCGAAAATGAAGAACAAAAAAAGATACCTAGAATTTAAAGAAAACTAGGAAATGAAATCAAAATATGGAAACAATGACAACAAATTTGAAAGAAGACACTAGTTTTGATGGACTAATTTTGTTTCTTTTTTTGTGATTTGTGACTTAAGATAGCAGAAAACAATCACAGGAAAAATTGTTTTAAATCTATAATTCAAAAAATATAAATGTGAGGATAGATACTACATTTTCATTAACTAAGGCTATGATACCAAACGAGGTGTATCCTTTTGGCGGGAAAACCCAAGAACCTAAAATCTCAAAGGAATAAGAAATATTGAATTGCTAAGAACATGGTTAAGATGATAAACCTAGAATCCTAAAGAAAAAGAACAAAATACAAGGTAATAAGGTGTGACCATACTTTAAGACGTCAGTAAGTACTGTAAACAATGGAATTTGGGTACAAAAACGCCAAGAAGTAAACTATTTATTATGTATGTTATTAGTTATTGAAACGAGCTTCGTTTTGATATATTATAACAGTCATTTTGACACAGAAATTAAGACTTATAAATGTTTGAAGTTGCAACCCCGATTTTTACCTCCTTTTTGTTTTGAAACTGTGAACTCTGTAGCTCTCTTCTTTTTTCCCCAAGAAGAAAGATAGGTTAAACACCGAAAATGAAGAACAAAAAAAGATATCTAGAATTTAAAGAAAACTAGGAAATGAAATCAAAATATGGAAACAATGACAACAAATTTGAAAGAAGACACTAGTTTTGACGGACTAATTTTGTTTCTTTTTTTGTGATTTGTGACTTAAGATAGCAGAAAGCAATCACAGGACAAATTGTTTTAAATCTATAATTCAAAAAATATAAATGTGAGGATAGATACTATATTTTCATTAACTAAGGCTATGATACCAAACGAGGTGTATCCTTTTGGCAGGAAAACCCGAAAACCTAAAAACTCAAAGGAATAAGAAATATTGAATTGCTAAGAATATAGTTAAGATGATAAACCTGGAATCCTGTAGAAAAAGAACATAAAACAAGGTAATAAGGTGCGACCAAATTTAAGATGTCAGCAATTACTATAAACAATGGAATTTGGGTACAAAAACGTGAAGAACTAAACTATTTATTTTGTATGTTATAAGGTATCGAAACGAGCTTCCTTTTGATAAATTATAATAGTCATATTTACGCACGAATTAAGACTTATAATAGTTTAAAGTTGCAACCCCAATTAATACCTCATTTTGTTTTGAAACTGTGAACTCAGTAGTTATCTTCATTTTTCCCCAAGAAGAAAGATATGTTAAACGTAGAAAATGATGAATAGAAAAAGATACCTAGAATTTAAAAAAAACTAGGAAATGAAATCAAAATATGGTAACAATAAAAACAAATTTGAAAGAAAACACTATATTTGATGGACTAATTTTGTTTCTTTTTTTGTGATTTGTTACTAAAGATATCCGAAAACAATCACAGGACAAATTGTTTTAAATCTATAATTCAAAAAATATATATATGAGGATAGATACTATATTTTCGGCAACTAAGGCTATGATACCAAACGAGGTGGATCCCTTTGGGGAGAAAACCTAAGAACCTAAAAACTCAAAGGAATAAGAAATATTGAATTGCTAAGAAGATGGTTAAGATGATAAACCTGGAATCCTAAAGAAAAAGAACATAAAATAAGGTAATAAGGAGCGACCAAATTTAAGACGACAGTAAGTACTGTGAACAATGGAATTTGGGTACAAAAACGCCAAGAACTAAACTATTTATTTTATATGTAATTAGTTATCGGAACGAGCTTTGAATTGATATATTATAATAGTCATTTTGAGGCACGAATTAAGAGTTATAACAGTTTAAAGTTGCAACCCCAATTATTACCTCCTTTTTGTTTTGAAACTGTGAACTCTGTAGCTCTCTTCTTTTTTCCCCAAGAAGAAATATAGGTTAAACACCGAAAATGAAGAACAGAAAAAGATACCTAGAATTTAAAGAAAACTAGGAAATGAAATCCTAATATGGAAACAATGACAACAAATTTGAAAGAAGACACTAGTTTTGATGGACTAATTTTGTTTTTTTTTTTTGTGATTTGTGACTTAAGATAGCAGAAAACAATCACAGGAAAAATTATTTTAAATCTATAATTCAAAAAATATAAATGTGAGGATAGATACTATATTTTTATTAAATAAGGCAATGATACCAAACGAGGTGTATCCTTTTGGCGGGAAAACCCAAGAACCTAAAAACTCAAAGCAATAAGAAATATTGAATTTCTAAGAACATGGTTAAGATGATAAACCTGGAATCATAAAGAAAAAGAACATAAAAAAAGGTAATAAGGAACGACCAAATTTAAGATGTCAGTAATTACTGTAAACAATGGAATTTGGCTACAAAAACGTGAAGGGAACAACAAAAAATCATGCACAATAAACGTTACAATTGGTTAAACTTAAATAGAACTATTGTAGGATAAAAATAATTAAAAATAGAATGCATAACACACATAGTAAAACAATACTATCAGATAAATAAATGACATATACGAAAAGAATAGTAAAATTTAAAACGAAAGATCATTCACAACAAACCTTACAATTGGTAAAACTTAAATACAACTCTTATGTGCATGGATAAAAATAATTAAAAATACAATGCATACCACACATTGTAAAACAATAATATGAGATAAATAGACAACTTTTAGCAACATATATGTACATTAAATAACAAGTATGTAAAGAATAGTAAAACTTAAATAGAACTCTTATGTGTATGGGTAAAAATAATTAAAAACAAAACGCATAACACACATATTAAAATAATAATATCAAATAAATAAACAATTTTTAGCAACATATATATACATTAAATAACAAGTATATAAAGAATTGTAAAACTTTTAATTAAAGTCGATGCATGTAAAATGTGTGAACATTATGGCTAAAAATAATTAAAAATAAAATGCTTAGCACACATAATAAAACAATAATTTCAGATAAATAGACAACATATACGTAAAGAATAGTGAAACTTAAAACAAAAGATTATGCACAACAAACGTTATAATTGGTAAAACTTAAATACAATTTTTATGTCTATGGATAAAAATAATTAAAAATACAATGCAATTCACACATAGTAAAACAATAATATCATATAAAAAGACAACCTTTAGCAACATATATGTACATTAAATAACAAGTATGTAAAGAATGGTAAAACTTTTAATTAAAGTCTATGCATGTAAAATGTGTGAATATTACGGATAAAAATATTTAAAAATAAAACGCTTAGCACACATAATAAAACAATAATTTCACATAAATATACAACATATACGAAAAGAATAGTAAAACTTAAAACAAAAGATTATCCATAACAAACGTTATAATTGGTAAAACTTAAATACAACTCTTATGTGAATGGATAAAAATAATTAAAAATACAAGGCATAGCACACATAGTAAAACAATAATATTAGATAAAAAGACAACTTTTAGCAACATATATGTACATTAAATAACAAGTATGTAAAGAATAGTAAAACTTTTAATTAAAGTCTAGCGTGTAAAATGTTTGAACATTAAATTCAAAATGTAAGGGAACAACAAAAAATCATGCACAACAAACGTTACAATTGGTTAAACTTAAATAGAACTATTGTAGGATAAAAATAATTAAAAATAGAATGCATAACACACATAGTAAAACAATACTATCAGATAAATAAATAACATATACGTAAAGAATAGTAAAACTTAAAACAAAAGATCATTCACAACAAACGTTACAATTGGTAAAACTTAAATACAACTCTTATGTGCATGTATAAAAATAATTAAAAATACAACGCATACCACACATTGTAATTATGAGATAAATAGACAACTTTTAGCAACATATATGTACATTAACTAAAAAGTATGTAAAGAATAGTAAAACATAAATAGAACTCTTATGTGTATGGGTAAAACTAATTAAAAACAAAACGCATAACACACATATTACAATAATAATATCAAATAAATAAACAATTTTTAGCAACATATATATACATTGAACAACAAGTATATAAAGAATTGTAAAACTTTTAATTAAAGTCAATGCATGTAAAATGTGTGAACATTACGGATAAAAATAATTAAAAATAAAACGCTTAGCACACATAATCAAAACAATAATTTCAGATAAATAGACAACATATACGTAAAGAATAGTAAAACTTAAAACAAAAGATTATGCATAACAAACGTTATAATTGGTAAAACTTAAATACAATTTTTATGTGTATGAATAAAAATAATTAAAAATACACCACAATTCACACATAGTAAAACAATAATAACATATAAAAAGACAACTTTTAGCAACATATATGTACATTAAATAACAAGTATGTAAAGAATAGTAAAACTTTTAATTAAAGACTAGTATGTAAAATGTGTGAACATTAAATTCAAAATGTAAGGGACCAACAAAAAATCATGCACAACAAACGTTACAATTGGTTAAACTTAAATTGAACTATTATAGGATAAAAATAATTAAAAATAGAATGCATAACACACATAGTAAAACAATACTATCAGATAAATAAACATCATATACGTAAAGAATAGTAAAACTTAAAACAAAAGATCATTCAAAACAAACGTTACAATTGGTAAAACTTAAATACAACTTTTATGTGCATGGACAAAAATAATTAAAAATACAACGCATACCACACATTGTAAAACAATAATATGAGATAAATAGACAACTTTTAGCAACATATATGTACATTTAATAACAAGTATGTAAAGAATAGTAAAACTTAAATAGAACTCTTATGTGTATGGGTAAAAATAATTAAAAACAAAACGCATAACACACATATTAAAATAATAATATCAAATAAATAAACAATTTTTAGCAACATATATATACATTAAATAACAAGTATATAAAGAATTGTAAAACTTTTAATTAAAGTCTATGCATGTAAAATGTGTGAACATTACGGATAAAAATAATTAAAAATAAAACGCTTAGCACACATAATAAAACAATAATTTCATATAAATAGAAAACATATACGTAAAGAATAGTAAAACTTAAAACAAAAGATTATGCATAACACACATTATAATTGGTAAAACTTAAATATAACTCTTATGTGTGTGGATAAAAATAATTAAAAATACAACGCATTGCACACATAGTAAAACAATAATATTAGATAAAAAGACAACTTTTAGCAACATATATGTACATTAAATAACAAGTATGTAAAGAATAGTAAAACTTTTAATTAAAGTCTAGCCTGTAAAATGTGTGAACATTAAATTCAAAATGTAAGGGAACAACAAAAAATCATGCACAACAAACGTTACAATTGGTTAAACTTAAATTGAACTATTGTAGGATAAAAATAATTAAAAATAGAATGCATAACACACATAGTAAAACAATACTATCAGATAAATAAACATCATATACGTAAAGAATAGTAAAACTTAAAACAAAAGATCATTCAAAACAAACGTTACAATTGGTAAAACTTAAATACAACTTTTATGTGCATGGACAAAAATAATTAAAAATACAACGCATAACACACATTGTGAAACAATAATATGAGATAAATAGACAACTTTTAGCAACATATATGTACATTTAATAACAAGTATGTAAAGAATAGTAAAACTTAAATAGAACTCTTATGTATATGGGTAAAACTAATTAAAAATAAAACGCATAACACACATATTACAATAATAATATCAAATAAATAAACAATTTTTAGCAACATATATATACATTGAACAACAAGTATATAAAGAATTGTAAAACTTTTAATTAAAGTCAATGCATGTAAAATGTGTGAACATTACGGATAAAAATAATTAAAAATAAAACGCTTAGCACACATAATAAAACAATAATTTCAGATAAATAGACAACATATACGTAAAGAATTGTAAAACTAAAAAAAAAGATTATGCACAAAAAACGTTTAATTGGTAAAACTTAAATACAACTCTTATGTGTATGGATTAAAATAATTAAAAATACAACGCAATTCACACATAGCAAAACAATAATAACAGATAAAAGGACAACTTTTAGCAACATATATGTACATTAAATAACAAGTATGTAAAGAATAGTAAAACTTTTAATTAAAGTCTAGCGTGTAAAATGTGTGAATATTAAATTCAAAATGTAAGGGACCAACAAAAAATCATGCACAACAAACGTTACAATTGGTTAAACTTAAATTGAACTATTGTAGGATAAAAATAATTAAAAATAGAATGCATAACACACATAGTAAAACAATACTATCAGATAAATAAACATCATATACGTAAAGAATAGTAAAACTTAAAACAAAAGATCATTCACAACAAACGTTACAATTGGTAAAACTTAAATACAACTTTTATGTGCATAGACAAAAATAATTAAAAATACAACGCATACCACACATTGTAAAACAATAATATGTGATAAATAGACAACTTTTAGTAATATATATGTACATTAAATAACATATATGTAAAGAATAGTAAAACTTAAATAGAACTCTTATGTGTATGGGTAAAAATAAATAAAAACAAAACGCATTACACACATATTAAAATAATAATATCAAATAAATAAACAATTTTTAGCAACATATATATACATTAAATAACAAGTATATAAAGAATTGTAAAACTTTTAATTAAAGTCGATGCATGTAAAATGTGTGAACATTACGGATAAAAATAATTAAAAATAAAACGCTTAGCACACATAATAAAACAATAATTTCAGATAAATAGACAACATATACGTAAAGAATAGTAAAACTTAAAACAAAAGATTATGCACAACAAACGTTATAATTGGTAAAACTTAAATACAACTCTTATGTGTATGGATAAAAATAATTAAAAATACAACGCATATCACACATAGTAAAACAATAATATTAGATAAAAACACAACTTTTAGCAACATATATGTAAATTAAATAACAAGTATGTAAAGAATAGTAAAACTTTTAATTAAAGTATAGCGTGTAAAATGTTTGAACATTAAATTCAAAATGTAAGGGAACAACAAAAAATCATGCACAACAAACGTTACAATTGGTTAAACTTAAATTGAACTATTGTAGGATAAAAATAATTAAAAATAGAATGCATAACACACATAGTAAAACAATACTACGAGATAAATAAACATCATATACGTAAAGAATAATAAAACTTAAAACAAAAAGATCATTCACAACAAACGTTCCAATTGGGAAAACTTAAATACAACTCTTATGTGCATGGATAAAAATAATTAAAAATACATCGCATACAACACATTGTAAAACAATAATATGAGATAAATAGACAACTTTTAGCAACATATATGTACGTTAAATAACAAGTATGTAAAGAATAGTAAAAGTTAAATAGAACTCTTATGTGTATGGGTAAAAATAATTAAAAACAAAACGCATAACACACATATTAAAATAATAATATCAAATAAATAAACAATTTTTAGCAACATATATATACATTAAATAACAAGTATATAAAGAATTGTAAAACTTTTAATTAAAGTCGATGCATGTAAAATGTGTGAACATTACGGATAAAAATAATTAAAAATAAAACGCTTAGCACACATAATAAAACAATAATTTCAGATAAATAGACAACATATACGTAAAGAATAGTAAAACTTAAAACAAAAGATTATACACAACAAACGTTATAATTGGTAAAACTTAAATACAACTCTTATGTGTATGGGTAAAAATAATTAAAAACAAAACGCATAACACACATATTAAAATAATAATATCAAATAAATAAACAATTTTTAGCAACATATATATACATTAAATAACAAGTATATAAAGAATTGTAAAACTTTTAATTAAAGTCGATGAATGTAAAATGTGTGAACATTACGGATAAAAATAATTAAAAATAAAACTCTTAGCAAACATAATAAAACAATAATTTCAGATAAAGAGACAACAAATACGTAAAGAATAGTAAAACTTAAAACAAAAGATTATGCACAACAAATGTTATAATTGGTAAAACTTAAATACAACTCTTATGTGTATGGATTAAATTAATTAAAAATACAACGCAATTCACACATAGTAAAACAATAATAAGACATAAAAAGACAACTTTTAGCAACATATATGTACATTAAATAACAAGTATGTAAAGAATAGTAAAACTTTTAATTAAAGTCTAGCGTGTAAAATATGTGAACATTAAATTCAAAATGTAAGGGAACAACAAAAAATCATGCACAACAAACGTTACAATTGGTTAAACTTAAATTGAACTATTGTAGGATAAAAATAATTAAAAATAGAATGCATAACACACATAGTAAAACAATACTATCAGATAAATAAACATCATATACGTAAAGAATAGTAAAACTTAAAACAAAAGATCATTCACAACAAACGTTACAATTGGTAAAACTTAAATACAACTTTTATGTGCATAGACAAAAATAATTAAAAATACAACGCATACCACACATTGTAAAACAATAATATGTGATAAATAGTCAACTTTTAGCAACATATATGTACATTAAATAACATATATGTAAAGAATAGTAAAACTTAAATAGAACTCTTACGTATATGGGTAAAACTAATTAAAAACAAAACGCATAACACACATATTACAATAATAATATCAAATAAATAAACAATTTTTAGCAACATATATATACATTGAACAACAAGTATATAAAGAATTGTAAAACTTTTAATTAAAGTCAATGCATGTAAAATGTGTGAACATTACGGATAAAAATAATTAAAAATAAAACGCTTAGCACACATAATAAAACAATAATTTCAGATAAATAGACAACATATACGTAAAGAATAGTAAAACTTAAAACAAAAGATTATGCACAACAAACGTTATAATTGGTAAAACTTAAATACAACTCTTATGTGTATGGATAAAAATAATTAAAAATACAACGCATACCACACATAGTAAAACAATAATATTAGATAAAAACACAACTTTTAGCAACATATATGTACATTAAATAACAAGTATGTAAAGAATAGTAAAACTTTTAATTAAAGTCTAGCGTGTAAAATGTGTGAACATTAAATTCAAAATGTAAGGGAACAACAAAAAATCATGCACAACAAACGTTACAATTGGTTAAACTTAAATTGAACTATTGTAGGATAAAAATAATTAAAAATAGAATGCATAACACACATAGTAAAACAATACTATCTGATAAATAAACATCATATACTTATAGTATACTAAAACTTAAAACAAAAGATCATGCACAACAAACGTTACAATTGATAAAACTTAAATACAACTCTTATGTGCATGGATAAAAATAATTAAAAATACAACGCATACCACACATTGTAAAACAATAATATGAGATAAATAGACAACTTTTAGCAACATATATGTACATTAAATAACAAGTATGTAAAGAATAGTAAAACTTAAATAGAACTCTTATGTGTATGGGTAAAAATAATTAAAAACAAAACGCATAACACACATATTAAAATAATAATATCAAATAAATAAACAATTTTTAGCAACATATATATACATTAAATAACAAGTATATAAAGAATTGTAAAACTTTTAATTAAAGTCGATGCATGTAAAATGTGTGAACATTACGGATAAAAATAATTAAAAATAAAACGCTTAGCACACATAATAAAACAATAATTTCAGATAAATAGACAACATATACGTAAAGAATAGTAAAACTTAAAACAAAAGATTATGCACAACAAACGTTATAATTGGTAAAACTTAAATACAACTTTTATGTGTATGGATAAAAATAATTAAAAATACAACGCAATTCACACATAGTAAAACAATAATAACAGATAAAAAGACAACTTTTAGCAACATATATGTACATTAAATAACAAGTATGTAAAGAATAGTAAAACTTTTAATTAAAGTCTAGCGTGTAAAATGTGTGAACATTAAATTCAAAATGTAAGGGAACAACAAAAAATCATGCACAACAAACGTTACAATTGGTTAAACTTAAATTGAACTATTGTAGGATAAAAATAATTAAAAATAGAATGCATAACACACATAGTAAAACAATACTATCAGATAAATAAACATCATATACGTAAAGAATAGTAAAACTTAAAACAAAAGATCATTCACAACAAACGTTACAATTGGTAAAACTTAAATACAACTTTTATGTGCATAGACAAAAATAATTAAAAATACAACGCATACCACACATTGTGAAACAATAATATGAGATAAATAGACAACTTTTAGCAACATATATGTACATTAAATAACAAGTATGTAAAGAATAGTAAAACTTAAATAGAACTCTTATGTGTATGGGTAAAAATAATTAAAAACAAAACGCATAACACACATATTAAAATAATAATATCAAATAAATAAACAATTTTTAGCAACATATATATACATTAAATAACAAGTATATAAAGAATTGTAAAACTTTTAATTAAAGTCGATGCATGTAAAATGTGTGAACATTACGGATAAAAATAATTAAAAATAAAACGCTTAGCACACATAATAAAACAATAATTTCAGATAAATAGACAACATATACGTAAAGAATTGTCAAACTTAAAACAAAAGATTATGCACAACAAACGTTATAATTGGTAAAACTTAAATGCAACTCTTATGAGTATGGATAAAAATAATTAAAAATACAACGCAATTCACACATAGTAAAACAATAATAATAGATAAAAAGACAACTTTTAGCAACATATATGTACATTAAATAACAAGTATGTAAAGAATAGTAAAACTTTTAATTAAAGTCTAGCGTATAAAATGTGTGAACATTAAATTCAAAATGTAAGGGAACAACAAAAAATCATGCACAACAAACGTTACAATTGGTTAAACTTAAATTGAACTATTGTAGGATAAAAATAATTAAAAATAGAATGCATAACACACATAGTAAAACAATACTATCAGATAAATAAACATCATATACGTAAAGAATAGTAAAACTTAAAACAAAAGATCATTCACAACAAACGTTACAATTGGTAAAACTTAAATACAACTCTTATGGGCATAGATAAAAATAATTAAAAATACAACGCATATCACACATAGTAAAACAATAATATCAGATAAAAAGACAACTTTTAGCAACATATATGTACATTAAATAACATTTATGTAAAGAATAGTAAAACTTAAATAAAACTCTTATGTGTATGGGTAAAAATAATTAAAAACAAAACGCATAACACACATATTAAAATAATAATATCAAATAAATAAACAATTTTTAGCAACATATATATACATTAAATAACAAGTATATAAAGAATTGTAAAACTTTTAATTAAAGTCGATGCATGTAAAATGTGTGAACATTACGGATAAAAATAATTAAAAATAAAACGCTTAGCACACATAATAAAACAATAATTTCAGATAAATAGACAACATATACGTAAAGAATAGTAAAACTTAAAAAAAAATATTATGCACAACAAACATTATAATTGGTAAAACTTAAATACAACTCTTATATGTATCGATAAAAATAATTAAAAATACAACGCAATTCACACATAGTAAAACAATAATAATAGATAAAAATACAACTTTTAGCAACATATATGTACATTAAATAACAAGTATGTAAAGAATAGTAAAACTTTTAATTAAAGTCTAGCGTGTAAAATGTGTGAACATTAAATTCAAAATGTAAGGGAACAACAAAAAATCATGCACAACAAACGTTACAATTGGTTAAACTTAAATTGAACTATTGTAGGATAAAAATAATTAAAAATAGAATGCATAACACACATAGTAAAACAATACTATCAGATAAATAAACATCATATACGTAAAGAATAGTAAAACTTAAAACAAAAGATCATTCACAACAAACGTTACAATTGGTAAAACTTAAATACAACTTTTATGTGCATAGAAAAAAATAATTAAAAATACAACGCATACCACACATTGTAAAACAATAATATGTGATAAATAGACAACTTTTAGCAACATATATGTACATTAAATAACAAGTATGTAAAGAATAGTAAAACTTAAATAGAACTCTTATGTGTATGGGTAAAAATAATTAAAAACAAAACGCATAACACACATATTAAAATAATAATATCAAATAAATAAACAATTTTTAGCAACATATATATACATTAAATAACAAGTATATAAAGAATTGTAAAACTTTTAATTAAAGTCGATGCATGTAAAATGTGTGAACATTACGGATAAAAATAATTAAAAATAAAACGCTTAGCACACATAATAAAACAATAATTTCAGATAAATAGACAACATATACGTAAAGAATAGTAAAACTTAAAAAAAAAGATTATGCACAACAAACATTATAATTGGTAAAACTTAAATACAACTCTTATGTATATGGATAAAAATAATTAAAAATACAAAGCAATTCACACATAGTAAAACAATAATAATAGATAAAAAGACAACTTTTAGCAACATATATGTACATTAAATAACAAGTATGTAAAGAATAGTAAAACTTTTAATTAAAGTCTAGCGTGTAAAATGTGTGAACATTAAATTCAAAATGTAAGGGACCAACAAAAAATCATGCACAACAAACGTTACAATTGGTTAAACTTAAATTGAACTATTATAGGATAAAAATAATTAAAAATAGAATGCATAACACACATAGTAAAACAATACTATCAGATAAATAAACATCATATACGTAAAGAATAGTAAAACTTAAAACAAAAGATCATTCAAAACAAACGTTACAATTGGTAAAACTTAAATACAACTTTTATGTGCATGGACAAAAATAATTAAAAATACAACGCATAACACACATTGTGAAACAATAATATGAGATAAATAGACAACTTTTAGCAACATATATGTACATTTAATAACAAGTATGTAAAGAATAGTAAAACTTAAATAGAACTCTTATGTATATGGGTAAAACTAATTAAAAATAAAACGCATAACACACATATTACAATAATAATATCAAATAAATAAACAATTTTTAGCAACATATATATACATTGAACAACAAGTATATAAAGAATTGTAAAACTTTTAATTAAAGTCAATGCATGTAAAATGTGTGAACATTACGGATAAAAATAATTAAAAATAAAACGCTTAGCACACATAATCAAAACAATAATTTCAGATAAATAGACAACATATACGTAAAGAATAGTAAAACTTAAAACAAAAGATTATGCACAACAAACGTTATAATTGGTAAAACTTAAATACAACTCTTATGTGTATGGGTAAAAATAAATAAAAACAAAACGCATAACACACATAGTAAAACAAAAATAACAGATAAAACGACAACTTTTAGCAACATATATGTATAGTAAATAACAAGTATGTAAAGAATAGTAAAACATTTCATTAAAGTCTAGCATGTAAAATGTTTGAACATTAAATTCAAAATGTAAGGAACAACAAAAAATCATGCACAACAAACGTTACAATTGGTTAAACTTAAATTGAACTATTGTAGGATAAAAATAATTAAAAATAAAATGCATAACACACATAGTAAAACAATACTATCAGATAAATAAACATCATATACGTAAAGAATAGTAAAACTTAAAACAAAAGATCATTCACAACAAACGTTACAATTGGTAAAACTTAAATACAACTTTTATGTGCATAGACAAAAATAATTAAAAATACAACGCATACCACACATTGTAAAACAATAATATGTGATAAATAGACAACTTTTAGCAACATATATGTACATTAAATAACAAGTATGTAAAGAATAGTAAAACTTAAATAGAACTCTTATGTGTATGGGTAAAAATAAATAAAAACAAAAGGCATAACACACATATTAAAATAATAATATCAAATAAATAAACAATTTTTAGCAACATATATATACATTAAATAACAAGTATATAAAGAATTGTAAAACTTTTAATTAAAGTCGATGCATGTATAATGTGCGAACATTACGGATAAAAATAATTAAAAATAAAACGCTTAGCACACATAATAAAACAATAATTTCAGATAAATAGACAACATATACGTAAGGAATAGTAAAACTTAAAAAAAAAGATTATGCGCAACAAACATTATAATTGGTAAAACTTAAATATAACTCTTATGTATATGGATAAAAATAATTAAAAATACAACGCAATTCATACATAGTAAGAAAAAAATAACAGATAAAAAGACAACTTTTAGCAACATATATGTATATTAAATAACAAGTATGTAAAGAATACTAAAACTTTTAATTAAAGTCTAGCGTGTAAAATGTGTGAACATTAAATTCAAAATGTAAGGGAACAACAAAAAATCATGCACAACAAACGTTACAATTGGTTAAACTTAGATTAAACTATTGTAGGATAAAAATAATTAAAAATAGAATGCATAACACACATAGTAAAACAATACTACCTGATAAATAAACATCATATACGTAAAGAATAGTAAAACTTAAAACAAAAGATCATTCACAACAAACGTTACAATTGGTAAAACTTAAATACAACTTTTATGTGCATAGACAAAAATAATTAAAAATACAACGCATACCACACATTGTAAAACAATAATATGTGATAAATAGACAACTTTTAGCAACATATATGTACATTAAATAACATATATGTAAAGAATAGTAAAACTTAAATAGAACTCTTATGTGTATGGGTAAAAATAATTAAAAACAAAACGCATAACACACATATTAAAATAATAATATCAAATAAATAAACAATTTTTAGCAACATATATATACATTAAATAACAAGTATATAAAGAATTGTAAAACTTTTAATTAAAGTCGATGCATGTAAAATGTGTGAACATTACGGATAAAAATAATTAAAAATAAAATGCTTAGCACACATAATAAAACAATAATTTCAGATAAAGGGACAACATATACGTAAAGAATAGTAAAACTTAAAACAAAAGATTATGCACAACAAACGTTATAATTGGTAAAACTTAAATACAACTCTTATGTATATGGATAAAAATAATTAAAAATACAACGCAATTCATACATAGTAAAACAAAAATAACAGATAAAAAGACAACTTTTAGCAACATATATGTATATTAAATAACAAGTATGTAAAGAATAGTAAAACTTTTAATTAAAGTCTAGCATGTAAAATGTGTGAACATTAAATTCAAAATGTAAGGGAACAACAAAAAATCATGCACAACAAACGTTACAATTGGTTAAACTTAAATTGAACTATTGTAGGATAAAAATAATTAAAAATAGAATGCATAACACACATAGTAAAACAATACTATCAGATAAATAAACATCATATACGTAAAGAATAGTAAAACTTAAAACAAAAGATCATTCACAACAAACGTTACAATTGGTAAAACTTAAATACAACTTTTATGTGCATAGACAAAAATAATTAAAAATACAACGCATACCACACATTGTAAAACAATAATATGTGATAAATAGACAACTTTTAGCAACATATATGTACATTAAATAACAAGTATGTAAAGAATAGTAAAACTTAAATAGAACTCTTATGTGTATGGGTAAAAATAAATAAAAACAAAAAGCATAACACACTATATTAAAACAATAATATCAAATAAATAAACAATCTTTAGCAACATATATATACATTAAATAACAAGTATATAAAGAATTGTAAAACTTTTAATTAAAGTCGATGCATGTAAAATGTGTGAACATTACGGATAAAAATAATTAAAAATAAAACGCTTAGCACATTTAATAAAACAATAATTTCAGATAAATAGACAATATATACGTAAAGAATAGTAAGACTTAAAAAAAAGATTATGCACAACAAACGTTATAATTGGTAATACTTAAATACAACTATTATGTATATGGATAAAAATAATTAAAAATACAACGCAATTCACACATAGTAAAACAATAATAACAGATAAAAAAACAACTTTTACCAACATATATGTATATTAAATAACAAGTATGTAAAGAATAGTAAAACTTTTAATTAAAGTCTAGCATGTAAAATGTGTGAACATTAAATTCAAAATATATGGGACCAACAAAAAAACATGCACAACAAACGTTACAATTGGTTAAACTTAAATTGAACTATTGTAGGATAAAAATAATTAAAAATAGAATGCATAACACACATAGTAAAACAATACTATCAGATAAATAAACATCATATACGTAAAGAATAGTAAAACTTAAAACAAAAGATCATTCAAAACAAACGTTACAATTGGTAAAACTTAAATACAACTTTTATGTGCATGGACAAAAATAATTAAAAATACAACGCATAACACACATTGTGAAACAATAATATGAGATAAATAGACAACTTTTAGCAACATATATGTACATTTAATAACAAGTATGTAAAGAATAGTAAAACTTAAATAGAACTCTTATGTATATGGGTAAAAATAATTAAAAACAAAACGCATAACACACATATTAAAATAATAATATCAAATAAATAAACAATTTTTAGCAACATATATATACATTAAATAACAAGTATATAAAGAATTGTAAAACTTTTAATTAAAGTCGATGCATGTAAAATGTGTGAACATTACGGATAAAAATAATTAAAAATAAAATGCTTAGCACACATAATAAAACAATAATTTCAGATAAATAGACAACATATACGTAAAGAATAGTAAAACTTAAAACAAAAGATTATGCACAACAAACGTTATAATTGGTAAAACTTAAATACAACTCTTATGTGTTTGGGTAAAAATAATTAAAAACAAAACGCATAACACACATATTAAAATAACAATATAAAATAAATAAACAATTTTTAGCAACAAATATATACATTAAATAAGAAGTATATAAAGAATTATAAAACTTTTAATTAAAGTCGATGCATGTAAAATGTATGAACATTACGGATAAAAATAATTGAAAATAAAACGTTACGCACACTTAATAAAACAATAATTTCAGATAAATAGACAACATATACGTAAAGAATTGTAAAACTTAAAACAAAAGATTATGCACAAAAAACGTTTAATTGGTAAAACTTAAATACAACTCTTATGTGTATGGATAAAAATAATTAAAAATACAACGCAATTCACACATAGTAAAACAATAATAACAGATAAAAAGACAACTTTTAGCAACATATATGTACATTAAATAACAAGTATGTAACGAATAGTTAAACTTTTAATTAAAGTCTAGCCTATGAAATGTGTGAACATTAAATTCAAAATGTAAGGGAACAACAAAAAATCATGCACAACAAACGTTACAATTTGTTAAACTTAAATTGAACTGTTGTACGATAAAAATAATTAAAAATATAATGCATAACATACATAGTAAAACAATACTATCACATAAATAAACATCATATACGTAAAGAATAGTAAAACTTAAAACAAAAGATCATTCACAACAAACGTTACAATTGGTAAAACTTAAATACAACTTTTATGTGCATAGACAAAAATAATTAAAAATACAACGCATACCACACATTGTAAAACAATAATATGTGATAAATAGACAACTTTTAGCAACATATATGTACATTAAATAACAAGTATGTAAAGAATAGTAAAACTTAAATAGAACTCTTATGTGTATGGGTAAAAATAAATAAAAACAAAACGCATAACACACATATTAAAATAATAATATCAAATAAATAAACAATTTTTAGCAACATATATATACATTAAATAACAAGTATATAAAGAATTGTAAAACTTTTAATTAAAGTCGATGCATGTAAAATGTGTGAACATTACGGATAAAAATAATTAAAAATAAAACGCTTAGCACACATAATAAAACAATAATTTCAGATAAATAGACAACATATACGTAAAGAATAGTAAAACTTAAAACAAAAGATTATGCACAACAAACGTTATAATTGGTAAAACTTAAATACAACTCTTATGTATATGGATAAAAATAATTAAAAATACAAAGCAATTCACACATAGTAAAACAATAATAATAGATAAAAAGACAACTTTTAGCAACATATATGTATATTAAATAACAAGTATGTAAAGAATAGTAAAACTTTTAATTAAAGTCTAGCGTGTAAAATGTGTGAACATTAAATTCAAAATGTAAGGGAACAACAAAAAATCATGCACAACAAACGTTACAATTGGTTAAACTTAAATTGAACTATTGTAGGATAAAAATAATTAAAAATAGAATGCATAACACACATAGTAAAACAATACTATCTGATAAATAAATAACATATACGAAAAAGAATAGTTAAACTTAAAACAAAATATCATTCACAACAAACGTTACAATTGGTAAAACTTAAATACAACTCTTATATGCATAGATGAAAATAATTAAAAATACAACGCATACCACACATTGTAAAACAATAATATGAGATAAATAGACAACTTTTAGCAACATATATGTACATTAAATCAAAAGTATATAAAGAATAGTAAAACTTAAATAGAACTCTTATGTGTATGGATAAAAATAATTAAAAACAAAACGCATAACACACATATTAAAATAATAATATCAAATAAATAAACAATTTTTAGCAACATATATATACATTAAATAACAAGTATATAAAGAATTGTAAAACTTTTAATTAAAGTCGATGCATGTAAAATGTGTGAACATTACGGATAAAAATAATTAAAAATAAAACGCTTAGCACACATAATAAAACAATAATTTCAGATAAATAGACAACATATACGTAAAGAATAGTAAAACTTAAAACAAAAGATTATGCACAACAAACGTTATAATTGGTAAAACTTAAATACAACTCTTATGTGTATGGATAAAAATAATTAAAAATACAACGCATACCACACATAGTAAAACAATAATATGTGATAAAAAGACAACTTTTAGCAACATATATGTACATTAAATAACAAGTATGTAAAGAATAGTAAAACTTTTAATTAAAGTCTAGCGTGTAAAATGTGTGAACATTAAATTCAAAATGTAAGGGAACAACAAAAAATCATGCACAACAAACGTTACAATTGGTTAAACTTAGATTAAACTATTGTAGGATAAAAATAATTAAAAATAGAATGCATAACACACATAGTAAAACAATACTATGAGATAAATAAACATCATATACGTAAAGAATAGCAAAACTTAAAACAAAAGATCATTCACAACAAACGTTACAATTGGTAAAACTTAAATACAACTTTTATGTGCATAGACAAAAATAATTAAAAATAGAACGCCTACCACACATTGTAAAACAATAATATGTGATAAATAGACAACTTTTAGCAACATATATGAACATTAAATAACATATATGTAAAGAATAGTAAAACTTAAATAGAACTCTTATATATACGGGTAAAAATAATTAAAAACAAAACTCATAACACCCATATTACAATAATAATATCAAATAAATAAACAATTTTTAGCAACATATATATACATTAAATAACAAGTTCATAAAGAATTATAAAACTTTTCATTAAAGTCGATGCATGTAAAATGTGTGAACATTACGGATAAAAATAATTAGAAATAAAATGCTTAGCACACATAATAAAACAATAATTTCAGATAAATAGACAACATATACGTAAAGAATAGTAAAACTTAAAACAAAAGATTATGCACAACAAACGTTATAATTGGTAAAACTTAAATACAACTCTTATGTATATGGATAAAAATAATTAAAAATACAAAGCAATTCACACATAGTAAAACAATAATAACATATAAAAAGACAACTTTTAGCAACATATATGTATATTAAATAACAAGTATGTAAAGAATAGTAAAACTTTTAATTAAACTCGATGCATGTAAAATGTGTGAACATTAAATTCAAAATGTAAGGGAACAACAAAAAATCATGCACAACAAACGTTACAATTGGTTAAACTTAAATTGAACTATTGTAGGATAAAAATAATTAAAAATAGAATGCATAACACACATAGTAAAACAATACTATCGATAAATAAACATCATATACGTAAAGAATAGTAAAACTTAAAACAAAAGATCATTCAAAACAAACGTTACAATTGGTAAAACTTAAATACAACTTTTATGTGCATGGACAAAAATAATTAAAAATACAACGCATAACACACATTGTGAAACAATAATATGAGATAAATAGACAACTTTTAGCAACATATATGTACATTAAATAACAAGTATGTAAAGAATAGTAAAACTTAAATAGAACTCTTATGTATATGGGTAAAAATAAATAAAAACAAAACGCATAACACACATATTAAAATAATAATATCAAATAAATAAACAATTTTTAGCAACATATATATACATTAAATAACAAGTATATAAAGAATTGTAAAACTTTTAATTAAAGTCGATGCATGTAAAATGTGTGAACATTACGGATAAAAATAATTAAAAATAAAATGCTTAGCACACATAATAAAACAATAATTTCAGATAAATAGACAACATATACGTAAAGAATAGTAAAACTTAAAACAAAAGATTATGCACAACAAACGTTATAATTGGTAAAACTTAAATACAACTCTTATGTATATGGATAAAAATAATTAAAAATACAACGCAATTCATACATAGTAAAACAAAAATAACAGATAAAAAGACAACTTTTAGCAACATATATGTATATTAAATAACAAGTATGTAAAGAATAGTAAAACTTTTAATTAAAGTCTAGCATGTAAAATGTGTGAACATTAAATTCAAAATGTAAGGGAACAACAAAAAATCATGCACAACAAACGTTACAATTGGTTAAACTTAAATTGAACTATTGTAGGATAAAAATAATTAAAAATAGAATGCATAACACACATAGTAAAACAATACTATGAGATAAATAAACATCATATACGTAAAGAATAGCAAAACTTAAAACAAAAGATCATTCACAACAAACGTTACAATTGGTAAAACTTAAATACAACTTTTATGTGCATAGACAAAAATAATTAAAAATACAACGCATACCACACATTGTAAAACAATAATATGTGATAAATAGACAACTTTTAGCAACATATATGTACATTAAATAACATATATGTAAAGAATAGTAAAACTTAAATAGAACTCTTATGTGTATGGGTAAAAATAAATAAAAACAAAACGCATAACACACATATTAAAATAATAATATCAAATAAATAAACAATTTTTAGCAACATATATATACATTAAATAACAAGTATATAAAGAATTGTAAAACTTTTAATTAAAGTCGATGCATGTAAAATGTGTGAACATTACGGATAAAAATAATTAAAAATAAAACGCTTAGCACACATAATAAAACAATAATTTCAGATAAATAGACAACATATACGTAAAGAATAGTAAAACTTAAAACAAAAGATTATGCACAACAAACGTTATAATTGGTAAAACTTAAATACAACTCTTATGTGTATGGATAAAAATAATTAAAAATACAACGCATATCACACATAGTAAAACAATAATATTAGATAAAAACACAACTTTTAGCAACATATATGTACATTAAATAACAAGTATGTAAAGAATAGTAAAACTTTTAATTAAAGTCTAGCGTGTAAAATGTGTGAACATTAAATTCAAAATGTAAGGGAGCAACAAAAAATCATGCACAACAAACGTTACAATTTGTTAAACTTAAATTGAACTATTGTAGTATAAAAATAATTAAAAATAGAATGCATAACACACATAGTAAAGTAATATTATCAAATAAATAAACATCATATACGTAAAGAATAGTAAAACTTAAAACAAAAGATCATTCATAACAAACGTTACAATTGGTAAAACTTAAATACAACTTTTATGTGCAAGGATAAAAATAATTAAAAATACAACGCATACCACACATTGTAAAAGAATAATATGTGATAAATAGACAACTTTTAGCAACGTATATGTACATTAAATAACATGTATGTAAAGAATAGTAAAACTTAAATAGAACTCTTATGTGTATGGGTAAAAATAAATAAAAACAAAAGACATGACACACATATTAAAATAATAATATCAAATAAATAAACAATTTTTAGCAACATATATATACATTAAATAACAAGTATATAAAGAATTGTAAAACTTTTAATTAAAGTCGATGCATGTAAAATGTGTGAACATTACGGATAAAAATAATTAAAAATAAAACGCTTAGCACACATAATAAAACAATAATTTCAGATAAATAGACAACATATACGTAAAGAATAGTAAAACTTAAAACAAAAGATTATGCACAACAAACGTTATAATTGGTAAAACTTAAATACAACTCTTATGTGTATGGATAAAAATAATTAAAAATACAACGCATAGCACACATAGTAAAACAATAATATTAGATAAAAAGACAACTTTTAGCAACATATATGTACATTAAATAACAAGTATGTAAAGAATAGTAAAACTTTTAATTAAATTCAAAATGTAAGGGAACAACAAAAAATCATGCACAACAAACGTTACAATTGGTTAAACTTAAATTGAACTATTGTAGGATAAAAATAATTAAAAATAGAATGCATAACACACATAGTAAAACAATACTATCAGATAAATAAACATCATATACGTAAAGAATAGTAAAACTTAAAACAAAAGATCATTCACAACAAACGTTACAATTGGTAAAACTTAAATACAACTCTTATGTGCATGGATTAAAATAATTAAAAATACAACGCATACCACACATTGTAAAACAATAATATGCGATAAATAGACAACTTTTAGCAACATATATGTACATTAAATAACAAGTATGTAAAGAATAGTAAAACTTAAATAGAACTCTTATGTGTATGGGTAAAAATAATTAAAAACAAAACGCATAACACACATATTAAAATAATAATATCAAATAAATAAACAATTTTTAGCAACATATATATACATTAAATAACAAGTATATAAAGAATTGTAAAACTTTTAATTAAAGTCGATGCATGTAAAATGTGTGAACATTACGGATAAAAATAATTAAAAATAAAACGCTTAGCACACATAATAAAACAATAATTTCAGATAAATAGACAACATATACGTAAAGAATAGTAAAACTTAAAACAAAAGATTATGCACAACAAACGTTATAATTGGTAAAACTTAAATACAACTCTTATTAGTATGGATAAAAATAATTAAAAATACAACGCATATCCCACATAGTAAAACAATAATAACAGATAAAAAGACAACTTTTAGCATCATATATGTACATTAAATAACAAGTATGTAAAGAATAGTAAAACTTTTAATTAAAGTCTAGCGTGTAAAATGTGTGAACATTAAATTCAAAATGTAAGGGAACAACAAAAAATCATGCACAACAAACGTTACAATTGGTTAAACTTAAATTGAACTATTGTAGGATAAAAATAATTAAAAATACAATGCATAACACACATAGTAAAACAATAGTATCAGTTAAATAAACATCATATACGTAAAGAATAGTAAAACTCAAAACAAATGTTCATTCAAAACAAAGGTTACAATTGGTAAAACTTAATTACAACTTTTATGTGCATAGATAAAAATAATTAAAAATACAACGCATACCACACATTGTAAAACAATAATATGTGATAAATAGACAACTTTTAGTAATATATATGTACATTAAATAACATATATGTAAAGAATAGTAAAACTTAAATAGAACTCTTATGTGTATGGGTAAAAATAATTAAAAACAAAACGCATAACACACATATTAAAATAATAATATCAAATAAATAAACAATTTTTAGCAACATATATATACATTAAATAACAAGTATATAAAGAATTGTAAAACTTTTAATTAAAGTCGATGCATGTAAAATGTGTGAACATTACGGATAAAAATAATTAAAAATAAAACGCTTAGCACACATAATAAAACAATAATTTAAGATAAAGAGACAACATATACGTAAAGAATCGTAAAACTTAAAATAAAAGATCATTCACAACAAACGTTACCATTGGTAAAAATTAAATACAACTCTTATGTGCATGGATGAAAATAATTAAAAATACAACGCATATCACACATAGTAAAATAATAATATCAGATAAAAACATAACTTTTAGCAGCATATATGTACATTAAATAACAAGTATGTAAAGAATAGTAAAACCTTTAATTAAAGTCTAGCCTGTAAAATGTGTGAACATTAAATTCAAAATGTAAGCGAACAACAAAAAATCATGCACAACAAACGTTACAATTGGTTAAACTTAAATTGAACTATTATAGGATAAAAATAATTAAAAATAGAATGCATAACACACATAGTAAAACAATACTATCACATAAATAAACATCACATACGTAAAGAATAGTAAAACTTAAAACAAAAGATCATTCACAACAAACGTTACAATTGGTAAAACTTAAATACAACTCTTATGTGCATGGATTAAAATAATTAAAAATACAACGCATACCACACATTGTAAAACAATAATATGCGATAAATAGACAACTTTTAGCAACATATATGTACATTAAATAACAAGTATGTAAAGAATAGTAAAACTTAAATAGAACTCTTATGTGTATGGGTAAAAATAATTAAAAACAAAACGCATAACACACATATTAAAATAATAATATCAAATAAATAAACAATTTTTAGCAACATATATATACATTAAATAACAAGTATATAAAGAATTGTAAAACTTTTAATTAAAGTCGATGCATGTAAAATGTGTGAACATTACGGATAAAAATAATTAAAAATAAAACGCTTAGCACACATAATAAAACAATAATTTCAGATAAATAGACAACATATACGTAAAGAATAGTAAAACTTAAAACAAAAGATTATGCACAACAAACGTTATAATTGGTAAAACTTAAATACAACTCTTATGTGTATGGATAAAAATAATTAAAAACAAAACGCATAACACACATATTAAAATAATAATATCAAATAAATAAACAATCTTTAGCAATATATATATACATTAAATAACAAGTATATAAAGAATTGTAAAACTTTTAATTAAAGTCGATGCATGTAAAATGTGTGAACATTACGGATAAAAATAATTAAAAATAAAACTCTTAGCACACATAATAAAACAATAATTTCTGATAAAGAGACAACATATACGTAAAGAATAGTAAAACTTAAAACAAAATATTATGAACAACAAATGTTATAATTGGTAAAACTTAAATACAACTCTTATGTGTATGGATAAAAATAATTAAAAATACAACGCATATCACACATAGTAAAACAATAATATTAGATAAAAACACAACTTTTAGCAACATATATGTAAATTAAATAACAAGTATGTAAAGAATAGTAAACCTTTTAATTAAAGTCTAGCGTGTAAAATGTTTGAACATTAAATTCAAAATGTAAGGGAACAACAAAAAATCATGCACAACAAACGTTACAATTAGTTAAATTTAAATAAACTATTGTAAGGTAAAAATAATTAAAAATAGAATGCATAACACACATAGTAAAACAATACTATCAGATAAATAAACATCATATACGTAAAGAATAGCAAAACTTAAAACAAAAGATCATTCACAACAAACGTTACAATTGGTAAAACTTAAATACAACTCTTATGTGCATGGACAAAAATAATTAAAAATACAACTCATACCACACATTGTAAAACAATAATATGTGATAAATAGACAACTTTTAGCAACATGTATGTACATTAAATAACAAGTATGTAAAGAATATTAAAACTTAAATAGAAGTCTTATGTGTATGGGTAAAAATAATTAAAAACAAAACGCATAACACACATATTAAAATAATAATATCAAATAAATAAACAATTTTTAGCAACATATATATACATTAAATAACAAGTATATAAAGAATTGTAAAACTTTTAATTAAAGTCGATGCATGTAAAATGTGTGAACATTACGGATAAAAATAATTAAAAATAAAACGCTTAGCACACATAATAAAACAATAATTTCAGATAAATAGACAACGTATACGTAAAGAATAGTAAAACTTAAAACAAAAGATTATGCACAACAAACGTTATAATTGGTAAAACTTAAATACAACTTTTATGTGTATGGATAAAAATAATTAAAAATACAACGCAATTCACACATAGTAAAACAATAATAACAGATAAAAAGACAACTTTTAGCAACATATATGTACATTAAATAACAAGTATGTAAAGAATATCAAAACTTTTAATTAAAGTCTAGCGTGTAAAATGTGTGAACATTAAATTCAAAATGTAAGGGAACAACAAAAAATCATGCACAACAAACGTTACAATTGGTTAAACTTAAATTGAACTATTGTAGGATAAAAATAATTAAAAATAGAATGCATAACACACATAGTAAAACAATACTATCAGATAAACATCATATACGTAAAGAATAGTAAAACTTAAAACAAAAGATCATTCACAACAAACGTTACAATTGGTAAAACTTAAATACAACTTTTATGTGCATAGACAAAAATAATTAAAAATACAACGCATACCACACATTGTAAAACAATAATATGTGATAAATAGACAACTTTTAGCAACATATATGTACATTAAATAACAAGTATGTAAAGAATAGTAAAACTTAAATAGAACTCTTATGTGTATGGGTAAAAATAATTAAAAACAAAACGCATAACACACATATTAAAATAATAATATCAAATAAATAAACAATTTTTAGCAACATATATATACATTAAATAACAAGTATATAAAGAATTGTAAAACTTTTAATTAAAGTCGATGCATGTAAAATGTGTGAACATTACGGATAAAAATAATTAAAAATAAAACGCTTAGCACACATAATAAAACAATAATTTCAGATAAATAGACAACATATACGTAAAGAATAGTAAAACTTAAAACAAAAGATTATGCACAACAAACGTTATAATTGGTAAAACTTAAATACAACTCTTATGTGTATGGATAAAAATAATTAAAAATACAACGCATATCACACATAGTAAAACAATAATATTAGATAAAAACACAACTTTTAGCAACATATATGTACATTAAATAACAAGTATGTAAAGAATAGTAAAACTTTTAATTAAAGTCTAGCGTGTAAAATATGTGAACATTAAATTCAAAATGTAAGGGAACAACAAAAAATCATGCACAACAAACGTTACAATTGGTTAAACTTAAATTGAACTATTGTAGGATAAAAATAATTAAAAATAGAATGCATAACACACATAGTAAAACAATACTATCAATTAAATAAACATCATATACGTAAAAAATAGTAAAACTTAAAACAAAAGATCATTCATAACAAACGTTACAATTGGTAAAACTTAAATACAACTCTTATGTGCATGGATGAAAATAATTAAAAATACAACGCATACCACACATTGTAAAACAATAATATGAGATAAATAGACAACTTTTAGCAACATATATGTACATTAAATAAAAAGTATGTAAAGAATAGTAAAACTTAAATAGAACTCTTATGTGTATGGGTAAAAATAATTAAAAACAAAACGCATAACACACATATTAAAATAATAATATCAAATAAATAAACAATTTTTAGCAACATATATATACATTAAATAACAAGTATATAAAGAATTGTAAAACTTTTAATTAAAGTCGATGCATGTAAAATGTGTGAACATTACGGATAAAAATAATTAAAAATAAAACGCTTAGCACACATAATAAAACAATAATTTCAGATAAATAGACAACATATACGTAAAGAATAGTAAAACTTAAAACAAAAGATTATGCACAACAAACGTTATAATTGGTAAAACTTAAATACAACTCTTATGTGTATGGGTAAAAATAATTAAAAACAAAATGCATAACACACATATTAAAATAATAATATCAAATAAATAAACAATTTTTAGCAACATATATATACATTAAATAACAAGTATATAAAGAATTGTAAAACTTTTAATTAAAGTCGATGCATGTAAAATGTGTGAACATTACGGATAAAAATAATTAAAAATAAAACGCTTAGCACACATAATAAAACAATAATTTCAGATAAATAGACAACATATACGTAAAGAATAGTAAAACTTAAAACAAAAGATTATGCACAACAAACGTTATAATTGGTAAAACTTAAATACAACTCTTATGTGTATGGATAAAAATAATTAAAAATACAACGCATATCACACATAGTAAAACAATAATATTAGATAAAAACACAACTTTTAGCAACATATATGTAAATTAAATAACAAGTATGTAAAGAATAGTAAAACTTTTAATTAAAGTCTAGCGTGTAAAATGTTTGAACATTAAATTCAAAATGTAAGGGAACAACAAAAAATCATGCACAACAAACGTTACAATTGGTTAAACTTAAATTGAACTATTGTAGGATAAAAATAATTAAAAATAGAATGCATAACACACATAGTAAAACAATACTACGAGATAAATAAACATCATATACGTAAAGAATAATAAAACTTAAAACAAAAAGATCATTCACAACAAACGTTACAATTGGTAAAACTTAAATACAACTCTTATGTGCAAGGATAAAAATAATTAAAAATACAACGCATACCACACATTGTAAAACAATAATATGTGATAAATAGACAACTTTTAGTAATATATATGTACATTAAATAACATATATGTAAAGAATAGTAAAACTTAAATAGAACTCTTATGTGTATGGGTAAAAATAATTAAAAACAAAACGCATAACACACATATTAAAATAATAATATCAAATAAATAAACAATTTTTAGCAACATATATATACATTAAATAACAAGTATATAAAGAATTGTAAAACTTTTCATTAAAGTCGATGCATGTAAAATGTGTGAACATTACGGATAAAAATAATTAGAAATAAAATGCTTAGCACAC
Source organism: Hippophae gyantsensis (assembly GCA_030763125.1). NCBI lineage: Eukaryota > Viridiplantae > Streptophyta > Magnoliopsida > Rosales > Elaeagnaceae > Hippophae > Hippophae gyantsensis. Next base: position 42,906,182 of record CM061028.1, on the reverse strand, counting down.
ATAATAAAACAATAATTTCAGATAAAGGGACAACATATACGTAAAAAATAGTAAAACTTAAAACAAAAGATTATGCACAACAAACGTTATAATTGGTAAAACTTAAATAGAACTCTTATGTGTATGGGTAAAAATAATTAAAAATACAACGCAATTCATACATAATAAAACAAAAATAACAGATAAAAAGACAACTTTTAGCAACATATATGTATATTAAATAACAAGTATGTAAAGAATAATAAAAGTTTTAATTAAAGTCTAGCTTGTAAAATGTGTGCACATTAAATTCAAAATGTAAGGGAACAACAAAAAATCATGCACAACAAACGTTACAATATGTTAAACTTAAATTGAACTATTGTAGTATAAAAATAATTAAAAATAGAATTCATAACACACATAGTAAAACAATACTATCAGATAAATAAACATCATATACGTAAAGAATAGTAAAACTTAAAACAAAAGATCATTCACAACAAACGTTACAATTGGTAAAACTTAAATACAACTTTTATGTGCATAGACAAAAATAATTAAAAATACAACGCATACCACACATTGTAAAACAATAATATGTGATAAATAGACAACTTTTAGCAGCATATATATCCATTAAATAACAAGTATATAAAGAATTGTAAAACTTAAATAGAACTCTTATGTGTATGGGTAAAAATAATTAAAAACAAAACGCATAACACACATATTAAAATAATAATATCAAATAAATAAACAATTTTTAGCAACATATATATACATTAAATAACAAGTATATAAAGAATTGTAAAACTTTTAATTAAAGTCGATGCATGTAAAATGTGTGAACATTACGGATAAAAATAATTAAAAATAAAACGCTTAGCACACATAATAAAACAATAATTTCAGATAAAGAGACAACATATACGTAAAGAATAGTAAAACTTAAAATAAAAGATTATGCACAACAAACGTTATAATTGGTAAAACTTAAATACAACTTTTATGTGTATGGATAAAAATAATTAAAAATACAAAGCAATTCACACATAGTAAAACAATAATAACATATAAAAAGACAACTTTTAGCAACATATATGTATATTAAATAACAAGTATGTAAAGAATACTAAAACTTTTAATTAAAGTCTAGCGTGTAAAATGTGTGAACATTAAATTCAAAATGTAAGGGAACAACAAAAAATCATGCACAACAAACGTTACAATTGGTTAAACTTAAATTGAACTATTGTAGGATAAAAATAATTAAAAATAGAATGCATAACACACATAGTAAAACAATACTATCATATAAATAAACAACATATACGTAAAGAATAGTTAAACTTAAAACAAAAGATCATTCACAACAAACGTTACAATTGGTAAAAATTAAATACAACTCTTATGTGCATAGACAAAAATAATTAAAAATACAACGCATACCACACATTGTAAAACAATAATATGTGATAAATAGACAACTTTTAGCAACATATATGTACATTAAATAACAAGTATGTAAAGAATAGTAAAACTTAAATAGAACTCTTATGTGTATGGGTAAAAATAATTAAAAACAAAACGCATAACACACATATTAAAATAATAATATCAAATAAATAAACAATTTTTAGCAACATATATATACATTAAATAACAAGTATATAAAGAATTGTAAAACTTTTAATTAAAGTCGATGCATGTAAAATGTGTGAACATTACGGATAAAAATAATTAAAAATAAAACGCTTAGCACACATAATAAAACAATAATTTCAGATAAATAGACAACATATACGTAAAGAATAGTAAAACTTAAAACAAAAGATTATGCACAACAAACGTTATAATTGGTAAAACTTAAATACAACTCTTATGTATATGGATAAAAATAATTAAAAATACAAAGCAATTCACACATAGTAAAACAATAATAATAGATAAAAAGACAACTTTTAGCAACATATATGTATATTAAATAACAAGTATGTAAAGAATAGTAAAACTTTTAATTAAAGTCTAGCGTGTAAAATGTGTGCACATTAAATTCAAAAAAATTTAAGGAAACAACAAAAAAACATGCACAACAAACGTTACAATTGGTTAAACTTAAATTGAACTATTGTAGGATAAAAATAATTAAAAATAGAATGCATAACACACATAGTAAAACAATACTATCAGATAAATAAACATCATCTACGTAAAGAATAATAAAACTTAAAACAAAAGATCATTCACAACAAACGTTACAATTGGTAAAACTTAAATACAACTCTTATGTGCATGGATAAAAATAATTAAAAATACAACGCATACAACACATTGTAAAACAATAATATGAGATAAATAGACAACTTTTAGCAACATATATGTACATTATATAACAAGTATGTAAAGAATAGTAAAACTTAAATAGAACTCTTATGTGTATGGGTAAAAATAATTAAAAACAAAACGCATAACACACATATTAAAATAATAATATCAAATAAATAAACAATTTTTAGCAACATATATATACATTAAATAACAAGTTTATAAAGAATTGTAAAACTTTTAATTAAAGTCGATGCATGTAAAATGTGTGAACATTACGGATAAAAATAATTAAAAATAAAACTCTTAGCACACATAATAAAACAATAATTTCTGATAAAGAGACAACATATACGTAAAGAATAGTAAAACTTAAAATAAAAGATTATGCACAACAAACGTTATAATTGGTAAAACTTAAATATAACTCTTATGTGTATGGATAAAAATAATTAAAAATACAACGCATATCACACATAGTAAAACAATAATATCAGATAAAAACACAACTTGTAGCAACATATATGTACATTAAATAACAAGTATGTAAAGAATAGTAAAACTTTTAATTAAACTCTAGCGTGTAAAATGTTTGAACATTAAATTCAAAATGTAAGGGATCAACAAAAATCATGCACAACAAACGTTACAATTAGTTACACTTAAATAAACTATTGTAAGATAAAAGTAATTAAAAATAGAATGCATAACACACATAGTAAAACAATACTATGAGATAAATAAATAACATATACGAAAAAGAATAGTTAAACTTAAAACAAAAGATCATTCTACACAAACGTTACAATTAGTAAAACTTAAATACAACACTTATGTGCATTGATAAAAATAATTAAAAATACAACGCATACCACACATTATAAAACAATAATATGATATAAATAGACAACCTTTACCAACATATATGTACATGAAATAACAAGTATGTAAAGAATAGTAAAACTTAAATTGAACTCTTATGTGTATGGGTAAAAATAATTAAAAACAAAACGCATAACACACATATTAAAATAATAATATCAAATAAATAAACAATTTTTAGCAACATATATATACATTAAATAACAAGTATATAAAGAATTGTAAAACTTTTAATTAAAGTCGATGCATGTAAAATGTGTGAACATTACGGATAAAAATAATTAAAAATAAAACGCTTAGCACACATAATAAAACAATAATTTCAGATAAAGAGACAACATATACGTAAAGAATAGTAAAACTTAAAACAAAATATTATGCACAACAAACGTTATAATTGGTAAAACTTAAATACAACTCTTATGTGTATGGATAAAAATAATTAAAAATACAACGCATATCACACATAGTAAAACAATAATATTAGATAAAAACACAACTATTAGCAACATATATGTACATTAAATATACAGTATGTAAAGAATAGTAAAACTTTTAATTAAAGTATAGCGTGTAAAATGTTTGAACATTAAATTCAAAATGTAAGGGAACAACAAAAAATCATGCACAACAAACGTTACAATTGGTTAAACTTAAATTGAACTATTGTAGGATAAAAATAATTAAAAATAGAATGCATAACACACATAGTAAAACAATACTACGAGATAAATAAACATCATATACGTAAAGAATAATAAAACTTAAAACAAAAAGATCATTCACAACAAACGTTACAATTGGTAAAACTTAAATACAACTCTTATGGGCATAGATAAAAATAATTAAAAATACAACACATATCACACATAGTAAAACAATAATATGTGATAAATAGACAACTTTTAGCAACATATATGTACATTAAATAACAAGTATGTAAAGAATAGTAAAACTTAAATAGAACTCTTATGTGTATGGGTAAAAATAATTAAAAACAAAACGCATAACACACATATTAAAATAATAATATCAAATAAATAAACAATTTTTAGCAACATATATATACATTAAATAACAAGTATATAAAGAATTGTAAAACTTTTAATTAAAGTCGATGCATGTAAAATGTGTGAACATTACGGATAAAAATAATTAAAAATAAAACGCTTAGCACACATAATAAAACAATAATTTCAGATAAATAGACAACATATACGTAAAGAATAGTAAAACTTAAAACAAAAGATTATGCACAACAAACGTTATAATTGGTAAAACTTAAATACAACTCTTATGAGTATGGATAAAAATAATTAAAAATACAACGCATATCCCACATAGTAAAACAATAATATCAGATAAAAAGACAACTTTTAGCAACATATATGTATATTAAATAACAAGTATGTAAAGAATAGTAAAACTTTTAATTAAAGTCTAGCGTGTAAAATATTTGAACATTAAATTCAAAATGTAAGGGAACAACAAAAAATCATGCACAACAAACGTTACAATTGGTTAAACTTAAATTGAACTATTGTAGGATAAAAATAATTAAAAATAGAATGCATAACACACATAGTAAAACAATACTAGGAGATAAATAAACATCATATACGTAAAGAATAGTAAAACTTAAAACAAAAGATCATTCACAACAAACGTTACAATTGGTAAAACTTAAATACAACTCTTATGGGCATAGATAAAAATAATTAAAAATACAACGCATACCACACATTGTAAAACAATAATATGTGATAAATAGACAACTTTTAGCAACATATATGTACATTAAATAACAAGTATGTAAAGAATAGTAAAACTTAAATAGAACTCTTATGTGTATGGGTAAAAATAATTAAAAACAAAACGCATAACACACATATTAAAATAATAATATCAAATAAATAAACAATTTTTAGCAACATATATATACATTAAATAACAAGTATATAAAGAATTGTAAAACTTTTAATTAAAGTCGATGCATGTAAAATGTGTGAACATTACGGATAAAAATAATTAAAAATAAAATGCTTAGCACACATAATAAAACAATAATTTCAGATAAATAGACAACATATACGTAAAGAATAGTAAAACTTAAAACAAAAGATTATGCACAACAAACGTTATAATTGGTAAAACTTAAATACAACTCTTATGTATATGGATAAAAATAATTAAAAATACAACGCAATTCACACATAGTAAAACAATAATAATAGATAAAAATACAACTTTTAGCAACATATCTGTACATTAAATAACAAGTATGTAAAGAATAGTAAAACTTTTAATTAAAGTCTAGCGTGTAAAATGTTTGAACATTAAATTCAAAATGTAAGGGAACAACAAAAAATCATGCACAACAAACGTTACAATTGGTTAAAGTTAAATTGAACTATTGTAGGATAAAAGTAATTAAAAATAAAATGCATAACACACATAGTAAAACAATATTATCAGATAAATAAACATCATATACGTAAAGAATAGCAAAACTTAAAACAAAAGATCATTCACAACAAACGTTACAATTGGTAAAACTTAAATACAACTCTTATGTGCATGGACAAAAATAATTAAAAATACAACTCATACCACACATTGTAAAACAATAATATGTGATAAATAGACAACTTTTAGCAACATATATGTACATTAAATAACATATATGTAAAGAATAGTAAAACTTAAATAGAACTCTTATGTGTATGGGTAAAAATAATTAAAAACAAAACGCATAACACACATATTAAAATAATAATATCAAATAAATAAACAATTTTTAGCAACATATATATACATTAAATAACAAGTATATAAAGAATTGTAAAACTTTTAATTAAAGTCGATGCATGTAAAATGTGTGAACATTACGGATAAAAATAATTAAAAATAAAACGCTTAGCACACATAATAAAACAATAATTTCAGATAAATAGACAACATATACGTAAAGAATAGTAAAACTTAAAACAAAAGATTATGCACAACAAACGTTATAATTGGTAAAACTTAAATACAACTCTTATGTATATGGATAAAAATAATTAAAAATACGACGCAATTCATACATAGTAAAACAAAAATAATAGATAAAAAGACAACTTTTAGCAACATATATGTATATTAAATAACAAGTATGTAAAGAATAGTAAAACTTTTAATTAAAGTCTAGCGTGTAAAATGTGTGAACATTAAATTCAAAATGTAAGGGAACAACAAAAAATCATGCACAACAAACGTTACAATTGGTTAAACTTAAATTGAACTTTTGTAGCATAAAAATAATTAAAAATAGAATGCATAACACACATAGTAAAACAACACTATCATATAAATAAACATCACATACGTAAAGAATAGTAAAACTTAAAACAACAGATCATTCACAACAAACATTACAATTGATAAAACTTAAATACAACTCTTATGTTCATGGATAAAAATAATTAAAAATACAACGCATACCACACATTGTAAAATAATAATATGAGATAAATAGACAACTTTTAGCAACATATATGTACATTAAATAACATGTATGTAAAGAATAGTAAAACTTAAATAGAACTCTTATGTGTATGGGTAAAAATAATTAAAAACAAAACGCATAACACACATATTAAAATAATAATATCAAATAAATAAACAATTTTTAGCAACATATATATACATTAAATAACAAGTATATAAAGAATTGTAAAACTTTTAATTAAAGTCGATGCATGTAAAATGTGTGAACATTACGGATAAAAATAATTAAAAATAAAACGCTTAGCACACATAATAAAACAATAATTTCAGATAAATAGACAACATATACGTAAAGAATAGTAAAACTTAAAACAAAAGATTATGCACAACAAACGTTATAATTGGTAAAACTTAAATACAACTCTTATGTGTATGGATAAAAATAATTAAAAATACAACGCATATCACACATAGTAAAACAATAATATTAGATAAAAACACAACTTTTAGCAACATATATGTACATTAAATAACAAGTATGTAAAGAATAGTAAAACTTTTAATTAAAGTCTAGCGTGTAAAATGTTTGAACATTAAATTCAAAATGTAAGGGAACAACAAAAAATCATGCACAACAAACGTTACAATTGGTTAAACTTAAATTGAACTATTGTAGGATAAAAATAATTAAAAATAGAATGCATAACACACATAGTAAAACAATACTACGAGATAAATAAACATCATATACGTAAAGAATAATAAAACTTACAACAAAAAGATCATTCACAACAAACGTTACAATTGGTAAAACTTAAATACAACTCTTATGTGCCTCGATAAAAATAATTAAAAATACAATGCATACAACACATTGTAAAACAATAATATGAGATAAATAGACAACTTTTAGCAACATATATGTACATTTAATAACAAGTATGTAAAGAATAGTAAAACTTAAATAGAACTCTTATGTGTATGGGTAAAAATAATTAAAAACAAAACGCATAACACACATATTAAAATAATAATATCAAATAAATAAACAATTTTTAGCAACATATATATACATTAAATAACAAGTATATAAAGAATTGTAAAACTTTTAATTAAAGTCGATGCATGTAAAATGTGTGAACATTACGGATAAAAATAATTAAAAATAAAACGCTTAGCACACATAATAAAACAATAATTTCAGATAAATAGACAACATATACGTAAAGAATAGTAAAACTTAAAACAAAAGATTATGCACAACAAACGTTATAATTGGTAAAACTTAAATACAACTTTTATGTGTATGGATAAAAATAATTAAAAATACAACGCAATTCACACATAGTAAAACAATAATAACAGATAAAAAGACAACTTTTAGCAACATATATGTACATTAAATAACAAGTATGTAAAGAATAGTAAAACTTTTAATTAAAGTCTAGCGTGTAAAATGTGTGAACATTAAATTCAAAATGTAAGGGAACAACAAAAAATCATGCACAACAAACGTTACAATTGGTTAAACTTAAATTGAACTATTGTAGGATAAAAATAATTAAAAATAGAATGCATAACACACATAGTAAAACAATACTATCAGATAAATAAACATCATATACGTAAAGAATAGTAAAACTTAAAACAAAAGATCATTCACAACAAACGTTACAATTGGTAAAACTTAAATACAACTCTTATGTGCATGGATAAAAATAATTAAAAATACAACGCATACCACACATTGTAAAACAATAATATGAGATAAATAGACAACTTTTAGCAACATATATGTACATTAAATAACAAGTATGTAAAGAATAGTAAAACTTAAATAGAACTCTTATGTGTATGGGTAAAAATAATTAAAAACAAAACGCATAACACACATATTAAAATAATAATATCAAATAAATAAACAATTTTTAGCAACATATATATACATTAAATAACAAGTATATAAAGAATTGTAAAACTTTTAATTAAAGTCGATGCATGTAAAATGTGTGAACATTACGGATAAAAATAATTAAAAATAAAACGCTTAGCACACATAATAAAACAATAATTTCAGATAAATAGACAACATATACGTAAAGAATAGTAAAACTTAAAACAAAAGATTATGCACAACAAACGTTATAATTGGTAAAACTTAAATACAACTCTTATGTGTATGGATAAAAATAATTAAAAATACAACGCATATCACACATAGTAAAACAATAATATTAGATAAAAACACAACTTTTAGCAACATATATGTAAATTAAATAACAAGTATGTAAAGAATAGTAAAACTTTTAATTAAAGTCTAGCGTGTAAAATGTTTGAACATTAAATTCAAAATGTAAGGGAACAACAAAAAATCATGCACAACAAACGTTACAATTGGTTAAACTTAAATTGAACTATTGTAGGATAAAAATAATTAAAAATAGAATGCATAACACACATAGTAAAACAATACTATCGATAAATAAACATCATATACGTAAAGAATAGTTAAACTTAAAACAAAATATCATTCACAACAAACGTTACAATTGGTAAAACTTAAATACAACACTTATGTGCATGGATAAAAATAATTAAAAATACAACGCATACCACACATTATAAAACAATAATATGAGATAAATAGACAACCTTTACCAACATATATGTACATTAAATAACAAGTATGTAAAGAATAGTAAAACTTAAATAGAACTCTTATGTGTATGGGTAAAAATAATTAAAAACAAAACGCATAACACACATATTAAAATAATAATATCAAATAAATAAACAATTTTTAGCAACATATATATACATTAAATAACAAGTATATAAAGAATTGTAAAACTTTTAATTAAAGTCGATGCATGTAAAATGTGTGAACATTACGGATAAAAATAATTAAAAATAAAACGCTTAGCACACATAATAAAACAATAATTTCAGATAAATAGACAACATATACGTAAAGAATAGTAAAACTTAAAACAAAAGATTATGCACAACAAACGTTATAATTGGTAAAACTTAAATACAACTCTTATGTGTATGGATAAAAATAATTAAAAATACAACGCATATCACACATAGTAAAACAATAATATCAGATAAAAACACAACTTTTAGCAACATATATGTACATTAAATAACAAGTATGTAAAGAATAGTAAAACTTTTAATTAAAGTCTAGCGTGTAAAATGTTTGAACATTAAATTCAAAATGTAAGGAACAACAAAAAATCATGCACAACAAACGTTACAATTAGTTAAATTTAAATAAACTATTATGAGATAAAAGTAATTAAAAATAGAATGCATAACACACATAGTAAAACAATACTATGAGATAAATAAATAACATATACGTAAAGAATAGTAAAACTTAAAACAAAAGATCATTCACAACAAACGTTACAATTGGTAAAACTTAAATACTTTTTTTTGTGCATAGAAAAAAATAATTAAAAATACAACGCATACCACACATTGTAAAACAATAATGTGATAAATAGACAACTTTTAGCAACATATATGTACATTAAATAACAAGTATGTAAAGAATAGTAAAACTTAAATAGAACTCTTATGTGTATGGGTAAAAATAATTAAAAACAAAACGCATAACACACATATTAAAATAATAATATCAAATAAATAAACAATTTTTAGCAACATATATATACATTAAATAACAAGTATATAAAGAATTGTAAAACTTTTAATTAAAGTCGATGCATGTAAAATGTGTGAACATTACGGATAAAAATAATTAAAAATAAAACGCTTAGCACACATAATAAAACAATAATTTCAGATAAATAGACAACATATACGTAAAGAATAGTAAAACTTAAAACAAAAGATTATGCACAACAAACGTTATAATTGGTAAAACTTAAATACAACTCTTATGTGTATGGATAAAAATAATTAAAAATACAACGCATATCACACATAGTAAAACAATAATATCAGATAAAAACACAACTTTTAGCAACATATATGTACATTAAATAACAAGTATGTAAAGAATAGTAAAACTTTTAATTAAAGTCTAGCGTGTAAAATGTTTGAACATTAAATTCAAAATGTAAGGGAACAACAAAAAATCATGCACAACAAACGTTACAATTGGTTAAACTTAAATTGAACTATTGTAGGATAAAAATAATTAAAAATAGAATGCATAACACACATAGTAAAACAATACTACGAGATAAATAAACATCATATACGTAAAGAATAATAAAACTTAAAACAAAAAGATCATTCACAACAAACGTTACAATTGGTAAAACTTAAATACAACTCTTATGTGCATGGATAAAAATAATTAAAAATACATCGCATACAACATGTTGTAAAACAATAATATGAGATAAATAGACAACTTTTAGCAACATATATGTACATTTAATAACAAGTATGTAAAGAATAGTAAAACTTAAATAGAACTCTTATGTGTATGGGTAAAAATAATTAAAAACAAAACGCATAACACACATATTAAAATAATAATATCAAATAAATAAACAATTTTTAGCAACATATATATACATTAAATAACAAGTATATAAAGAATTGTAAAACTTTTAATTAAAGTCGATGCATGTAAAATGTGTGAACATTACGGATAAAAATAATTAAAAATAAAACGCTTAGCACACATAATAAAACAATAATTTCAGATAAATAGACAACATATACGTAAAGAATAGTAAAACTTAAAACAAAAGATTATGCACAACAAACGTTATAATTGGTAAAACTTAAATACAACTTTTATGTGTATGGATAAAAATAATTAAAAATACAACGCAATTCACACATAGTAAAACAATAATAACAGATAAAAAGACAACTTTTAGCAACATATATGTACATTAAATAACAAGTATGTAAAGAATAGTTAAACTTTTAATTAAAGTCTAGCGTGTAAAATGTGTGAACATTAAATTCAAAATGTAAGGGAACAACAAAAAGTCATACACAACAAACGTTACAATTGGTTAAACTTAAATAGAACTATTGTAAGATAAAAATAATTAAAAATAGAATGCATAACACACATAGTAAAACAATACTATCAGATAAATAAACAACATATACGTAAAGAATAGTTAAACTTAAAACAAAAGATCATGCACAACAAACGTTACAATTGATAAAACTTAAATACAACTCTTATGTGCATGGATAAAAATAATTAAAAATACAACGCATACCACACATTGTAAAACAATAATATGAGATAAATAGACAACTTTTAGCAACGTATATGTACATTAAATAACATGTATGTAAAGAATAGTAAAACTTAAATAGAACTCTTATGTGTATGGGTAAAAATAATTAAAAACAAAACGCATAACACACATATTAAAATAATAATATCAAATAAATAAACAATTTTTAGCAACATATATATACATTAAATAACAAGTATATAAAGAATTGTAAAACTTTTAATTAAAGTCGATGCATGTAAAATGTGTGAACATTACGGATAAAAATAATTAAAAATAAAACGCTTAGCACACATAATAAAACAATAATTTCAGATAAATAGACAACATATACGTAAAGAATAGTAAAACTTAAAACAAAAGATTATGCACAACAAACGTTATAATTGGTAAAACTTAAATACAACTCTTATGTGTATGGATAAAAATAATTAAAAATACAACGCATACCACACATAGTAAAACAATAATATCAGATAAAAACACAACTTGTAGCAACATATATGTACATTAAATAACAAGTATGTAAATAATAGTAAAACTTTTAATTAAAGTCAAGCGTGTAAAATGTTTGAACATTAAATTCAAAATGTAAGGGAACAACAAAAAATCATGCACAACAAACGTTACAATTGGTGAAACTTAAATTGAACTATTGTAGGATAAAAATAATTAAAAATAGAATGCATAACACACATAGTAAAACAATACTACCAGATAAATAAACAACATATACGAAAAAGAAGAGTTAAACTTAAAACAAAAGATCATTCACAACAAACGTTACAATTGGTAAAACTTAAATACAACTCTTATGTGCATGGATGAAAATAATTAAAAATACAACGCATACCACACATTGTAAAACAATAATATGAGATAAATAGACAACTTTTAGCAACATATATGTACATTAAATAAAAAGTATGTAAAGAATAGTAAAACTTAAATAGAACTCTTATGTGTATGGGTAAAAATAATTAAAAACAAAACGCATAACACACATATTAAAATAATAATATCAAATAAATAAACAATTTTTAGCAACATATATATACATTAAATAACAAGTATATAAAGAATTGTAAAAATTTTAATTAAAGTCGATGCATATAAAATGTGTGAACATTAAGGATAAAAATAATTACAAATAAAACGCTTAGCACACATAATAAAACAATAATTTCAAATAAAGTGACAACATATACGTAAAGAATAGTAAAACTTAAAATAAAAGATTATGCACAACAAACGTTATAATTGGTAAAACTTAAATACAACTCTTATGTGTATGGATAAAAATAATTAAAAATACAACGCATAGCACACACAGTAAAACAACAATATCGTATAAAAAGACAACCTTTAGCAACATATATGTACATTAAATAACAAGTATGTAAAGAATAGTAAAACTTTTAATTAAAGTCTAGCGTGTAAAATATTTGAACATTAAATTCAAAATGTAAGGCAACAACAAAAAATCATGCACAACAAACGTTACAATTGGTTAAACTTAAATTGAACTATTGTAGGATAAAAATAATTAAAAATAGAATGCATAACACACATAGTAAAACAATACTATCAGAAAAATTAACATCTTATACGTAAAGAATAGTAAAACTTAAAAGAAAAGATTATGCACAACAAAAGTTATAATTGGTAAAACTTAAATACAACTTTTATGTGTATGGATAAAAACAATTAAAAATACAACGCATACCACACATTGTAAAACAATAATATGAGATAAATAGACAACTTTTAGCAACATATATGTACATTAAATAACAAGTATGTAAAGAATAGTTAAACTTTTAATTAAAGTCTAGCGTGTAAAATGTGTGAACATTAAATTCAAAATGTAAGGGAACAACAAAAAGTCATACACAACAAACGTTACAATTGGTTAAACTTAAATAGAACTATTGTAAGATAAAAATAATTAAAAATAGAATGCATAACACACATAGTAAAACAATACTATCAGATAAATAAACAACATATACGTAAAGAATAGTAAAACTTAAAAAAAAAGATTATGCACAACAAACGTTAAAATTGGTAAAACTTAAATACATCTCTTATTTGTATGGATAAAAATAATTAAAAATACAACGCATAGCACACATAGTAAAACAATAATATGTTATAAATAGACAACCTTTAGCAACATATATGTACATTTAATAACAACTATGTAAAGAATAGTAAAACTTAAATAGAACTCTTATGTGTATCGGTAAAAATAATTAAAAACAAAACGCATAACACACATATTAAAATAATAATATCAAATAAATAAACAATTTTTAGCAACATATATATACATTAAATAACAAGTATATAAAGAATTGTAAAACTTTTAATTAAAGTCGATGCATGTAAAATGTGTGAACATTACGGATAAAAATAATTAAAAATAAAACGCGTAGCACACATAATAAAACAATAATTTCAGTTAAATAGACAAAATATACGTAAATAATAGTAAAACTTAAAACAAAAGATTATGCACAACAAACGTTATAATTGGTAAAACTTAAATACAACTCTAATGTTTATGGCTAAAAATAAATAAAAACAAAACGCATAACACACATATTAAAATAATAATATCAAATAAATAAACAATTTTTACCAACATATATATACATTAAATAACAAGTATATAAAGAATTGTAAAACTTTTAATTAAAGTCTATACATGTAAAATGTGTGAACGTTACGGATAAAAATAATTAAAAATAAAACGCGTAGCACACATAATAAAACAATAATTTCATATAAATAGACAAAATATACGTAAAGAATAGTAAAACTTAAAACAAAAGATTATGCACAACAAACGTTATAATTGGTAAAACTTAAATACAACTCTTATGTGTATGGATAAAAATAATTAAAAATACAACGCATATCACACATAGTAAAACAATAATATTAGATAAAAACACAACTTTTAGCAACATATATGTAAATTAAATAACAAGTATGTAAAGAATAGTAAACCTTTTAATTAAAGTCTAGCGTGTAAAATGTTTGAACATTAAATTCAAAATGTAAGGGAACAACAAAAAATCATGCACAACAAACGTTACAATTAGTTAAACTTAAATTGAACTATTGTAGGATAAAAATAATTAAAAATAGAATGCATAACACACATAGTAAAACAATACTATCGATAAATAAACATCATATACGTAAAGAATAATAAAACTTAAAACAAAAGATTATTCACAACAAACGGTACAATTGGGATGACATGAATACAACTCTTATGTGCATGGAAAAAAATAATTAAAAATACAACGCATACCACACATTGTAAAACAATAATATGAGATAAATAGACAACTTTTAGCAACATATATGTACATTTAATAACAAGTATGTAAAGAATAGTAAAACTTAAATAGAACTCTTATGTGTATGGGTAAAAATAATTAAAAACAAAACGCATAACACACATATTAAAATAATAATATCAAATAAATAAACAATTTTTAGCAACATATATATACATTAAATAACAAGTATATAAAGAATTGTAAAACTTTTAATTAAAGTCGATGCATGTAAAATGTGTGAACATTACGGATAAAAATAATTAAAAATAAAACGCTTAGCACACATAATAAAACAATAATTTCAGATAAATAGACAACATATACGTAAAGAATAGTAAAACTTAAAACAAAAGATTATGCACAACAAACGTTATAATTGGTAAAACTTAAATACAACTCTTATGTGTATGGATAAAAATAATTAAAAATACAACGCATATCACACATAGTAAAACAATAATATCAGATAAAAACACAACTTTTAGCAACATATATGTACATTAAATAACAAGTATGTAAAGAATAGTAAAACTTTTAATTAAAGTCTAGCGTGTAAAATGTTTGAACATTAAATTCAAAATGTAAGGGAACAACAAAAAATCATGCACAACAAACGTTACAATTGGTTAAACTTAAATTGAACTATTGTAGGATAAAAATAATTAAAAATAGAATGCATAACACACATAGTAAAACAATACTATCAGATAAATAAACAACATATACGTAAAGAATAGTTAAACTTAAAACATAAGATCATTCACAACAAACGTTACAATTGATAAAACTTAAATACAACTCTTATGTGCATGGATAAAAATAATTAAAAATACAACGCATACCACACATTGTAAAACCATAATATGTGATAAATAGACAACTTTTAGCAACATATATGTACATTAAATAACAAGTATGTAAAGAATAGTAAAACTTAAATAGAACTCTTATGTGTATGGGTAAAAATAATTAAAAACAAAACGCATAACACACATATTAAAATAATAATATCAAATAAATAAACAATTTTTAGCAACATATATATACATTAAATAACAAGTATATAAAGAATTGTAAAACTTTTAATTAAAGTCGATGCATGTAAAATGTGTGAACATTACGGATAAAAATAATTAAAAATAAAACGCTTAGCACACATAATAAAACAATAATTTCATATAAATAGACAAAATATACGTAAAGAATAGTAAAACTTAAAACAAAAGATTATGCACAACAAACGTTATAATTGGTAAAACTTAAATACAACTCTTATGTGTATGGGTAAAAATAATTAAAAACAAAATGCATAACACACATATTAAAATAATAATATCAAATAAATAAACAATTTTTAGCAACATATATATACATTAAATAACAAGTATATAAAGAATTGTAAAACTTTTAATTAAAGTCGATGCATGTAAAATGTGTGAACATTACGGATAAAAATAATTAAAAATAAAACGCTTAGCACACATAATAAAACAATAATTTCACATAAATATACAACATATACGAAAAGAATAGTAAAACTTAAAACAAAAGATTATCCATAACAAACGTTATAATTGGTAAAACTTAAATACAACTCTTATGTGAATGGATAAAAATAATTAAAAATACAAGGCATAGCACACATAGTAAAACAATAATATTAGATAAAAAGACAACTTTTAGCAACATATATGTACATTAAATAACAAGTATGTAAAGAATAGTAAAACTTTTAATTAAAGTCTAGCGTGTAAAATGTTTGAACATTAAATTCAAAATGTAAGGGAACAACAAAAAATCATGCACAACAAACGTTACAATTGGTTAAACTTAAATAAACTATTGTAAGATATAAATAATTTGAAATAGAATGCATAACACACATAGTAAAACAATACTATTAGATAAATAAAAAACATATACGAAAAAGAATAGTTAAACTTAAAACAAAAGTTCATTCACAACAAACGTTACAATTGGTAAAACTTAAATACAACTCTTATGTGCATGGATTAAAATAATTAAAAATACAAAGCATACCACACATTGTAAAACAATAATATGAGAATAAATAGCCAACCTTTAGCACCATATATGTACATTAAATAACTAGTATATAAAGAATAGTAAAATTTATATAGAACTCTTATGTGTATGGGTAAAAATAATTAAAAATACAACGCATAATGCACATATTAAAATAATAATATCAAATAAATAAACAATTTTTAGCAACATATATATACATTAAATAACAAGTATATAAAGAATTGTAAAACTTTTAATTAAAGTCGATGCATGTAAAATGTGTGAACATTACGGATAAAAATAATTAAAAATAAAACGCTTAGCACACACAATAAAACAATAATTTCAGTTAAATAGACAACATATACGTAAAGAATAGTAAAACTTAAAACAAAAGATTATGCACAACAAACGTTATAATTGGAAAAACTTAAACACAACTTTTATGTGTATGTATAAAAATAATTAAAAATACAACGCATACCACACATAATAAAACAATAATATCAGGTAAAAAGACAACTTTTAGCAACATATATGTATATTAAATAACAAGTATGTAAAGAATAGTAAAACTTTTAATTAAAGTCTAGCGTGTAAAATATTTGAACATTAAATTCAAAATGTAAGGGAACAACAAAAAATCATGCACAAGAAACGTTACAATTGGTTAAATTTAAATTGAACTATTGTAGGATAAAAATAATTAAAAATAGAATGCATAACACACATAGTAAAACAATACTATGAGATAAATAAACATCATATACGTAAAGAATAATAAAACTTAAAACAAAAAGATCATTCACAACAAACGTTACAATTGGTAAAACTTAAATACAACTCTTATGGGCATAGATAAAAATAATTAAAAATACAACACATATCACACATAGTAAAACAATAATATGAGATAAATAGACAACTTTTAGCAACATATATGTTCATTAAATAACAAGTATGTAAAGAATAGTAAAACTTAAATAGAACTCTTATGTGTATGGGTAAAAATAATTAAAAACAAAACGCATAACACACATATTAAAATAATAATATCAAATAAATAAACAATTTTTAGCAACATATATATACATTAAATAACAAGTATATAAAGAATTGTAAAACTTTTAATTAAAGTCGATGCATGTAAAATGTGTGAACATTACGGATAAAAATAATTAAAAATAAAACGCTTAGCACACATAATAAAACAATAATTTCAGATAAATAGACAACATATACGTAAAGAATAGTAAAACTTAAAACAAAAGATTATGCACAACAAACGTTATAATTGGTAAAACTTAAATACAACTCTTATGTGTATGGATAAAAATAATTAAAAATACAACGCATATCACACATAGTAAAACAATAATATCATATAAAAACACAACTTTTAGCAACATATATGTACATTAAATAACAAGTATGTAAAGAATAGTAAAACTTTTAATTAAAGTCTAGCGTGTAAAATATTTGAACATTAAATTCAAAATGTAAGGGAACAACAAAAATTCATGCACAAGAAACGTTACAATTGGTTAAATTTAAATTGAACTATTGTAGGATAAAAATAATTAAAAATAGAATGCATAACACACATAGTAAAACAATACTACGAGATAAATAAATACCATATACGTAAAGAATAATAAAACTTAAAACAAAAAGATCATTCACAACAAACGTTACAATTGGTAAAACTTAAATACAACTCTTATGGGCAGAGATAAAAATAATTAAAAATACAACACATATCACACATAGTAAAACAATAATATCAGATAAAAACACAACTATTAGCAACATATATGTACATTAAATAACAAGTATGTAAAGAATAGTAAAACTTAAATAGAACTCTTATGTGTATGGGTAAAAATAATTAAAAACAAAACGCATAACACACATATTAAAATAATAATATCAAATAAATAAACAATTTTTAGCAACATATATATACATTAAATAACAAGTATATAAAGAATTGTAAAACTTTTAATTAAAGTCGATGCATGTAAAATGTGTGAACATTACGGATAAAAATAATTAAAAATAAAACGCTTAGCACACATAATAAAACAATAATTTCAGATAAATAGACAACATATACGTAAAGAATAGTAAAACTTAAAACAAAAGATTATGCACAACAAACGTTATAATTGGTAAAACTTAAATACAACTCTTATGTGTATGGGTAAAAATAATTAAAAACAAAATGCATAACACACATATTAAAATAATAATATCAAATAAATAAACAATTTTTAGCAACATATATATACATTAAATAACAAGTATATAAAGAATTGTAAAACTTTTAATTAAAGTCGATGCATGTAAAATGTGTGAACATTACGGATAAAAATAATTAAAAATAAAACGCTTAGCACACATAATAAAACAATAATTTCGCATAAATAGACAAGGTATAAGTAAAGAATAGTAAAACTTAAAACAAAAGATTATGCACAACTAACGTTATTATTGGTAAAACTTGAATACAACTCTTATGTGTATCGATAAAAATAATTAAAAATACAACGCATATCACACATAGTAAAACAATAATATCAGATAAAAACACAACTATTAGCAACATATATGTACATTAAATATACAGTATGTAAAGAATAGTAAAACTTTTAATTAAAGTATAGCGTGTAAAATGTTTGAACATTAAATTCAAAATGTAAGGGAACAACAAAAAATCATGCACAACAAACGTTACAATTGGTTAAACTTAAATTGAACTATTGTAGGATAAAAATAATTAAAAATAGAATGCATAACACACATAGTAAAACAATACTACGAGATAAATAAACATCATATACGTAAAGAATAATAAAACTTAAAACAAAAGATCATTCACAACAAACGTTACAATTGGTAAAACTTAAATACAACTCTTATGTGCATGGATTAAAATAATTAAAAATACAACGCATACCACACATTGTAAAACAATAATATGAGATAAATAGACAACTTTTAGCAACATATATGTACATTAAATAACAAGTATGTAAAGAATAGTAAAACTTAAATAGAACTCTTATGTGTATGGGTAAAAATAATTAAAAACAAAACGCATAACACACATATTAAAATAATAATATCAAATAAATAAACAATTTTTAGCAACATATATATACATTAAATAACAAGTATATAAAGAATTGTAAAACTTTTAATTAAAGTCGATGCATGTAAAATGTGTGAACATTACGGATAAAAATAATTAAAAATAAAACGCTTAGCACACATAATAAAACAATAATTTCAGATAAATAGACAACATATACGTAAAGAATAGTAAAACTTAAAACAAAAGATTATGCACAACAAACGTTATAATTGGTAAAACTTAAATACAACTCTTATGTGTATGGATAAAAATAATTAAAAATACAACGCATATCACACATAGTAAAACAATAATATCAGATAAAAACACAACTTTTAGCAACATATATGTACATTAAATAACAAGTATGTAAAGAATAGTAAAACTTTTAATTAAAGTCTAGCGTGTAAAATGTTTGAACATTAAATTCAAAATGTAAGGGAACAACAAAAAATCATGCACAACAAACGTTACAATTGGTTAAACTTAAATTGAACTATTGTAGGATAAAAATAATTAAAAATAGAATGCATAACACACATAGTAAAACAATACTACGAGATAAATAAACATCATATACGTAAAGAATAATAAAACTTAAAACAAAAGATCATTCACACCAAACGTTCCAATTGGGAAAACTTAAATACAACTCTTATGTGCATGGATAAAAATAATTAAAAATACATCGCATACAACACATTGTAAAACAATAATATGAGATAAATAGACAACTTTTAGCAACATATATGTACGTTAAATAACAAGTATGTAAAGAATAGTAAAAGTTAAATAGAACTCTTATGTGTATGGGTAAAAATAATTAAAAACAAAACGCATAACACACATATTAAAATAATAATATCAAATAAATAAACAATTTTTAGCAACATATATATACATTAAATAACAAGTATATAAAGAATTGTAAAACTTTTAATTAAAGTCGATGCATGTAAAATGTGTGAACATTACGGATAAAAATAATTAAAAATAAAATGCTTAGCACACATAATAAAACAATAATTTCAGATAAAGGGACAACATATACGTAAAAAATAGTAAAACTTAAAACAAAAGATTATGCACAACAAACGTTATAATTGGTAAAACTTAAATAGAACTCTTATGTGTTTGGGTAAAAATAATTAAAAACAAAACGCATAACCCACTTATTAAAACAATAATATCAAATAAATAAACAATTTTTAGCAACATATATATACATTAAATAACAAGTATATAAAGAATTGTAAAACTTTTAATTAAAGTCGATGCATGTAAAATGTGTGAACATTACGGATAAAAATAATTAAAAATAAAACGCTTAGCACACATAATAAGACAATAATTTCAGATAAATAGACAACATATACGTAAAGAATAGTAAAACTTAAAACAAAAGATTATGAACAACAAATGTTATAATTGGTAAAACTTAAATACAACTCTTATGTGTATGGATAAAAATAATTAAAAATACAACGCATATCACACATAGTAAAACAATAATATTAGATAAAAACACAACTTTTAGCAACATATATGTAAATTAAATAACAAGTATGTAAAGAATAGTAAACCTTTTAATTAAAGTCTAGCGTGTAAAATGTTTGAACATTAAATTCAAAATGTAAGGGAACAACAAAAAATCATGCACAACAAACGTTACAATTAGTTAAATTTAAATAAACTATTGTAGGATAAAAATAATTAAAAATAGAATGCATAACACACATAGTAAAACAATACTACGATAAATAAATACCATATACGTAAAGAATACTAAAACTTAAAACAAAAGATCATTCACAACAAACGTTACAATTGGTAAAACTTAAATACAACTCTTATGTGCATGGATGAAAATAATTAAAAATACAACGCATACCACACATTGTAAAACAATAATATGAGATAAATAGACAACTTTTAGCAACATATATGTACATTAAATAACAAGTATGTAAAGAATAGTAAAACTTAAATAGAACTCTTATGTGTATGGGTAAAAATAATTAAAAACAAAACGCATAACACACATATTAAAATAATAATATCAAATAAATAAACAATTTTTAGCAACATATATATACATTAAATAACAAGTATATAAAGAATTGTAAAACTTTTAATTAAAGTCGATGCATGTAAAATGTGTGAACATTACGGATAAAAATAATTAAAAATAAAACGCTTAGCACACATAATAAAACAATAATTTCAGATAAATAGACAACATATACGTAAAGAATAGTAAAACTTAAAATAAAAGATTATGCACAACAAACGTTATAATTGGTAAAACTTAAATACAACTCTTATGTGTATGGATAAAAATAATTAAAAATACAACGCATATCACACATAGTAAAACAATAATATCAGATAAAAACACAACTTGTAGCAACATATATGTACATTAAATAACAAGTATGTAAATAATAGTAAAACTTTTAATTAAAGTCTAGCGTGTAAAATGTTTGAACATTAAATTCAAAATGTAAGGGAACAACAAAAAATCATGCACAACAAACGTTACAATTGGTTAAACTTAAATTGAACTATTGTAGTATAAAAATAATTAAAAATAGAATGCATAACACACATAGTAAAACAATACTATCATATAAATAAACAACATATACGTAAAGAATAGTTAAACTTAAAACAAAAGATCATGCACAACAAACGTTACAATTGATAAAACTTAAATACAACTCTTATGTGCAAGGATAAAAATAATTAAAAATACAACGCATACCACACATTGTAAAACAATAATATGAGATAAATAGACAACTTTTAGCAACGTATATGTACATTAAATAACATGTATGTAAAGAATAGTAAATCTTAAATAGAACTCTTATGTGTATGGGTAAAAATAATTAAAAACAAAACGCATAACACACATATTAAAATAATAATATCAAATAAATAAACAATTTTTAGCAACATATATATACATTAAATAACAAGTATATAAAGAATTGTAAAACTTTTAATTAAAGTCGATGCATGTAAAATGTGTGAACATTACGGATAAAAATAATTAAAAATAAAACGCTTAGCACACATAATAAAACAATAATTTCAGATAAATAGACAACATATACGTAAAGAATAGTAAAACTTAAAACAAAAGATTATGCACAACAAACGTTATAATTGGTAAAACTTAAATACAACTCTTATGTGTATGGGTAAAAATAATTAAAAACAAAATGCATAACACACATATTAAAATAATAATATCAAATAAATAAACAATTTTTAGCAACATATATATACATTAAATAACAAGTTTATAAAGAATTGTAAAACTTTTAATTAAAGTCGATGCATGTAAAATGTGTGAACATTACGGATAAAAATAATTAAAAATAAAACGCTTACCAAACATAATAAAACAATAATTTCATATAAATAGACAACATATACGTAAAGAATAGTAAAACTTAAAACAAAAGATTATGAACAACAAATGTTATAATTGGTAAAACTTAAATACAACTCTTATGTGTATGGATAAAAATAATTAAAAATACAACGCATATCACACATAGTAAAACAATAATATTAGATAAAAACACAACTTTTAGCAACATATATGTAAATTAAATAACAAGTATGTAAAGAATAGTAAACCTTTTAATTAAAGTCTAGCGTGTAAAATGTTTGAACATTAAATTCAAAATGTAAGGGAACAACAAAAAATCATGCACAACAAACGTTACAATTGGTTAAACTTAAATTGAACTATTGTAGGATAAAAATAATTAAAAATAGAATGCATAACACACATAGTAAAACAATACTATCAGATAAATAAACAACATATACGTAAAGAATAGTTAAACTTAAAACAAAAGATCATGCACAACAAACGTTACAATTGATAAAACTTAAATACAACTCTTATGTGCATGGATAAAAATAATTAAAAATACAACGCATACCACACATTGTAAAATAATAATATGAGATAAATAGACAACTTTTAGCAACATATATGTACATTAAATAACATGTATGTAAAGAATAGTAAAACTTAAATAGAACTCTTATGTGTATGGGTAAAAATAATTAAAAACAAAACGCATAACACACATATTAAAATAATAATATCAAATAAATAAACAATTTTTAGCAACATATATATACATTAAATAACAAGTATATAAAGAATTGTAAAACTTTTAATTAAAGTCGATGCATGTAAAATGTGTGAACATTACGGATAAAAATAATTAAAAATAAAACGCTTAGCACACATAATAAAACAATAATTTCAGATAAATAGACAACATATACGTAAAGAATAGTAAAACTTAAAACAAAAGATTATGCACAACAAACGTTATAATTGGTAAAACTTAAATACAACTCTTATGTGTATGGATAAAAATAATTAAAAATACAACGCATAGCACACACAGTAAAACAACAATATCGTATAAAAAGACAACCTTTAGCAACATATATGTACATTAAATAACAAGTATGTAAAGAATAGTAAAACTTTTAATTAAAGTCTAGCGTGTAAAATATTTGAACATTAAATTCAAAATGTAAGGGAACAACAAAAATTCATGCACAAGAAACGTTACAATTGGTTAAATTTAAATTGAACTATTGTAGGATAAAAATAATTAAAAATAGAATGCATAACACACATAGTAAAACAATACTACGAGATAAATAAATACCATATACGTAAAGAATAATAAAACTTAAAACAAAAAGATCATTCACAACAAACGTTACAATTGGTAAAACTTAAATACAACTCTTATGTGCATGGATGAAAATAATTAAAAATACAACGCATACCACACATTGTAAAACAATAATATGAGATAAATAGACAACTTTTGGCAACATATATGTACATTAAATAAAAAGTTTGTAAAGAATACTAAAACTTAAATAGAACTCTTATGTGTGTGGATAAAAATAATTAAAAACAAAACGCATAACACACATATTAAAATAACAATATAAAATAAATAAACAATTTTTAGCAACAAATATATACATTAAATAAGAAGTATATAAAGAATTATAAAACTTTTAATTAAAGTCGATGCATGTAAAATGTATGAACATTACGGATAAAAATAATTGAAAATAAAACGTTACGCACACTTAATAAAACAATAATTTCAGATAAATAGACAACATATACGTAAAGAATTGTAAAACTTAAAACAAAAGATTATGCACAACAAACGTTATAATTGGTAAAACTTAAATACAATTCTTATGTGTTTGGGTAAAAATAATTAAAAATACAACGCATACCACACATTACAAAACAATAATATCATATAAATAGACAACCTTTACCAACATATATGTACATTAAATAACAAGTATGTAAAGAATAGTAAAACTTAAATAGAACTCTTATGTGTATGGGTAAAAATAATTAAAAACAAAACGCATAACACACATATTAAAATAATAATATCAAATAAATAAACAATTTTTAGCAACATATATATACATTAAATAACAAGTATATAAAGAATTGTAAAACTTTTAATTAAAGTCGATGCATGTAAAATGTGTGAACATTATAGATAAAAATAATTAAAAATAAAATGCTTAGCACACATAATAAAACAATAATTTCAGATTAAGAGACAACATACACGTAAAGAATAGTAAAACTTAAAATAAAAGATTATGCACAAAAAATGTTATAATTGGTAAAACTTAAATACAACTCTTATGTGTATGGATAAAAATAATTAAAAATACAACGCATACCACACATTGTAAAACAATAATATGAGATAAATAGACAACTTTTAGCAACATATATGTACATTAAATAAAAAGTATGTAAAGAATAGTAAAACTTAAATAGAACTCTTATGTGTATGGATAAAAATAATTAAAAACAAAACGCATAACACACATATTAAAATAATAATATCAAATAAATAAACAATTTTTAGCAACATATATATACATTAAATAACAAGTATATAAAGAATTGTAAAACTTTTAATTAAAGTCGATGCATGTAAAATGTGTGAACATTACGGATAAAAATAATTAAAAATAAAACGCATAGCACACATAATAAAACAATAATTTCAGATAAAGATACAACATATACGTAAAGAATAGTAAAACTTAAAATAAAAGATTATGCACAACAAACGTTATAATTGCTAAAACTTAAATACAACTCTTATGTGTATGGGTAAAAATAATTAAAAACAAAACGCATAACACACATATTAAAATAATAATATCAAATAAATAAACAATTTTTAGCAGCATATATATACATTAAATAACAAGTATATAAAGAATTGTAAAACTTTTAATTAAAGTCGATGCATGTAAAATGTGTGAACATTACGGATAAAAATAATTAAAAATAAAACGCTTAGCACACATAATAAAACAATAATTTCATATAAATAGACAACATATACGTAAAGAATAGTAAAACTTAAAACAAAAGATTATGCACAACAAACGTTATAATTGGTAAAACTTAAATACAACTCTTATGTGTATAGATAAAAATAATTAAAAATACAACGCATATCACACATAGTAAAACAATAATATCAGATAAAAACACAACTTGTAGCAACATATATGTACATTAAATAACAAGTATGTGAAGAATAGTAAAACTTTTAATTAAACTCTAGCGTGTAAAATGTTTGAACATTAAATTCAAAATGTAAGGGAACAACAAAAAATCATGCACAACAAACGTTACAATTAGTTAAACTTAAATAAACTATTGTAAGATAAAAGTAATTAAAAATAGAATGCATAACACACATAGTAAAACAATACTATGAGATAAATAAATAACATATACGAAAAAGAATAGTTAAACTTAAAACAAAAGATCATTCTACACAAACGTTACAATTAGTAAAACTTAAATACAACACTTATGTGCATTGATAAAAATAATTAAAAATACAACGCATACCACACATTATAAAACAATAATATGATATAAATAGACAACCTTTACCAACATATATGTACATGAAATAACAAGTATGTAAAGAATAGTAAAACTTAAATTGAACTCTTATGTGTATGGATAAAAATAATTAAAAACGTAACGCATAACACACATATTAAAATAATAATATCAAATAAATAAAAAACTTTTAGCAACATATATATACATTAAATAACAAGTATATAAAGAATTGTAAAACTTTTAATTAAAGTCGATGCATGTAAAATGTGTGAACATTACGGATAAAAATAATTAAAAATAAAAAGCTTAGCACACATAATAAAACAATAATTTCAGATAAAGAGACAACATATACGTAAATAATAGTAAAACTTAAAACAAAATATTATGCACAACAAACGTTATAATTGGTAAAACTTAAATAGAACTCTTATGTGTATGGGTAAAAATAATTAAAAACAAAACGCATAACACACATATTAAAATAATAATATCAAATAAATAAACAATTTTTAGCAACATATATATACATTAAATAACAAGTATATAAAGAATTGTAAAACTTTTAATTAAAGTCGATGCATGTAAAATGTGTGAACATTACGGATAAAAATAATTAAAAATAAAACGCTTAGCACACATAATAAAACAATAATTTCAGATAAAGAGACAACATATACGTAAAGAATAGTAAAACTTAAAATAAAAGATTATGCACAACAAACGTTATAATTGGTAAAACTTAAATACAACTCTTATGTGTATAGATAAAAATAATTAAAAATACAACGCATATCACACATAGTAAAACAATAATATCAGATAAAAACACAACTTGTAGCAACATATATGTACATTAAATAACAAGTATGTAAAGAATAGTAAAACTTTTAATTAAACTCTAGCGTGTAAAATGTTTGAACATTAAATTCAAAATGTAAGGGATCAACAAAAATCATGCACAACAAACGTTACAATTAGTTACACTTAAATAAACTATTGTAAGATAAAAGTAATTAAAAATAGAATGCATAACACACATAGTAAAACAATACTATGAGATAAATAAATAAGATATACGAAAGAGAATAGGTAAACTTAAAACAAAAGATCATTCTACACAAACGTTACAATTGGTAAAACATGAATACAACACTTATGTGCATGGATAAAAATAATTAAAAATACAACGCATACCACACATTATAAAACAATAATATGATATAAATAGACAACCTTTACCAACATATATGTACATTAAATAACAAGTATGTAAAGAATAGTAAAACTTAAATTGAACTCTTATGTGTATGGATAAAAATAATTAAAAACATAACGCATAACACACATATTAAAATAATAATATCAAATAAATAAAAAACTTTTAGCAACATATATATACATTAAATAACAAGTATATAAAGAATTGTAAAACTTTTAATTAAAGTCGATGCATGTAAAATGTGTGAACATTACGGATAAAAATAATTAAAAATAAAACGCTTAGCACACATAATAAAACAATAATTTCAGATAAAGAGACAACATATACGTAAAAAATAGTAAAACTTAAAATAAAAGATCATTCACAACAAATGTTACAATTGGTAAAACATGAATACAACTCTTATGTGCCTGGATAAAAATAATTAAGAATACAACGCATACAACACATTGTAAAACAATAATATGGGATAAATAGACAACTTTTAGCAACATATATGTACATTATATAACAAGTATGTAAAAAATAGTAAAACTTAAATAGAACTCTTATGTGTATGGGTAAAAATAATTGAAAACAAAACGCATAACACACATATTAAAATAATAATATCAAATAAATAAACAATTTTTAGCAACATATATATACATTAAATAACAAGTATATAAAGAATTGTAAAACTTTTAATTAAAGTCGATGCATGTAAAATGTGTGAACATTACGGATAAAAATAATTAAAAATAAAACGCTTAGCACACATAATAAAACAATAATTTCAGAAAGATACAACATATACGTAAAGAATAGTAAAACTTAAAACAAAAGATTATGCACAACAAACGTTATAATTGGTAAAACTTAAATACAACTCTTATGTGTATAGATAAAAATAATTAAAAATACAACGCATATCACACATAGTAAAACAATAATATCAGATAAAAACACAACTTGTAGCAACATATATGTACATTAAATAACAAGTATGTGAAGAATAGTAAAACTTTTAATTAAACTCTAGCCTGTAAAATGTTTGAACATTAAATTCAAAATGTAAGGGAACAACAAAAAATCACGCAAACAAACCATACAATTAGTTAAACTTAAATAAACTATTGTAAGATAAAAGTAATTAAAAATAGAATGCATAACACACATAGTAAAACAATACTATGAGATAAATAAATAAGATATACGAAAGAGAATAGGTAAACTTAAAACAAAAGATCATTCTACACAAACGTTACAATTGGTAAAACATGAATACAACACTTATGTGCATGGATAAAAATAATTAAAAATACAACGCATACCACACATTATAAAACAATAATATGATATAAATAGACAACCTTTACCAACATATATGTACATTAAATAACAAGTATGTAAAGAATAGTAAAACTTAAATTGAACTCTTATGTGTATGGGTAAAAATAATTAAAAACAAAACGCATAACACACATATTAAAATAATAATATCAAATAAATAAACAATTTTTAGCAACATATATATACATTAAATAACAAGTATATAAAGAATTGTAAAACTTTTAATTAAAGTCGATGCATGTAAAATGTGTGAACATTACGGATAAAAATAATTAAAAATAAAACGCTTAGCACACATAATAAAACAATAATTTCATATAAATAGACAACATATACGTAAAGAATAGTAAAACTTAAAACAAAAGATTATGCACAACAAACGTTATAATTGGTAAAACTTAAATACAACTCTTATGTGTATGGATAAAAATAATTAAAAATACAACGCATATCACACATAGTAAAACAATAATATCAGATAAAAACACAACTTGTAGCAACATATATGTACATTAAATAACAAGTATGTAAAGAATAGTAAAACTTTTAATTAAACTCTAGCGTGTAAAATGTTTGAACATTAAATTCAAAATGTAAGGGAACAACAAAAAATCATGCACAACAAACGTTACAATTAGTTAAACTTAAATAAACTATTGTAAGATAAAAGTAATTAAAAATAGAATGCATAACACACATAGTAAAACAATACTATGAGATAAATAAATAACATATACGAAAAAGAATAGTTAAACTTAAAACAAAATATCATTCACAACAAACGTTACAATTGGTAAAACTTAAATACAACTCTTATATGCATAGATGAAAATAATTAAAAATACAACGCATACCACACATTGTAAAACAATAATATGAGATAAATAGACAACTTTTAGCAACATATATGTACATTAAATAAAAAGTATGTAAAGAATAGTAAAACTTAAATAGAACTCTTATGTGTATGGGTAAAAATAATTAAAAACAAAACGCATAACACACATATTAAAATAATAATATCAAATAAATAAACAATTTTTAGCAACATATATATACATTAAATAACAAGTATATAAAGAATTGTAAAACTTTTAATTAAAGTCGATGCATGTAAAATGTGTGAACATTACGGATAAAAATAATTAAAAATAAAACGCTTAGCACACATAATAAAACAATAATTTCAGATAAATAGACAACATATACGTAAAGAATAGTAAAACTTAAAACAAAAGATTATGCACAACAAACGTTATAATTGGTAAAACTTAAATACAACTCTTATGTGTATAGATAAAAATAATTAAAAATACAACGCATATCACACATAGTAAAACAATAATATCAGATAAAAACACAACTTGTAGCAACATATATGTACATTAAATAACAAGTATGTAAAGAATAGTAAAACTTTTAATTAAACTCTAGCCAGTAAAATGTTTGAACATTAAATTCAAAATGTAAGGGATCAACAAAAATCATGCACAACAAACGTTACAATTAGTTACACTTAAATAAACTATTGTAAGATAAAAGTAATTAAAAATAGAATGCATAACACACATAGTAAAACAATACTATGAGATAAATAAATAACATATACGAAAAAGAATAGTTAAACTTAAAACAAAAGATCATTCACAACAAACGTTACAATTGGTAAAACTTAAATACAACTCTTATGTGCATGGATGAAAATAATTAAAAATACAACGCATACCAAACATTGTAAAACAATAATATGAGATAAATAGACAACTTTTACCAACATATATGTACATTAAATAAAAAGTATATAAAGAATAGTAAAACTTAAATACAACCCTTATGTGTATGGGTAAAAATAATTAAAAACAAAACGCATAACACACATATTAAAATAATAATATCAAATAAATAAACAATTTTTAGCAGCATATATATACATTAAATAACAAGTATATAAAGAATTGTAAAACTTTTAATTAAAGTCGATGCATGTAAAATGTGTGAACATTACGGATAAAAATAATTAAAAATAAAACGCTTAGCACACATAATAAAACAATAATTTCAGATAAAGAGACAACATATACGTAAAGAATAGTAAAACTTAAAACAAAAGATTATGCACAACAAACGTTATAATTGGTAAAACTTAAATACAACTCTTATGTGTATAGATAAAAATAATTAAAAATACAACGCATATCACACATAGTAAAACAATAATATCAGATAAAAACACAACTTGTAGCAACATATATGTACATTAAATAACAAGTATGTAAAGAATAGTAAAACTTTTAATTAAACTCTAGCGTGTAAAATGTTTGAACATTAAATTCAAAATGTAAGGGATCAACAAAAATCATGCACAACAAACGTTACAATTAGTTACACTTAAATAAACTATTGTAAGATAAAAGTAATTAAAAATAGAATGCATAACACACATAGTAAAACAATACTATGAGATAAATAAATAACATATACGAAAAAGAATAGTTAAACTTAAAACAAAATATCATTCACAACAAACGTTACAATTGGTAAAACTTAAATACAACACTTATGAGCATGGATAAAAATAATTAAAAATACAACGCATACCACACATTATAAAACAATAATATGATATAAATAGACAACCTTTACCAACATATATGTACATTAAATAACAAGTATGTAAAGAATAGTAAAACTTAAATTGAACTCTTATGTGTATGGATAAAAATAATTAAAAATACAACGCATAACACACATATTAAAATAATAATATCAAATAAATAAAAACATTTTAGCAACATATATATACATTAAATAACAAGTATATAAAGAATTGTAAAACTTTTAATTAAAGTCGATGCATGTAAAATGTGTGAACATTACGGATAAAAATAATTAAAAATAAAACGCTTAGCACACATAATAAAACAATAATTTCAGATAAATAGACAACATATACGTAAAGAATTGTAAAACTTAAAACAAAAGATTATGCACAAAAAACGTTTAATTGGTAAAACTTAAATACAACTCTTATGTGTATGGATAAAAATAATTAAAAATACAACGCAATTCACATATAGTAAAATAATAATAACAGAAAAAAGGGCACCTTTTAGCAACATATATGTACATTAAATAACAAGTATGTAAGCAATAGTAAAACTTTTAATTAAAGTCTAGCGTGTAAAATGTGTGAACATTAAATTCAAAATGTAAGGGAACAACAAAAAATCATGCACAACAAACGTTACAATTGGTTAAACTTAAATGGAACTATTGTAGGATAAAAATTATTAAAAATAGAATGCATAACACACATAGTTAAATAATAATATCAAATAAATAAACAATTTTTAGCAACATATATATACATTAAATGACAAGTATATAAACAATTGTAAAACTTTTAATTAAAGTTAATGCAAGTAAAATGTGTGAACATTACAGATAAAAATAATTAAAAATAAAATGCATAGCACACACAATAAAACAATAATATGAGATAAATAGACAACATATACGTAAAGATATATGTACATTAAATAACAAGTATGTAAAGAATAGTAAAACTTAAATAGAACTCTTATGTGTATGGGTAAAAATAATTAAAAACAAAACGCATAACACACTTATTAAAATAATAATATCAAATAAATAAACAATTTTTAGCAACATATATATACATTAAATGACAAGTATATAAACAATTGTAAAACTTTTAATTAAAGTTAATGCAAGTAAAATGTGTGAACATTACAGATAAAAATAATTAAAAATAAAATGCATAGCACACACAATAAAACTATAATTTCAGATAAATAGACAACATATACGTAAAGAATAGTAAAACTTAATACAAAAGATTATGCACAACAAACGTTATAATTGGTAAAACTTAAATACAACTCTTATGTGTATGGATAAAAATAATTAAAAATACAACGCATATCACACATAGTAAAACAATAATATCAGATAAAAACACAACTTGTAGCAACATATATGTACATTAAATAACAAGTATGTAAAAAATAGTAAAACTTTTAATTAAACTCTAGCGTGTAAAATGTTTGAACATTAAATTCAAAATGTAAGGGAACAACAGAAAATCATGCACAACAAACGTTACAATTAGTTAAACTTAAATAAACTATTGTAAGATAAAAGTAATTAAAAATAGAATGCATAACACACATAGTAAAACAATACTATGAGATAAATAAATAACATATACGAAAAAGAATAGTTAAACTTAAAACAAAAGATCATTCACAACAAACGTTACAATTGGTAAAACTTAAATACAACTCTTATGTGCATGGATGAAAATAATTAAAAATACAACGCATACCACACATTGTAAAACAATAATATGAGATAAATAGACAACTTTTAGCAACATATATGTACAT